>JAUIMM010000307.1:7785000-8432500 GCA_031769625.1 Taudactylus pleione
ATATGACCATATTGAAAATAAGTAAATATTTTGGGAGCTGTCATCATTTACCCACTTCACATACAATCCCATGTATGTATTCGAAACGCCCAAAACTCCCATTACTTAACCTGTTTTGAGGGGGGGTATGGAAGGAAATTACATGTTAATTAAAATAACACACTAAAAAAAAAGAGTGATACAACCTGATATTTCTTAGGAAATTAATATCTTCATGAGGATCCCTCATCCTCCTCTTCTGCTCTTCTGACAATAGCTCCTGGTGGGTCTGGCATTGTTGGACGACGTGGTCATGATGGCCGTGCCAGTGCTACCCGTTGGTAGTGATATGCTGGGGGACGAAACTGCTGGGCCTCCTGACCATGCCATGGCTGTTGCGTTGATTGGGCATAGGCTCATGGAGATCCATGAAACATTGTTGTCCTGTGTGTTCCAAGGTACATCATCATGTTCTGTGTGATTTGCTGAAGAGATGTGGCGATGAGGCTGTTGCTGGTGGCGATGTCTCTCTGTGATGTGGCTTGGCATTTGGAGTTTTCAGCCATCCTATTGAGTGCGGTGGTCATGACAGACAGCTGATGTTCAATTCCGCGAAATCACTCCAGGCTTTCCAGATGTTCCTGTCTTCACTGTCTTTGATCCTCTTGATATGCTTCCGAAAGTCTTTGAATGCTTGCATCCATTTGCTCCAGTCTTTGGTCCACGACGTCCCTGAAGCAGTTCTGGCGATCTTCCATGTCTTGAGCCAGTTCGACAATCTTGTCCACTTGTGCGGGTGGAAGGGTCTGTTGAACCTCAGCCACTACTTGAAATTGTTGAACTAGGAATAAAAAATAAAATACAAAAATTGTTAGAAAATGCAGAATAAAAAACATTACAACAACAATAAAAAAACAAACAAACATAATTATCACCTGTTTTTATTAAAAAATACAATATGCAAATGGTCAATGTAAGTGAAGGGGGATCAATTTGATATGCCTAAGGCATATCATATTAATCCCAGAACATTAGCGGCCAGCTTGTCCATAGTCACGTTTATCACTATCAAAATGATTTTCTAAAAAAAAAACCCCTTGTGGTAGGGAATTGTCGCCGGCAACACTGAGTGAACTTCATGTTGTAATAGAGCTGGGACTTCACTGCTGACATCTCTGGTGATGTCAGTAGGGACACCCAAAAAACAGGACTTTCTTAAGAAAAGTCTAAATTACACCAGTCACCCCCCTAGATGACCTAAAAGCAGGTGGTGAACACTCAAAGGCAAACATGCCCCCCATCTTGCAGTTAGTCCCACTGAAAGTTTTAAAACCATTAGCTAAACTGCTTCCACACACAATCAGGAGGCTAGACATGCTCAGTGACCATCTTTGGGACCGCTTGTGAGTGCTATGCGGTCGCAAGCGGTTGATAATAAGGTCCTTCTTGTGCAATTTTTTAAGGCAATTTTAACTTAATCCAAAAAAAAAAGAAAATTACCCTGACATAGGTATTTTGTGTGCTTGATTAGAAAAGCAAAAAAAACTACAGTCTAGAATTTTTAACACCCATATTAAAAAAAAAATAAAAAAATGTACATTTCAAAATATGTTTGGTACTTACCAACTGCTGTAGGTCTCAAAGGCGTAATTTGTTCAACATCCACATCCTCTTCATCCTGTGATTCCAGTAGATCCGGTCTGAAGTATGCTCCAATATTTGATGCTAGTCCTCCACTTGTTGATGGTCCAACATTTTCTATTGAAAAGAGTTTGCACTTACTTTTTTTTAAACACAATTACTTAGTAGATTGATTAAAAGTAAAATTATGCACAATGATTTAACAAAAAACATGTAAAAAAAATATTAAAAAAAATACTAGTTATAAAATTGACAAAACTTTACAATTACATACATTTTACCCAAAAAAGATCTTACCTAACGGTTCCGAGTAGTCTTGCACACCTATGGCCAAATCTTCTTGTTGTTGACGATCTTCCGGGGTATCTTCAAAACCAGGTCCTCTGGTATTTTCTTCAATAGTCGACTCTTCTAATTTTAAAAAGGGTTACAATGAAACATAACTTGGGGTTGTAAGGGTATCTAATAAAATATAGATAAACAGTCAACACAAATCAGTATTAATAATATGATTTATGATTAACTTTTGCAGGAACCTCCAGGGAGACCTTAAACCTCGAGCGGATCACACATTTTATTTATTAATTATACATTTGCTCATGCATACAAAAAAAAACTAAAATTTTTTTTCTAAAGCTAAACAAACTACTCACTATTAGTAAGCAATCAACTTTGGGGTCTTTGCTCCACAGATTGTGTGATGCTGACATCTGTTCTTTCTTCTTCTGGACCTCTGATCCTGGCGGTCTTGTCTGCTGCGGTGCGAGGAATCTTCTTTGATGGTTTTTGAGCTGTAGTTGATTGTAAAAAGTTACATTACAACCCAAAACATTTTCTATTTGAGAAAAAAACAAACAAACATTAAACATTACTTTTTTCAACTGTGGTCCCTCTGGGCACATCAGGAGCAATCATACTTGTCCTCCGAACTGTGGTTCCTGCTCCTGTGTCTTCTGTTCTACCTCCAGTGTTCTCTTGTCTTCTTTGAGTTCTTGTCTCTATTTTTGTTGGAGTTTAAATAATCTTGTAAATACTATAAATGTTTACTGTAATTCATTAAAAATATTAACAGAAAAATTACTGTCCACACGAGGAGTAGCACAGTCACGGCTATCTATTAATCCTCCAACTCCAGAAACCATTATCGGATTCATCTGTTTCCGGATCTCTTCCTCCCATGGCAGCCAATGCATGGTCAGTTCTGGTCTACCACTGGTTCCTCTCTGGTGCTGTCTCTGCTTCTTCATCTTCTCCTTCGTTTGGCGTTTGCAGTCTCCATATCTATAAAATGACAAAAAAAAATTATTGTAAAACATTTTAGATCAAAAAATGTAACCTCAAAAAAATTCCCATGCATCATCTAAAAATTAATACTGTAAAAAAAACATTTAACATTGTTAACAAATTTATTACACATAATACATTAGAATCAGAGAAAGACCAGTGATGTGTGTACATCACATTTTGTCCAATGTTACAATGGGAGAAAAAATTAGAAAAAAAAATTATGTTTTAACTTTACCTCTTCTTGCACACGGCTCCATCATGTGCACGGCCAGATGTTGCTGTTATCCTGGAGGCAATCTCATCCCAGATTGCCTTCGTCACCCTTCCAGTGGTTTGCTGGGCTCGGTCACGAAGATCCGGTGCACGCCTTCAACGAGGGTGTTATTTTCCGGCTCACTGAATCGGATTTTTCTTCTTTTCACTGTTTTTTCTCCAGTCTTCCTTGTCTCTTCTGTCCGGCGCTAAAAAAAAAAATACAAAATTTGAATTGTGGTGATGTACATGTTCTCTTAAAAAAATTATACATGTAATTTTTCCTTAATAAAAAAACCATGCATTTAGTTTGTGACACCAGGAAAATTACATTATCTGAAAACTGATATGTCGGAAAGTATCCTTACAAACTAACTTTACCCTACTTTTAATAAAGAAGATTGTAATTAAAAAAAAAAAAACAGACAAGGAAACTGTCACTTGCACCAGCCAAACAGATGGTGCACTACAGTCATTGGGGCCACTAATTACCTAACGGGACATGCACGCTCCATGCACTGTTGTAAGTGGCCATTGGGGAGCTGTTGGGACACATACTAATAGCTGGTATGTTGATTTCCACATACCACTAGCCAGTGGTGCTTGGGAAAGGGGCTACCCTTTTTTGGGGAGTCTCCAATTCCCTCCAAAACACCGGCTTGCTGTGACCAACTTGGGGTATCATGCTTTGCACCTAGACCCCTAGTGATTGGGTCTCCGGCCTGTGTCAGTACACGGCGGTATGTTTGGGTCTGGTGCTAGTCTTTAATATAGGGGGGAACCCAACCTCTTCTTCGCCCCTATATTTAAAAGTAGCACTAGTCCCTGCAGCCTTGTGGTGCTTTCTTAAAATGGTTGAACACAACACCTTGTGTTGGCCATTTTTTAAGAAACCACCACCGGGTGCCAAGGCTGGGGGGGGGGGGTTATGGTTAGGGGGGGGCATTTTATTTTAATTAGAAAACATTTTTCAACAAAATTCAACCAAAAAAAAAAAAACCTAAAAAAAAATTAAGGGACCCCCCTAAAGATGTGTAGACATGCGGGGATTACTATGGGTACACCCATTTTTAACTACTGAAGGAAGTGGGAGTTTCTAATATCCGGTGACTATTTGCGGGTTGGAAAGAAAGCGCAGCACAAGAGCATTTAGTAGATTTTATTGGGGAAACTAACTGTGCCCATCAGGTTTGGGTTTGTTGAAAATGGGGGTCAGCAATTTTTCAAATCAATAAATTGAGTTAATAAAACAACCATGTAAAAAACTCATGGCGTAAACTCCGAACAAAAAAAAAACCTTGCCACATATTTCGGAACCCCCCCAGAGTCATGTATGCAGTTTACTTTGTCCCCCCCACTTTTCAATTATAAACCACCTTTTTCATAACCTTTTTTTAGGCGGCCCTTACATTTTTAACACTATTTATGGACACAGATTACCATTGGGGGACAGTCTGAAGGCTGCACAAGGGGGTCCCTAAATGTTGCACCCAAAATCTTCCTTTTATTAACGCCAGCCATTCATAGGTATGTACTTTAGGGCCTATTACATTGAATTGACTTAACGCCTAGGGTGAAAGTCTTTCAATTTGAATACAGTGGGAAACTAACTCAGGCGATAAGAACGTCATTGCCAGGAAAGTAGCCCAAATCCAGACTTGACGCTTCAAATTGAATAGGGCCCTTAGCCAGCAAATGCAAGTCGGGGATTTAAATAGTCGCAGAAGGTGTTTGTTTCCCAACATTGAAGATGTGTTGCAGAAGAGCTTTTAGGTTTTATTTTACCTTTTTGTACGTGCTCCCATGAAATTTGGGGTACATGAAAAAGGGTACTAACATATTTTTTTTAACCTAAAGTACGTTTATAAAACTTGTGCCTCTATGCACCTGCCGCAAATAGCCTATTCTACAATACACCTGCTGCATACTTGCAGAATAGCCCTGAACCTATTTACCTATTTTGAAACAGTTTTTTCTCTTTTTTTCCCCCCAATGTTTACAATAATTTTTTGTGGTGTCCCTATTTTTTAAAAACCTCCACCGCTAAACCCCAAATCTGTACTATTTTTAACGAACCTATTCAGTGGTGCAAAATTCTGTTTTTTTCAAAAGACTTTTTGAAACTGCAAAAAGTCTTTGAAATTGAATAAAGTGTAAGTCCAATACCTCGCTAAATGACGTCATTGGTGCCAAAACATCCCTAAAAAGGGAGTTTACGGTCCATTTGGGAAATACAATATTGAGCAAAAAGTCTTTTTTTAGAAATTAAAAAAAAAACATCATTTTCCATGGTTTGGGTTTAACACTGTATTCAATTTCAAAGGCTTGTGGCAGGTTTGAAAAATGTTTGCAAAAAAACGGGGTTAACTTTTCACCACTGAATAGTTGGGGAAAAAGAGTGCAGAATTGGGGTTTAGGGGTACAGGATTAAAAAAAAAAAAGCCTGTCCCCTGGAAATGACATTTTAAAAAGGGACTGTCCAAAATAAAAAAATAGGGACACCCCAAAATTTATTTGCAACTTTGAGGGGTATTCAATATGAAACGTTAACTTCACTGTCGAAGTTAACGTTTCATATCGGAGTTTTTATCTGCGTTAAAGTATGGTGCGCGCTCCCGCTTATCCCCGTATTCAATATAAATTTAACGAAAACGGGAAACTCCGAAGTTGGATTTGCGTAAAGTTATGAATTTTCCCCAAAAAATTGTAAGACCCCCCTAAAGTTGTAAAAACATGGGGGCACACTATGGGTACCCCCGTTTTAGCCTTTAATTGAAAATCGGGGATTTAAATAGCCGCAGCAGGTGTTTTTTTCCTGACATTGAAGAAGTGTTGCAGAAGAGCACTTAAGTTTTTTTTTTAAGTGGTCCCATCAAATTTGGGGTACATGAAAATGGGTACTAGCATATTTTTAAGTCCCTAAAGTAATTTTTAAATAATTCTGCATTTGTGCACCTGCCGCTATAAGTCTATTCTTCAAAACACCTGCCGCATACTTGCAGAATAGCCCTGAACCTATTTCCCTATTGTTTAACAATTTTTTCCCATTTTTTTTTTTTCACCCCAATTTTTAAATACATTTTTTGTGGTGTCCCTATTTTTTTGTAAACTTTTTTTGACAGTTTTTTTTTAAATGTCATTCACAGGGGTGCAGGCTATTTTTTTTAAGCCTGCACCCCTAAACCCCAATTCTGCACGTTTTTTCGACACCTATTCAAATGGTGAAAAGTTATCCCCGTTTTTTATCAAAGACTTCTCAAAACTGCGATAAGTCTTTGATATTGAATACTGTGTAAAACTAAAACCTGCGATAATGACGTCACAATTGCGATATTAACGCAAAAACGATGTTATCGCTCCCATATTGAATACCCCTGTTTGGGTTTAAAAAAAATAACACGGAAAAATGTGTTTCAAAATCGGAAAGTAGGTTCAGGGCTATTCTGCAAATATGCTGCAGGTGTATTCTAGAATAGATTAATAGCAGCAGGTGTACAGTTGCAGGATTTTTTAAAAAAGTACCTCAGGGACATAAAAATATGCTAGTAACCATTTTCTGGTACCCCAAATTTGATGGGAGCACTTTAAAATAAATCAAAAAAATATAACCTAAGTGCTCTTTAGCATCACTTTTTCAATGTTGGGAATCAAAACACCTGCCACAGCTTTTTTCAATCCCCAACTTTCATTTGCAGGCTAAAAACGGGGGTATCCATAGTGATCCCCCATGTTTCTACAGCTTTAGGGTTGGTGGTTTAATTTTTTAAATTAAAACATAATGTAATGCAAATTCAACTTTGCAGGCTCCCGTTTTTGTAGGTTTCATATTGAATACGGGGATAAGCGGTTGCGCGGCCGTTTTTTGTTATCCTAGATAAAAGCTCCAATATGAAACGTAAACTTCAACAGCAAAGTTTACGTTTCAGATTGAATACCGTAGGATTATTCAATCTGAAACATAAACTTCGCTGTATGTGTATTAAATAAAAATGTTTTGTTTAATTCACATCCGCTTCCATACAATTTTATATATATTCTATATGTTACTATATTTAATTGTGGAATTGATATATATATATATATACAGACCAGTATGGGTGGCACTCCCATGTCGCACAAAAGTCAGCAAGGTGCCCTCCGGAGAAGCTCCACAGCAAGGGGCTCCAACATACAAACGGACCGGCGGCACTCTCTTACAAATAACGACTCAGACAGCAGGCATATGCAAATCAACGTTTCGATGTTATTACATCGTCATCAGGATAACACAGGACAAACAGAAAACACTTACTTATACCCTAACCACTCCCGCGTGCACAGCTGCGGCTTCCGGGTCCGTCATGGCGGCGCCCACCAATGACGTCACCCGCACAATCCGTTGCCACAGTTACCAAAGTAAACAAATGTGCAAAGAACACAGCATGTCGGAGGCACTAAACATACTACACATGGTACAATATCACAAATACAAATTGGCAGACAATAATCACATAAAAATAAGACAGAGAATCAATATTATATAGAAGCTCAATAGCATCATTTAGATTACATACTAATGTGAAAACAGTTTTTATGAAGAAAATTTTTTTTGTTACATATAGCTATATTCGAATATGCTGATAAGTCAGAGGCAGTATAATAACGTACAGATACTCCACAAAAAACCATAATAATCAACTAGACAAAGGCATAGCTGAATACCTAAACAATTAAGGCTATTAGTCTTGTGTAAACAATTACTTATAGATGGCTGTATAACAAATACTAAGTATCAACAGCAACCAATTTAGGGTCTAAATAAATGACAAAAGTAGGCATAACATCGCAATAAATACAATTATAAAAAACAATGCAGGCTTAGGTTGTCATTTAAGCCCCGTGGATGTAAGGTACCCAAACGAAAGATCCAGTGTGACTCACACTGTAGAAGCTTGCATGAGCGATCACCCCCTCTACGTAAGGGCGCAACATGATCTATTAAAATGTAGCGGAGAGTAGATAAATTGTGGCCAGCCTGTAAAAAGTGTCTGGCCACAGGTTGATCACTAGACCCCGAACTAATAGCAGCCCGTATCGCAGAGCGGTGCAACGCCATGCGCTCCCTCAAAGTCCTGTCTGTTTTCCCCACATAACCTAGGCCACATGGCTGCATCTAAAAAAACGGATTTCCCCATAGAGAATTCTGAAGGGGGGGCAGGGTGTTCAAGGGGCTACACCTCAAAAGCTATAGGAGGTACGGATCTGAAATTTGGCATGGCCAGGTAGAACTGTTACTGGGTGCTGCATGCCAAATTTCAGGGCAAAAACTTAAAAAATTAGGATTTGGGAGCAATCTAAAGCTCCAACTGTCCCTTTTTCTGACATTGTGAATTAGGAACCCTTTTGTGCAGTAGTCTATGGGGGAATTTTCGTAAGGCAAAACTCAAGCTAGGGGTGGAATTTAGACTTGAGGTTTGTTTTATTAAGTAGCTATTGTGCCGGGGTACGTGCTTTTGGGGTTCAGGTAAATTAGAAAGTGACAGTTTTTAAACTATTACCTCAAGAATGCGCCATTATAAAGATAGGACTTTTCAACTTGTTGCGCAGCCGCAGTAGGAGCTTCCAGCAGGTGTAGTCATAGTGGCTTCACTTGGGTGCAGCAAGATGGCCGTTGTTTGTGGGCGGTAGCGGGCAAAGCAGCGGCGGGGACACGGATGCGGCAGTGGGGATCTCTGCGGCGGGTGGTGCGTCGCGATTGGTGGCGGGGACGTGGGTGTCGGTGGGGGCGCAGGTGTTGGTGGCGGCAGCAGAGGGTCCGGCGGCGGCGGGTCCAGCGGCGGTGAGTGCGTTGGTGGAGGGCCTGGACCAGAGAGGATTCAGACCTCTACAACCATTATGCCGAAAACGGCAGCGGCGCCCATTTCAAAAATGGCGCCTCAGCGCTATTTTTGAAATTCAAAGATGGCCGCCAGGTGGGCACCCGCCAGGCGAAGACACTGGAAGTCCTAGTGGGTGGCGGCCATGCAAAAGAGCTGACACAGGCTGCCTCCCACTTGGCGAAAACGCCGAAGCCCTGGCGGGTTGGCGCCCGCCGGGTGAAGACACCGTAAGTCCTAGTGGGCAGTGGCTATGCAAAAGATCTGACACAGGCTGCTGCCCACTAAGTGAAGACGCCGAAGCCCCGGCGGGTTGGCGCCCGCCAGGCGAAAAAAGCTGAAGCCCTGGCGGGTTGCCACCCGCCGGGCGAAGACACCGGAAGTCCTAGTGGGTGGCGGCCATGCAAAAGAGCTGACACAGGCTGTCGCCCACTAGGTGAAGACGTGGAAGCCCTGGCGGGTTGGTGCCCACCAGGTGAAGACACCAGAAGTCCTAGTGGGTGGCAGCCATGATAAAGAGCTATCACACGCTGCTGCCCACTAAGTGAAGTCGTCAAAGCCCTGGCAGGTTGGTGCCCGCCAGGTGAATATGCCAAAGCCCTGGTGGGTTGGTGCTATCAGCCCAGGCCAGGGATCCCTGGGGAGTTGGGGACCCCCCCAATAAAGGGGTCCCCCTCCTCAGGGCACCCCAGGCTGATAGCCCGGGGCTATTCCTGGCACCCCTGGGCGGTGGGTGCCAAGTACCAGCATGCGGGGGATGCCTGCTGGGACCTGTAGTACTATTGCAAAAGACAATATTTACATTTTCTTATGCACCACAATATACATAATCAATCCGGCACCCACCGCCCAGGGGTGCCGGGGATAGCCCCGGGCTATCGGCCTGGGCCTGGGGTGCCCTGAGGAGGGGGACCCCTTTATTGGGGAGTCCCCAACTACCCAGGGATCCCTGGCCTGGCCTGACTAGCGGTCAGGGGTGATGCTGTGACTGGGGGGCCCAGTGAGAGGGGTCCCCTGGCTGTGGCATCACCCCCCTGCTAGACGGAATCCAGTGCTGGTTTTAGGAAATACAGGGGGAGCCCTATGCATTTTTCCCCCCTGTATTTCCAGAACCAGGACCGGCTCAGGGCCCTGTGCTGGTTGCACCAAATACGGGGGACCCCTATGTCATTTGTCCCCCGTATTTTGGCAACTAATACAGGTTCTCAAAAGCCTGGTGCTGGTTGCGCTTAATAGAGGGACCCCTACGTCGTTTGTCCCCTGTATTTAGCACAACCAGTACTGGGGCTCCAAAGCCCGGGGCTGGTCAATTTTTAACATAAATGCGTAAATCTCACTGCTGCATTCGTCCATCTGTGACTTATTGATTTGATTTTCTCAGGTGTATACTCACTACCAGTGAGCCCTCTGTCACCCACTTATGCCCCTTTTACACTGCACCGCTGCCACTGCTCAGCACCGCTGCTGCTGCTACTACCCTACACGCCTACAGCCATCTCGCACTCTGCACCTCCCAAACCCATATATCCCAACATTTAAAGATGTTGAGGAGGTACAGGTCGAGTACCCAAAAAATGGGTGTGGCTTGTTTAAAAGTGGCAGATCCTTGCGGCTTCCCCCATTTTCGTCACTTTGGGGACGTGCCCAGCACTTTCCGAGATTCTGGCCAGCCCCCAGGCTCTCCCTACACAAGAGAACAGATGCACATGGCATGTTCTCCTCCTGCACACCCGCTGCTCTGCTATGCAGAACAGCGGTTTGTGCTCCCCCCCAACTTCCCCCCCAACGCAGGACACTGCGCATGCAGATGAGACAGTCCCAGAAAAACGGGACTGTCCAGCTGGAAGTGGGACAGTTGGAAGGTATGCAAACCAACCTCCTGTGTGCGGTCCCCTCTTCCACCCTCTGTTGCCCACTGATGCCCCTTTTGCACTGCACCGCTGCCACTGCTCTGCACCACTTCTACTGCCGCTACCCCCCATGCCTACAGCCGTCTCGCACTCTGCACCTCCCAAACCAACCTCCTGTGTGCTGTCCCCTCATCCACCTGCGTTAGAGTACCATTTTGATGCCCTTCTCCCCTGCAGGTAGCCTGGTTTGCTCATCCAAACCCTGATAGTTAATAAATTTTAAAAAAGCTATGAAATTCCATAGACAAAAAACCTCACGGTTTCATATGTCACATTAAGGCTGCTTAGACATGATCTGAAAATTCACAAAACCTATTGATTTTCTGCCACTCAAACTCCAAAAAGCAATGAAATTACGATCATTAAGGCTGACGCCTTAATGGACGTGTTCCTTGCGCAATACAGATATGGTATGCCATCACACCCTGTGGTTAACTGCAGATTCAGAACTCTCACATAGAGAGATTGCTGTCACTCACAAAATGGTGGAGCTGCTAATTCACAGAATTGTATGCTCATTGGAATACACACATGCAGTCTATGCAACTGAGGTCAAAGCAGAGAATAGAGCTGTGCAGATGGGATAAAAGTGGTGTGGATTGGGGGAGGAGACACAGCAGCGTGGATAGGTGAGACACAAAGGCATGTAGAGGAGAGAAGGTTAAGCAGTACAGAGGGGGGCTTGCCAAAGTAATGCAGATGGGTGGAAAACAGTGGTGCGGATGGGGGGAAACAGAGTGGCACGGTTTGGGGGGATAGCGACGTGGAAGGGACATATGAAACCGTAAGGATTTTTGTTTATGGAATATATATATAAGCGCTGGTTACTTATATAGGTAGTGGGACCTGTTAATTATAAAGTTTGACAGGAAGGTAGAAGGAAAGAAGTACAAATCTACCATGTACACCTGTTAAAACCCTGGAAAGAGAGCGCTTGTCAGCCCTCTTTGATTGCCAAGAAAATCCTGGAATTCCAGGTATCCATTGAAGTTACCCTTAATCCCTGCCAGAAACAGTAGGTGGTGAGTTTAGAAGCACAGCACCAAGATGTGTTTGTGCCATTCTGGGGAAAACCCAAATTATCCAGCATGATATAGTTACTCCTCCTGGAGTGGCAATAAAACTGAGGCCATACCGTATACCCAAAGCAAAGCGGCAGTGGTTAAACAGGCAGTAGAGGAAATGCTGCACCTAGAGGTCATAGAGGAATCAAATAGCGAATGGAATAATCCTATAGTTTTAGTGCCTAAGCCTTCAGGTGCTTTAAGATTCTGCAATGATTTTTGCAAATTAAATAAATTGTCACAGTTTGATTCCTCTCTGATGCCCCGGGTGGATGAGCTGGTGGAGAATTTAGCAAACAGCCAGTATCTAACCACCCTAGATTTGACAAAAGGGCATTGGCAGATTCCTGTAACTGAGGCTGCTAAGGCCAAAACAGCCTTCTCTACCGCAGAAGGTTTGTTTCAGTATAAAATACTGCCGTTTGGTTTGCATGGGGCTCCGGCAACCTTCCAGAGGACTATGAACAGGTTGCTGTGACCTCTCAAGGAATATGCAGCTACATATCTAGGTGACATAGCCATTTTTAACCCTACAGGGAGTCACACCTTCCAAGAGTAGAAGCAGTGTTGCAATCTTTACGGGCGCATGGGTTTACTGCTAATCCTGAGAAGTCTCAGCACTCCTTGTGCTAATCAGTTAGCAGTAGCTTGCAACCACAATTTGGGCATCCTCTGCCAGCATAGCCCTTGGACCCTGGCACAACACCACTATGTCCCTGCTTCCTGGCTGCTACTCAGCATCAGGTGTGTGGGAGTTTTAAACCCTTCCTGTGCTCCAGTGATTATTCCAGCTGAGTCTGTGTAAATGTGAAAACCTGGAATTCCACACCTCCACTGTTAATGCAGAATGCACAGGTTTCACTCCAGCCTCCCTTGGAGGGAGCTGATTCCACCATAATGTGGATAATTCAGGTGAGATACAATCAATCTCACTACACATCCCCCACTTTCACTTTTCCAAGCTTGGGGAAACCAAGGAATATGTGCGCAACGGTCGACACCCTTCAGTCTTTTTGCAGATGCTGGGTTGTACTTTTCTCTGCCACTCACTGGACAACTTATTTCTCAAAGAGCCAGTGCGACATCCGAGCGTTCTAGTGAGAAGTACAGGGTCCGGACTTTCTTCTTGCCAGGGTTTGAGCAAGTTAACATGGTATATCTGCTCTGCAAGTCTCCTTCCTGGCTGCCTGACACTGTAATTTACCAGTCCTACAGGTTCCACCACTTCATAGGGCCAATGCCAATGGGCAAATAACTTACTTTCTTGTGTTGGCACCAATACTAGAACTTTGTCTCCTTCTGACCTGAGCTGTGGCATCATAGGCTCATTTCTGATGAACTTGGGCCTCTATAAGATTTTCTCAAACGATGGGCCCTATTTTATACTGCCATTCATATAATTTCCTAACGAAATCCATAATGTTCAGTTCCTCTTTTTTCTGCTGTACCCAGCCTTACTTCAAGATGTCTAGGATGCCTCTTGGTTGCCTTCCAAAGAGGATCTCAAAAGGGCTAAACCCAGTTGAGGATTGGGGTACCTCACGTATGGCAAACATGAGGTAAGAGAGTACTTCATCCCACTCCTGTTTATTATGCAGGACAGCCCGGCGTATCATAGACTTTAAGGTCCTGTTAAATCTTCCCACCAACCCATCCGTCTGTGGGTGGTATACTGAAGTATGCAGTTTTACTATTCCCAACTTATTACACAGCTCTGCCATTACTTGGGACATAAATGGAGTCCCCAGATCTGTATGGATTTCTTTAGGGACCCAAGATGAGACAAGAGGAGCATCAACTACCTGCCAATAGTAGTTGTTTTATATTCTGCAAGGGTATTGCTTCTGTGTAGCGGGTGGCATAATCCAAGATCACCAGAACATATTGGTTACCCCGCTTTGATATTTCCAGTGGACCAATGAGATCCATTGTAATGCATTCAAATGGTACCCCAACAATAGGCATTGGCTCTAGTGGTGCTCTCAAATGAGGCCTTGGGCTGGTCTTCTGTCACATGGGACACCTTTGCCAGTATCTTTTTACTTCAACCGTGATTCCTGGCCAAAATAATAGGAGCAGAATACATTCTAGTGTTTTCTCTTCTCAGAGATGACCGCCCTTGGGCATCAACAATCTTACTCCCTTTCTCCACTTTGACTCTATAGAGTAGATCAGCTTTAAGGACAAAATATGGAGTACCCTCCAGTGGGGAGGCAGTTTTTATGATGCCATTAACTTCTATGACACTAGCCATGACATTCCCGAGAGCAGCATCATTTTGTTGATCTATGTCAGGTGGCAGAATATCCCAATCCGGACTGGAGCTATTCTCACTTAATACTGGTGAGTCAGATGTTCCTTCTCCAAGGAGGACTGGCCGTGCATTTCCACTCTTCTCCCTTCGGCCTTGGAGAATTTACATTGGCTTTGTCTCTGTGGTTCCTTCACGAGCTCCTCTTCTTTTTTATTTTCCTGGGAAATTGTGTCCCAATATGATAGGATAGGGCAGATTAGGACCAACTGCGACAACACCTCATAAGTGCGCCCCTTTATGGTGAGGTTCACTCGCACTCTGGAAAAGTTTTCTGTGGATCCATGAATGCAGTGTACTTCAACTACCCCTGGTATCTTTTCTAATGCCCTGGGCAGGACAGCCTCTGAGATCAGGGTTAGCTCACTCCCTGAGTCTATAATAGCTCTGAGTTCTTGGCAACACAGTTTCCCACATTAACGGGGGTCTGGAATCCAGGGGTACCATCGTGGAAAAAGCAGGGTAAGTAGCGCCCATACTAGCAAACCCACACTACATAGGCTCTATTTTTCTAGGACAGTCATACCTTATATGACCTGGCTCTCCGAACTCATAGCAAACTACACTGGCATCTCCAGCGGTGTTTCCTTGAGAAGGGGTGACAGTCGGGGTCACAGGCCAATGATGTACCATCTAAATAGATCGCTCAGGAGTGAGACCTGCCATGGCCAGAATAGCACTGTTGACTAGGTCATATTTCTCTGCATCAGCAGAGGACAAATCAGCATAGACTTTCTGAGCCTCACCAGTGAGATAGGTGGCAAGTCTATCAGCCCAAGTATCTGGCCATTTTAAATGCTGTGCCACCCTCTCAAATATCAGCAAATATATCATCTGAGGCAGAATTTTTTTTTAAAGGTATATTTATTAAAGATCCACATAAAATGCATCAAAATATGTCTACAAAGAGACAGACAAACTTCACTGAACATAGCAATACGAATACACAAGAACATAATTCAGTGGTAAAATTTTAAAAGGAAAAATAAAAATAAAGAGACCAGCAAGGAGAGCAGAAGGTAAGAAGAAAAAAGGAAGACAGCATGGCTAATACTGTCCAAGAAGAAGAGTAAAGGGGGAGAAAAAAAAGAGAAGATTAAGTGAATGGGGAACTAGCATTGAAAAAGGACAACCAGGGGGCCCAAACCTTATCAAATGTTTTGCAAGAATGGTTAAGGATAATGGTCATGTATTGAAATCGCTGAACTGACCAGACCCTATTAATGATTGATTGTAGGGAAAGAGGCATTAACTGTTTCCAATCAGCTGCCAGCTGACAAGTAGCAGCCTAAAGGATGTGCCTGATTAATTTGGTTTGGTGATAAGTGGCAAACGGAAAACATAGGGGTAGAAGAAAAAATTTGGGGTCTAGAGGGATCGGGAGGTGAGTAATTGAGATTGCCTTCTGACAAGCACCCACTCCAGCATCTATCGAATGCGTCAAGAAACATCTTTTTTAGTTGGGAGGGGACCAAGTACCATCCGTAAAGCATTTTATAGATGTTCTCTTTTATTCTGATGGATATGGAACTGGAGGTGGCTCTCTCCCCAATCTCCCCCCAATCATCAGGGTTCAGGGTTTCACCCAGGTCCCGTTCCCAGGCCACTTCGTGTGGTTCACGCGTGGAGTCTAAAGGTGTAGAGAGTTCTAAATATAGAGCTGATATTAGGCCAGCAGTGGAGGAGTGGCGTAGACACAGCATCTCAGTAGGAGTCAAAGAACGATGAACAAGGTGGTGTTTAACTATGTTATGAAAATTCCGGAGTTGCAAATATTGGATAAAATATTTTGATGAGATATGAGATTCAGACTGGAGTTCAGCAAATGAGGGAAAGGATGTGTCACGGGTCAAATCATTGACATATCTAATGCCAGCCGTTTGCCATGGGAGAAAAGCTAAAGGAGTCATACCAGGAGGAAACTCTGAGGAGTTAAATAATGGGATGACTGGAGTGGGAGATGGAGAGAGGCCAAATTTATGGATGACTATGTCCCATAATGACAGTGAATAATAAGGTGGTCACGGACTCTTTTAGGGCGACGGGCTCTAGGGAGCCAAAGGAGGGAAGCAGGAGAAAGCAGTCCTATGGCCTCCGCTTCAATCTGAACCCATATTCTATCAGAACTATTCCATAAGATTCATTGAGTGAGTTGAGCAGAGAAGTAGTAATGCTTAAAATTAGGGATAGCTAGACCTCCAGCCCGAGACGATCTCTGAAGAATTCGGAGACGTTCCCGTGGTCGTTTTCCCAACCATATAAATTTTGTTGTCTGGGATTGGAGAAATTTGAAAACATAAGGGGGACATGTATAAGGAGGGATGGGAAAAGGTAAAGGAGTCTAGGCAAGATATTAATTTTAACTGTATTAATACGACCTATCCAGGAGATGAAATGATGGGTCCACGAAGCAAGGTCTAACTTGATTTGGGAAAGAATGCGGGGAAAATTGGCCTGGAAAAGGTGATGGTAACATTTGGTTATAAGAATATCCAAATACTTAATTTTTTGGAGATGCCATTTATATGGGAAAATGTTACGGCTGCTGACACTTGAGACTCCTTGAAGGAGTAAGGCCTACTGGGCACTATAAACTGAGGTGGTTTTAGGAATGACCTTTTCATGAAATCTCAGTAACATGGAATAAAAGTAAATAGAATTTATTCACAGGCAAAATATTATAGCAACGTTTCACATAAAGTCTCAACAACACAGAAGTTCAGATATGCAGTAATCAATATAGGAGTAAACCCCTATATGTAAATAAAGTCTCTGATACTAATGTGGTAGGGAACCCCGAGTCCAATATGAGGCTAAGACCTCAGGATAGTATAATGGACCTTACTAGGGTTGAGCCCTGTAGTGTGATGAAAATCTGGAACACGGTTGAGCCCTGCAATGTAGTGAAGATCCGGAGCAGAGTTGAGCCCTGTGATGTAGTGAAGATCCAGGACAGGGTTGATCCCTGCAATGCAGTGAAGATCCGGTGCAGGGTTGAGCCCTGTGATGCAGTGAAGGTCCGGAGCAGGGTTGAGCCCTGCGATGCAGTGAAGGTTCGGAGCAGGGTTGAGCCCTGCAGCGTGACAAGGATCCAGAGTGGGGTTGAGCCCCATGATGTAGTGAGGGTCCAAAGCAGGGTTGAGCCCTGCGGCATGACGGAAGTCCAGAGTGGGGTTGAGCCCCACGATGCACTAAGGGTCTGGCTACAATTACTGTAACGGTGCAGTTGACAACTGTAGTAAAGGTGAGTTCAATGTCCACGGAAGTAGAAGACAACAGGCAGAGTAAATAATCCAGCAGGGGATGCAACTACAGCAATGGAGCAGAATAACAATACTTAGGCAAGGGCAATACTGAGCTCTGTAGTGCGGCTGCTAACCAGTATCAGATGTTTAACCAGAACACGGGCAGAGATATAGCAAAGTCAACAGCAAACCACAGGCACAGCAGGGATCTGGCAGGAGTCCAAGAAGGACCTGAAAGTAACATTGCACAGACACTGAGACACAGTTAGTAACAGGCTTTATACTAGAGGTCTGTGATCCATAGGATGTTCAGAACATGTGACCCAAATGGAATCAGTTTTGAAATAATAAGCAATCAGAAATCCCACAACCTGGCAACACATTTGAGACAGATGATCATTTTAACTCTCTATCCCCTGTATGTGGAGAATGCCAGCAACCAGGATAGCTCCTCCAATGACCACAATGGAACTTTGGCAAATGTAGTTTATCTTTACATACTGAAATAGTCACAGTCCTGACAGAAAAGATATTCCAAAGAGACTTTATAATTTTGGGGGATATAAAAATCAAGGACTTCCGTTTTACCCAGGTCAATTTTATAACCGGAGAAATAACCGTATATTTAAATTTCAGTCAAAGTAGGGGAGAGCGAGGTAAGCAGGTTTGAAATGGACAAAATGTTGTCCGCATATAAGGCCAGTTTCTGCTCCATGGATCCAACTAACACTCCAGATATGCCTGAATTAGCATGGATTCTAGCAGCCAGGGGTTCTATTATAAGGGTGAAAATAAGTGGCGGGTGCCATTGGATATATTGAATGGGGTAGATGTGGAGCCATTAGCGGAAATGGTAGCTGAGGAAGAGCGAGATAGAGCAGAGCGACCCTGCAGAAATTTTCCAGAGAAGCCCATCGACCCAAGGACACCAAACATGAAAGGCCATGAGATTCGGTCAAAGGCCTTCTCAGCATCCAATGACATCACTAATGAGGGAGTTTTACCTTCATGGATGGTGTGTATTAAGTCTATAGTCCTCCTAATATTGTCAGGGGCCTGATGTCCAAGGACAAAACCCACCTGGTCAGGATGTATTAGGGATGGCAGAAAGGGATTCAATCTAGTGGCCAATATTTTAGCGTAGAGTTTTAGATCTACATTGAGTAAGGAGATAGGGCGATAACTAGAGCAAAGTGAGGGGTCTTTCCTGGGTTATGGTATCACCACAATATTTGCTTATGTCGTTGCGGAGTCAAATTATGCACCATCTAATACCTTATTAAAGAAATCTGTTAGATGGGGAACTAAACTTTTGGCAAATTTTTTATAGTATTGAGCCAAGAAACCGTTGGGGCCAGGGACAGAAGAACCTTTGATGGATATAATGGCTGCCCATACTTCGTCCTGCATAATATCAGCATTTAAAGAGGAAAGATGGGGCAGGGACAGCTTAGGGAGAGGGGTGTCGGCTAGATACATCTCCAGGTCAGCAAACCGGGGAGGGGGATCCTGAGAAGGGGTCGGAAGATTATATAGTGAGGTATAGAACTGTCTTAATTCTTCAACAATTGCTAGAGGATCATAAGTAATGGATCAGAGCTCTGAGAGTGAATTTTATCAATTAAATTCAGCGCACGTTTCTTTTGTAACTTTGTAGTCAACATTGAGTCAGCCTTGTCAGCTTTGTCGTAGAAGCGTTGCTGAAGTTTTTGTAGGATAGAGGCAGGTTTCTGAGAGAGAAGGTATTTAGCTGGCCTCGGATAGAGTCAATCTGATGTAATAAGTCACTAGTGGGGTTGAGTTTATGGGCGTCAAGAAGTGTAGATAGTCGTTGTTCTAAAGAGGATATCTCAGCAGTGGCACGTTTGCGGGCCGTCGAAGCAGAGCTAATGAGTTGACCATGAATGGTCGCCTTATGGGCTTCCCATTTGATCCCAGGTGCTATATCGGGAGATGAGTTGAACATAAAATAGTCAGATATGGCCTGTTTAATGGTGGTAAAAGTGGATGGATTAATTAAAAGCGCATCATCGAGATGCCATCTACGGGGGCGAGGGTAAAGTTATAAAAGATCAAGGAGAACAAAGACTCCAGCGTGATCTGTCCAGGAGAGGGGGGTAATCCCGGCTTGAGCGGTCCCAGAAATCAGCGATTGGGATATAAACATCATGTCGATGCGCGAGTATGTGTGGTGTGGGACCGAATAATAAGTATAATCACGCGCTGATGAATTTTTAAGGCGCCAAGAATCATATAACTTATATTGTTTAAGCAGGGAAGATAAAGTCCAAGCGTCCTTGCAAGGAGAAATATTAGATTTATTGGTAGGTGATGGGGATTTATCAAGGGCTGGGTCAAGTGTAATGTTAAAATCTCTGGCTATTATGAGATGACCCTGAACTCGTTGCTCATTGCATCTAAACAATCTAGAGAAAAAGGAACCCTGTCCCTGGTTCGGAGCATAAACCGAAACCAAAGTGACTGTAGAGTAGCGTAATGTACCAACAACTATGAGGAAATGACCCTTGGGGTCTGAGAATGTGGAAGAGTGCAGGAAAGGGATCTTGTTGTGAATAAGAATTGCAACACCCCATTTCTTGCAATCCGCCGAGGCAAAAAAAGTTTGAGAGAATTGCTTTCCCTGCAACTAAGTGTGAGTACCTGTAAGATGGGTTTCCTGAAGGAACACAGTATCAGCCTTTTCCCTCCTGCAGGCACTTATGTGGCGAGTTGAGGCCATTGACATTAATTGACAATAACTTCAAGGCCATGGTACCAAAAAGAAAATATCTGCAAAAAAAGATTCATTGTGAGGGCCACAAATATTAAAGAACTTTGGACCTCATTCAGACCCGGTCGCAAGCGCTACGCGCTCGCAACCGGGTCGATGTTTTGGACCTGTGCACGCGCAGCGGCCGCACTGCATGTGCGCAAGCCCCGGAGCGAGAGAGAAATGCTCTCGCTCCGGAGCTCACTACAAAAGGGCCGGCTGTCGATGTTGATTGACAGCTCGGCCCGTATTGTAGGCGGGGGGGTGGTTTCACAAACGGAGGCGATGCTTAAGGAACGCCTACCGTTTTGTGGGCGCCCACACTGACATCAGCAGTGATGTCAGTGGGGAGCTTCCTGCTCAATCAGAGCAGGAAGCTCCCTGGGGCTTTCGGTTGTCGAGACCCAACCTTAGGGTCTCGTCGCAAGCCCCGATGGTCGTGATGGTCTTGACCATCGCGACCATCAACCTGGTCGGTCGCTAAGCTGTGGGTGGTAACCCACAGCTTAGCTAGTGACCAGGAGGCCGCACTTGAAAAAGCAAGTGGCCGCCCTCATTCAGAGCGAGCGGACGCTTCTTGCGACCGCCTCTGAATGAGGGCCTTTGTTCCCTAAGACAGGCAGTATGGTAAATGGAAGAAGAAAAAGAAAAGAGACGCCATGAAAAAAAGTGAAAGAAAAAGGGGAAAGAAGAAAAAGAGGAAGAGAAGCCCATACGGGCAACAACCCTTAAACACAGGAACCCAGAAGGGGTTCAAAACAAATAAATGTATAATATATGAATAAATGTACAAGAAGTACAAAAAATACAGGGAGCATGGGGGGTAGGCCATAGACATATATACGATAAGGAAACCCCAAAAGGGGACCCAAGGCCCTTAGTAAAAAAAAAAAAAAAAAAAACACTTTGCAGAAAGAATTAATTGCACAGTATTACATCTGTAAAATACTTTTGCAAGAACATACAATCTAAGTAAAACCAGCGGAAAACAAAGACATATTAATGAGAACCAGAAAACGAGCTAATGAGAATATGTGTGACCTAACTAGTAGCAGTAGGTCATGACCTAATAAAAACATTTTCAAACCGTGAAATGGAATTCCAGCCGTTGAGCCAGAAACCATAATGTATAGTCACGGGGGAGGCTCAGGTGGAAACAATTGAAGTGGTCAAAGAGAGATAATGGGAGATTCATGTCGGAGCAGTAATGCGGGACTGACGTCTCGTGACTGTGGACTATTCTGGAGCCGGAGGACGGGAATGCTGAGGCTTGGGTGATGAAGGTCTAGGGGACGTTGATTCAAGGAGAATATTCAGTTATGAAAGTAAATCCTGACACTTGTTTAGGGGATTTCACGGAAAACGAAGAGTTAGCTGTGAATACTTGTAGCTGAAAAGGGAAGCCCCAGCGATATCTAATATTATGTTGTCTCAGAATTTTAGAAACAGGTTGTAAATCTCGTCATTTCTGAATAAGTGGAAGGAGCCAGATCTTGAAATAATTGAATGTCCTTATCCTGGTAAGAAATGATGGACGGTAATAATGTAATCGGACAATGATATCGCGTGGGGGTTGGGAAGAAGAGGGTCTGGCTCGGAGGGCTCTGTGAGCTCTATCCATTAGGCAGTCCGCTGCTGAAATATCAGGGAGAATGTGATGAAAAAAAACTGTCTAAGAAGGACTCCAAGTCCGAGGCAGAGACGGATTCAGATACATTACGTATTCTCAGATTATTGCGGTGGGAGTGATTTTCTGCATCCTCTTGTTTTTCCTTAAGGGACTCCATTTCAAGGTGGAGACGAGAGAGTTCCTTATCCAGAGTTATTTGGGAAAAACAGAGATCATCCGTTTTTGATTCCAGGGTCGTCCGTCCTGGAGCCTAGAGAAGAGAGTTCCAATTTAAAGTCGTTAACCGCCTTGGCAAGTTCCTGAGCAAATGTGGTTTTGACGCCCTCCAAAAGATTGACGATAACCGCTTGTATTTTGAGGATCAATTACAGTTTCAGCCTCTCTTGACGGTGACAATCTGGAAGTGATTTACTCTTAGAGTCAAAAAAATTAGTAGATGAGTTCTGCATTGCTTTTTTGGGCTTTTGAGACATAATGCAGATGGGTAAATAGTAGGTCAAGCTTGAGAAAACAGAAGGGACTAGTAGTTCCCCTTCACTCGTTTGTAATCAATTGTTTTCCTGTTCAGGCGAGCAACTGAAGATGTAATGATAAGCTGCAGTGTGTTGATTATTATTGGGACATGTAAAGGACTACTAGGTCCCGGGGTTCAGACAGGGTGATCACATCATATAGACTAGCAGGGCAGGTTAAGCATCAGTGGAATAAATGTAAAATACACTTTAATTGCAGGCCCAATGATGAAATCCAGGCCGGGGCTTCCGGCAACGGGGAAGGCTGCAAAGTCCCCGGAGGGACCAGTGGCCACTGACCTTAAAGATGAGCCCCCAGCGAGGTTAGATGCATCCAGATGCTGCTCCAGGGGGATCGGAACACCAGCAGCGGGTGTGCAGACAGGAGTCGCCGGAGCGGTGGACCAGCCAACCGCCCAGTAGTCAACAGCAGGAGGGAGCCGTTGGAGCAATAGCCTTCGCAGGAGTGACAGTCCGGGGCACAGTACCTTCCCTGCTGGGATCACTGTTGTTGCAGGCACTAGTTGTGGAGATCCAGCTGGCTGAAGAAGAGGAGAAGGAGAGGCAGAATCAAAATGGCCGACTCCCGCGACTCTTGGCACTTTGTAAGGGCTTCAGGAGATCCCTGTTCACAACAAGGAGCCGCCGCTAGCAGGGGAGAAGCCACAGAGGTCAGCGAAGGCAGCGGGCAGCAGTCAGAAAGCTGCCCACAACCACAAAGGAGTCCAGCGTGGCTGTAACGATGACGTCATGGGCCCCTCCACGGGAGCAGCGACTTGAGGCCCCGGTCTCTATTAGACAGGTAGGCCAGGGAGTCCCGGGTCTCGGGAGACAGTCACCGGGCTCAGTCAGTAGGGGAGTGGGGTTGCGGGAGCCCTGTCAGACAGGGCAGCCTGGGTGGGGATGCCCAAGGAGGCCCCAAATAGCGTCCCAGCAGCAAAGGAGTCCAAACCTGTAAAATGCACGTCCGCATAGTCTGCCAGTCAGGCCGCATCTCTTGAAGACTTCCAGGGGGCTGCAGGAAGGAGAGGGGGAACTGCCTCTAACCGCGGTCTGCAGCGGAGAGGTCTAGCCGGTTCCACCTCTAATTGAGCTCCTGGCTTCCTGGTGCGAATAGGCCACAAATCGCAGTGGGCCAGCGGGTCCTATCTAAACTCACAGTCCAGGTCTCAGGCGCCCCAGCAGGCTCTAATATGTGTGGACTGTACGCTGTTCGACTTTTGGGTCACAACCAGGACCATAAAAGGTGTTTTTAATTAGGCTTTGGCAGGAGCTCACTAATACCCCTTTTACACCAGAGCAAAGACCTGGGTTTTTGCTGGGTCTACCCAGGTTGCATCTCAGTGTAAATGGGTCCCTGAAAAATCAAGTGACCCAGCAATCTAACCCAGGTAGCTACCAGGGTTGGACCCAGGATGGACCCGGGTAATGGTGCAGTGTAAACGGTGCGACTCGGGCTCATCCGACCTGGGTCATTCCTAAAATGAGCTGATTGGTGGCTGTGGAGCAGTCACCTCCCACTTTTTATGACCTCACAGGTTTAGCAGGACAGACCTGGGTTCAGTGTGAACAGGGCTGACCTGGGAGTAACCCAAATCGAAGGTGCAGTGTAAATGGGGTCTGACCTGTATTGGAACCATGTCCAAAAACCCAGGTCGGACCCGGGTTTTTGGTGGAAGAGGTATTAGAGTGCATCTACTCAGCTCAGCAGACAGGCCACGCCCCCCCTGAGGCAGACAAAATATTCAGATGCCCAGCACCTGCTGTGCCCATTGACTGGGTCACTAATTGTAATATTTGTTCCTCTGTCTTTAAGTGAGAGGCCAAAGAATTTTCTATAGTGCGAAAAACTTCATCCATTTTTTATAGTGAGAGCGGTATGTACAATTGTAGGTGCTTCTAGATCAGTGGCATAACTAGGGTATTTGGAGCCCAGGGCAAATGTAAAAATGGAGCCCCCCCATGTGCGCGCGCCTTCAGCGCGAGTGGCAAAAAAATGGGCGTGGCCACTTAAAAATGGGGCGTGTCGACATGACACACTCCTTTATCGTCACTGTGAACATTCCTTTCCATATGCACCTTAACCCCAGTAGTGTCCCTTATACAGTACCCCCAGTATGCAATGTCCCCAGTTGTGGTCCCTCTTATGCAGGCCCATAGTAGTGCCCCTTGTACAGTACCCCCAGTAGTGGTCCCCCTTTTGCAGCCCCCAATTAGTTCCCCTTATACAGTACCCCCAGTATGCAATGGCCCCAGTAGTGGTCCTACATATGCAGCCCCTCATTAGTTCCCCTTATTCAGTACCCCAGTAGTGGTCTCCCTTATGCAGTGCCCCCCAGTAGTAGTCCCCCTTATGCAGGCACCCAGCAGTGATCCCCCCTGTCCAGTGCCCCTTATACAGTGCCCCCTGTAGTTTTCCTCCCTATTTAGTGCCCCCAGTAGAAGTCCCCTAGTAGTAAGCCCCTTATATAGTGCCCACAGTAGTAGTTCCCCCCCTCCCGATGCAGTGCCCCCAATAGTAGTCCCCCCAGTTGTAGTCCCCAGTAGTGCCCCACCCCCAGTAGTGGTCCCCCCTGTAATGGTCCCCCCAGTAGTGGTCCCCCCAGTAATGTTGCCCCCAGTAATGGTCCCCCCCTGTAATGGTGCCCCCAATAGCGGTCTCCCCTATAATGGTGCCCTCCCGATGTGCAGACACACAACAGAAGTGAAAAAAAAAAAATACACTTACCTGAATCCCGGCTCCAGCCACTGCTCCCGGCGCCGCACGTCAGTCCTCCCGGGCTGGCGCGCTCTGCATTATGGGAGAGACGTCATGACAACATGACGTCTCTCCCATTACCCACTGCAGGAGCCGGAAGGGAGCCGGCTCTTGCAGTGGGAGCACAGCAGTCAATGAGAGTCTGTCTGACTCTCATTGGCTGCTGATTAACACACACATCGCTGCCGCAAGGCGGAGATGTGTGTGCAGCAGGCCAGCAGCAGCAGCCAATGAGAGTCTGTCTGTCTCTCACTGGCTGCTGGGTAACACACACATCGCTGCCGCAATGGCGGCGATGTGTGTGTTACTGCACAGCCTGAGACCGCCTGACTCCCACCATCCTCCTGGCGGTATTTAGTAAGTGCTCAGGGGGAGGGAAGGTCTCGGCTGTGCAGCAAAGGACCAGCGCTGGGCGCAGGGAAGCCTAGCGCCGGTCCTTGGTAAATATGTAGCACTGACCACACACACTGCGGTCGGCGCTACACTGCCTAACTAGGGCAGGTCGGTACCGTGGCCGACAGCGCCCCCCGCGCCACTAGTCCTACGGCACCCAGGGCACATGCCCTGCTCGACCCCCCTTAGTTGCGCCACTGTTTTAGATAATAAGTCAGTTTACACGAATAAATATATCTCTTTCATTCATCAAAGCAATTGCAAATCACGTTTGATACAGAATAAGAAAACACTGCTGCTTTTTTTTTCTCTCCAGCAATGCAGGGGTTAAAATGAACACAGTAATATGTGTGTCTTGCTCTTGTTCAGCCAACAGGTGAATTTAATTACACAACATACTAGCTGGTGAAGATACTAATCAGCATTTGTTATATTGCAAGAACCTTAGTAAAAACAAAGCAAAGTAACTTTTTTCTCAGTACACATAAACAGCTTTTGCACAATGCAGAGCAAGTTACAGTGTCCTTAACATAACTGCAGTTTTTCTGGTTTGCCAACCATAATCACATATACCAAACGTTCTGCCTTGTCAGTTCCTTTGTCACGCTGGAAGCGACTGGCATATGCACTGCAACAAAGTAGTGCATAGGTCCCCTTACAGGCCAACATATGTAAAACGGGTCCTTGAAATGAGGATTCCAGACAGGCAGGTATTTTTGATAAAGCAGTGGCTATTTAAAAGCAGCAAACACTGCACTTTAGCATATGTGAGTTTAGGCCTTCAAACAAACAGGCACATAATATAAAATAAACAAACAAACATAAAAGTCTCAGCACTCCTTATGCTATCAGTCAGCAGTAGCTTGCAGCCACAATTTGGGCATGCTCACACAGCATAGCCCTTAGACCCTGGCATTGCAACACTGTGTCCCTACTTCTGGCAGCTACTCAGCATCAGGGCCATTTAGGATCCACAACTGTGGATCATCTTGGTGGCAGGTCTCAGCCATAATTGCGACTGGGATACTGCATCATGTCTTGTCCTTCTTCCGGATGTTGCCGGCAGCTGGAAATCCTGTCTAGTCTGTTTTCAGCTCTAAGCTGTAATCTTGCCTGTCTGTCTGTGTGCAGACTTCTGCTGCACACTAATTAATTGTCTCTCTGTGTGCTGAACCCAGCTGCACACTAGACTGTCACTAGGAAAGGCTCTCTGCAGGGAATGGCTCTGATTGGATCCTGCATCTCATAAGTTACAGCCCGCCATGCACTCAGTGCCAGTTAAACTGTCTGACTACCAGTGTTTGTTGTTCAGTTCACAGTTACCTGAGTTCTTGCCAGTCTACCAAGTTCAACTGTTTTTGTTTCCTGATCCTGTCAGTATTCAGCCCTGCTGTATTATTACCACAGTCCTGTCTAGTGTCAGTCTGCACTCAGCTAATGTTACCTGCAGTGTTCTCCCCCTCACTGTCTCCAATTTGTGTTCCTGCCACCTCTGAGTACACCTGTCTGCTGTTTGGTTCCTGCACCTCGGCCTGCAAGGTCACATCAGTTACTTCCCAGCTATTCTGCCAGCAGTGTTCTCAACCTTGCTGCCTCCAGTTTGTGTTCCTGCTGTGTCTGAGTACTCCTGCCTGCCATCTGATCTTGCATTATGTTCTACTAGGCCTCGCACTATGTTAGTACTATCACGGCTCAGTAGCTGCACCTCGGCTGTCTCAGTCGCATCATGGCTCCTAGGCCGCACCCTTGCCAAGTATATCACAACTCGGAAAGCTACATCTTGACCGCTAGGCTACACCATTGCAAAGTATATCACAGCTCTCAAAGCTGCACCTTGGCCTCTAGGCCGCACCCTTGCCGAGTATATCACAGCTCTCATCTAAGTTGCATCATGGCCTGTTAGGCCGCATTAAACTCTGTCTATACCATCATGGGTCAATAGCAGCACCCCAGTTGTTTAAGCCGCATCATGGCCCACAAGGCCTCATCAAACTCTGGGCCTGATTCAGAGTCGCTCGCAAAAAGTGAGCGCTTGCTCTGAATCAGGGCGGGCACTTTGTTTTAAAAAATCCGGCCTCCTGGCCACATGATAAGCTGTGGGTGACAACCCACAGCTTTTGCGAGCGGCCAGGTGATGGTCGCGATGGTCGTAACCATCGGGCTTGCGACGAGACCCCTGTGGTAGGGTCTCATCTGCCACAAGCCCCAGTGAGCTTCCAGCTCTAATAGCTGGAAGCTCACTACTGACATCACTCATGATGTCAGTAGGGCCGTCCACAAACGGCAGGCATTCCTTCAGGAACGCCTCCATTTGATCAGCCACCCCCCCTCCCTGCCTACAAAATGGGGCGAGCTGTCGATCAACATCGACAGCTGCCCCGTTTGTAGCGAGCCCCGGAGCGAGTGAATTTCTCACTCGCTCCTGGGCTCACGCACGCCACGCATGTGCGCAATGACCCACCATTGTCCCGCTTGCGAGTGCATAGCGCTTGCGAGCGGGTTTGAATCAGGCCCTCTGTCCATACCTTGGCTGCTCAGTAGTCGCACCTCAGTTGTTACAGTCGCTCACAGCTCTCAAGGCCACTCTGTTCAAGTCTCGTCTCTGGCTACTTGGCCACATCATAGTCTGCAACCATCTCGTCTCATTAGCCGCACCACAGCCTGCTGGTTGCACCTTGAACTGTGTCTGAACTCCTGCCAGTATTCTTGCCACATCATTGCACCTTGTCTGTTTCTTGATAGTCCAGTCTTGATCATACTCTAGTCCTGTCTGTCTTGTCTTTGCCAGTCCTGTCTGTCTTGTCTTTATCAGTCCAGTCTAGTCTGCCTTGTCCTTGTCAGGTTCTTGCCTGTCTTGTCTTGTCTGAATTAGGGGTGAGCGGGTTCGGTTTTACTCGAATTTACTCGGATCTTTAAACGGCATTTTATTGGCTATCGCCTATCATGTGTTTTGGATAGCCAATATAATAAATCCGAATTTGCGGTAAAGTGGTGATAAGAACCGAGTAAATCCGAGTAAAACCGAGCCTGCACATCCCTAGTCTGAATCCTGCAATACCTCAGTCCCGGTCACTCCTGCCATGCAGCCTGTGTTGTTGGTTTAGTCGCTCCTGGCCAGACAACCTAGCGACTCCTTAGTCCCAGACATTCCTGAGACATTTCTCTGCAGCCGCACTCCAGCTAGCCCCAGTAGTGGAAAGTCTGCCACTCATCTATCAAACCTTGAACTGGACAGCAGTCCTGGTATATCTCCCTATATGAGAATCGTACCAAGGGCAAGGAGCATTAGGTGTGTAGGAGTTTTAAACTCTTTCTGTGCTCCAGAGATTATTCCAGCTGGGTTTGCGTAAATGTGAAAACCTGGAATTCCACACCATCACTGCTAATGCAGAATGCACAGGCTTCACTCCAGCCTCCCTTAGAGGGAGCTGATTCCAGCAGAATGTGGGTAATACAGGTGAGAGACAATCCCTCTCACCACAAATATATGGTGATAAGTATTGAGATACAGTTGTAAAGCGCTGCGGAATATATGTGCGCTATATAGATAACTGGTAATAATAATAATAATAATAATAATAATAATAATAATAATAATACAATTGAACATCTTTGAATGTAGCTAGATGGCTTTTTTTCTACTTTGAAATAAATGCACTGATTTTCTTTGCTACAAGGCTGGCGTGCTGGTTTACTTTTACTTTTCCTATGGATGCAGTTAAGTGTTTTTGTGTGTGTGTGTGTGTATATATATATATATATATATATATATTATCATATTTGAAAACCATTGGGACATCATAATTAATATAGATTTGTGGCTCAATAAATTCCTGCTTAGTGATTTCCTTATAAACAACTCTCATGAGTGGAATCAAACTAATACAATACCATTTCATTTTCATCTCGCAGTTCGCAAGCTTTCATCTCTATGATCAATGTAGTACATAAGGGACCACGCGACGGACACCATTTCACTACGGCTGTGGAGACTGAACAGGGAGGGTGGGTAGTGTAGGGCTGGGAGAGGTGCTGGTGCTGTCTGCTGTGTCCTGGGATGGTGACTGCTGATCCATTCTGGGCTGGTGCTGTCACTGTGCTGTCTGCTGTGTCCATCTGGGCTGTTGCTGATCCATCTAGGCTGTCTGCTGTGTCCTGGGCTAGTTTTTTTCATGTCTGTTGTATCCATCTGGGCTGGTGCAGAACTGCAGATACATCTGGGCTGGTGCTGTGTCCATCTAGGCCCAAGTTCTGGACTAAAAAAAAAAAGAAAAAAAAAAGATAAATATTTAGTCAAAAAAAAAATCAAAGTTGCTTTTATATTTTTCTGTGTGTGCGTGCATGTTAGGCTTAACCGCAGTACCGCAGAAGATCCAGCCAGTTAGGCAAGTTGCAAGCTAATGCTGCCCGACTCCAGTCGTGGTCATTCTGTGCTCTGGGCCCAAGTTCTGGAGCATAACAAAAAATGTAAATCAATTGTCTTTTTTTCTAATAATTGTCTGTGTGTCTGTCTGTGTTAGGCTAGGCCGCACAAGATCTAGTCAATTGGCAATGCAAGCTAGTGCTGCCCGACTCCAGTCATGACCAATCTGTGCTCTGGGCCTAAGTTCTGGAGCATAAAGTTTTTTTAAATCAATTGTCTTTTTTCCTAATAATTGTCTGTGTGTCTGTGCGTGTTAGGCTTAGCCGCACAAGATCTAGCAAGTCGGCAATGCAAGCTAGTGCTGCCCGACTCCAGTCGTGATCAATCTGTGCTCTGGGCCCAAGTTCTTGATCATAAAAAAATAAAAATCAATTGTCTTTTTTTTAATCTTTTACTATCTGTGTGTGTATCTGTGCGTGTTAGGCTTAACCGCACAAGATCCAGTCAGCAACGCAAGTTGCAAGCTAGTGCTGCCCCACTCCAGTCGTGATCAATCACTCCTCTGGGCCCAAGTTCTTGAGCATAAAAAAAATTAAAATCATTGTCTTTTTTTGTTTAATATTTTTGTGTGTGTGCACGACTGCACGCGTGTGAATTTTGTAACTGCATCTTGGCTACACTATTGGTGCTTGTGACACTGCTTCAAGAACAAAGAAACTAAGGAGGGCTGTCACATGACAGGAGAGCAAGGCCAAGAACCACATGTTGTAGCTGACCCCAGCAGTGCAAGGCCGTCAACTACCTTGTCCTCTATGAAGGCCCATGCCCCAGGGCTTAAGTGATGCCATCAATATGGTAAAGCTACTTGTACTGAAGTTAAGAAAAAAAATGTAAAGGAAATTTTCCTTTAGATAAACAAAAAATTGGCAATATGCCCTTCACTACAGGAAGTGGCAAGGAAAGGATAAGGCATTGGCCTTTCTTTAGGAAGACTGCTGATTCTGATAGCCCTTCGGAAAAAACAACTGTGTGCCCTGAGAAATCGAAATCACAAATCTCCAAGGAGAGTGCAAGTGTGTCCACGGTTGCCATGTGTGAGCTAGACCTAAATACTAGTGTACTGGAGGATCCTCCAAGTTCCAACATTTGTGTGCCCTCTGTAAATGTGGGGAAGGGCAGTCAACATCTTGCAGACGTAGTCATCGAGGATGCTTCTGTGGAATTGAACATGGAGGAGGAGGATATTTTGGTAGTTGAAGGTGCTAAGGATGATGAGGATGTTGATGATGAAGATGTTGGTGATGAGGATGTTGATGCTGAGGATGTCCTTTGTGTAAGTAAGGCAACAGCTGTTGCCCATGGATTGAAAAAGACAAAGCCCATTGTTGTCATGCCAGGGCAAAAGACAAAAAAATCCACTTCTCACATGTGGAATTATTTCAGCCCCAATCCGGACAACAGTTGTCAAGCCATATGTACCCATTGCCAAGCAAGAGTAAGTAGAGGGAGGGACCTAAACCACCTAGGAACCTCCTCCTTGTTACGTCACTTGGAGTGCATTAATCAAATATCAAAGTGTTTGGCACCAACTTCCAAAAACTAAAAAAGTAACAAGTCCTGTATCACCTACCTGCTCGCTCTCTGTGAGATCCAAGTGACTTCGATCTCCAACACCAACACCTGCATCATAAATATCCTCATTCATCATCGGGAGTAGTCCTGCTGCATCCAGTGTTGGTATTCAAAGCATGATTGACTCCTCTCCTATCCATGATTCCTCAGAAGGATCCTTGGGGACCAGGAGGAAGACTACTTGTAGCATATCCTCCAAAAAACAATTAACTGTCAGACAATCGTTTGCAAGGTCAAACAAGTTTGACAACAACCACCCAGTTGAACAGCGGATTACTGACGCTATAACAACTCTGCTGGTATCAGATGTGCGTCCAGTATCCGCCATTACTGTAGTGGGTTTTCAACAGTTAATTAATTTCCTGTGTCCTCGCTACCAGATCCCTTCTAGATTCCACTTCACTAGAACAGCAATTCCAAGTCTGTACAAGGACGTTAAACAAAACCTTACTAATGTCCTCAGAGATTGTAAGCTTGCAAGCAGGGCCCTCTTACCTCTATGTCTGTCTGTTATTACCCTGTTTTGTTCTATAAATGTTTCCAATTGTAAAGCACAATGGAATATGCTGCGCTATATAAGCAACTGTTAATAATAATAATGTTAATAATAAATGCCATTGTACCCACTGTCCACTTGACCTCTAATATGTGGACAAGTGGGACAGGGCAAACTAAGGATTACATGACTGTGACAGCCCACTGGGTAGGTGTATTACCTACAACAGCAGCAGCAACATCTACCAAAAGACAGCTGATACAGAGGCAGGCTACTCTGTGCATCACCGGTTTCACTAAGAGGCACACCGCTGAGAATCTCTTAGGAAAACTCAGGGAAATCATTGCTAAAGGTTATCTCACTTGGACTCTCTACGGGATTTGTGATTTCGGACAATGCCAACAATATTGTGAGAGCATTACATGTGGGCCAATTCGAACACATCCAATGTTTTGCTCACACAATTAATTTGGTGGTGCAATGTTATTTAAAATCTGACACGCTCGTGCAGGAGATGCTCTCGGTGGCCCTCCAAATTTCCGTACATTTTAGACATTTGGCGACCGCTTGTCGAAGATTGCATGATCAGCAGGTACTGTTAAATTTGCCCTGCCATCAGCTGAAGCAAGAGGTAGTAACTCAGTGGAATTCTACCCTCTATATGCTTCAGTGGATGGAGGAACAGCAAAAGGCCATCCAGGTCTATACAACGGGCTTTGACATAGGCTGTGGAGGGGGAATGCACCTTACTCAAGCACATTGGAGAATAATTTCCGTGTTGTGCAAGGTTCTCAAACCCTTTGAACTTGCCACACGTGAAGTTAGTTCAGACACTGCCAGCTTGAGTCAGGTCATTCCCCTCATCAGACTTTTGCAAAATCAGCTGGAGAAACTGAAGGAGGAGGTGAAATGGAGTGATTGTGCAAAGTATGTCGTACTGGTGGATCAAGCCCTTGATTCACTTCACCAGGATCCACGAGTCGCCAATCTATTGAAATCTGAAACATATATTTTGGCAACTATTCTGGATCCTAGGTTTAAGTCCTACCTTGTGAGTTTTTTTCCAATAGACCGAAATCTAAAACTGTGCAAAGAGCTGTTGGTAAAAAAATTGGTATCTGCTGCAGCCGCATGTGAAATGCCGTCATCTCCTCCTTCAGTTTCTGCAGCTGCCAGGAAAAAACTACATTTTCTTCACAGCATGCCTGCTGGTCATGCAGATCATTCACCAAAAAATGACATCTGGTCAGGCCTGAGAGAACTGACTACTAGTGACATGTCTTCTACCGTGACTATGTTTCTACAGTCTCCTTTCACAGAATGGTGAAGGACTATTTCAGAGATAACATCCTAATAGGCATGTCAGACAGTCCCTTTCAGTACTGGCAGGAAAAAGAGGCAATTTTTAGTCCCATACACAAACTGGCTTTGCCTTACTTAAGTTGCCCACTCTTCAGTGTGTACTCCAAAATAGTTTTCAGCGCAACTGGGAACCTTGTCAATGATCGGCGTAGGAAGTTATTTCCTCAAAATGTGGAAAAGATGATGTTCATTAAAATGAATTACAAATTCCATGAGGAAGACCTCTACCAACAATTACATCCAAAAATTACAAAGGCGCCTATGGTGGATTCCAGCGGGGATAAATTTATATTGTGTGAAGAAGAGTATGTATACACTGATGGGGATGATGAAGATGAGGACAACAATGACATCTGATGTTGTAATGTAAAGCCAGTTTGTGTATGGGATCATTTCCATGTCCAATGCAGATTGGCAGCTTGTTTTATAGGGGTCCAAACAAACCAATAATTTCAGCCACAATTGGCAGTCCTTGTCGTTGAAATGATTGGTTTGTTAAACTGGGAATGTCATTTTTCGTATACAACATAAGGGTGGGTGGGAGGGCCCAAGGACTATTCCATCTTGCACCTTTTTCCTTTCCGTTATTAATGTTATGGTTGTTTTAGGAACCAATGATTTGTTTTTAAATTAATGTATTATCAATTTTATAGCTAGGGTCTGCACCAATGAATTTCATTTTATTAATTATTCAGCCAGGGGCTGCACCCAATGAATTGTTTTTTAATTCATTTATTATCAATTTTACAGCCAGGGGCTACACCAATGAATTTCTTTTTATTAATTATTCAGCCAGGTGCTGCACCCAATGAATTGTTTTTTAATTAATTTATTATCAATTTTACAGCCAGAGGCTGCACCAATGAATTGTTTTATAATTAATGTATTATCAATTTTACAGCCAGGGGCTGCACCAACTATCAACTATCAATTCTTCAATCCTCAAGGGTATCCCAACCATCATCTTTGCACAGTCTTCAACTCTTTTTAATAATTATATCAATCAGTTTTGAGACAGCAAGCTGCATGCAACCTTTTGGCCCTTTAACTAGATAAAAAAATCAATATTGTGAGCTGTGAGGTGGTCAAAATTGACTGGAAACGAGTGGAAATAAATGTTATTGAGGTTATTAATACTGTAGGAACAACAAAAGGCCTATTTTATGTGATATTTTTATTTTTTAAGGAAAAAATATAGGGGGTCATTCAGACCCGCTCGCGAGCAAAGGACGCTCGCAAGCGGGTCGATGTTGTGCGCATGCGCGAGACCCAGCGAGCGACGAGGAATACGTCGCTAGGGGTCTTGCACCAAAGGGGGCGTGCTGTCGATGGTGAGTGACAGCACGCCCCCTTTGGTGGGCGTGCCAGGGGCATGGCTGCCAGATGGAGGCGTTCCCATGGGAACGCCTACCGTCTGAAGCCGGCCCCACTGACATCAGTAATGATGTCAGTGGGAGTGATTTTGGCTCTGATAGAGCCAAAATCACTACTTGGTTTGCGGCAGCAAGACCCTACCGCAGGGTCTCGTCGCAAGCCCGGTGGTCGCGATGGTCTTGACCATTGCGACCATCTTTTTGGCCGCTCGCATATGCTGTGGGTGGTCACCCACAGCTATGTGAGCGGCCAGGAGGCCGCTCCATTTTCAGGTAGGAGGGCACTGATTCAGAGCGAGCGCTCTGGTCAGAGCGTTTGGCTCTGAATCAGGCCCACAGATCCAAAACCAAAACACGAAAACAAAACACAGTAGTGAGGTTTTGGCAAAACCAATCCAGATCCAAAACCAGGGGAGATCCAGATCCAAAACCAAAGCCAAAACACGGGGGTCGGCGCACATCTCTAGTATTAAGTACTAAACTAATTAACTAATTCCCTAGTTGAAATTATATTCATTATTACTAAAATATAGATAACGGACCCCTTCTATATATCAGATTTAAAATATGATCAGAAATACATTATGTAGGTCTGGCTATCGATGAGTACCTTGAATTAGTAATGAAAAACATTTTTTTCAGAAGATCCAAATAGAATTGACTTTAAACTGCATGTTCCTATTTTAATGTATAGAGTAAAGAACGGAGTAAGATTGCACACTGGTCTGTATCCTAATGAGCGGGAGTGCCTACACTTACGGAGAAGGGTGTCTAACCTTCCGTTTGCATTATGCGGTTGAGGATGGTAAATGCGCTCTAAAAAAAACCTTAGTGTTAAGTAAATGATAGATCAGTGACAATAATTATATCCAAGAGTTTTACTAATATCACAATTGGGATTAATAAAATGTGCAATTTGATTACACAGTATATGTAAACCTTAAGGTAATAAATCAATGCTGATAATGTAATGACAATTGTATATCAATATATGTAATTGAGCTCAAAAAGTATACAAATCAATACCAGTGGTAGAGAAAAAAAGGTACAGTGAAGTAGCGGACAAAGTATAGTTAGTTTTGGGTATAAGACTCTCAATAGTGTGTAATTACACACTGTGCACAATTGGTGCAAGGTGAAAAAATATATATAGATTGATGTGGGTATGTGACCAGGAGATGCAGGAGCGTATAAGCTCAGTCAGTGTTTTGCTCCTGATGGTAAGTAACTGTGACTGGCAGTGCCCGGGATGAAGTGTTCCTGGGGTAAGTAGTACAAGATCCGGAGACACATAGCAGTTGTCACGACCAGAGTTTCTCGGCATAGCGCTTGGCGGGTATTACCTGTGAGGTCGCTATGGGGGGCGTCTGGCAGTGGTGCTGGTGCCTGGCGGGGAGCATTGGTTGTGCGTGATCCTGTGCGGGCATGTTGTCACTCTGGGCTTGTTTGATCTGGCAGTGTTTCCGTTCCCTCCAGCATGGGTGCCGCCATCTTGCCTCTAGCCATGTGATCTAATCGCCCTATCCTGGTGGGTCACATACTCTCTCTGGCCTGTCACAGTGAGCACTGGGTATTTAAGGGAGTTGAGAGCTCTCTTTCATTGCCAGTGCAACGTGTTTCTCAGTCGCCACTGAGAGAGAGTTCTTGTGATCACTTACTGCCTGTTGGATCTTTGCCTTAGCCTGCTACCTGACCAGCTCAATACCCTGCTGGAATCCTCTGCCTCCTCCTATTGCCTCTCCCTTGCCTGAGTACCTGTGTCAGCTGTTACCCTGCACCCTGCCACCACTTGCTAATCCCCTGGACATTATCCATTCACTTCAGTCTGCAATTCATTACAGCCTCACAAGACCCGGATTACTGGACTGCTCCTATCTGCCACTACATGGACTTTTACTCATTGCTTCACCTCAGTTGGCATTTGCACTTTAGTGCCATCCCTGGATTTTATTTTCTCCCATTATTCATGTCTGCCAAACCTCTTATTAAAAGTTTTGTTTTAAATCTGCTTCTGTGTTTGCTCCCACCCCGGGCCCACACCAAAACCAGAACATCACAGTTTGCACTGGCCACATGGACCCGGCCACAGGACAGGAGTCTGGAACAGATTTATTTTGGTGTACAGTATGACAGGTCGTTTGGAAAACCTGGAAACTATGCAGCATCAAATGGCTCAGTTTCTTCAAAAGATGTCTAAATGACAGGCTAATCTGCAAACTTCTTTGTCTACCTCTAATGCAACTATAGTTACCCCTGTTCCTCCACCTGACAATACTAGTTACAGGGCATCTCCTTGGCTGCACCTTCCTATGCCAAGCAAATTCAATGGCAACCCCAAGCTCTGCCGTGAATTCCTGAATCAGTGTGATATACATTTCACCCTACAGCCTGACAACTTCCCCACTGCTAGAACCAAAGTGGCCTACCTGGTGTCTCTATTGTCTAGTCCAGCCTTAGATTGGGCTTCCCCATTCTGGGAGCATTCAGATTCCCTGCTGGACAACTATACAGATTTCGTAACATCATTCAGGAGGATTTTTGATGAACCTGGGCGAACTGTATCAGCCTCATCTAGTAGTATGTCACTGAAACAAGGTACCCGTCCTGTCAGCCAATATGTCGTACAGTTTCAGATTTTGGCATCAGAGCTCAAGTGGAATGAGGAAGCCCTCACCTCTTTCTGGCATGGGCTTTCCGAGCGACTGAAGGATGACTTGGTCACCCGTGACCTCCCTACTAATCTCAATTATATGATTTCTCTCTGTAACAAAATCGATCTATGCTTCAGAGAACGTCAGGCCGAGAAGCAAAGAACTGACCAAACTAGGTCAGTCACTCTTCCTTCCCCTACCCGTCCACCTCCTCCTCCTACAGATGATGAGCCAGTGCAGGTGAATCATACCCATCTCTCCAAAGTGGAACGCCAGAGAAGAATATCAAAAAACCTCTGCCTATACTGTGGAGAATCGGGTCACCTTGTGGCCTCCTGTACCCGCAAACTGGGAAACGCCCATTCCTAACTGATCCTGGGGACATCAAGTTAGGAGTAATCTGTCCGTCTCCAACTTCTAAAGATTTTGTTCTGACCTTGGCTTTAGATGTTAAGCCTAAACCTGCCTTCATCGCTGCTCTACTGTATGGATACCTAAATAAAATCTCTATGCAATCCTGTCTATACCTTCTAAAATCCTGCCTATACCTTCTAAAATTGTCGCTATTTAGCGTAATGAATCACACAGTAAATAAATGCATTCAGACTTTGAGTGTGGTTCCAAAGAACACAAAGTTATTATTCAATATAAAAACAGATGGTTACACGCTGTGATCTAAAGACAATTAGCGCAAATAAATCATACAGACCCAAGGTACAGTTGTTATATACGCACACGCTCTGAGCCAAGATACCGGCATCAGCATTAGAAACCTCTGTCATCAGCACAGCAAGAAGACTCAAGACTGGGGTCAGAGAGCACACATATATACTCTTACAGGGATAGGACAATACAATAGACAAGTTTGACATGATTCCATTGGTTCTTCTTAAAGGTGCTTCTGTTACAGGATAGTTCATAGGTCAATTTGAATGGACACAAACTGCCTCTAACAACCCTTTGTGTCCTTTTTCCCGATGCATGCTAATCTAAGCTGCTAACATTACAGAGTACATTTTAATGTTTTAACTCTCTATAGTTCATAGTTTGCAGATGCATGTTGCGATCTTCTCACCGATGATACCGGAAATCTGTGGAGACACAGTGGATCAGTACAACACCAAACATGGTCTGCTTACCATGTACTAAACCTTAGATATCAAATAACCTTTATTACACATTAATTAACACATATTAAACATTAATAATTACTGCATAAACCTTGGATATTACACTTTAATGCTAGAGAACCTTTTATGGAAGTGTGCAGTGTGTAAGTTTATACCTGAAATAGCATATATACCTGAAATATATATATATATATATATATATATATATAAGCACACATTGTGGGTACACATGCGATTGTCTATGTGCATGCATGTATTTATCATGAATTTAATATATTTATATATTTATCTGAAGTCCTTACTGAGTGCCGCTGTTTCTACGTGAACATATATATATATATATATATATATACACATATATATATCTCTCTGCATTACTTGGTTTTGATATTACTGGGCTACAACAATGACAGGCATGTGTTTACACATGTGATCAAACGAGGCTTGATGAGATCACACAGGTAAGGCTAATTTGTTTAAGCCTCAGACTTAAAGACAATGGCTTATCCAGAATACAATTCCTTTCTCCTTAACCACATCACATTAGATACAAGGCATACAATGGCTAACGATAGCTTAGATGTCTAACAATTGTTTCCCAATCCATTCCTTCTGAGTATATTAGTGTTTTTGTGTATTCTCAATTTTCATAGGCATACTGTTCGATGTGCAGAGCAAATGATCACCATACCTTTGTGTATTCTTAATTATTTGTTACAGATAGATCTAAAAAAACCTTTCTTGTCATCACTGAATATTTAATGTAAGTATTATTTAGTTGTAAAAATGGCGTTTTGTGACCAGTCGCAAAATGGCGTCTTGCAGATCTTGATTTTAAACAGATTCTGTCTTAGCCAATCATCCAGCTTCGATAGTCCACCCTTTGATAGCCAGTCAAACACTATCACAACCTATTTTGAATCTGTTTGGCTATGCATGAGAATATACCTGTTAATGTTATTATGGTATAACACAGTTTGGTCATTTGAACCATTAGATAATGCATCTCGAGGAGGGTGAAACAACCCATATACGCCATCTGCAGATCCTTAAGGGACCATTGGCAGGATGTGGGGATTCATCTAACCTATAAAGTAAGTTTTGAGGGGGAATTGGGACAGTATTGCCTAGGATATTTTAAAATAACATTATTGATATATATTCATGCACAACCATACAAAATCTGGATCACATTATCATAGGGTACATTCTAATTCAGGGTTGTAATACAGCTCTTCCTTAATCTTGGTATCCATATCTCCACTGCTGCAACACTGATCTACAATTTTTCTCAGTTCACTGCCACCTTTTAACCCTCCTGGAACAGGATCGCAATTGACAGGTCCTCGTTGTCTGCCTCGACTCCGCCCTGTATCTCCACCGGTTGGTTAACCTTCCTGCAGTGAGTGGAATGGACCCAGGTGTCTCTCTCTGCCACCTTCAAGGATGTGGTACTTGTCAACAACACCTGATATGGACCTTCCCACCGATCTATCAGACAACCTGAGCGTAAAATTTTTTGGATCATAACAAATTCTCCAGGTTTGACATCATGACAGTTTGTCTTTGGCATATCGGGTGACAACTATTTCAGTTTCTCCTGCTGCTGTTTCAACTGTTTACTCATTGTTATAAGATAATTTACAGTGACCTCGTTGTTACTTTTTAGATCTTCCTGTGGACTTACAATCAAATGAGGTTGTTTACCAAACAGTATTTCAAAGGGGGACAGATTAAGACGAGGCCTAGCTGTAAAAGTTTGATTCAGATAATCCATACAATCATGTTCATCAGTACCCCTGCAAAACTCACCTTCTGCCAGAGACTCACCCTCCACCCTTTGTGCATTCCCATGCACATACGGTAAGTACATCGCTGGATTTAACGTATTGCACCATTTTATGGTGATGTTTGCAGGTGCTATCAGAGCTAGCTCCCATTTGGTGAACCTAGCTGAGGAGACATGTCTGGTTTGGGCTGAATTCAACAAGGCAGATACTGCATGGGGTGTATAGACAATTGTATCATGCCCTAACACTACGTCCTCGCTCTTGCTGACCAAAAGAGCGGTAGCAGTAATACTTCTTAAACACGTTGGGAGTGATCTTGCCACAGTGTCCAATTGTACACTGTAGTATGCTACAGGTCTGTTAGCATAACCATGTTTATGAGTGAGGACTATATGGTCATAGAAATTCAGAGATATTAGTTGCATGCATTTGCAAATACATGGGAGGCTGCTAAGCCACGTAATGGCTTCTCTGTTACTAGCAGTCCCTAACACTAAGGGGTTCATGTCCGTGGTGCAGTGCACCCCCAAAAAATGTCCAGAACAGGACCCCCCCAGGGCATCATATGAAAATGGAAAAAGAGTGACAGTGAAGTGTAAAGTATAGATGTGTGCGAGTAATCATTAAGTGTGAAATGAGAGGTTAAAATATATGTGAAAAAATACATGAATAATAAACAAACATAAAAGGTGATGTGAAAAGCAACTATGTGTATTAAGTAAGTTATGTTTTGGTTGTTTTTACTGTTTATCTTTGTGGCCCTATCTGCGTGTGCATGTTTTCTTGTTTGGCCTGTTTCTTTTTTTCACTCATATCTGCGTGTGCATGTTTTCTTGTTTGGGCTGTTTCTTTTTTTCACTCATATCTGCATGTGCATGTTTTCTTGTTTGGGCTGTTTCTTTTTTTCAGTCATATCTGCGTGTGCATGTTTTCTTGTTTGGCCTGTTTCTTTTTTTCACTCATATCTGCGTGTGCATGTTTTCCTTTTTGTTTGTTAAACAACTAGCGTTTAGCAAGGTGATGTTCTAAACTAACCTTAATTTGTTTCCCATCATTTAGGGGCCGAGCGAAGACTACAGTGTCATCGCCACCAAAGACGTCGCTCTCATCCCCTCTCCCCAACTCCCAGCCAAAACTCCTCTCCCCAAAATTCCCCCTCCACCCCAGCCTGCCCAGACCCTGTCGCCCATCCCTCTTTGCGATTTCCCCTCCATCCCAATTCCCCCTCCCCTCAACCCACCCCTCTCTTGACCACCCCATCTCCCGAGTCAGTGATAACCCCCCCACCTCCTTGGGAAATGTGACCACCTCCGAGGAGGACGATGGAGCGGTTTCGGGGCCAGCCGTCATTCACAACGGTATGTTTCCCTTTTATCCTTGTTTTTAAAGGAAAATGTGTTGATGTAATCCTTTGTCTGTGCCTTTTTCTTTTTTTTTTTTTTTTATAAAGGTTGGTTATATATCTGTTTGTATTTACATTTCACAGCTGATTTCCCCATACACATATCCCACATGTCAAAACAGTCAAACTTGTATGTCTGGTTTACAGTTGCCTGATTTTTCAGGTTTTTTATTTTTTTTATTTTCTTGTTTAAGGCTTTTTTTTTAATGTGGTTTTGGAAACACTATTGTCACTTTTTGCTAAGTTTATTTTGCTTGAGTAATTTTTTAGATTCATAAATTATGGATTCATTTTAGTAAGCACCACAATTTTATAACCCACAGAGGACCAGAGGCGTTTGGCGGACCTAGCCGGGTGTGTCCAACTGATGTGGGGACATGTGATCGGCCTGCTGGTGGTCCTGGATAGGATGGCGGGGATCCTGCACCCCTAATTTTTTTTGTTTTCCCCATAATTATTTTTGTAAAATAAAATTTTAAATTTTGAATACAGTCTCATTCCTTGTCTGAAAATCTTAGATTGTTTAAACTTACACAAGTAGACTATTGCAGCAAGTATTTGAAACTAATGTAACTAAGATTTTGTTATGCTGTTTTTTTAAAGCAGGCACATGAAACACCTAACACTAACAATAGGTTTGGAGAGTTACCAGATGTTTTTTTGGGGTTTTTTTTATTTTAATTTTTACATTTTTTAGGTAAACCTGCTTAGGCCGAGATTCAAAAACATACTGATTCTACATAATACCTTTTGGTGTTGGTTTTTACCCACAAAGCATAGTTTAAAAATGAGCAAATTGACACATTACAGGATTAGACATTAAGCAACTTTTCCTTGGGTGAACCTACTTACACTTGCTTGTAATGTCGAAAAGAAATGTTTTTTTTTAAATAACAAAAATGTATTCACCACAAAATAAAAGCACAAAGTGTTGGGTCACAAACAATACACGCAGTGATAACAAACTGAAAAAACCAGCAAACACCATACTAAAAAATAAGCTAAAAATCAAGAACTGGTTGACGAATGAGCATGCCAACATGATTCCACAAATGTTGCGTTTCAAAATGGGGTCCAGAATATATATCCAATGTTGGCCCATAAAGTCATTTTATGGGAGCAGGAAGTAGTCATCGTTTCATTCCAAAATATTATGAAATAAAACACAAGATGGGAAATAAAAAACTGATTACTTTGATTGCAAAATAATTTCCTTTCCACATTGTGTCAAATAACTTATTTTGTGCCAATAATTACCTAAAGAATCTGGCCACCACATCATCGCGTATGGCCCCCCCACATACTGACCTCCGACCAACCTCGGGGGGGCCATCCTCAGGCAAGGCATCCTCTGGCTGCATTGGGACACCACTCCTTAAGGCGATGTTGTGAAATATCCCACACAGGACCACAATTTTCGAAACCATATCCGGCAAAAACATGAGCTCGCCACAAGAGCGGTGGAGGCATCTGAATCGGCCTTTTAAAAGGCCGATACAGCGCTCCACCACTTGCCTGGTGGCTGTAAGTGTGGAATTAAAATCACTTTGTGGGCCTGGTGTGGGAGCCAAATAAGGAGTGAGCAGCCAGGGCGTGCCAGGGTAGCCACTGTCTCCTGTGAAAAAGAAGTGACAACATCAGGAACACTGTGTATCAAGCTTTGCATTGGTATGTACTAAAGGTCTCCACTTACCCAGAAGCCATGCATCACCAGCTTGTAGGTTGTTTAATTTTTGCCATATCCCTGATTGCCGGATGACTAATGAGTCATGTGCACTCCCGGGTAATTTTGCATTCAGGGACAGGATCTGGAGGGAGACATCACATACCACCGTTACAGTCAGTGAGTGTTAGTGTTTTCGGTTCCTAAAAATGGCTTCCAGCCGTGCTGGAGGCTGAAGTGGTATGTGAGTACCATCCACAACCCCTATGATGTGTGGGAAGCCAGCTATTTGGTAAAAATTGGCCTTGGCCACACTAAGGGAACCCATATCCAAAGGCATTTTAATAAAATGATGGAGGTGCTTGAAAAGGGCCTCCATCACTGCCCTCAGGATCCTTGAAAAGGAAGATTGGGAGATTCCCGCAACTATTCCCACCGTGGTTTGAAAGGATCCTGAGGCACAGAAATGTAACACTGCCATAAATTGCGTAAGTGGTGGTATTGCTGTAGGACTGTCAATTTGCCGCTCCAGATCACTCTCTATTAATGAGAGAGTGTCTATGATGATTTGGGGCGGAAGACGGTAGCGCCTTAACACCTCATCATCGGGCATTCCAAAAAGGGTAACACGTGTTCTATATATCTGGGGCCTTGCACACATACGATGCCTACGCCTGGGACGAGATTGAGGTTGGTCGGCTTCCGGGAGCATGGCCACAACAATCTGACCAAGATCAACCTGAAATGGCAAAAATTGAAGTTAAGGTTTGTTTCCCCCAAAAAGACAGAAAAATACTTATCTTTACGATACAATCCAAAGATGCTTACTTTCAGGGGTATTGTCATGATTTACCAAACCTAAAATTCAACAGACCAGAACAAGGACAAAATTTGTGTTGCCCATTTGGTAAACTTAATTTTGTTAAAGACAAAACATAAAAGGGGATAAACACACATTTCTACAAAGAGCAAACCGACATTGCGCTGACTTCCACAATTTGGGCCCCAAACAACAACCCAGATTGTGAACGGTAAATATCTCCCAATTTAACTAGAGAAATCAAGCAGAGAAAAATGAGCCAATTAGTTCGCAATTTAACTAGAGAAATCAAGCAGAGAAAAATGCGCCAATTAGTTCGCAATTTAACTAGAGAAATCAAGCAGAGAAAAATGTGCTAATTAGTTCGCAATTTAACTAGAGAAATCAAGCAGAGAAAAATGCGCTAATTAGTTCGCAATTTAACTAGAGAAATCAAGCAGAGAAAAATGCGCTAATTAGTTCGCAATTTAACTAGAGAAATCAAGCAGAGAAAAATGCGCTAATTAGTTTGCAATTTAACTAGCGAAATCAAGCAGAGAAAAATGCGCTAATTAGTTCTCACATTTATGATCCACAAAAACACAGAAAAAAACAGTAATGTCCACAAAAGATGCGTAAAAAAAGTCAGGAACATTTAACAAACAAGTGAAAATCCAAACTGACCAATACAGGATATAGAAGTCACAGAACTAAAAGGTCGTTGGGGCAGAGCCAAAAGAAACCTACAAAAGGAGAAAAAAAAATAATTGTTGGTACCAAAAAAACATAAAAATGGATAGCCAAATTTTACAAAAGGAAGACGGTAAAAAACTTACCAAAAAAATACATCACAACTAAAAGAACCACACCAAAAAAAGCGAACGGAAAGTTAAACCCCCCAAAAAACGCACAGAACAAATCAACAAACACCGCCAAATACAACTCCCGCCAACAATCCACTCCGACCAACGTAACCTCCAACAAACAACACCCGCCACCTAGACTCGAGTCGGCCAAAGCCATAAATAGTGTTTCTTTTCCTGCTCAAATTAAGGATGGATCATAGGAACGCACAATCAATGATGCGGCCGAATAATAAGGACGCATGTATAAATACGTCACGACCAAAAAAAAAGGTCTGGTGTATTTCTTGTTTGGACTAGAAAAATGGCGACAGACCAGCCAAACAATGGCCAAGAGGCGGCCGGTAAGTATTTCTGGCATTTCTAATCAAGGATTTTTTAGAGCCAGAATATAGTGAAAGTTGGCCAGCGAAAATTTTACAATTTTATTGTAAATAGGTGTTGAGGATGACATGGAAGAGGCTGCTGGGCCCAGTATTCCGGCCAAAGCTGGGAAAAAGAAAAGGCAGCCACAATTCACAAGAAAGGAGATGGAGGTTTTGGTTCAGAAGTGTGTGGACATCCTGCCACAGGCAGACAGGAATATGGGTGTAAGCCAGAAGTGGAGAATGTGGGAGGAGATAGCCAGTGCTGTCAATAGGGTGGATGATTATGTCCGTCTAGCCCGGGATGTCAAACGGCGGTAGTAAAAACCTGACCACCCAAAATAAAAAGGGTGAAATAATGCAGGAATAATGCCTACTTTTTCACCCACAGATGGCAAGACTTCAAATATCGCCTGAAGCAAAAAATGTCTGACAGGGCTAGGTATGCAAGGGGGACAGGTGGGGGTCCCACCCCTGTGTCATTGGAGTTTAATGATTTGGAAGAGCTGGCACAGGGGTGTGTGCAGGATGTGGAGGTGTTTGGCGTGTCCAACATGGATACGGACATGCCAGACTTTGCGGCTCCTCATGTTGTCCCAGGTAAATGTTGTGATGTAACTAATTCAGAAATGTTATTGTGACAATATGTAGATTGTAATGTTCCTCTTTTCTCTTTTTACTCACAGAGACACAGGCGGATGAGTCTGCTCCAGAGGGGAGCCTTGGCCGCAGAATTTCTGGGAACCAGTACATCCGGCTGAGGACCCTGCAGAAGCCAGTCCTGGGCAATCCCCCTCGCAGGCAGTGGCACTCCTCACAGAACTCAATTTTAAATCTGATTCCCATACGGAGATTCTGCAGAGGATGGACGCCAGTCTGCTACGGGTGGCTGAGGCCCTGGAGCAAAATGCTGCGGCCAACGTGACCATTGGTCAGGCCCTGGCTGAAAATACCAGGGCCAACATCCGAATCGCCAATGCCCTGGAGCAGCTCGTTCGCCAGCACATGGTGGAGCCGACCTCCCTTCCTGCTGGAACATAAGGATCCTCCACCTCTGGCACAACAACAGCCATTCCTCCAAATGTGCCTAGCCCTGTGCCTAGTCCAGAGGCCCCAACATCTGCCTCTGGACAGGCCAGCCAGAGGACATCCCAGACCCGGTCTGGCGCCCACCCTACCCCAGCCAAACGGGGAAAGAAACGATGACAGCACTGGCTACTTTGCCCACACTCCTTCTGTACTTGCCCCATATTCCTTTCTGGCCAAAACTTCCCTCTCCTTTCTTGTGAATTATTTTTTTTATTTTTGTATTTTTTGTACCAAAAATATAATTTAAAAAAGACAAATGTACCAAAGATTAGTGGGTAACAATGACCCCAAAATTGTACGTGAAAATGCACATGATTTGTTTAAAAATGTGTTTTGAAAATAAAACCTACAAATGGTTCTCAACTGTATTGTGACATTAATTTCAAATTGGTTTCTAGTTAATCCTGTCCCACAAGGTAAAAATGAAATCTTAGCTTTGGAGTTCCAAAAAATCAAGGGTTAAAAAAAAATGTTACTTTAAGGAACACTTTGGTAAAAAAAAAAAAAAAACTCAAGCCCAATGCAAAAGATTACAATACACACAAACATGATGACAATATTGTTACAATATCCAAAAACACTAACAAAATTGTAAAATACATTCCTACAAAAAAACGCAAATTGATTGTGTAATCCTGAAATTAGCAGCTGAGATTTTCAGCTGCGTACGGTTTTATGCTATTCCAAAGAAAAAAAAAAACACATTACAAGCTGGTTTTCAATACAAAGTTGATTGTTTTTCTGACAAGCCGTGATAAATCGATGAAACATCGAGGAGGCCCGGGCCAAAGGACAAGGCCATCGCAATTGTGGTCAAGAAATCCAGACCCCAAGCTGTGCGAGCAGTTTGAACGGAAAGAGGATCAGCCAGTGACGTATGACTTGGTACGAACACATTTGCCTTTCGCATGAGCTAATTTATGTACGCCCCAAAAACGCCTCGCCACGCCTGCGTTTTTCCATCTCCACCCCCGTCAACGCCCAAAAACGGCCTGTTCTGTCAATCACATTTGACATGTCACTTCCTGTTCGCAATTTGCCGAACGAGTGACAAAAAGCTCGCAATCTGCCGTACGCACATTCGCAGTGTTACACCGATGCATGCGCGGTTTCTCAACATCGGAACGCAACGAGCGTACTGCTGTTAACGAGCGGCTCTGAATGAGGGCCATAGTTGCTTTTCACATCACCTTTTATGTTTGTTTATTATTCACGTATTTTTTCAATCAACATCGACAGCACGCCCCCTTTGATCAGACACAACGAGCGAAGGACTTTCCTTCGCTCGTCGCGTCTGGCGCATGCGCACGACGGAGCTCCCTCCGTCGTGCGCATGCTCAGTGAAGAACATCGACCCACTTGCAAGCGGACAGCCGCTCGCGAGTGGGTCTGAATCAGGCCCATAGTTGCTTTTCACATCACCTTTTATGTTTGTTTATTATTCATGTATTTTTTCACATATATTTTAACCTCTCATTTCACACTTAATGATTACTCGCACACATCTATACTTTACACTTCACTGTCACTCTTTTTCCATTTTCGTGTGATGCCCTGGGGGGGTCCTCTGCTGGACATTATTTTGTGGTGCACTGTGCCACGGTCGTGAACCCCTTAGTGTTAGGGACTGCTAGTAATAGAGAAGCCGTGACGTGGCCTAGCAGCCTCCCATGTATTTGCAAATGCATGCAACTAATATCTCTGAATTTCTATGACCATATAGTCATATTGTTGCAGGTATTATACAGTGTCCTGAGGGACAATAGAGGGTTAAACCCCCCCTCATTTTTCTACTTGGTATGACCCCCTCCCTTTCATGCACCTGATTAGTACTGCTAAATTGATTGAGCAGCTGCCATTTGTGTTTTTTTGTTATTAGTTGCATGAAGGAGCCAACAATAGAAGGGCATGCTGGTTCTAGTAGTGCTAGTTGAAGTTCTCAGGGGTGACTCCCAGGTAAGCTGGCTCTCAATTTGGGTGCATTTATGTATGTGCCTTTATCATGAGGCCTTACATTTGACAAAATTATATATGTTTGTGCCTTTATCATGAGGCCTTATAATTGGTACATTGTACATTTGGGGTGAGCGTTTGGGCGTAGGACCCCCGGGACTGTTCTGGCTGGGCCTCCTCAGGGCATCACCACTTAATACACATAGTTGCTTTTTACATCACCTTTTATGTTTGTTTATTATTCATGTATTTTTTCACATATATTTTAACCTCTCATTTCACACTTAATGATTACTCGCACACATCTATACTTTACACTTCACTGTCACTCTTTTTCCATTTTCGTGTGATGCCCTGCGGGGTCCGGGGCTGGACATTATTTTGGGGTGCATTGCGCCAAGGACGTGAACCCCTTAGCTTTAGGGACTGCTAGTAACAGAGAAGCCATGATGTGGCCTAGCAGCCTCCCATGTATTTGCAAATGCATGCAACTAACATCTCTGAATTTCTATGACCATATAGTCATATTGTTGCAGGTATTATACAGTGTGCTGAGGGACAATAGAGGGTTAAACCCCCCCTTCATTTTTCTACTTGGTATGACCCCTCCCTTTCCTGCACCTGATTAGTACTGCTAAATTGATTGAGCAGCTGCCATTTGTGTTTTTTTGTTATGAGTTGCATGAAGGAGCCAACAATAGAAGGGCATGCTGGTTCTAGTAGTGCTAGTTGAAGTTCTCAGGGGTGACTCCCAGGTAAGCTGGCTCTCAATTTGGGTGCATTTATGTATGTGCCTTTATCATGAGGCCTTACATTTGACAAAATTATATATGTGCCTTTATCATGAGGCTTCATAATTGGTACATTGTACATTTGGGGTGAGCGTTTGGGCGTAGGGCCCCCGGGACTGGTATGGCTGGGCCTCATCAGGGCATCACCACTTAATACACATAGCTGCTTTTTACATCACCTTTTATGTTTGTTTATTATTCATGTATTTTTTCTCATATATTTTAACCTCTCATTTCACACTTAATGATTACTCGCACACATCTATACTTTACACTTCACTGTCACTCTTTTTCCATTTTCGTGTGATGCCCTGGGGGGTACTGGGCTGGACATTTTTTTGGGGTGCACTGCGCCACGGATGTGAACCCCTTAGCGTTAGGGACTGCTAGTAACAGAGAAGCCATGACGTGGCCTAGCAGCCTCCCATGTATTTGCAAATGCATGCAACTAATATCTCTGAATTTCTATGACCGTATAGTCTTCATATATTGTTGCAGGTATTATTCAGTGTGCTGAGGGACAATAGGGGGTTAATCCACCCTCCTTTTCTACTTGGTATGACCCCTCCCTTTCATGCACCTGATTAGTACTGCTAGATTGATTGAGCAGCTGCCATTTTTGTTTGTTTGTTATGAGTTGCATGAAGGAGCCAGAATTAGAAGGGCATGCTGGTTCTAGTAGTGCTAGTTGGAGTTCTCAGGGGTGACTCCCAGGTAACCTGGCTCTCAATTTGGATACATTTATGTATGTGCCTTTATCATGAGGCCTTACATTTGACAAAATTATATATGTGCCTTTATCATGAGGCCTTATAATTGGTACATAGTACATTTGGGGTAGCGTTTGGGCGTAGGGCCCCCAGGACTGGTCTGGCTGGGCCTCCTCAGGGCATCACCACTTAATACACATAGTTGCTTTTCACATCACCTTTTATGTTTGTTTATTATTCATGTATTTTTTCACATTTATTTTAACCTCTCATTTCACACTTAATGATTACTCGCACACATCTATACTTTACACTTCACTGTCACTCTTTTTCCATTTTCGTGTGATGCCCTGCGGGGTCCGGGGCTGGACATTATTTTGTGGTGCATTGCGCCAAGGACGTGAACCCCTTAGCTTTAGGGACTGCTAGTAACAGAGAAGCCATGATGTGGCCTAGCAGCCTCCCATGTATTTGCAAATGCATGCAACTAACATCTCTGAATTTCTATGACCATATAGTCATATTGTTGCAGGTATTATACAGTGTGCTGAGGGACAATAGAGGGTTAAACCCCCCCTAATTTTTCTACTTGGTATGACCCCCTCCCTTTCATGCACCTGATTAGTACTGCTAAATTGATTGAGCAGCTGCCATTTGTGTTTTATTGTTATGAGTTGCATGAAGGAGCCAACAATAGAAGGGCATGCTGGTTCTAGTAGTGCTAGTTGAAGTTCTCAGGGGTGACTCCCAGGTAAGCTGGCTCTCAATTTGGGTGCATTTATGTATGTGCCTTTATCATGAGGCCTTACATTTGACAAAATTATATATGTGCCTTTATCATGAGGCTTTATAATTGGTACATTGTACATTTGGGGTGAGCGTTTGGGCGTAGGGCCCCCGGGACTGGTATGGCTGGGCCTCATCAGGGCATCACCACTTAATACACATAGCTGCTTTTTACATCACCTTTTATGTTTGTTTATTATTCATGTATTTTTTCACATATATTTTAACCTCTCATTTCACACTTAATGATTACTCGCACACATCTATACTTTACACTTCACTGTCACTCTTTTTCCATTTTCGTGTGATGCCCTGGGGGGTACTGGGCTGGACATTTTTTGGGGGTGCACTGCGCCACGGATGTGAACCCCTTAGCGTAAGGGACTGCTAGTAACAGAGAAGCCATGACGTGGCCTAGCAGCCTCCCATGTATTTGCAAATGCATGCAACTAATATCTCTGTTTTTCTATGACCGTATAGTCTTCATATATTGTTGCAGGTATTATTCAGTGTGCTGAGGGACAATAGGGGGTTAATCCACCCTCCTTTTCTACTTGGTATGACCTCTCCCTTTCATGCACCTGATTAGTACTGCTAGATTGATTGAGCAGCTGCCATTTTTGTTTGTTTGTTATGAGTTGCATGAAGGAGCCAGCATTAGAAGGGCATGCTGGTTCTAGTAGTGCTAGTTGGAGTTCTCAGGGGTGACTCCCAGGTAACCTGGCTCTCAATTTGGATGCATTTATGTATGTGCCTTTATCATGAGGCCTTACATTTGACAAAATTATATATGTGCCTTTATCATGAGGCCTTATAATTGGTACATAGTACATTTGGGGTAGCGTTTGGGCGTAGGGCCCCTGTGACTGGTCTGGCTGGGCCTCCTCAGGGCATCACCACTTAATACACATAGTTTCTTTTCACATCACCTTTTACGTTTGTTTATTATTCATGTATTTTTTCACATATATTTTAACCTCTCATTTCACACTTAATGATTACTCGCACACATCTATACTTTACACTTCACTGTCACTCTTTTTCCATTTTCGTGTGATGCCCTGGGGGGTCCTGGGCTGGACATTATTTTGGGGTGCATTGCACCACGGACGTGAACCCCTTAGTGTTAGGGACTGCTAGTAACAGAGAAGCCGTGACGTGGCCTAGCAGCCTCCCATGTATTTGCAAATGCATGCAACTAATATCTCTGAATTTCTATGACCATATAGTCTTCATATATTGTTGCAGGTATTATTCATTGTGCTGAGGGACAATAGGGGGTTAAACCCCACTTCTATTTCTACTTGGTATGACCCCTCCCTTTCATGCACCTGATTAGTACTGCTAGATTGATTGAGCAGCTGCCATTTTGGTTTGTTTGTTATGAGTTGCATGAAGGAGCCAGCATTAGAAGGGCATGTTGGTTCTAGTAGTGCTAGTTGGAGTTCTCAGGGGTGACTCCCAGGTAAGCTGGCTCTCAATTTGTATGCATTTATGTATGTGCCTTTATCATGAGGCCTTACATTTGGCAAAATTATATATGTGCCTTTATCATGAGGCCTTATAATTGGTACATTGTACATTTGGGGTAGCGTTTGGGCGTAGGGCCCCTGTGACTGGTCTGGCTGGGCCTCCTCAGGGCATCACCACTTAATACACATAGTTGCTTTTCACATCACCTTTTATGTTTGTTTATTATTCATATATTTTGTCACATATATTTTAACCTCTCATTTCACACTTAATGATTACTCGCACACATCTATACTTTACACTTCACTGTCACTCTTTTTCCATTTTCGTGTGATGCCCTGGGGGGGTCCTGGGCTGGACATTATTTTGGGGTGCATTGTGCCACGGACGTGAACCCCTTAGCTTTAGGGACTGCTAGTAACAGAGAATCCATGACGTGGCCTAGCAGCCTCCCATGTATTTGCAAATGCATGCAACTAATATCTCTGAATTTCTATGACCGTATAGTCTTCATATATTGTTGCAGGTATTATTCAGTGTGCTGAGGGACAATAGGGGGTTAAACCCCCATCCTTTTTCTACTTGGTATGACCCCCTCCCCTTCATGCACCTGATTAGTACTGCTAAATTTATTGAGCAGCTGCCGTTTGTGTTTTTTTGTTATGAGTTGCATGAAGGAGCCAACAATAGAAAGGCATGCTGGTTCTAGTAGTGCAAGTTGGAGTTCTCAGTGGTGACTCCCAGGTAAGCTGGCTCTCAATTTGGGTGCATTTATGTTTGTGCCTTTATCATGAGGCCTTACATTTGACAAAATTATATATGTGCCTTTATCATGAGGCTTTATAATTGGTACATTGTATATTTGGGGTGAGCGTTTGGGCGTAGGGCCCCCAGGACTGGTCTGGCTGGGACTCCTCAGGGCATCACCACTTAATACACATAGTTGCTTTTCACATCACCTTTTATGTTTGTTTATTATTCATGTATTTTTTCCCATTTATTTTAACCTCTCATTTCACACTTAATGATTACTCGCACACATCTATACTTTACACTTCACTGTCACTCTTTTTCCATTTTCGTGTGATGCCCTGGGGGGTCCTGGGCTGGACATTATTTTGGGGTGCATTGCGCCAAGGACGTGAACCCCTTAGCTTTAGGGACTGCTAGTAACAGAGAAGCCATGACGTGGCCTAGCAGCCTCCCATGTATTTGCAAATGCATGCAACTAACATCTCTGAATTTCTATGACCATATAGTCATATTGTTGCAGGTATTATTCAGTGTGCTGAGGGACAATAGGGGGTTAAACCCCCATCCTTTTTCTACTTGGTATGACCCCCTCCCTTTCATGCACCTGATTAGTACTGCTAAATTGATTGAGCAGCTGCCATTTGTGTTTTTTTGTAATGAGTTGCATGAAGGAGCCAACAATAGAAGGGCATGCTGGTTGTAGTAGTGCTAGTTGGAGTTCTCAGGGGTGACTCCCAGGTAAGCTGGCTCTCAATTTGGGTGCATTTATGTTTCTGCCTTTATCATGAGGCCTTACATTTGACAAAATTATATATGTGCCTTTATCATGAGGCTTTATAATTGGTACATTGTACATTTGGGGTGAGCGTTTGGGCGTAGGGCCCCCGGGACTGGTCTGGCTGGGCCTCCTCAGGGCATCACCACTTAATACACATAGTTGCATTTCACATCACCTTTTATGTTTGTTTATTATTCATGTATTTTTTCATATCTATTTTAACCTCTCATTTTACACTTAATGATTACTCGCACACATCTATACTTTACACTTCACTGTCACTCTTTTTCCATTTTTGTGTGATGCCCTGGGGGGGTCCTGGGCTGGACATTATTATGGGGTGCATTGTGCCATGGACGTGAACCCCTTAGTGTTAGGGACTGCTAGTAACAGAGAAGCCGTGACGTGGCCTAGCAGCCTCCCATGTATTTGCAAATGCATGCAACTAATATCTCTGAATTTCTATGACCATATAGTCTTCATATATTGTTGCAGGTATTATTCATTGTGCTGAGGGACAATAGGGGGTTAAACCCCACTTCTTTTTCTACTTGGTATGACCCCTCCCTTTCATGCACCTGATTAGTACTGCTAGATTGATTGAGCAGCTGCCATTTTGGTTTGTTTGTCATGAGTTGCATGAAGGAGCCAGCATTAGAAGGGCATGCTGGGTCTAGTAGTGCTAGTTGGAGTTCTCAGGGGTGACTCCCAGGTAAGCTGGCTCTCAATTTGTATGCATTTATGTATGTGCCTTTATCATGAGGCCATACATTTGACAAAATTATATAAGTGCCTTTATCATGAGGCCTTACAATTGGTACATTGTACATTTGGGGTAGCGTTTGGGCGTAGGGCCCCCGGGACTGGTCTGGCTGGGCCTCCTCAGGGCACCACCACTTAATACACATAGTTGCTTTTCACATCACCTTTTATGTTTGTTTATTATTCATGTATTTTGTCACATATATTTTAACCTCTCATTTCACAATTAATGATTACTCGCACACATCTATACTTTACACTTCACTGTCACTCTTTTTCCATTTTCGTGTGATGCCCTGGGGGGGTCCTGGGCTGGACATTATTTTGGGGTGCATTGTGCCACGGACGTGAACCCCTTAGCTTTAGGGACTGCTAGTAACAGAGAATCCATGACGTGGCCTAGCAGCCTCCCATGTATTTGCAAATGCATGCAACTAACATCTCTGAATTTCTATGACCATATAGTCATATTGTTGCAGGTATTATTCAGTGTGCTGAGGGACAATAGGGGGTTAAACCCCCATCCTTTTTCTACTTGGTATGACCCCCTCCCTTTCATGAACCTGATTAGTACTGCTAAATTGATTGAGCAGCTGCCACTTGTGTTTTTTTGTTATGAGTTGCATGAAGGAGCCAACAATAGAAGGACATGCTGGTTCTAGTAGTGCTAGTTGGAGTTCTCAGGGGGGACTCCCAGGTAAGCTGGCTCTCAATTTGTATGCATTTATGTATGTGCCTTTAACATGAGGTCTTACATTTGACAAAATAATATATGTGCCTTTATCATGAGGCCTTATAATTGGTACATTGTTCATTTGGGGTGAGCGTTTGGGCATAGGACCCCCGGGACTGGTCTGGCTGGGCTTCCTCAGGGCATCACCACTTAATGCACATAGCTGCTTTTCACATCACCTTTTATGTTTGTTTATTATTCATGTATTTTTTCACATTTATTTTAACCTCTCATTTCACACTTAATGATTACTTGTACACATCTATACTTTACACTTCACTGTCACTCTTTTTCCATTTTCGTGTGATGCCCTGGGGGGGTCCTCTGCTGGACATTATTTTGGGGTGCACTTTGCCACGGTCGTGAACCCCTTAGTGTTAGGGACTGCTAGTAACAGAGAAGCCATGACGTGGCCTAGCAGCCTCCCATGTATTTGCAAATGCCTGCAACTAATATCTCTGAAATTCTATGACCGTATAGTCTTCATATATTGTTGCAGGTATTATTCAGTGTGCTGAGGGACAATAGGGGGTTAAACCCCCCTCCTTTTTCTACTTGGTATGACCCCTCCCTTTCATGCACCTGATTAGTACTGCTAGACTGATTGAGCAGCTGCCATTTTTGTTTGTTTGTTGAGAGTTGCATGAAGGAGCCAGCAATAGAAGGGCATGCTGGTTCTAGTAGTGCTAGTTGGAGTTCTCAGGTGTGACTCCCAGGTAAGCTGGCTCTCAATTTGGGTGCATTTATGTATGTGCCTTTATCTTGAGGCCTTACATTTGCCAAAATTATATATGTGCCATTATCATGAGGCCTTATAATTGGTACATAGTACATTTGGGGTAGCGTTTGGGCATAGGACCCCCGGGACTGGTCTGGCTGGGCTTCCTCAGGGCATCACCACTTAATGCTCATAGTTGCTTTTCACATCACCTTTTATGTTTGTTTATTATTCATGTATTTTTTCACATATATTTTAACCTTTCATTTCACACTTAATGATTACTCGCACACATCTATACTTTACACTTCACTGTCACTCTTTTTCCATTTTCGTGTGATGCCCTGGGGGGGTCCTCTGCTGGACATTATTTTGGGGTGCACTTTGCCACGGTCGTGAACCCCTTAGTGTTAGGGACTGCTAGTAACAGAGAAGCCATGACGTGGCCTAGCAGCCTCCCATGTATTTGCAAATGCCTGCAACTAATATCTCTGAATTTCTATGACCATATAGTCTTCATATATTGTTGCAGGTATTATTCAGTGTGGTGAGGGACAATAGGGGGTTAAACCCCCCTCCTTTTCTACTTGGTATGACCCCTCCCTTTCATGCACCTGATTAGTACTGCTAGATTGACTGAGCAGCTGCCATATCGGTTTGTTTGTTATGAGTTGCATGAAGGAGCCAGCATTAGAAGGGCATGCTGGTTCTAGTAGTGCTAGTTGGAGTTCTCAGGGGTGACTCCCAGGTAAGCTGGCTCTCAATTTGTATGCATTTATGTGTGTGCCTTTATCATGAGGCCTTACATTTGACAAAATTATATATGTGCCTTTATCATGAGGCCTTATAATTGGTACATTGTACATTTGGGGTGAGCATTTGGGCGTAGGACCCCTGGGACTGGTCTGGCTGGGCTTCCTCAGGACATCACCACTTAATGCACTTAGTTGCTTTTCACATCACCTTTTATGTTTGTTTATTATTCATGTATTTTTTCACATATATTTTAACCTCTCATTTCACACTTAATGATTACTCGCACACATCTATACTTTACACTTCACTGTCACTCTTTTCCATTTTCGTGTGATGCCCTGGGGGGGTCCTGGGCTGGACATTATTTTGGGGTGCATTGTGCCACGGACGTGAACCCCTTAGCTTTAGGGACTGCTAGTAATAGAGAAATCATGACTTTGCCTAGCAGCCTCCCATGTATTTGCAAATGCATGCAACTAACATCTCTGAATTTCTATGACCATATAGTCATATTGTTGCAGGTATTATTCAGTGTGCTGAGGGACAATAGGGGGATAAACCCCCATCCTTTTTCTACTTGGTATGACCCCCTCCCTTTCATGAAACTGATTAGTACTGCTAAATTGATTGAGCAGCTGCCATTTGTGTTTTTTTGTAATGGGTTGCATGAAGGAGCCAACAATAGAAGGGCATGCTGGTTGTAGTAGTGCTAGTTGGAGTTCTCAGGGGTGACTCCCAGGTAAGCTGGCTCTCAATTTGGGTGCATTTATTTTTCTGCCTTTATCATGAGGCCTTACATTTGACAAAATTATATATGTGCCTTTATCATGAGGCTTTATAATTGGTACATTGTACATTTGGGGTGAGCGTTTAGGCGTAGGGCCCCCGGGACTGGTCTGGCTGGGCCTCCTCAGGGCATCACCACTTAATACACAAAGTTGCTTTTCACATCACCTTTTATGTTTGTTTATTATTCATGTATTTTTTCATATCTATTTTAACCTCTCATTTTAGACTTAATGATTACTCGCACACATCTATACTTTACACTTCACTGTCACTCCTTTTCCATTTTCGTGTGATGCCCTGGGGGCGTTCTCTGCTGGACATTATTTTGGGGTGCACTGCGCCACGGACGTTGAACCCCTTAGTGTTAGGGACTGCTAGTAACAGAGAAGCCATGACGTGGCCTAGCAGCCTCCCATGTATTTGCAAATGCCTGCAACTAACATCTCTGAATATCTATGACCATATAGTCTTATTGTTGCAGGTATTATTCAGTGTGCTGAGGGACAATAGGGGGTTAAACCCCCATCCTTTTTCTACTTGGTATGACCCCCTCCCTTTCATGCACCTGATTAGTACTGCTAAATTGATTGAGCAGCTGCCATTTGTGTTTTTTGTTATGAGTTGCATGAAGGAGCCAACAATAGAAGGACATGCTGGTTCTAGTAGTGCTAGTTGGAGTTCTCAGGGGGGACTCCCAGGTAAGCTGGCTCTCAATTTGTATGCATTTATGTATGTGCCTTTATCTTGAGGCCTTACATTTGCCAAAATTATATATGTGCCTTTATCATGAGGCCTTATAATTGGTACATAGTACATTTGGGGTAGCGTTTGGGCAAAGGACCCCCGGGACTGGTCTGGCTGGGCTTCCTCAGGGCATGCTGGTTGTAGTAGTGCTAGTTGGAGTTCTCAGGGGTGACTCCCAGGTAAGCTGGCTCTCAATTTGGATGCATTTATGTTTCTGCCTTTATCATGACGCCTTACATTTGACAAAATAATATATGTGCCTTTATCATGAGGCCTTATAATTGGTACATTGTTCATTTGGGGTTAGCGTTTGGGCGTAGGACCCCCGGGACTGGTCTGGCTGGGCTTCCTCAGGGCATCACCACTTAATGCACATAGTTGCTTTTCACATCACCTTTTATGTTTGTTTATTATTCATGTATTTTTTCACATATATTTTAACCTCTCATTTCACACTTAATGATTACTCGCACACATCTATACTTTACACTTCACTGTCACTCTTTTTCCATTTTCGTGTGATGCCCTGGGGGGGTCCTCTGCTGGACATTATTTTGGGGTGCACTGCGTCACGGTCGTGAACCCCTTAGTGTTAGGGACTGCTAGTAACAGAGAAGCCGTGACATGGCCTAGCAGCCTCCCATGTATTTGCAAATTCCTGCAACTAATATCTCTGAATTTCTATGACCATATAGTCTTCATATATTGTTGCAGGTAGTATTCAGTGTGCTGAGGGACAATAGGGGGTTAAACCCCCCTCCTTTTTCTACTTGGTATGACCCCTCCCTTTCATGCACCTGATTAGTACTGCTAGACTGATTGAGCAGCTGCCATTTTTGTTTGTTTGTTGTGAGTTGCATGAAGGAGCCAGCAATAGAAGGGCATGCTGGTTCTAGTAGTGCTAGTTGGAGTTCTCAGGGGTGAATCCCAGGTAAGCTGGCTCTCAATTTGGGTGCATTTATGTATGTGCCTTTATCATGACGCCTTACATTTGAAAAAATAATATATGTGCCTTTATCATGAGGCCTTATAATTGGTACATTGTTCATTTGGGGTGAGCGTTTGGGCGTAGGACCCCCGGGACAGGTCTGGCTGGGCTTCCTCAGGGCATCACCACTTAATGCACATAGTTGCTTTTCACATCACCTTTTATGTTTGTTTATTATTCATGTATTTTTTCACATATATTTTAACCTCTCATTTCACACTTAATGATTACTCGCACACATCTATACTTTACACTTCACTGTCACTCTTTTTCCATTTTCGTGTGATGCCCTGGGGGGGGGTACTGGGCTGGACATTTTTATGGGGTGTACTGCACCATGGACGTGAACCCCTTAGTGTTAGGGACTGCTAGTAACAGAAAAGCCGTGACGTGGCCTAGCAGCCTCCCATGTATTTGCAAATGCATGCAACTAATATCTCTGAATTTCTATGACCATATAGTCTTCATTTATTGTTGCAGGTATTATTCAATGTGGTGAGGGACAATAGGGGGTTAAACCCCCCTCCTTTTCTATTTGGTATGACCTCTCCCTTTCATGCCCCTGATTAGTACTGCTAGATTAATTGAGCAGCTGCCATTTTTGTTTGTTTGTTATGAGTTGCATGAAGGAGCCAGCATTAGAAGGGCATGCTGGTTCTAGTAGTGCTAGTTGGAGTTCTCAGGGGTGACTCCCAGGTAAGCTGGCTCTCAATTTGTATGCATTTATGTATGTGCCTTTATCATGAGGCCTTACATTTGACAAAATTATATATGTGCCTTTATCATGAGGCTTTATAATTGGTACATTGTACATTTGGGGTGAGCGTTTGGGCGTAGGGCCCCCAGGACTGGTCTGGCTGGGCCTCCTCAGGGCATCACCACTTAATACACATAGTTGCTTTTCACATCACCTTTTATGTTTGTTTATTATTCATGTATTTTTTCACATTTATTTTAACATCTCATTTCACACTTAATGATTACTCGCACACATCTATACTTTACACTTCACTGTCACTCTTTTTCCATTTTCGTGTGATGCCCTGCGGGGTCCGGGGCTGGACATTATTTTGGGGTGCATTGCGCCAAGGACGTGAACCCCTTAGCTTTAGGGACTGCTAGTAACAGAGAAGCCATGATGTGGCCTAGCAGCCTCCCATGTATTTGCAAATGCATGCAACTAACATCTCTGAATTTCTATGACCATATAGTCATATTGTTGCAGGTATTATACAGTGTGCTGAGGGACAATAGAGGGTTAAACCCCCCCTCATTTTTCTACTTGGTATGACCCCCTCCCTTTCATGCACCTGATTAGTACTGCTAAATTGATTGAGCAGCTGCCATTTGTGTTTTTTTGTTATGAGTTGCATGAAGGAGCCAACAATAGAAGGGCATGCTGGTTCTAGTAGTGCTAGTTGAAGTTCTCAGGGGTGACTCCCAGGTAAGCTGGCTCTCAATTTGGGTGCATTTATGTATGTGCCTTTATCATGAGGCCTTACATTTGACAAAATTATATATGTGCCTTTATCATGAGGCTTTATAATTGGTACATTGTACATTTGGGGTGAGCGTTTGGGCGTAGGGCCCCCGGGACTGGTATGGCTGGGCCTCATCAGGGCATCACCACTTAATACACATAGATGCTTTTTACATCACCTTTTATGTTTGTTTATTATTCATGTATTTTTTCACATATATTTTAACCTCTCATTTCACACTTAATGATTATTCGCACACATCTATACTTTACACTTCACTGTCACTCTTTTTCCATTTTCGTGTGATGCCCTGGGGGGTACTGGGCTGGACATTTTTTGGGGGTGCACTGCGCCATGGATGTGAACCCCTTAGCGTTAGGGACTGCTAGTAACAGAGAAGCCATGACGTGGCCTAGCAGCCTCCCATGTATTTGCAAATGCATGCAACTAATATCTCTGTTTTTCTATGACCGTATAGTCTTCATATATTGTTGCAGGTATTATTCAGTGTGCTGAGGGACAATAGGGGGTTAATCCACCCTCCTTTTCTACTTGGTATGACCCCTCCCTTTCATGCACCTGATTAGTACTGCTAGATTGATTGAGCAGCTGCCATTTTTGTTTGTTTGTTATGAGTTGCATGAAGGAGCCAGCATTAGAAGGGCATGCTGGTTCTAGTAGTGCTAGTTGGAGTTCTCAGGGGTGACTCCCAGGTAAGCTGGCTCTCAATTTGGGTGCATTTATGTATGTGCTTTTATCTTGAGGCCTTACATTTGACAAAATTATATATGTGCCTTTATCATGAGGCCTTATAATTGGTATATTGTACATTTGGGGTGAGCGTTTGGGCGTAGGGCCCCCGGGACTGGTCTGGCTGGGCCTCAGGGCATCACCACTTAATACACATAGTTGCTTTTCACATCACCTTTTATGTTTGTTTATTATTCATGTAATTTTTCACATTTATTTTAACCTCTCATTTCACACTTAATGATTACTCGCACACATCTATACTTTACACTTCACTGTCACTCTTTTTCCATTTTCGTGTGATGCCCTGGGGGGTCCTGGGCTGGACATTATTTTGGGGTGCATTGCACCACGGACGTGAACCCCTTAGCTTTTAGGGACTGCTAGTAACAGAGAAGCCATGATGTGGCCTAGCAGCCTCCCATGTATTTGCAAATGCATGCATTTAACATCTCTGAATTTCTATGACCATATAGTCTTCATATATTGTTGCAGGTATTATTCAGTGTGGTGAGGGACAATAGGGGGTTAAACCCCCCTCCTTTTCTACTTGGTATGACCCCTCCCTTTCAAGCACCTAATTAGTACTGCTAGATTGATTGAGCAGCTGCCATATTGGTTTGTTTGTTATGAGTTGCATGAAGGAGCCAGCATTAGTAGGGCATGATGGTTCTAGAAGTGCTAGTTGGAGTTCTCAGGGGTGACTCCCAGGTAAGCTGGCTCTCAATTTGGATGCATTTATGTATGTGCCTTTATCATGAGGCCTTACATTTGACAAAATTATATATGTGCCTTTATCATGAGGCCATATAATTGTTACATTGTACATTTGGGGTGAGCATTTGGGCGTAGGACCACAGGGACTGGTCTGGCTGGGCTTCCTCAGGGTATCACCACTTAATGCACATAGTTGCTTTTCACATCACCTTTTATGTTTGTTTATTATTCATGTATTTTTTCACATATATTTTAACCTCTCATTTCACACTTAATGATTACTCGCACACATCTAAACTTTACACTTCACTGTCACTACTTTTCCATTTTCGTGTGATGCCCTGGGGGGGTTCTCTGCTGGACATTATTTTGGGGTGCACTGCGCCACGGACGTGAACCCCTTAGTGTTAGGGACTGCTAGTAACAGAGAAGCCGTGACGTGGCCTAGCAGCCTCCCATGTATTTGCAAATGCATGCAACTAATATATCTGAATTTCTATGACCATATAGTCATATTGTTGCAGGTATTATTCAGTGTGCTGAGGGACAATAGGGGGTTAAACCCCCATCCTTTTTCTACTTGGTATGACCCCCTCCCTTTCATGCACCTGATTAGTACTGCTAAATTGATTGAGCAGCTGCCATTTGTGTTTTTTTGTTATGAGTTGCAAGCATGAAGGAGCCAGCAATAGAAGGACATACTGGTTCTAGTAGTGCTAGTTGGAGTTCTCAGGGGTGACTCCTAGGTAAGCTGGCTCTCAATTTGTATGCATTTATGTTTGTGCCTTTATCATGAGGCCTTACATTTGACAAAATTATATATGTGCCTTTATCATGAGGCCTTATAATTGGTACATTGTACATTTGGGGTGAGCGTTTGGGCGTAGGGCCCCCGGGACTGGTCTGGCTGGGCGTCCTCAGAGCATCACCACTTAATACACATAGTTGATTTTCACATCACCTTTTATGTTTGTTTATTATTCATGTATTTTTTCACATATATTTTAACCTCTCATTTCACACTTAATGATTACTCGCACACATCTATACTTTACACTTCACTGTCACTCTTTTTCCATTTTCGTGTGATGCCCTGGGGGGGTCCTGGGCTGGACATTATTTTGGGGTGCATTGCGCCACGGACATGAACCCCTTAGTTTTAGGGACTGCTAGTAACAGAGAAGCCGTGACGTGGCCTAGCAGCCTCCCATGTATTTGCAAATGCATGCAACTAACAATTCTGAATTTCTATTGCCATATAGTCATATTGTTGCAGGTATTATTCAGTGTGCTGAGGGACAATAGGGCGTTAAACACCCTCCTTTTTCTACTTGGTATGACCCCTCCCTTTCATGCACCTGATTAGTACTGCTAGATTGATTGAGCAGCTGCCATTTTGGTTTGTTTGTTATGAGTTGCATGAAGGAGCCAGCATTAGAAGGGCATGCTGGTTCTAGTAGTGCTAGTTGGAGTTCTCAGGGGTGACTCCCAGGTAAGCTGGCTCTCAATTTGGATGCTTTTATGTATGTGCCTTTATCATGAGGCCTTACATTTGACAAAATTATATATGTGCCTTTATCATGAGGCCTTATAATTGGTACATTGTATATTTGGGGTAGCATTTGGGCGTAGGGCCCCTGGGACTGGTCTGGCTGGGCCTCCTCAGGGCATCACCACTTAATACACATAGTTGCTTTTCACATCACCTTTTATGTTTGTTTATTATTCATGTATTTTGTCACATATATTTTAACCTCTCATTTCACACTTAATGATTACTCACACACATCTGTACTTTACACTTCACTGCCACTCTTTTTCCATTTTCGTGTGATGCCCTGGGGGGGGTACTGGGCTGGACATTTTTATGGGGTGTACTGCAACACGGACGTGAACCCCTTAGTGTTAGGGACTGCTAGTAACAGAAAAGCCGTGACGTGGCCTAGCAGCCTCCCATGTATTTGCAAATGCATGCAACTAATATCTCTGAGTTTCTATGACCATATAGTCTTCATATATTGTTGCAGGTATTATTCAATGTGGTGAGGGACAATAGGGGGTTAAACCCCCCTCCTTTTCTATTTGGTATGACCTCTCCCTTTCATGCACCTGATTAGTACTGCTAGATTAATTGAGCAGGTTCCATTTCTGTTTGTTTGTCATGAGTTGCATGAAGTAGCCAGCATTAGAAGGGCATGCTGGTTCTAGTCGTGCTAGTTGGAGTTCTCAGGGGTGACTCCCAGGTAAGCTGGCTCTCAATTTGGATGCATTTATGTATGTGCCTTTATCATGAGGCCTTACATTTGACAAAATTATATATGTGCCTTTATCATGAGGCCTTATAATTGGTACATTGTACATTTGGGGTAGCGTTTGGGCGTAGGGCCCCCGGGACTGGTCTGGCTGGGCCTACTCAGGGCATCACCACTTAATACACATAGTTTCTTTTCACATCACCTTTTACGTTTGTTTATTATTCATGTATTTTTTCACATATATTTTAACCTCTCATTTCACACTTAATGATTACTCGCACACATCTATACTTTACACTTCACTGTCACTCTTATTCCATTTTCGTGTGATGCCCTGGGGGGGTCCTGGGCTGGACATTATTTTGGGGTGCATTGCACCACGGACGTGAACCCCTTAGTGTTAGGGACTGCTAGTAACAGAGAAGCCGTGACGTGGCCTAGCAGCCTCCCATGTATTTGCAAATGCATGCAACTAACATCTCTGAATTTCTATGACCATATAGTCATATTGTTGCAGGTATTATACAGTGTGCTGAGGGACAATAGAGGGTTAAACCCCCCTTCATTTTTCTACTTGGTATGACCCCTCCCTTTCCTGCACCTGATTAGTACTGCTAAATTGATTGAGCAGCTGCCATTTGTGTTTTTTTGTTATGAGTTGCATGAAGGAGCCAACAATAGAAGGGCATGCTGGTTCCAGTAGTGCTAGTTGAAGTTCTCAGGGGTGACTCCCAGGTAAGCTGGCTCTCAATTTGGGTGCATTTATGTATGTGCCTTTATCATGAGGCCTTACATTTGACAAAATTATATATGTGCCTTTATCATGAGGCTTTATAATTGGTACATTGTACATTTGGGGTGAGCGTTTGGGCGTAGGGCCCCCGGGACTGGTATGGCTGGGCCTCATCAGGGCATCACCACTTAATACACATAGCTGCTTTTTACATCACCTTTTATGTTTGTTTATTATTCATGTATTTTTTCTCATATATTTTAACCTCTCATTTCACACTTAATGATTACTCGCACACATCTATACTTTACACTTCACTGTCACTCTTTTTTTCCATTTTCGTGTGATGCCCTGGGGGGTACTGGGCTGGACATTTTTTGGGGGTGCACTGCTCCACGGATGTGAACCCCTTAGCGTTAGGGACTGCTAGTAACAGAGAAGCCATGACGTGGCCTAGCAGCCTCCCATGTATTTGCAAATGCATGCAACTAATATCTCTGAATTTCTATGACCGTATAGTCTTCATATATTGTTGCAGGTATTATTCAGTGTGCTGAGGGACAATAGGGGGTTAATCCACCCTCCTTTTCTACTTGGTATGACCCCTCCCTTTCATGCACCTGATTAGTACTGCTAGATTGATTGAGCAGCTGCCATTTTTGTTTGTTTGTTATGAGTTGCATGAAGGAGCCAGCATTAGAAGGGCATGCTGGTTCTAGTAGTGCTAGTTGGAGTTCTCAGGGGTGACTCCCAGGTAACCTGGCTCTCAATTTGGATGCATTTATGTATGTGCCTTTATCATGAGGCCTTACATTTGACAAAATTATATATGTGCCTTTATCATGAGGCCTTATAATTGGTACATAGTACATTTGGGGTAGCGTTTGGGCGTAGGGCCCCTGTGACTGGTCTGGCAGGGCCTCCTCAGGGCATCACCACTTAATACACATAGTTGCTTTTCACATCACCTTTTATATTTGTTTATTATTCATGTATTTTGTCACATATATTTTAACCTCTCATTTCACACTTAATGATTACTCGCACACATCTATACTTTACACTTCACTGTGACTCTTTTTCCATTTTCGTGTGATGCCCTGGGGGGGTCCTGGGCTGGACATTATTTTGGGGTGCATTGTGCCACGGACGTGAACCCCTTAGCTTTAGGGACTGCTAGTAACAGAGAAGCCATGACGTGGCCTAGCAGCCTCCCATGTATTTGCAAATGCATGCAACTAATATCTCTGAATTTCTATGACCGTATAGTCTTCATATATTGTTGCAGGTATTATTCAGTGTGCTGAGGGACAATAGGGGGTTAAACCCCCATCCTTTTTCTACTTGGTATGACCCCCTCCTCTTCATGCACCTGATTAGTACTGCTAAATTTATTGAGCAGCTGCCGTTTGTGTTTTTTTGTTATGAGTTGCATGAAGGAGCCAACAATAGAAGGGCATGCTGGTTCTAGTAGTGCTAATTGGAGTTCTCAGTGGTGACTCCCAGGTAAGCTGGCTCTCAATTTGGGTGCACTTATGTTTGTGCCTTTATCATGAGGCCTTACATTTGACAAAATTATATATGTGCCTTTATCATGAGGCTTTATAATTGGTACATTGTACATTTGGGGTGAGCGTTTGGGCGTAGGGCCCCCTGGACTGGTCTGGCTGGGCCTCCTCAGGGCATCACCACTTAATACACATAGTTGCTTTTCACATCACCTTTTATGTTTGTTTATTATTCATGTATTTTTTCACATTTATTTTAACCTCTCATTTCACACTTAATGATTACTCGCACACATCTATACTTTACACTTCACTGTCACTCTTTTTCCATTTTCGTGTGATGCCCTGCGGGGTCCGGGGCTGGACATTATTTTGGGGTGCATTGCGCCAAGGACGTGAACCCCTTAGCTTTAGGGACTGCTAGTAACAGAGAAGCCATGATGTGGCCTAGCAGCCTCCCATGTATTTGCAAATGCATGCAACTAACATCTCTGAATTTCTATGACCATATAGTCATATTGTTGCAGGTATTATACAGTGTGCTGAGGGACAATAGAGGGTTAAACCCCCCCTCATTTTTCTACTTGGTATGACCCCCTCCCTTTCATGCACCTGATTAGTACTGCTAAATTGATTGAGCAGCTGCCATTTGTGTTTTTTTGTTATGAGTTGCATGAAGGAGCCAACAATAGAAGGGCATGCTGGTTCTAGTAGTGCTAGTTGAAGTTCTCAGGGGTGACTCCCAGGTAAGCTGGCTCTCAATTTGGGTGCATTTATGTATGTGCCTTTATCATGAGGCCTTACATTTGACAAAATTATATATGTGCCTTTATCATGAGGCTTTATAATTGGTACATTGTACATTTGGGGTGAGCGTTTGGGCGTAGGGCCCCCGGGACTGGTATGGCTGGGCCTCATCAGGGCATCACCACTTAATACACATAGATGCTTTTTACATCACCTTTTATGTTTGTTTATTATTCATGTATTTTTTCACATATATTTTAACCTCTCATTTCACACTTAATGATTACTCGCACACATCTATACTTTACACTTCACTGTCACTCTTTTTCCATTTTCGTGTGATGCCCTGGGGGGTACTGGGCTGGACATTTTTTGGGGGTGCACTGCGCCACGGATGTGAACCCCTTAGCGTTAGGGACTGCTAGTAACAGAGAAGCCATGACGTGGCCTAGCAGCCTCCCATGTATTTGCAAATGCATGCAACTAATATCTCTGTTTTTCTATGACCGTATAGTCTTCATATATTGTTGCAGGTATTATTCAGTGTGCTGAGGGACAATAGGTTGTTAATCCACCCTCCTTTTCTACTTGGTATGACCCCTCCCTTTCATGCACCTGATTAGTACTGCTAGATTGATTGAGCAGCTGCCATTTTTGTTTGTTTGTTATGAGTTGCATGAAGGAGCCAGCATTAGAAGGGCATGATGGTTCTAGTAGTGCTAGTTGGAGTTCTCAGGGGTGACTCCCAGGTAACCTGGCTCTCAATTTGGATGCATTTATGTATGTGCCTTTATCATGAGGCCTTACATTTGACAAAATTATATATGTGCCTTTATCATGAGGCCTTATAATTGGTACATAGTACATTTGGGTTGAGCGTATTGGCGTAGGGCCCCCGGGACCGGTCTGGCTTGGCCTCCTCAGGGCATCACCACTTAATACACATAGTTTCTTTTCACATCACCTTTTACGTTTGTTTATTATTCATGTATTTTTTCACATATATTTTAACCTCTCATTTCACACTTAATGATTACTCGCACACATCTATACTTTACACTTCACTGTCACTCTTTTTCCATTTTCGTGTGATGCCCTGGGGGGTCCTGGGCTGGACATTATTTTGGGGTGCATTGCACCACGGACGTGAACCCCTTAGTGTTAGGGACTGCTAGTAACAGAGAAGCCGTGACGTGGCCTAGCAGCCTCCCATGTATTTGCAAATGCATGCAACTAATATCTCTGAATTTCTATGACCATATAGTCTTCATATATTGTTGCAGGTATTATTCATTGTGCTGAGGGACAATAGGGGGTTAAACCCCACTTCTTTTTCTACTTGGTATGACCCCTCCCTTTCATGCACCTGATTAGTACTGCTAGATTGATTGAGCAGCTGCCACTTTGGTTTGTTTGTTATGAGTTGCATGAAGGAGCCAGCATTAGAAGGGCATGTTGGTTCTAGTAGTGCTAGTTGGAGTTCTCAGGGGTGACTCCCAGGTAAGCTGGCTCTCAATTTGTATGCATTTATGTATGTGCCTTTATCATGAGGCCTTACATTTGACAAAATTATATATGTGCCTTTATCATGAGGCCTTATAATTGGTACATTGTACATTTGGGGTAGCGTTTGGGCGTAGGGCCCCTGTGACTGGTCTGGCTGGGCCTCCTCAGGGCATCACCACTTAATACACATAGTTGCTTTTCACATCACCTTTTATGTTTGTTTATTATTCATGTATTTTGTAACATATATTTTAACCTCTCATTTCACACTTAATGATTACTCGCACATATCTATACTTTACACTTCACTGTCACTCTTTTTCCATTTTCGTGTGATGCCCTGGGGGGGTCCTGGGCTGGACATTATTTTTGGGTGCATTGTGCCACGGACGTGAACCCCTTAGCTTTAGGGACTGCTAGTAACAGAGAATCCATGACGTGGCCTAGCAGCCTCCCATGTATTTGCAAATGCATGCAACTAATATCTCTGAATTTCTATGACCGTATAGTCTTCATATATTGTTGCAGGTATTATTCAGTGTGCTGAGGGACAATAGGGGGTTAAACCCCCATCCTTTTTCTACTTGGTATGACCCCCTCCCCTTCATGCACCTGATTAGTACTGCTAAATTTATTGAGCAGCTGCCGTTTGTGTTTTTTTGTTATGAGTTGCATGAAGGAGCCAACAATAGAAGGGCATGCTGGTTGTAGTAGTGCTAGTTGGAGTTCTCAGGGGTGACTCCCAGGTAAGCTGGCTCTCAATTTGGGTGCATTTATGTTTCTGCCTTTATCATGAGGCCTTACATTTGACAAAATTATATATGTGCCTTTATCATGAGGCTTTATAATTGGTACATTGTACATTTGGGGTGAGCGTTTGGGCGTAGGGCCCCCGGGACTGGTCTGGCTGGGCCTCCTCAGGGCATCACCACTTAATACACATAGTTGCATTTCACATCACCTTTTATGTTTGTTTATTATTCATGTATTTTTTCATATCTATTTTAACCTCTCATTTTACACTTAATGATTACTCACACACATCTATACTTTACACTTCACTGTCACTCTTTTTCCATTTTCGTGTGATGCCCTGGGGGGGTCCTGGGCTGGACATTATTATGGGGTGCATTGTGCCATGGACGTGAACCCCTTAGTGTTAGGGACTGCTAGTAACAGAGAATCCATGACGTGGCCTAGCAGCCTCCCATGTATTTGCAAATGCATGCAACTAACATCTCTGAATTTCTATGACCATATAGTCATATTGTTGCAGGTATTATTCAGTGTGCTGAGGGACAATAGGGGGTTAAACCCCCATCCTTTTTCTACTTGGTATGACCCCCTCCCTTTCATGAACCTGATTAGTACTGCTAAATTGATTGAGCAGCTGCCACTTGTGTTTTTTTGTTATGAGTTGCATGAAGGAGCCAACAATAGAAGGACATGCTGGTTCTAGTAGTGCTAGTTGGAGTTCTCAGGGGGGACTCCCAGGTAAGCTGGCTCTCAATTTGTATGCATTTATGTATGTGCCTTTAACATGAGGCCTTACATTTGACAAAATAATATATGTGCCTTTATCATGAGGCTTTATAATTGGTACATTGTACATTTGGGGTGAGCGTTTAGGCGTAGGGCCCCCGGGACTGGTCTGGCTGGGCCTCCTCAGGGCATCACCACTTAATACACATAGTTGCTTTTCACATCACCTTTTATGTTTGTTTATTATTCATGTATTTTTTCATATCTATTTTAACCTCTCATTTTAGACTTAATGATTACTCGCACACATCTATACTTTACACTTCACTGTCACTCCTTTTCCATTTTCGTGTGATGCCCTGGGGCGTTCTCTGCTGGACATTATTTTGGGGTGCACTGCGCCACGGACGTGAACCCCTTAGTGTTAGGGACTGCTAGTAACAGAGAAGCCATGACGTGGCCTAGCAGCCTCCCATGTATTTGCAAATGCCTGCAACTAACTTCTCTGAATATCTATGACCATATAGTCATATTGTTGCAGGTATTATTCAGTGTGCTGAGGGACAATAGGGGGTTAAACCCCCATCCTTTTTCTACTTGGTATGACCCCCTCCCTTTCATGCACCTGATTAGTACTGCTAAATTGATTGAGCAGCTGCCATTTGTGTTTTTTGTTATGAGTTGCATGAAGGAGCCAACAATAGAAGGACATGCTGGTTCTAGTAGTGCTAGTTGGAGTTCTCAGGGGGGACTCCCAGGTAAGCTGGCCCTCAATTTGGGTGCATTTATGTATGTGCCTTTATCTTGAGGCCTTACATTTGCCAAAATTATATATGTGCCTTTATCATGAGGCCTTATAATTGGTACATAGTACATTTGGGGTAGCGTTTGGGCGTAGGACCCCCGGGACTGGTCTGGCTGGGCTTCCTCAGGGCATCACCACTTAATGCACATAGTTGCTTTTCACATCACCTTTTATGTTTGTTTATTATTCATGTATTTTTTCACATATATTTTAACCTCTCATATCACACTTAATGAATACTCGCACACATCTATACTTTACACTTCACTGTCACTCTTTTTCCATTTTCGTGTGATGCCCTGGGGGGGTCCTCTGCTGGACATTATTTTGGGGTGCACTTCGCCACGGTCGTGAACCCCTTAGTGTTAGGTACTGCTAGTAACAGAGAAGCCATGACGTGGCCTAGCAGCCTCCCATGTATTTGCAAATGCCTGCAACTAATATCTCTGAAATTCTATGACCATATAGTCTTCATATATTGTTGCAGGTATTATTCAGTGTGCTGAGGGACAATAGGGGGTTAAACCCCCCTCCTTTTTCTACTTGGTATGACCCCTCCCTTTCATGCACCTGATTAGTACTGCTAGACTGATTGAGCAGCTGCCATTTTTGTTTGTTTGTAGTGAGTTGCATGAAGGAGCAAACAATAGAAGGGCATGCTGGTTCTAGTAGTGCTAGTTGGAGTTCTCAGGTGTGACTCCCAGGTAAGCTGGCTCTCAATTTGGGTGCATTTATGTATGTGCCTTTATCTTGAGGCCTTACATTTGCCAAAATTATATATGTGCCTTTATCATGAGGCCTTATAATTGGTACATAGTACATTTGGGGTCGCGTTTGGGCAAAGGACCCCCGGGACTGGTCTGGCTGGGCTTCCTCAGGGCATGCTGGTTGTAGTAGTGCTAGTTGGAGTTCTCAGGGGTGACTCCCAGGTAAGCTGGCTCTCAATTTGGGTGCATTTATGTTTCTGCCTTTATCATGAGGCCTTACATTTGACAAAATAATATATGTGCCTTTATCATGAGGCCTTATAATTGGTACATTGTTCATTTGGGGTGAGCGTTTGGGCGTAGGACCCCCGGGACTGGTCTGGCTGGGCTTCCTCAGGGCATCACCACTTAATACACATAGTTGCTTTTCACATCACCTTTTATGTTTGTTTATTATTCATGTATTTTTACACATTTATTTTAACCTCTCATTTCACACTTAATGATTACTTGCACACATCTATACTTTACACTTCAATGTCACTCTTTTTCCATTTTCGTGTGATGCCCTGGGGGGTCCTGGGCTGGACATTATTTTGGGGTGCATTGCACCGCTGACATGAACCCCTTAGCTTTAGGGACTGCTAGTCACAGAAGCCATGACGTGGCCTAGCAGCCTCCCATGTATTTGCAAATGCATGCAACTAACATCTCTGAATTTTTATGACCATATAGTCTTCATATATTGTTGCAGGTATAATTCAGTGTGCTGAGGGACAATAGGGGGTTAAACCCCCCTCCTTTTCTACTTGGTATGACCCCTCCCTTTCCTGCACCTGATTAGTACTGCTAGATTGATTTAGCAGCTGCCATTTGTGTTTGTTTGTTATGAGTTGCATGAGGGCGCCAGCATTAGAAGGGCATGCTGGTTCTAGTAGTGCTAGTTGGAGTTCTCAAGGGTGACTCCCAGGTAAGCTGGCTCTCAATTTGTATGCATTTATGTATGTGCCTTTATCATGAGGCCTTACATTTGCCAAAATTATATATGTGCCTTTATCATGAGGCCTTATAATTGGTACATTGTACATTTGGGGTGAGCATTTGGGCGTAGGACCCCCGGGACTGGTCTGGCTGGGCTTCCTCAGGACATCACCACTTAATGCACTTAGTTGCTTTTCACATCACCTTTTATGTTTGTTTATTATTCATGTATTTTTTCATATCTATTTTAACCTCTCATTTCACACTTAATGATTACTCGCACACATCTATACTTTACACTTCACTGTCACTCCATTTCCATTTTCGTGTGATGCCCTGGGGGGGTTCTGGGCTGGACATTATTTTGGGGTGCACTGCGCCACGGACGTGAACCCCTTAGTGTTAGGGGCTACTAGTAACAGAGAAGCCGTGACGTGGCCTAGCAGCCTCCCATGTATTTGCAAATGCATGCAACTAATATCTCTGAATATCTATGACCATATAGTCATATTATTGCAGGTATTATTCAGTGTGCTGAGGGACAATAGGGGGTTAAACCCCCATCCTTTTTCTACTTGGTATGACCCCCTCCCTTTCATGCACCTGATTAGTACTGCTAAATTGATTGAGCAGCTGCCATTTGTGTTTTTTTGTTATGAGTTGCATGAAGGAGCCAACAATAGAAGGACATGCTGGTTCTAGTAGTGCTAGTTGGAGTTCTCAGGGGTGACTCCCAGGTAAGCTGGCTCTCAATTTGGATGCATTTATGTTTCTGCCTTTATCATGACGCCTTACATTTGACAAAATAATATATGTGCCTTTATCATGAGGCCTTATAATTGGTACATTGTTCATTTGGGGTGAGCGTTTGGGCGTAGGACCCCCGGGACTGGTCTGGCTGGGCTTCCTCAGGGCATCACCACTTAATGCACATAGTTGCTTTTCACATCACCTTTTATGTTTGTTTATTATTCATGTATTTTTTCACATATATTTTAACCTCTCATTTCACACTTAATGATTACTCGCACACATCTATACTTTACACTTCACTGTCACTCTTTTTCCATTTTCGTGTGATGCCCTGGGGGGGTCCTCTGCTGGACATTATTTTGGGGTGCACTGCATCACGGTCGTGAACCCCTTAGTGTTAGGGACTGCTAGTAACAGAGAAGCCGTGACATGGCCTAGCAGCCTCCCATGTATTTGCAAGTGCATGCATTTAACATCTCTGAATTTCTATGACCATATAGTCTTCATATATTGTTGCAGGTAGTATTCAGTGTGCTGAGGGACAATAGGGGGTTAAACCCCCCTCCTTTTCTACTTGGTATGACCCCTCCCTTTCAAGCACCTAATTCGTACTGCTAGATTGATTGAGCAGCTGCCATATTGGTTTGTTTGTTATGAGTTGCATGAAGGAGCCAGCATTAGAAGGGCATGCTGGTTCTAGAAGTGCTAGTTGGAGTTCTCAGGGGTGACTCCCAGGTAAGCTGGCTCTCAATTTGGATGCATTTATGTATGTGCCTTTATCATGAGGCCTTACATTTGACAAAATTATATATGTGCCTTTATCATGAGGCCATATAATTGTTACATTGTACATTTGGGGTGAGCATTTGGGCGTAGGACCACAGGGACTGGTCTGGCTGGGCTTCCTCAGGGTATCACCACTTAATGCACATAGTTGCTTTTCACATCACCTTTTATGTTTGTTTATTATTCATGTATTTTTTCACATATATTTTAACCTCTCATTTCACACTTAATGATTACTCGCACACATCTAAACTTTACACTTCACTGTCACTACTTTTCCATTTTCGTGTGATGCCCTGGGGGGGTTCTCTGCTGGACATTATTTTGGGGTGCACTGCGCCACGGACGTGAACCCCTTAGTGTTAGGGACTGCTAGTAACAGAGAAGCCGTGACGTGGCCTAGCAGCCTCCCATGTATTTGCAAATGCATGCAACTAATATATCTGAATTTCTATGACCATATAGTCATATTGTTGCAGGTATTATTCAGTGTGCTGAGGGACAATAGGGGGTTAAACCCCCATCCTTTTTCTACTTGGTATGACCCCTCCCTTTCATGCACCTGATTAGTACTGCTAGATTGATTGAGCAGCTGCCATTTTGGTTTGTTTGTTATGAGTTGCATGAAGGAGCCAGCATTAGAAGGGCATGCTGGTTCTAGTAGTGCTAGTTGGAGTTCTCAGGGGTGACTCCCAGGTAAGCTGGCTCTCAATTTGGATGCTTTTATGTATGTGCCTTTATCATGAGGCCTTACATTTGACAAAATTATATATGTGCCTTTATCATGAGGCCTTATAATTGGTACATTGTATATTTGGGGTAGCATTTGGGCGTAGGGCCCCTGGGACTGGTCTGGCTGGGCCTCCTCACGGCATCACCACTTAATACACATAGTTGCTTTTCACATCACCTTTTATGTTTGTTTATTATTCATGTATTTTGTCACATATATTTTAACCTCTCATTTCACACTTAATGATTACTCACACACATCTGTACTTTACACTTCACTGCCACTCTTTTTCCATTTTCGTGTGATGCCCTGGGGGGGGTACTGGGCTGGACATTTTTATGGGGTGTACTGCACCACGGACGTGAACCCCTTAGTGTTAGGGACTGCTAGTAACAGAAAAGCCGTGACGTGGCCTAGCAGCCTCCCATGTATTTGCAAATGCATGCAACTAATATCTCTGAGTTTCTATGACCATATAGTCTTCATATATTGTTGCAGGTATTATTCAATGTGGTGAGGGACAATAGGGGGTTAAACCCCCCTCCTTTTCTATTTGGTATGACCTCTCCCTTTCATGCACCTGATTAGTACTGCTAGATTAATTGAGCAGGTTCCATTTCTGTTTGTTTGTCATGAGTTGCATGAAGTAGCCAGCATTAGAAGGGCATGCTGGTTCTAGTCGTGCTAGTTGGAGTTCTCAGGGGTGACTCCCAGGTAAGCTGGCTCTCAATTTGGATGCATTTATGTATGTGCCTTTATCATGAGGCCTTACATTTGACAAAATTATATATGTGCCTTTATCATGAGGCCTTATAATTGGTACATTGTATATTTGGGGTAGCGTTTGGGCGTAGGGCCCCCGGGACTGGTCTGGCTGGGCCTCCTCAGGGCATCACCACTTAATACACATAGTTGCTTTTCACATCACCTTTTATGTTTGTTTATTATTCATGTATTTTGTCACATATATTTTAACCTCTCATTTCACAATTAATGATTACTCGCACACATCTATACTTTACACTTCACTGTCACTCTTTTTCCATTTTCGTGTGATGCCCTGGGGGTGTCCTGGGCTGCACATTATTTTGGGGTGCATTGCGCCACGGACATGAACCCCTTAGTTTTAGGGACTGCTAGTAATAGAGAAGCCGTGACGTGGCCTAGCAGCCTCCCATGTATTTGCAAATGCATGCAACTAACTTCTCTGAATTTCTATTGCCTTATAGTCATATTGTTGCAGGTATTATTCAGTGTGCTGAGGGACAATAGGGGGTTAAACCCCCCTCCTTTTTCTACTTGGTATGACCCCTCCCATTCATGCACCTGATTAGTACTGCTAGATTGATTGAGCAGCTGCCATTTTGGTTTGTTTGTTATGAGTTGCATGAAGGAGCCAGCATTAGAAGGGCATGTTGGTTCTAGTAGTGCTAGTTGGAGTTCTCAGGGGTGACTCCCAGGTAAGCTGGCTCTCAATTTGGATGCATTTATGTATGTGCCTTTATCATGAGGCCTTACTTTTGACAAAATTATATATGTGCCTTTATCATGAGGCCTTATAATTGGTACATTGTACATTTGGGGTAGCGTTTGGGCATAGGGCCCCTGGGACTGGTCTGGCTGGGCCTCCTCAGGGCATCTCCACTTAATACACATAGTTGTTTTTCACATGACCTTTTATGTTTGTTTATTATTCATGTATTTTGTCACATATATTTTAACCTCTCATTTCACACTTAATGATTACTCGCACACATCTATACTTTACACTTCACTGTCACTTTTTTTCCATTTTCGTGTGATGCCCTGGGGGGGGTACTGGGCTGGACATTTTTATGGGGTGTACTACACCATGGACGTGAACCCCTTAGTGTTAGCGACTGCTACTAACAGAAAAGCCGTGACGTGGCCTAGCAGCCTCCCATGTATTTGCAAATGCATGCAACTAATATCTCTGAATTTCTATGACCATATAGTCTTCATATATTGTTGCAGGTATTATTCAATGTGGTGAGGGACAATAGGGGGTTAAACCCCCCTCCTTTTCTATTTGGTATGACCTCTCCCTTTCATGCACCTGATTAGTACTGCTAGATTAATTGAGCAGCTGCCATTTTTGTTTGTTTGTTATGAGTTGCATGAAGGAGCCAGCATTAGAAGGGCATGCTGGTTCTAGTAGTGCTAGCTCTAGTTCTCAGGGGTGACTCCCAGGTAAGCTGGCTCTCAATTTGTATGCATTTATGTATGTGCCTTTATCATGAGGCCTTACATTTGACAAAATTATATATGTGCCTTTATCATGAGGCCTTATAATTGGTACATAGTACATTTGGGGTAGCGTTTGGGCGTAGGGCCCCTGGGACTGGTCTGGCTGGGCCTCCTCAGGGCATCACCACTTAATACACTTAGGGCCTGATTCAGAGCCGTTCGCTATTTGCGGTCATTCGTTCAAAAACAAGGGGTGGCTATTCAAATGATCCGTTCGCAAATTGCAGTCTGTTCACACCTCTAAGTCTGAATGAGCGAGCAAAACATACGCTCGTTTATTTGATAAAAACGCCTCCTGGCCGCACCCACCATACGTCATGTCCGCTATTTATTAGATTAATCGAGTATATCGTACAGCGTATGAACTGCTCGCTATTCTTGTGGTTGGTGTTTTCAACCGCTATTTTGCAAGCAGTTCTGAGTTAAAAAAAACCAAGTGACGTGGTCAATGACGCTGCTGTATTAATTATGCACTCCCTTAAAACGCCCGTTTTGACCTTTAAGCACGCCTGCGAACGGATCTCCACTCCCCGTTTTCAAGCACCTTCCCCTGTTACCACCCACATACGCCTCATTCTGTCACTCAAAATAGCAGGCACTCGCTATATTGCGTACAAATGATTTTCGGCCGCACTGACTCGTTTGCGCATGCGTACTAAAAACAGTACGCATGCGCAGATGTGTGAACATCGCTCGGAACGAGCGTACTGCCGCTAGCGAGTGGCTCTGAAAGAGGGCCATAGTTGCTTTTCACATCACCTTTTATGTTTGTTTATTATTCATGTATTTTGTCACATATATTTTAACCTCTCATTTCACACTTAATGATTACTCGCACACATCTATACTTTACACTTCACTGTCACTCTTTTTCCATTTTCGTGTGATGCCCTGGGGGGGTCCTGGGCTGGACATTATTTTGGAGTGCATTGCGCCACGGACATGAACCCCTTAGTTTTAGGGACTGCTAGTAACAGAGAAGCCGTGACGTGGCCTAGCAGCCTCCCATGTATTTGCAAATGCATGCAACTAACATCTCTGAATTTCTATTGCCATATAGTCAAATTGTTGCAGGTATTATTCAGTGTTCTGAGGGACAATAGGGGGTTAAACCCCCCTCCTTTTTCTACTTGGTATGACCCCTCCCTTTCATGCACCTGATTAGTACTGCTAGATTGATTGAGCAGCTGCCATTTTGGTTTGTTTGTTATGAGTTGCATAAAGGAGCCAGCATTAGAAGGGCATGCTGGTTCTAGTAGTGCTAGTTGGAGTTCTCAGGGGTGACTCCCAGGTAAGCTGGCTCTCAATTTGTATGCATTTATGTTTGTGCCTTTATAATGAGGCCTTACATTTGACAAAATTATATATGTGCCTTTATCATGAGGCCTTATAATTGGTACATTGTACATTTGGTGTGAGCGTTTGGGCGTAGGACCCCCGGGACTGGTCTGGCTGGGCTTCCTCAGGGCATCACCACTTAATGCACATAGTTGCTTTTCACATCACCTTTTATGTTTGTTTATTATTCATGTATTTTTTCACATATATTTTAACCTCTCATTTCACACTTAATGATTACTCGCACACATCTATACTTTACACTTCACTGTCACTCTTTTTTTCCATTTTCATGTGAAGCCCTGGGGGGGTTCTCTGCTGGACATTATTTTGGGGTGCACTGCGCCACGGACGTGAACCCCTTAGTGTTAGGGACTGCTAGTAACAAAGAAGCCGTGACGTGGCCTAGCAGCATCCCATGTATATGCAAATGCATGCAACTAATATCTCTGAATATCTATGACCATATAGTCTTCATATATTGTTGCAGGTATTATTCAGTGTGCTGAGGGACAATAGGGGGTTAAACCCCCCTCCTTTTCTACTTGGTATGACCCCTCCCTTTCATGCCCCTGATTAGTACTGCTAGATTAATTGAGCAGCTGCCATTTTTGTTTGTTTGTTATGAGTTGCATGAAGGAGCCAGCATTAGAAGGGCATGCTGGTTCTAGTAGTGCTAGTTGGAGTTCTCAGGGGTGACTCCCTGGTAAGCTGGCTCTCAATTTGGATGCATTTATGTATGTGCCTTTATCATGAGGCCTTACATTTGCCAAAATTATATATGTGCCTTCATCATGAGGCCTTATAATTGGTACATTGTACATTTGGGGTAGCGTTTGGGCATAGGGCCCCTGGGACTGGTCTGGCTGGGCCTCCTCAGGGCATCACCACTTAATACACATAGTTGCTTTTCACATCACCTTTTATGTTTGTTTATTATTCATGTATTTTGTCACATATATTTTAACCTCTCATTTCACACTTAATGATTACTCGCACACATCTATACTTTACACTTCACTGTCACTCTTTTTCAATTTTCGTGTGATGTCCTGGGGGGGTCCTGGGCTGGACATTATTTTGGTGTGCATTGCACCACAGACGTGAACCCCTTAGTTTTAGGGACTGCTAGTAACAGAGAAGCCGTGACGTGGCCTAGCAGCCTCCCATGTATTTGCAAATGCATGCAACTAACATCTCTGAATTTCTATTGCCATATAGTCATATTGTTGCAGGTATTATTCAGTGTGCTGAGGGACAATAGGGGGTTAAACCCCCCTCCTTTTTCTACTTGGTATGACCCCTCCCTTTCGTGCACCTGATTAGTACTGCTAAATTGATTGAGCAGCTGCCATTTGTTTTTTTTTGTTATGAGTTGCATGAAGGAGCCAACAATAGAAGGGCATGCTGGTTCTAGTAGCGCTAGTTGGAGTTCTCAGGGGTGACTCCCAGGTAAGCTGGCCCTCAATTTGGGTGCATTTATGTATGTGCCTTTTTTATGAGTCCTTACATTTGACAAAATTATATATGTGCCTTTATCATGAGGCCTTATAATTGGTACATTGTTCATTTGGGGTGAGCGTTTGGGCGTAGGACCCCCGGGACTGGTCTGGCTGGGCTTCCTCAGGGCATCACCACTTAATGCACATAGTTGCTTTTCACATCACCTTTTATGTTTGTTTATTATTCATGTATTTTTTCACATATATTTTAACCTCTCATTTCACACTTAATGATTACTCGCACACATCTATACTTTACACTTCACTGTCACTCTTTTTCCATTTTCAAGTGATGCCCTGGGGGGGTTCTCTGCTGGACATTATTTTGGGGTGCACTGCGCCACGGACGTGAACCCCTTAGTGTTAGGGACTGCTAGTAACAAAGAAAACGTGACGTGGCCTAGCAGCCTCCCATGTATTTGCAAATGCATGCAACTAATATCTCTGAATTTGTATGACCATATAGTCTTCATATATTGTTGCAGGTATTATTAAGTGTGCTGAGGGACAATAGGGGGTTAAACCCCCCTCCTTTTCTACTTGGTACGACCCCTCCCTTTCATGCCCCTGATTAGTACTGCTAGATTAATTGAGCAGCTGCCATTTTTGTTTGTTTGTTATGAGTTGCATGAAGGAGCCAGCATTAGAAGGGCATGCTGGTTCTAGTAGTGCTAGTTGGAGTTCTCAGGGGTGACTCCCAGGTAAGCTGGCTCTCAATTTGGATGCATTTATGTATGTGCCTTTATCATGAGGCCTTACATTTGCCAAAATTATATATGTGCCTTTATCATGAGGCCTTATAATTGGTACATTGTACATTTGGGGTAGCGTTTGGGCATAGGGCCCTTGGGACTGGTCTGGCTGGGCCTCCTCAGGGCATCACCACTTAATACACATAGTTGCTTTTCACATCACCTTTTATGTTTGTTTATTATTCATGTATTTTGTCACATATATTTTAACCTCTCATTTCACACTTAATGATTACTCGCACACATCTATACTTTACACTTCACTGTCACTCTTTTTCCATTTTCGTGTGATGTCCTGGGGGGGTCCTGGGCTGGACATTATTTTGGTGTGCATTGCACCACAGACGTGAACCCCTTAGTTTTAGGGACTGCTAGTAACAGAGAAGCCGTGACGTGGCCTAGCTGCCTCCCATGTATTTGCAAATGCATGCAACTAACATCTCTGAATTTCTATTGCCATATAGTCATATTGTTGCAGGTATTATTCAGTGTGCTGAGGGACAATAGGGGGTTAAACCCCCCTCCTTTTTCTACTTGGTATGACCCCTCCCTTTCATGCACCAGATTAGTACTGCTAAATTGATTGACCAGCTGCCATTTGTTTTTTTTTTATATGAGTTGCATGAAGGAGCCAACAATAGAAGGGCATGCTGGTTCTAGTAGTGCTAGTTGGAGTTCTCAGGGGTGACTCCCAGGTAAGCTAGCTCTCAATTTGGGTGCATTTATGTATGTGCCTTTTTTATGAGTCCTTACATTTGACAAAATTATATATGTGCCTTTATCATGAGGCCTTATAATTGGTACATTGTACATTTGGTGTGAGCGTTTGGGCGTAGGACCCCCGGGACTGGTCTGGCTGGGCTTCCTCAGGGCATCACCACTTAATGCACATAGTTGCTTTTCACATCACCTTTTATGTTTGTTTATTATTCATGTATTTTTTCACATATATTTTAACCTCTCATTTCACACTTAATGATTACTCGCACACATCTATACTTTACACTTCACTGTCACTCTTTTTTTCCATTTTCATGTGAAGCCCTGGGGGGGTTCTCTGCTGGACATTATTTTGGGGTGCACTGCGCCACGGACGTGAACCCCTTAGTGTTAGGGACTGCTAGTAACAAAGAAGCCGTGACGTGGCCTAGCAGCATCCCATGTATTTGCAAATGCATGCAACTAATATCTCTGAATATCTATGACCATATAGGCTTCATATATTGTTGCAGGTATTATTCAGTGTGCTGAGGGACAATAGGGGGTTAAACCCCCCTCCTTTTCTACTTGGTATGACCCCTCCCTTTCATGCCCCTGATTAGTACTGCTAGATTAATTGAGCAGCTGCCATTTTTGTTTGTTTGTTATGAGTTGCATGAAGGAGCCAGCATTAGAAGGGCATGCTGGTTCTAGTAGTGCTAGTTGGAGTTCTCAGGGGTGACTCCCTGGTAAGCTGGCTCTCAATTTGGATGCATTTATGTATGTGCCTTTATCATGAGGCCTTACATTTGCCAAAATTATATATGTGCCTTCATCATGAGGCCTTATAATTGGTACATTGTACATTTGGGGTAGCGTTTGGGCATAGGGCCCCTGGGACTGGTCTGGCTGGGCCTCCTCAGGGCATCACCACTTAATACACATAGTTGCTTTTCACATCACCTTTTATGTTTGTTTATTATTCATGTATTTTGTCACATATATTTTAACCTCTCATTTCACACTTAATGATTACTCGCACACATCTATACTTTACACTTCACTGTCACTCTTTTTCAATTTTCGTGTGATGTCCTGGGGGGGTCCTGGGCTGGACATTATTTTGGTGTGCATTGCACCACAGACGTGAACCCCTTAGTTTTAGGGACTGCTAGTAACAGAGAAGCCGTGACGTGGCCTAGCAGCCTCCCATGTATTTGCAAATGCATGCAACTAACATCTCTGAATTTCTATTGCCATATAGTCATATTGTTGCAGGTATTATTCAGTGTGCTGAGGGACAATAGGGGGTTAAACCCCCCTCCTTTTTCTACTTGGTATGACCCCTCCCTTTCGTGCACCTGATTAGTACTGCTAAATTGATTGAGCAGCTGCCATTTGTTTTTTTTTGTTATGAGTTGCATGAAGGAACCAACAATAGAAGGGCATGCTGGTTCTAGTAGCGCTAGTTGGAGTTCTCAGGGGTGACTCCCAGGTAAGCTGGCCCTCAATTTGGGTGCATTTATGTATGTGCCTTTTTTATGAGTCCTTACATTTGACAAAATTATATATGTGCCTTTATCATGAGGCCTTATAATTGGTACATTGTTCATTTGGGGTGAGCGTTTGGGCGTAGGACCCCCGGGACTGGTCTGGCTGGGCTTCCTCAGGGCATCACCACTTAATGCACATAGTTGCTTTTCACATCACCTTTTATGTTTGTTTATTATTCATGTATTTTTTCACATATATTTTAACCTCTCATTTCACACTTAATGATTACTCGCACACATCTATACTTTACACTTCACTGTCACTCTTTTTCCATTTTCAAGTGATGCCCTGGGGGGGTTCTCTGCTGGACATTATTTTGGGGTGCACTGCGCCACGGACGTGAACCCCTTAGTGTTAGGGACTGCTAGTAACAAAGAAAACGTGACGTGGCCTAGCAGCCTCCCATGTATTTGCAAATGCATGCAACTAATATCTCTGAATTTGTATGACCATATAGTCTTCATATATTGTTGCAGGTATTATTCAGTGTGCTGAGGGACAATAGGGGGTTAAACCCCCCTCCTTTTCTACTTGGTACGACCCCTCCCTTTCATGCCCCTGATTAGTACTGCTAGATTAATTGAGCAGCTGCCATTTTTGTTTGTTTGTTATGAGTTGCATGAAGGAGCCAGCATTAGAAGGGCATGCTGGTTCTAGTAGTGCTAGTTGGAGTTCTCAGGGGTGACTCCCAGGTAAGCTGGCTCTCAATTTGGATGCATTTATGTATGTGCCTTTATCATGAGGCCTTACATTTGCCAAAATTATATATGTGCCTTTATCATGAGGCCTTATAATTGGTACATTGTACATTTGGGGTAGCGTTTGGGCATAGGGCCCTTGGGACTGGTCTGGCTGGGCCTCCTCAGGGCATCACCACTTAATACACATAGTTGCTTTTCACATCACCTTTTATGTTTGTTTATTATTCATGTATTTTGTCACATATATTTTAACCTCTCATTTCACACTTAATGATTACTCGCACACATCTATACTTTACACTTCACTGTCACTCTTTTTCCATTTTCGTGTGATGTCCTGGGGGGGTCCTGGGCTGGACATTATTTTGGTGTGCATTGCACCACAGACGTGAACCCCTTAGTTTTAGGGACTGCTAGTAACAGAGAAGCCGTGACGTGGCCTAGCTGCCTCCCATGTATTTGCAAATGCATGCAACTAACATCTCTGAATTTCTATTGCCATATAGTCATATTGTTGCAGGTATTATTCAGTGTGCTGAGGGACAATAGGGGGTTAAACCCCCCTCCTTTTTCTACTTGGTATGACCCCTCCCTTTCATGCACCAGATTAGTACTGCTAAATTGATTGACCAGCTGCCATTTGTTTTTTTTTTATATGAGTTGCATGAAGGAGCCAACAATAGAAGGGCATGCTGGTTCTAGTAGTGCTAGTTGGAGTTCTCAGGGGTGACTCCCAGGTAAGCTAGCTCTCAATTTGGGTGCATTTATGTATGTGCCTTTTTTATGAGTCCTTACATTTGACAAAATTATATATGTGCCTTTATCATGAGGCCTTATAATTGGTACATTGTACATTTGGTGTGAGCGTTTGGGCGTAGGACCCCCGGGACTGGTCTGGCTGGGCTTCCTCAGGGCATCACCACTTAATGCACATAGTTGCTTTTCACATCACCTTTTATGTTTGTTTATTATTCATGTATTTTTTCACATATATTTTAACCTCTCATTTCACACTTAATGATTACTCGCACACATCTATACTTTACACTTCACTGTCACTCTTTTTTTCCATTTTCATGTGAAGCCCTGGGGGGGTTCTCTGCTGGACATTATTTTGGGGTGCACTGCGCCACGGACGTGAACCCCTTAGTGTTAGGGACTGCTAGTAACAAAGAAGCCGTGACGTGGCCTAGCAGCATCCCATGTATTTGCAAATGCATGCAACTAATATCTCTGAATATCTATGACCATATAGTCTTCATATATTGTTGCAGGTATTATTCAGTGTGCTGAGGGACAATAGGGGGTTAAACCCCCCTCCTTTTCTACTTGGTATGACCCCTCCCTTTCATGCCCCTGATTAGTACTGCTAGATTAATTGAGCAGCTGCCATTTTTGTTTGTTTGTTATGAGTTGCATGAAGGAGCCAGCATTAGAAGGGCATGCTGGTTCTAGTAGTGCTAGTTGGAGTTCTCAGGGGTGACTCCCTGGTAAGCTGGCTCTCAATTTGGATGCATTTATGTATGTGCCTTTATCATGAGGCCTTACATTTGCCAAAATTATATATGTGCCTTTATCATGAGGCCTTATAATTGGTACATTGTACATTTGGGTAGCGTTTGGGCATAGGGCCCCTGGGACTGGTCTGGCTGGGCCTCCTCAGGGCATCACCACTTAATACACATAGTTGCTTTTCACATCACCTTTTATGTTTGTTTGTTATTCATGTATTTTGTCACATATATTTTAACCTCTCATTTCACACTTAATGATTACTCGCACACATCTATACTTTACACTTCACTGTCACTCTTTTTCAATTTTCGTGTGATGTCCTGGGGGGGTCCTGGGCTGGACATTATTTTGGTGTGCATTGCACCACAGACGTGAACCCCTTAGTTTTAGGGACTGCTAGTAACAGAGAAGCCGTGACGTGGCCTAGCAGCCTCCCATGTATTTGCAAATGCATGCAACTAACATCTCTGAATTTCTATTGCCATATAGTCATATTGTTGCAGGTATTATTCAGTGTGCTGAGGGACAATAGGGGGTTAAACCCCCCTCCTTTTTCTACTTGGTATGACCCCTCCCTTTCGTGCACCTGATTAGTACTGCTAAATTGATTGAGCAGCTGCCATTTGTTTTTTTTTGTTATGAGTTGCATGAAGGAACCAACAATAGAAGGGCATGCTGGTTCTAGTAGCGCTAGTTGGAGTTCTCAGGGGTGACTCCCAGGTAAGCTGGCCCTCAATTTGGGTGCATTTATGTATGTGCCTTTTTTATGAGTCCTTACATTTGACAAAATTATATATGTGCCTTTATCATGAGGCCTTATAATTGGTACATTGTTCATTTGGGGTGAGCGTTTGGGCGTAGGACCCCCGGGACTGGTCTGGCTGGGCTTCCTCAGGGCATCACCACTTAATGCACATAGTTGCTTTTCACATCACCTTTTATGTTTGTTTATTATTCATGTATTTTTTCACATATATTTTAACCTCTCATTTCACACTTAATGATTACTCGCACACATCTATACTTTACACTTCACTGTCACTCTTTTTCCATTTTCAAGTGATGCCCTGGGGGGGTTCTCTGCTGGACATTATTTTGGGGTGCACTGCGCCACGGACGTGAACCCCTTAGTGTTAGGGACTGCTAGTAACAAAGAAAACGTGACGTGGCCTAGCAGCCTCCCATGTATTTGCAAATGCATGCAACTAATATCTCTGAATTTGTATGACCATATAGTCTTCATATATTGTTGCAGGTATTATTCAGTGTGCTGAGGGACAATAGGGGGTTAAACCCCCCTCCTTTTCTACTTGGTACGACCCCTCCCTTTCATGCCCCTGATTAGTACTGCTAGATTAATTGAGCAGCTGCCATTTTTGTTTGTTTGTTATGAGTTGCATGAAGGAGCCAGCATTAGAAGGGCATGCTGGTTCTAGTAGTGCTAGTTGGAGTTCTCAGGGGTGACTCCCAGGTAAGCTGGCTCTCAATTTGGATGCATTTATGTATGTGCCTTTATCATGAGGCCTTACATTTGCCAAAATTATATATGTGCCTTTATCATGAGGCCTTATAATTGGTACATTGTACATTTGGGGTAGCGTTTGGGCATAGGGCCCTTGGGACTGGTCTGGCTGGGCCTCCTCAGGGCATCACCACTTAATACACATAGTTGCTTTTCACATCACCTTTTATGTTTGTTTATTATTCATGTATTTTGTCACATATATTTTAACCTCTCATTTCACACTTAATGATTACTCGCACACATCTATACTTTACACTTCACTGTCACTCTTTTTCCATTTTCGTGTGATGTCCTGGGGGGGTCCTGGGCTGGACATTATTTTGGTGTGCATTGCACCACAGACGTGAACCCCTTAGTTTTAGGGACTGCTAGTAACAGAGAAGCCGTGACGTGGCCTAGCTGCCTCCCATGTATTTGCAAATGCATGCAACTAACATCTCTGAATTTCTATTGCCATATAGTCATATTGTTGCAGGTATTATTCAGTGTGCTGAGGGACAATAGGGGGTTAAACCCCCCTCCTTTTTCTACTTGGTATGACCCCTCCCTTTCATGCACCAGATTAGTACTGCTAAATTGATTGACCAGCTGCCATTTGTTTTTTTTTTATATGAGTTGCATGAAGGAGCCAACAATAGAAGGGCATGCTGGTTCTAGTAGTGCTAGTTGGAGTTCTCAGGGGTGACTCCCAGGTAAGCTAGCTCTCAATTTGGGTGCATTTATGTATGTGCCTTTTTTATGAGTCCTTACATTTGACAAAATTATATATGTGCCTTTATCATGAGGCCTTATAATTGGTACATTGTACATTTGGTGTGAGCGTTTGGGCGTAGGACCCCCGGGACTGGTCTGGCTGGGCTTCCTCAGGGCATCACCACTTAATGCACATAGTTGCTTTTCACATCACCTTTTATGTTTGTTTATTATTCATGTATTTTTTCACATATATTTTAACCTCTCATTTCACACTTAATGATTACTCGCACACATCTATACTTTACACTTCACTGTCACTCTTTTTTTCCATTTTCATGTGAAGCCCTGGGGGGGTTCTCTGCTGGACATTATTTTGGGGTGCACTGCGCCACGGACGTGAACCCCTTAGTGTTAGGGACTGCTAGTAACAAAGAAGCCGTGACGTGGCCTAGCAGCATCCCATGTATTTGCAAATGCATGCAACTAATATCTCTGAATATCTATGACCATATAGTCTTCATATATTGTTGCAGGTATTATTCAGTGTGCTGAGGGACAATAGGGGGTTAAACCCCCCTCCTTTTCTACTTGGTATGACCCCTCCCTTTCATGCCCCTGATTAGTACTGCTAGATTAATTGAGCAGCTGCCATTTTTGTTTGTTTGTTATGAGTTGCATGAAGGAGCCAGCATTAGAAGGGCATGCTGGTTCTAGTAGTGCTAGTTGGAGTTCTCAGGGGTGACTCCCTGGTAAGCTGGCTCTCAATTTGGATGCATTTATGTATGTGCCTTTATCATGAGGCCTTACATTTGCCAAAATTATATATGTGCCTTTATCATGAGGCCTTATAATTGGTACATTGTACATTTGGGTAGCGTTTGGGCATAGGGCCCCTGGGACTGGTCTGGCTGGGCCTCCTCAGGGCATCACCACTTAATACACATAGTTGCTTTTCACATCACCTTTTATGTTTGTTTATTATTCATGTATTTTGTCACATATATTTTAACCTCTCATTTCACACTTAATGATTACTCGCACACATCTATACTTTACACTTCACTGTCACTCTTTTTCCATTTTCGTGTGATGTCCTGGGGGGGTCCTGGGCTGGACATTATTTTGGTGTGCATTGCACCACAGACGTGAACCCCTTAGTTTTAGGGACTGCTAGTAACAGAGAAGCCGTGACGTGGCCTAGCAGCCTCCCATGTATTTGCAAATGCATGCAACTAACATCTCTGAATTTCTATTGCCATATAGTCATATTGTTGCAGGTATTATTCAGTGTGCTGAGGGACAATAGGGGGTTAAACCCCCCTCCTTTTTCTACTTGGTATGACCCCTCCCTTTCGTGCACCTGATTAGTACTGCTAAATTGATTGAGCAGCTGCCATTTGTTTTTTTTTGTTATGAGTTGCATGAAGGAGCCAACAATAGAAGGGCATGCTGGTTCTAGTAGCGCTAGTTGGAGTTCTCAGGGGTGACTCCCAGGTAAGCTGGCCCTCAATTTGGGTGCATTTATGTATGTGCCTTTTTTATGAGTCCTTACATTTGACAAAATTATATATGTGCCTTTATCATGAGGCCTTATAATTGGTACATTGTTCATTTGGGGTGAGCGTTTGGGCGTAGGACCCCCGGGACTGGTCTGGCTGGGCTTCCTCAGGGCATCACCACTTAATGCACATAGTTGCTTTTCACATCACCTTTTATGTTTGTTTATTATTCATGTATTTTTTCACATATATTTTAACCTCTCATTTCACACTTAATGATTACTCGCACACATCTATACTTTACACTTCACTGTCACTCTTTTTCCATTTTCAAGTGATGCCCTGGGGGGGTTCTCTGCTGGACATTATTTTGGGGTGCACTGCGCCACGGACGTGAACCCCTTAGTGTTAGGGACTGCTAGTAACAAAGAAAACGTGACGTGGCCTAGCAGCCTCCCATGTATTTGCAAATGCATGCAACTAATATCTCTGAATTTGTATGACCATATAGTCTTCATATATTGTTGCAGGTATTATTCAGTGTGCTGAGGGACAATAGGGGGTTAAACCCCCCTCCTTTTCTACTTGGTACGACCCCTCCCTTTCATGCCCCTGATTAGTACTGCTAGATTAATTGAGCAGCTGCCATTTTTGTTTGTTTGTTATGAGTTGCATGAAGGAGCCAGCATTAGAAGGGCATGCTGGTTCTAGTAGTGCTAGTTGGAGTTCTCAGGGGTGACTCCCAGGTAAGCTGGCTCTCAATTTGGATGCATTTATGTATGTGCCTTTATCATGAGGCCTTACATTTGCCAAAATTATATATGTGCCTTTATCATGAGGCCTTATAATTGGTACATTGTACATTTGGGGTAGCGTTTGGGCATAGGGCCCTTGGGACTGGTCTGGCTGGGCCTCCTCAGGGCATCACCACTTAATACACATAGTTGCTTTTCACATCACCTTTTATGTTTGTTTATTATTCATGTATTTTGTCACATATATTTTAACCTCTCATTTCACACTTAATGATTACTCGCACACATCTATACTTTACACTTCACTGTCACTCTTTTTCCATTTTCGTGTGATGTCCTGGGGGGGTCCTGGGCTGGACATTATTTGGTGTGCATTGCACCACAGACGTGAACCCCTTAGTTTTAGGGACTGCTAGTAACAGAGAAGCCGTGACGTGGCCTAGCTGCCTCCCATGTATTTGCAAATGCATGCAACTAACATCTCTGAATTTCTATTGCCATATAGTCATATTGTTGCAGGTATTATTCAGTGTGCTGAGGGACAATAGGGGGTTAAACCCCCCTCCTTTTTCTACTTGGTATGACCCCTCCCTTTCATGCACCAGATTAGTACTGCTAAATTGATTGAGCAGCTGCCATTTGTTTTTTTTTTATATGAGTTGTATGAAGGAGCCAACAATAGAAGGGCATGCTGGTTCTAGTAGTGCTAGTTGGAGTTCTCAGGGGTGACTCCCAGGTAAGCTAGCTCTCAATTTGGGTGCATTTATGTATGTGCCTTTTTTATGAGTCCTTACATTTGACAAAATTATATATGTGCCTTTATCATGAGACCTTATAATTGGTACATTGTACATTTGGTGTGAGCGTTTGGGCGTAGGACCCCCGGGACTGGTCTGGCTGGGCTTCCTCAGGGCATCACCACTTAATGCACATAGTTGCTTTTCACATCACCTTTTATGTTTGTTTATTATTCATGTATTTTTTCACATATATTTTAACCTCTCATTTCACACTTAATGATTACTCGCACACATCTATACTTTACACTTCACTGTCACTCTTTTTCCATTTTCATGTGATGCCCTGGGGGGGTTCTCTGCTGGACATTATTTTGGGGTGCACTGCGCCACGGACGTGAACCCCTTAGTGTTAGGGACTGCTAGTAACAAAGAAGCCGTGACGTGGCCTAGCAGCATCCCATGTATTTGCAAATGCATGCAACTAATATCTCTGATTTTGTATGACCCTATAATCTTCATATATTGTTGCAGGTATTATTCAGTGTGCTGAGGGACAATAGGGGGTTAAACCCCCCTCCTTTTCTACTTGGTATGACCCCTCCCTTTCATGCCCCTGATTAGTACTGCTAGATTAATTGAGCAGCTGCCATTTTTGTTTGTTTGTTATGAGTTGCATGAAGGAGCCAGCATTAGAAGGGCATGCTGGTTCTAGTAGTGCTAGTTGAAGTTCTCAGGGGTGACTCCCTGGTAAGCTGGTTCTCAATTTGGATGCATTTATGTATGTGCCTTTATCATGAGGCCTTACACTTGCCAAAATTATATATGTGCCTTTATCATGAGGCCTTATAATTGATACATTGTACATTTGGGGTAGCGTTTGGGCATAGGGCCCCTGGGACTGGTCTGGCTGGGCCTCCTCAGGGCATCACCACTTAATACACATAGTTGCTTTTCACATCACCTTTTATGTTTGTTTATTATTCATGTATTTTGTCACATATATTTTAACCTCTCATTTCACACTTAATGATTACTCGCACACATCTATACTTTACACTTCACTGTCACTCTTTTTCCATTTTCGTGTGATGTCCTGGGGGGGTCCTGGGCTGGACATTATTTTGGTGTGCATTGCACCACAGACGTGAACCCCTTAGTTTTAGGGACTGCTAGTAACAGAGAAGCCGTGACGTGGCCTAGCTGCCTCCCATGTATTTGCAAATGCATGCAACTAACATCTCTGAATTTCTATTGCCATATAGTCATATTGTTGCAGGTATTATTCAGTGTGCTGAGGGACAATAGGGGGTTAAACCCCCCTCCTTTTTCTACTTGGTATGACCCCTCCCTTTCATGCACCAGATTAGTACTGCTAAATTGATTGAGCAGCTGCCATTTGTTTTTTTTTGTTATGAGTTGCATGAAGGAGCCAACAATAGAAGGGCATGCTGGTTCTAGTAGTGCTAGTTGGAGTTCTCAGGGGTGACTCCCAGGTAAGCTGGCTCTCAATTTGGGTGCATTTATGTATGTGCCTTTTTTATGAGTCCTTACATTTGACAAAATTATATATGTGCCTTTATCATGAGGCCTTATAATTGGTACATTGTACATTTGGTGTGAGCGTTTGGGCGTAGGACCCCCGGGACTGGTCTGGCTGGGCTTCCTCAGGGCATCACCACTTAATGCACATAGTTGCTTTTCACATCACCTTTTATGTTTGTTTATTATTCATGGATTTTTTCACATATATTTTAACCTCTCATTTCACACTTAATGATTACTCGCACACATCTATACTTTACACTTCACTGTCACTCTTTTTCCATTTTCATGTGAAGCCCTGGGGGGGTTCTCTGCTGGACATTATTTTGGGGTGCACTGTGCCACGGACGTGAACCCCTTAGTGTTAGGGACTGCTAGTAACAAAGAAGCCGTGACGTGGCCTAGCAGCCTCCCATGTATTTGCAAATGCATGCAACTAATATCTCTGATTTTGTATGACCCTATAGTCTTCATATATTGTTGCAGGTATTATTCAGTGTGCTGAGGGACAATAGGGGGTTAAACCCCCCTCCTTTTCTACTTGGTATGACCCCTCCCTTTCATGCCCCTGATTAGTACTGCTAGATTAATTGAGCAGCTGCCATTTTTGTTTGTTTGTTATGAGTTGCATGAAGGAGCCAGCATTAGAAGGGCATGCTGGTTCTAGTAGTGCTAGTTGAAGTTCTCAGGGGTGACTCCCTGGTAAGCTGGTTCTCAATTTGGATGCATTTATGTATGTGCCTTTATCATGAGGCCTTACATTTGCCAAAATTATATATGTGCCTTTATCATGAGGCCTTATAATTGATACATTGTACATTTGGGGTAGCGTTTGGGCATAGGGCCCCTGGGACTGGTCTGGCTGGGCCTCCTCAGGGCATCACCACTTAATACACATAGTTGCTTTTCACATCACCTTTTATGTTTGTTTATTATTCATGTATTTTGTCACATATATTTTAACCTCTCATTTCACACTTAATGATTACTCGCACACATCTATACTTTACACTTCACTGTCACTCTTTTTCCATTTTCGTGTGATGTCCTGGGGGGGTCCTGGGCTGGACATTATTTTGGTGTGCATTGCACCACAGACGTGAACCCCTTAGTTTTAGGGACTGCTAGTAACAGAGAAGCCGTGACGTGGGCTAGCAGCCTCCCATGTATTTGCAAATGCATGCAACTAACATCTCTGAATTTCTATTGCCATATAGTCATATTGTTGCAGGTATTATTCAGTGTGCTGAGGGACAATAGGGGGTTAAACCCCCCTCCTTTTTCTACTTGGTATGACCCCTCCCTTTTGTGCACCTGATTAGTACTGCTAAATTGATTGAGCAGCTGCCATTTGTTTTTTTTTGTTATGAGTTGCATGAAGGAGCCAACAATAGAAGGGCATGCTGGTTCTAGTAGCGCTAGTTGGAGTTCTCAGGGGTGACTCCCAGGTAAGCTGGCCCTCAATTTGGGTGCATTTATGTATGTGCCTTTTTTATGAGTCCTTACATTTGACAAAATTATATATGTGCCTTTATCATGAGGCCTTATAATTGGTACATTGTACATTTGGGGTGAGCGTTTGGGCGTAGGACCCCCGGGACTGGTCTGGCTGGGCTTCCTCAGGGCATCACCACTTAATGCACATAGTTGCTTTTCTCATCACCTTTTATGTTTGTTTATTATTCATGTATTTTTTCACATATATTTTAACCTCTCATTTCACACTTAATGATTACTCGCACACATCTATACTTTACACTTCACTGTCACTCTTTTTCCATTTTCATGTGAAGCCCTGGGGGGTTCTCTGCTGGACATTATTTTGGGGTGCACTGCGCCACGGACGTGAACCCCTTAGTGTTAGGGACTGCTAGTAACAAAGAAGCCGTGACGTGGCCTAGCAGCCTCCCATGTATTTGCAAATGCATGCAACTAACATCTCTGAATTTCTATTGCCATATAGTCATATTGTTGCAGGTATTATTCAGTGTGCTGAGGGACAATAGGGGGTTAAACCCCCCTCCTTTTTCTACTTGGTATGACCCCTCCCATTCATGCACCTAATTAGTACTGCTAGATTGATTGAGCAGCTGCCATTTTGGTTTGTTTGTTATGAGTTGCATGAAGGAGCCAGCATTAGAAGGGCATGCTGGTTCTAGTAGTGCTAGTTGGAGTTCTCAGGGGTGACTCCCAGGTAAGCTGGCTCTCAATTTGGATGCATTTATGTATGTGCCTTTATCATGAGGCCTTACTTTTGACAAAATTATATATGTGCCTTTATCATGAGGCCTTATAATTGGTACATTGTACATTTGGGGTAGCGTTTGGGCATAGGGCCCCTGGGACTGGTCTGGCTGGGCCTCCTCAGGGCATCTCCACTTAATACACATAGTTGTTTTTCACATCACCTTTTATGTTTGTTTATTATTCATGTATTTTGTCACATATATTTTAACCTCTCATTTCACACTTAATGATTACACGCACACATCTATACTTTACACTTCACTGTCACTTTTTTTCCATTTTCGTGTGATGCCCTGGGGGGGGGTACTGGGCTGGACATTTTTATGGGGTGTACTACACCACGGACGTGAACCCCTTAGTGTTAGCGACTGCTACTAACAGAAAAGCCGTGACGTGGCCTAGCAGCCTCCCATGTATTTGCAAATGCATGCAACTAATATCTCTGAATTTCTATGACCATATAGTCTTCATATATTGTTGCAGGTATTATTCAATGTGGTGAGGGACAATAGGGGGTTAAACCCCCCTCCTTTTCTATTTGGTATGACCTCTCCCTTTCATGCACCTGATTAGTACTGCTAGATTAATTGAGCAGCTGCCATTTTTGTTTGTTTGTTATGAGTTGCATGAAGGAGCCAGCATTAGAAGGGCATGCTGGTTCTAGTAGTGCTAGCTCTAGTTCTCAGGGGTGACTCCCAGGTAAGCTGGCTCTCAATTTGTATGCATTTATGTATGTGCCTTTATCATGAGGCCTTACATTTGACAAAATTATATATGTGCCTTTATCATGAGGCCTTATAATTGGTACATAGTACATTTGGGGTAGCGTTTGGGCGTAGGGCCCCTGGGACTGGTCTGGCTGGGCCTCCTCAGGGCATCACCACTTAATACACTTAGGGCCTGATTCAGAGCCGTTCGCTATTTGTGGTCATTCGTTCAAAAACAAGGGGTGGCTATTCAAATGATCCGTTCGCAAATTGCAGTCTGTTCACATCTCTAAGTCTGAATGAGCGAGCAAAACATACGCTCGTTTATTTGATAAAAACGCCTCCTGGCCGCACGCACCATACGTCATGTCCGCTATTTATTAGATTAATCGAGTATATCGTACAGCGTATGAACTGCTCACTATTCTTGTGGTTGGTGTTTTCAACCGCTATTTTGCAAGCAGTTCTGAGTTAAAAAAAACCAAGTGACGTGGTCAATGACGCTGCTGTATTAATTATGCACTCCCTTAAAACGCCCGTTTTGACCTTTAAGCACGCCTGCGAACGGATCTCCACTCCCCGTTTTCAAGCACCTTCCCCTGTTACCACCCACATACGCCTCATTCTGTCACTCAAAAGAGCAGGCACTCGCTATATTGCGTACAAATGATTTTCGGCCGCACTGACTCGTTTGCGCATGCGTACTAAAAACAGTACGCATGCGCAGATGTGTGAACATCGCTCGGAACGAGCGTACTGCCGCTAGCGAGTGGCTCTGAAAGAGGGCCATAGTTGCTTTTCACATCACCTTTTATGTTTGTTTATTATTCATGTATTTTGTCACATATATTTTAACCTCTCATTTCACACTTAATGATTACTCGCACACATCTATACTTTACACTTCACTGTCACTCTTTTTCCATTTTCGTGTGATGCCCTGGGGGGGTCCTGGGCTGGACATTATTTTGGGGTGCATTGGGCCACGGACATGAACCCCTTAGATTTAGGGACTGCTAGTAACAGAGAAGCCGTGACGTGGCCTAGCAGCCTCCCATGTATTTGCAAATGCATGCAACTAACATCTCTGAATTTCTATTGCCATATAGTCATATTGTTGCAGGTATTATTCAGTGTTCTGAGGGACGATAGGGGGTTAAACCCCCTCCTTTTTCTACTTGGTATGACCCCTCCCTTTCATGCACCTGATTAGTACTGCTAGATTGATTGAGCAGCTGCCATTTTGGTTTGTTTGTTATGAGTTGCATGAAGGAGCCAGCATTAGAAGGGCATGCTGGTTCTAGTAGTGCTAGTTGGAGTTCTCAGGGGTGACTCCCAGGTAAGCTGGCTCTCAATTTGGGTGCATTTATGTATGTGCCTTTATCATGAGGCCTTACATTTGACAAAATTATATATGTGCCTTTATCACGAGGCCTTATAATTGGTACATTGTACATTTGGTGTGAGCGTTTGGGCGTAGGACCCCCGGGACTGGTCTGGCTGGGCTTCCTCAGGGCATCACCACTTAATGCACATAGTTGCTTTTCACATCACCTTTTATGTTTGTTTATTATTCATGTATTTTTTCACATATATTTTAACCTCTCATTTCACACTTAATGATTACTCGCACACATCTATACTTTACACTTCACTGTCACTCTTTTTCCATTTTCGTGTGATGCCCTGGGGGGGTCCTCTGCTGGACATTATTTTGGGGTGCACTGCGCCACGGATGTGAACCCCTTAGTGTTAGGGACTGCTAGTAACAGAGAAGCCGTGACGTGGCCTAGCAGCCTCCCATGTATTTGCAAATGCATGCAACTAATATCGCTGAATTTCTATGACCATATAGTCTTCATATATTGTTGCAGGTATTAGTCAGTGAGCTGAGGGACAATAGGGGGTTAAACCTTTTCTACTTGGTATGACCCCTCCCTTTCATGCCCCTTATTAGTACTGCTAGATTAATTGAGCAGCTGCCATTTTTGTTTGTTTGTTATGAGTTGCATGAAGGAACCAGCATTAGAAGGGCATGCTGGTTCTAGTAGTGCTAGTTGGAGTTCTCAGGGGTGACTCCCAGGTAAGCTGGCTCTCAATTTGGATGCATTTATGTATGTGCCTTTATCATGAGGCCTTACATTTGCCAAAATTATATATGTGCCTTTATCATGAGGCCTTATAATTGGTACATTGTACATTTGGGGTAGCGTTTGGGCATAGGGCCCCTGGGACTGGTCTGGCTGGGCCTCCTCAGGGCATCACCACTTAATACACATAGTTGCTTTTCACATCACCTTTTATGTTTGTTTATTATTCATGTATTTTGTCACATATATTTTAACCTCTCATGTCACACTTAATGATTACTCGCACACATCTATACTTTACACTTCACTGTCACTCTTTTTCCATTTTCGTGTGATGTCCTGGGGGGGACCTGGGCTGGACATTATTTTGGTGTGCATTGCACCACAGACGTGAACCCCTTAGTTTTAGGGACTGCTAGTAACAGAGAAGCCGTGACGTGGCCTAGCAGCCTCCCATGTATTTGCAAATGCATGCAACTAACATCTCTGAATTTCTATTGCCATATAGTCATATTGTTGCAGGTATTATTCAGTGTGCTGAGGGACAATAGGGGGTTAAACCCCCCTCCTTTTTCTACTTGGTATGACCCCTCCCTTTCGTGCACCTGATTAGTACTGCTAAATTGATTGAGCAGCTGCCATTTGTTTTTTTTTGTTATGAGTTGCATGAAGGAGCCAACAATAGAAGGGCATGCTGGTTCTAGTAGCGCTAGTTGGAGTTCTCAGGGGTGACTCCCAGGTAAGCTGGCTCTCAATTTGGGTGCATTTATGTATGTGCCTTTTTTATGAGTCCTTACATTTGACAAAATTATATATGTGCCTTTATCATGAGGCCATATAATTGGTACATTGTACATTTGGGGTGAGCGTTTGGGCGTAGGACCCCCGGGACTGGTCTGGCTGGGCTTCCTCAGGGCATCACCATTTAATGCACATAGTTGCTTTTCACATCACCTTTTATGTTTGTTTATTATTCATGTATTTTTTCACATATATTTTAACCTCTCATTTCACACTTAATGATTACTTGCACACATCTATACTTTACACTTCACTGTCACTCTTTTTCCATTTTCAAGTGATGCCCTGGGGGGGTTCTCTGCTGGACATTATTTTGGGGTGCACTGCGCCACGGACGTGAACCCCTTAGTGTTAGGGACTGCTAGTAACAAAGAAAACGTGATGTGGCCTAGCAGCCTCCCATGTATTTGCAAATGCATGCAACTAATATCTCTGAATTTCTATGACCATATAGTCTTCATATATTGTTGCAGGTATTATTCAGTGTGCTGAGGGACAATAGGGGGTTAAACCCCCCTCCTTTTCTACTTGGTATGACCCCTCCCTTTCATGCCCCTGATTAGTACTGCTAGATTAATTGAGCAGCTGCCATTTTTGTTTGTTTGTTATGAGTTGCATGAAGGAGCCAGCATTAGAAGGGCATGCTGGTTCTAGTAGTGCTAGTTGGAGTTCTCAGGGGTGACTCCCAGGTAAGCTGGCTCTCAATTTGGATGCATTTATGTATGTGCCTTTATCATGAGGCCTTACATTTGCCAAAATTATATATGTGCCTTTATCATAAGGCCTTTTAATTGGTACATTGTACATTTGGGGTAGCGTTTGGGCATAGGGCCCCTGGGACTGGTCTGGCTGGGCCTCCTCAGGGCATCACCACTTAATGCACATAGTTGCTTTTCACATCACCTTTTATGTTTGTTTATTATTCATGTATTTTGTCACATATATTTTAACCTCTCATTTCACACTTAATGATTACTCGCACACATCTATACTTTACACTTCACTGTCACTCTTTTTCCATTTTCGTGTGATGTCCTGGGGGGGTCCTGGGCTGGACATTATTTTGGTGTGCATTGCACCACAGACGTGAACCCCTTAGTTTTAGGGACTGCTAGTAACAGAGAAGCCGTGACGTGGCCTAGCTGCCTCCCATGTATTTGCAAATGCATGCAACTAACATCTCTGAATTTCTATTGCCATATAGTCATATTGTTGCAGGTATTATTCAGTGTGCTGAGGGACAATAGGGGGTTAAACCCCCTCCTTTTTCTACTTGGTATGACCCCTCCCTTTCATGCACCAGATTAGTACTGCTAAATTGATTGAGCAGCTGCCATTTGTTTTTTTTTGTTATGAGTTGCATGAAGGAGCCAACAATAGAAGGGCATGCTGGTTCTAGTAGTGCTAGTTGGAGTTCTCAGGGGTGACTCCCAGGTAAGTTGGCTCTCAATTTGGGTGCATTTATGTATGTGCCTTTTTTATGATTCCTTACATTTGACAAAATTATATTTGTGCCTTTATCATGAGGCCTTATAATTGGTACATTGTACATTTGGTGTGAGCGTTTGGGCGTAGGACCCCCGGGACTGGTCTGGCTGGGCTTCCTCAGGGCATCACCACTTAATGCACATAGTTGCTTTTCACATCACCTTTTATGTTTGTTTATTATTCATGTATTTTTTCACATATATTTTAACCTCTCATTTCACACTTAATGATTACTCGCACACATCTATACTTTACACTTCACTGTCACTCTTTTTCCATTTTCATGTGAAGCCCTGGGGGGGTTCTCTGCTGGACATTATTTTGGGGTGCACTGCGCCACGGACGTGAACCCCTTAGTGTTAGGGACTGCTAGTAACAAAGAAGCCGTGACGTGGCCTAGCAGCCTCCCATGTATTTGCAAATGCATGCAACTAATATCTCTGATTTTGTATGACCCTATAGTCTTCATATATTGTTGCAGGTATTATTCAGTGTGCTGAGGGACAATAGGGGGTTAAACCCCCCTCCTTTTCTACTTGGTATGACCCCTCCCTTTCATGCCCCTTATTAGTACTGCTAGATTAATTGAGCAGCTGCCATTTTTGTTTGTTTGTTATGAGTTGCATGAAGGAGCCAGCATTAGATGGGCATGCTGGTTCTAGTAGTGCTAGTTGGAGTTCTCAGGGGTGACTCCCTGGTAAGCTGGTTCTCAATTTGGATGCATTTATGTATGTGCCTTTATCATGAGGCCTTACATTTGCCAAAATTATATATGTGCCTTTATCATGAGGCCTTTTAATTGGTACATTGTACATTTGGGGTAGCGTTTGGGCATAGGGCCCCTGGGACTGGTCTGGCTGGGCCTCCTCAGGGCATCACCACTTAATACACATAGTTGCTTTTCACATCACCATTTATGTTTGTTTATTTTTCATGTATTTTGTCACATATATTTTAACCTCTCATTTCACACTTAATGATTACTCGCACACATCTTTACTGTACACTTCACTGTCACTCTTTTTCCATTTTCGTGTGATGTCCTGGGGGGGTCCTGGGCTGGACATTATTTTGGTGTGCATTGCACCACAGACGTGAACCCCTTAGTTTTAGGGACTGCTATTAACAGAGAAGCCGTGACGTGGCCTAGCAGCCTCCCATGTATTTGCAAATGCATGCAACTAACATCTCTGAATTTCTATTGCCATATAGTCATATTGTTGCAGGTATTATTCAGTGTGCTGAGGGACAAAAGGGGGTTAAACCCCCCTCCTTTTTCTACTTGGTATGACCCCTCCCTTTCATGCACCTGATTAGTACTGCTAAATTGATTGAGCAGCTGCCATTTGTTTTTTTTTGTTATGAGTTGCATGAAGGAGCCAACAATAGAAGGGCATGCTGGTTCTAGTAGTGCTAGTTGGAGTTCTCAGGGGTGACTCCCAGGTAAGCTGGCTCTCAATTTGGGTGCATTTATGTATGTGCCTTTTTTATGAGTCCTTACATTTGACAAAATTATATATGTGCCTTTATCTTGAGGCCTTATAATTGGTACATTGCACATTTGGGGTGAGCGTTTGGGCGTAGGACCCCCGTGACTGGTCTGGCAGGGCCTCCTCAGGGCATCACCACTTAATACTCATAGTTGCTTTTCACATCACCTTTTATGTTTGTTTATTATTCATGTATTTTTTCACATATATTTTAACCTCTCATTTCACACTTAATGATTACTCGCACACATCTATACTTTACACTTCACTGTCACTCTTTTTCCATTTTCATGTGAAGCCCTGGGGGGGTTCTCTGCTGGACATTATTTTGGGGTGCACTGCGCCACGGATGTGAACCCCTTAGTGTTAGGGACTGCTAGTAACAAAGAAGCCGTGACGTGGCCTAGCAGCCTCCCATGTATTTGCAAATGCATGCAACTAATATCTCTGATTTTGTATGACCCTATAGTCTTCATATATTGTTGCAGGTATTATTCAGTGTGCTGAGGGACAATAGGGGGTTAAACTCCCCTCCTTTTCTACTTGGTATGACCCCTCCCTTTCATGCCCCTTATTAGTACTGCTAGATTAATTGAGCAGCTGCCATTTTTGTTTGTTTGTTATGAGTTGCATGAAGGAGCCAGCATTAGAAGCGCATGCTGGTTCTAGTAGTGCTAGTTGGAGTTCTCAGGGGTGACTCCCAGGTAAGCTGGCTCTCAATTTGGATGCATTTATGTATGTGCCTTTATCATGAGGCCTTACATTTGCCAAAATTATATATGTGCCTTTATCATGAGGCCTAATAATTGGTACATTGTACATTTGGGGTAGCGTTTGGGCATAGGGCCCCTGGGACTGGTCTGGCTGGGCCTCCTCAGGGCATCACCACTTAATACACATAGTTGCTTTTCACATCACCTTTTATGTTTGTTTATTATTCATGTATTTTGTCACATATATTTTAACCTCTCATGTCACACTTAATGATTACTCGCACACATCTATACTTTACACTTCACTGTCACTCTTTTTCCATTTTCGTGTGATGTCCTGGGGGGGTCCTGGGCTGGACATTATTTTGGTGTGCATTGCACCACAGACGTGAACCCCTTAGTTTTAGGGACTGCTAGTAACAGAGAAGCCGTGACGTGGCCTAGCAGCCTCCCATGTATTTGCAAATGCATGCAACTAACATCTCTGAATTTCTATTGTCATATAGTCATATTGTTGCAGGTATTATTCAGTGTGCTGAGGGACAATAGGGGGTTAAACCCCCCTCCTTTTTCTACTTGGTATGACCCCTCCCTTTCGTGCACCTGATTAGTACTGCTAAATTGATTGAGCAGCTGCCATTTGTTTTTTTTTGTTCTGAGTTGCATGAAGGAGCCAACAATAGAAGGGCATGCTGGTTCTAGTAGCACTAGTTGGAGTTCTCAGGGGTGACTCCCAGGTAAGCTGGCTCTCAATTTGGGTGCATTTATGTATGTGCCTTTTTTATGAGTCCTTACATTTGACAAAATTATATATGTGCCTTTATCATGAGGCCTTATAATTGGTACATTGTACATTTGGGGTGAGCGTTTGGGCGTAGGACCCCCGGGACTGGTCTGGCTGGGCTTCCTCAGGGCATCACCACTTAATGCACATAGTTGCTTTTCACATCACCTTTTATGTTTGTTTATTATTCATGTATTTTTTCACATATATTTTAACCTCTCATTTCAACTTAATGATTACTCGCACACATCTATACTTTACACTTCACTGTTACTCTTTTTCCATTTTCGTGTAATGCCCTGGGGGGTCCTCTGCTGGACATTATTTTGGGGTGCACTGTGCCACAGATGTGAACCGCTTAGTGTTAGGGACTGCTAGTAACAGAGAAGCCGTGACGTGGCCTAGCAGCCTCCCATGTATTTGCAAATGCATGCAACTAATATCTCTGAATTTCGATGACCATATAGTCTTCATATATTGTTGCAGGTATTATTCAGTGTGCTGAGGGACAATAGGGGGTTAAACCTTTTCTACTTGGTATGACCCCTCCCTTTCATGCCCCTGATTAGTACTGCTAGATTGATTGAGCAGCTGCCATTTGTTTTTTTTTGTTATGAGTTGCATGAAGGAGCCAACAATAGAAGGGCATGCTTGTTCTAGTAGTGCTAGTTGGAGTTCTCAGGGGTGACTCCCAGGTAAGCTGGCTCTCAATTTGTATGCATTTATGTATGTGCCTTTATCATGAGGCCTTACATTTGACAAAATTATATATGTGCCTTTATCATGAGGCCTTATAATTGGTACATTGTACATTTGGTGTGAGCGTTTGGGCGTAGGACCCCAGGGACTGGTCTGGCAGGGCTTCCTCAGGGCACCAACACTTAATGCACATAGTTGCTTTTCACATCACCTTTTACGTTTGTTTATTATTCATGTATTTTTTCACATATATTTTAACCTCTCATTTCACACTTAATGATTACTCACACACATCTATACTTTACACTTCACTGTCACTCTTTTTCCATTTTCGTGTGATGCCCTGGGGGGGTTCTCTGCTGGACATTATTTTGGGGTGCACTGTGCCACGGATGTGAACCCCTTAGTGTTAGGGACTGCTAGTAACAGAGAAGCCATGACGTGGCCTAGCAGCCTCCCATGTATTTGCAAATGCCTGCAACTAATATCTCTGAATTTCTATGACCATATAGTCTTCATATATTGTTGCAGGTATTATTCAGTGTGCTGAGGGACAATAGGGGGTTAAACCTTTTCTACTTGGTATGACCCCTCCCTTTCATGCACCTGATTAGTACTGCTAGATTGATTGAGCAGCTGCAAATTTTGTTTGTTTGTTATGAGTTGCATGAAGGAGCCAGCATTAGAAGGGCATGCTGGTTCTAGTAGTGCTAGTTGGAATTCTCAGGGGTGACTCCCAGGTAAGCTGGCTCTCAATTTGGATGCATTTATGTATGTGCCTTTATCATGAGGCCTTACGTTTGACAAAATTATATATGTGCCTTTATCATGACGCCTAATAATTGGTACATAGTACTTTTGGGTTGAGCGCATGGGCGTAGAGCCCCGGGACTGGTCTGGCTTGGCCTCCTCAGGGCATCACCACTTAATACACATAGTTGCTTTTCACATCACCTTTTATGTTTGATTATTATTCATAAATTTTTTCACATATATTTTAACCTCTCATTTCACTCTTAATGAGTACTCGCACACATCTATACTTTACACTTCACTGTCACTCTTTTTCTATTTTCGTGTGATGCCCTGGGGGGGTCCTCTGCTGGACATTATTTTGGGGTGCACTGCGCCACGGACGTGAACCCCTTAGTGTTAGGGACTGCTAGTAACAGAGAAGCCGTGACGTGGCCTAGCAGTCTCCCATGTATTTGCAAATGCATGCAACTAACATCCCTGAATTTCTATTGCCATATAGTCATATTGTTGCAGGTATTATTCAGTGTGCAGAGGGACAATAGGGGGTTAAACCCCTCTCCTTTTCTACTTGGTATGACCCCTCCCTTTCATGCCCCTGATTAGTACTGCTAGATTAATTGAGCAGCTGCCATTTTTGTTTGTTTGTTATGAGTTGCATGAAGGAGCCAGCATTAGAAGGGCATGCTGGTTCTAGTAGTGCTAGTTGGAGTTCTCAGGGGTGACTCCCAGGTAAGCTGGCTCTCAATTTGGATGCGTTTATGTATGTGCCTTTATCATGAGGCCTTACATTTGCCAAAATTATATATGTGCCTTTATCATGAGGCCTTATAATTGGTACATTGTACATTTGGGGTAGCGTTTGGGCATAGGGCCCCTGGGACTGGTCTGGCTGGGCCTCCTCAGGGCATCACCACTTAATACACATAGTTGCTTTTCACATCACCTTTTATGTTTGTTTATTATTCATGTATTTTGTCACATATATTTTAACCTCTCATTTCACACTTAATGATTACTCGCACACATCTATACTTTACACTTCACTGTCACTCTTTTTCCATCTTCGTGTGATGTCCTGGGGGGGTCCTGGGCTGGACATTATTTTTGGGTGCATTGCACGACAGACGTGAACCCCTTAGTGTTAGGGACTGCTAGTAACAAAGAAGCCGTGTCGTGGCCTAGCAGCCTCCCATGTATTTGCAAATGCATGCAACTAATATCTCTGAATTTGTATGACCATATAGTCTTCACATATTGTTGCAGGTATTATTCAGTGTGCTGAGGGACAATAGGGGGTTAAACCCCTCTCCTTTTCTACTTGGTATGACCCCTCCCTTTCATGCCCCTGATTAGTACTGCTAGATTAATTGAGCAGCTGCCATTTTTGTTTGTTTGTTATGAGTTGCATGAAGGAGCCAGCATTAGAAGGGCATGCTGGTTCTAGTAGTGCTAGTTGGAGTTCTCAGGGGTGACTCCCCGGTAAGCTGGCTCTCAATTTGGATGCATTTATGTATGTGCCTTTATCATGAGGCCTTACATTTGACAAAATTATATATGTGCCTTTATCATGAGGCCTTATAATTGGTACATTGTACATTTGGGGTAGGGTTTGGGCATAGGGCCCCTGGGACTGGTCTGGCTGGGCCTCCTCAGGGCATCACCACTTAATACACATAGTTGCTTTTCACATCACCTTTTATGTTTGTTTATTATTCATGTATTTTGTCACATATATTTTAACCTCTCATTTCACACTTAATGATTACTCGCACACATCTATACTTTACACTTCACTGTCACTCTTTTTCCATTTTCGTGTGATGTCCTGGGGGGGTCCTGGGCTGGACATTATTTTTGGGTGCATTGCACGACTGACGTGAACCCCATAGTTTTAGGGACTGCTAGTAACAAAGAAGCCGTGACGTGGCCTAGCAGCCTCCCATGTATTTGCAAATGCATGCAACTAATATCTCTGAATTTGTATGACCATATAGTCTTCATATATTGTTGCAGGTATTATTCAGTGTGCTGAGGGACAATAGGGGGTTAAACCCCCCTCCTTTTCTACTTGGTATGACCTCTCCCTTTCATGCCCCTGATTAGTACTGCTAGATTAATTGAGCAGCTGCCATTTTTGTTTGTTTGTTATGAGTTGCATGAAGGAGCCAGCATTAGAAGGGCATGCTGGGTCTAGTAGTGCTAGTTGGGAGTTCTCAGGGGTGACTCCCAGGTAAGCTGGCTCTCAATTTGGATGCATTTATGTATGTGCCTTTATCATGAGGCCTTACATTTGCCTAAATTATATATGTGCCTTTATCATGAGGCCTTATAATTGGTACATTGTACATTTGGGGTAGCGTTTGGGCATAGGGCCCCTGGGACTGGTCTGGCTGGGCCTCCTCAGGGCATCACCACTTAATTCACATAGTTGCTTTTCACATCACCTTTTATGTTTGTTTATTATTCATGTATTTTGTCACATATATTTTAACCTCACATTTCACACTTAATGAGTATTCGCACACATCTATACTTTACACTTCACTGTCACTCTTTTTCCATTTTCGTGTGATGTCCTGGGGGGTCCTGGGCTGGACATTATTTTTGGGTGCATTGCAACACAGACGTGAACCCCTTAGTTTTAGAGACTGCTAGTAACAGAGAAGCCGTGACGTAGCCTAGCAGCCTCCCATGTATTTGCAAATGCATGCAACTAACATCCCTGAATTCTATTGCCATATAGTCATATTGTTGCAGGTATTATTCAGTGTGCTGAGGGACAATAGGGGGTTAAACCCCCTCCTTTTTCTACTTGGTATGACCCCTCCCTTTCATGCACCTGATTAGTACTGCTAAATTGATTGAGCAGCTGCCATTTGTTTTTTTTTGTTATGAGTTGCATGAAGGAGCCAACAATAGAAGGGCATGCTGGTTCTAGTAGTGCTAGTTGGAGTTCTCAGGGGTGACTCCCAGGTAAGCTGGCTCTCAATTTGGGTGCATTTATGTATGTGCCTTTTTTATGAGTCCTTACATTTGACAAAATTATATATGTGCCTTTATCATGAGGCCTTATAATTGGTATATTGTACATTTGGTGTGAGCGTTTGGGCGTAGGACCCCCGGGACTGGTCTGGCTGGGCTTCCTTAGGGCATCACCACTTAATGCACATAGTTGCTTTTCACATCACCTTTTCTGTTTGTTTATTATTCATGGATTTTGTCACATATATTTTAACCTCTCATTTCACACCTAATGATTACACGTACACATCTATACTTTACACTTCACTGTCACTCTTTTTCCATTTTCATGTGATGCCCTGGGGGGGTTCTCTGCTGGACATTATTTTGGGGTGCACTGCGCCACGGACGTGAACCCCTTAGTGTTAGGGACTGCTAGTAACAAAGAAGCCATGACGTGGCCTAGCAGCCTCCCATGTATTTGCAAATGCATGCAACTAATATCTCTGAATTTCTATTGCCTTATAGTCATATTGTTGCAGGTATTATTCAGTGTGCTGAGGGACAATAGGGGGTTAAACCCCCCTCCTTTTTCTACTTGGTATGACCCCTCCCTTTCATGCACCTGATTAGTACTGCTAAATTGATTGAGCAGCTGCCACTTGGTTTTTTTTGTTATGAGTTGCATGAAGGAGCCAACAATAGAAGGGCATGCTGGTTCTAGTAGTGCTAGTTGGAGTTCTCAGGGGTGACTCCCAGGTAAGCTGGCTCTCAATTTGGGTGCATTTATGTATGTGCCTTTTTCATGAGTCCTTACATTTGCCAAAATTATATATGTGCCTTTATCATGAGGCCTTATAATTGGCACATTGTACATTTGGGGTGAGCGTTTGGGCGTAGGACCCCCGGGACTGGTCTGGCTGGGCTTTCTCAGGGCATCACCACTTAATGCACATAGTTGCTTTTCACATCACCTTTTATGTTTGTTTATTATTCATGTATTTTTTCACATATATTTTAACCTCTCATTTCACACTTAATGATTACTCGCACACATCTATACTTTACACTTCACTGTCACTCTTTTTCCATTTTCATGTGATGCCCTGGGGGGGTTCTCTGCTGGACATTATTTTGGGGTGCACTGCGCCACGGACGTGAACCCCTTAGTGTTAGGGACTGCTAGTAACAAAGAAGCCGTGACGTGGCCTAGCAGCCTCCCATGTATTTGCAAATGCATGCAACTAATATCTCTGAATTTGTATGACCATATAGTCTTCATATATTGTTGCAGGTATTATTCAGTGTGCTGAGGGACAATAGGGGGTTAAACCCCCCTCCTTTTCTACTTGGTATGACCCCTCCCTTTCATGCCCCTTATTAGTACTGCTAGATTAATTGAGCAGCTGCCATTTTTGTTTGTTTGTTATGAGTTGCATGAAGGAGCCAGCATTAGAAGGGCATGCTGGTTCTAGTAGTGCTAGTTGGAGTTCTCAGGGGTGACTCCCAGGTAAGCTGGCTCTCAATTTGGATGCATTTATGTATGTGCCTTTATCATGAGGCCTTACATTTGCCAAAATTATATATGTGCCTTTATCATGAGGCCTTATAATTGGTACATTGTACATTTGGGATAGCGTTTGGGCATAGGGCCCCTGGGACTGGTCTGGCTGGGCCTCCTCAGGGCATCACCACTTAATACACAGTTGCTTTTCACATCACCTTTTATGTTTGTTTATTATTCATGTATTTTGTCACATATATTTTAACCTCTCATTTCACACTTAATGATTACTCGCACACATCTATACTTTACACTTCACTGTCACTCTTTTTCCATTTTCGTGTGATGTCCTGGGGGGGTCCTGAGCTGGACATTATTTTTGGGTGCATTGCACCACAGACGTGAACCCCTTAGTTTTAGGGACTGCTAGTAACAGAGAAGCCGTGACGTGGCCTAGCAGCCTCCCATGTATTTGCAAATGCATGCAACTAACATCCCTGAATTTCTATTGCCATATAGTCATATTGTTGCAGGTATTATTCAGTGTGCTGAGGGACAATAGGAGGTTAAACCCCCCTCCTTTTCTACTTGGTATGACCCCTCCCTTTCATGCACCTGATTAGTAGTGCTAAATTGATTGAGCAGCTGCCATTTTTGTTTGTTTCTTATGAGTTGCATGAAGGAGCCAGCATTAGAAGGGCATGCTGGTTCTAGTAGTGCTAGTTGGAGTTCTCAGGGGGGACTCCCAGGTAAGCTGGCATTCAATTTGTATGCATTTATGTATGTGCCTTTATCATGAGGCCTTACATTTGACAAATTTATATTTGTGCCTTTATCATGAGGCCTTATAATTGGTACATTGTACATTTGGGGTGAGCGTTTGGGCGTAGGGCCCCCGGGACTGGTCTGGCTGGGCCTCCTCAGGGCATCACCACTTAATACACATAGTTGCTTTTCACATCACCTTTTATGTTTGTTTATTATTCATGTATTTTTTCACATGTATTTTAACCTCTCATTTCACACTTAATGATTCCTCGCACACATCTATACGTTACACTTCACTGTCACTCTTTTTCCATTTTCGTGTGATGCCCTGGGGGGGTCCTGGGCTGGACATTTTTTTGGGGTGCACTGCGCCATGGATGTAAACCCCTTAATGTTAGGGACTGCTAGTAACAGAGAAGCCGTGACGTGGCCTAGCAGCCTCCCATGTATTTGCAAATGCATGCAACTAATTTCTCTGAATTTCTATGACCATATAGTCTTCATATATTTTTGCAGGTATTATTCAGTGTGCTTAGGGACAATAGGGGGTTAAAATCCCCTCCTTTTTCTACTTGGTATGACCCCTCCCTTTCATGCATCTGATTAGTACTACTAGATTGATTGAGCAGCTGCCATTTTTGTTTTTCTGAGTGAGGACACCTGCTGCACAGCGATCAGCTTCCGTACAATACAATTCAAAGGGTTTTTCATCGTCCGGTATTCCCAATGCAGGTGCTCTTGTAGGACTATCCTTAAGATTAAGGAAAGCCTGCTCTGTTTCCTCCGTGTGTATGACACGATCGGGTTTTGAGGATAACACCAATTCCGGCAATGGTAATGCCAAAATAGAAAAACCTGGGATCCACATTCTGCAATAACCACACATTCCCAAGAAGGTACGAATTTGCATTTGGCTCTGCGGCAGGGTCATGGTCTGTATGGCTTTGATTCTATCATTTGTCAGGTGTCGTAGGCCCTGGGTTAGGCAGTGTCCTAAGTATTTAACCTTAGCCTGGCATGGCTGTAATTTGTCCTTAGCAACCTTGTGTCCTGTTTGCGAGAGATGAAGCAACAAAAGTTTAGTATCATTTAAACATGACATAAATGAATCAGAACATAACAATAAATCGTCCACATATTGTATTAGAACAGATCCATTGGCAGGTTGAAAAGATTGTAAACAGTTGTGTAAGGCCTGGAAGAAGATACTGGCGCTGTCTATGAAACCTTGGGGCAATTGTGTCCATGTGTATTATACACCCCTGTATGTAAAGGTGAATTGGTACTGACAGTCAGGATGAAGAGGTATAGAGAAGAAAACATAACAATGACAGTGAAATGGGTTGCATTGAGTGGGATCTGCATAAGAATGACAGCTGGATTTGGCACTACTGGAAAGTGGCTCTCTACCACCTTATTAACCCCTCTAAGGTCTTGTACCAGCCTATAACCCCTCCCACCACTCTTCTTTACAGGAAAGATGGGACTGTTGGCTACACTTGCTGTACAAACTAAAATTCCCTGCTGTAACAATCGCTGAATTATGGTATAAACCCCTAATTCTACCTCCTGTTTTAGTGGGTAATGGGGAACTTTAGGAGCTTGCCTACCACTTTGTAGATTTACCATTATGGGACTTACATTTGCCATCAATCCAGTGTCCTGTCCATCCTTGGTCCAAAGTGAATCTGGAATTTGGGATAACATTTGATCTACCTGAGATTGATTTTCACTTAAACCAGTAGAGTGATACATTATTGGGGAGTGTCCAACATATTCCTCACCTCATGCGCAACTCTCTCTGGGATATCAAGAAATACACCATCAGGGGTACAACATATGACACATCCCATCTTACATAACAAATCCCCTCCCAGTAGGTTAGTAGGAGCCGCTGCTGCCAGGAGGAAAGAATGCCTGGTATGCAATGGCCCGATAGTGACCTCTGTGGATTTTGTTAAAGGATAATGTTGTACTTTACCCGTTACACCCATTGCTGGTACCGTCTCGCTGGTTACCTGTAAGTTAGCGGGAGATTTTATTACTGACCTGGTTGCCCCTGTGTCTACAAGAAAAGGATATTTAGTACCAGCTACATCAACCATCATGACCGGTTCTTCCCTAGTACTTCTCGTTAACCTGACTATCTGTAGACTACAGGTATGACCTGACCCCTAGCGTTGACTCTCACTCTCCAATACAGCATTTATGGCCACAATTGGAGTTGGTGACTGTTGTAGGTTTCCTGTACTCTGTGTATATCCCTTATGGGGATATCCAGGTACTCCCTGGTTAGGGGGTCCTACCTTCTTCACCCTACAGATCCTACATACATGTCCCACTTGGTTGCAGTTGAAGCACCTTCGTGAGTGGGGTGGGTGAAAGGATTGCTGTGTGGGTTGAGCGGAAGGGAAAGATGGTGGGTGTGGGTAAGGGTATTGAGGGAAATATGGTGGTTGTGGATAGTATGGGTTTTGTGGCTGTGTGTGATAAGTGGGGTAGGGTTGAGGTGGTGCAGGATTGGTGAGGACGTGTAGCTGTGCAGGTGCATGTGTGTGTGGTGGCTGTGATGTTATAATCATTTCTTCTAGAGCTTGAATACTAACAGCCATTACCTTCTCACTCTGAGTCTCTCTCTTTTTAAGGATGTTCTTATCGTGTTCAATAGCGGATTCTATGAGGGTGTCTACAGTGACTCCCCTCCAGCCAGGTTGTGAGGTCTGAACTCGGGTCTTTAGGTTCTCTTTTAGACCATCCATAAGTACAGTGACGAGCATTCCCCTGTGATGAGTGCTATCTTTAATATCCTCTAACCCAGTGTACTGGGTGATAGCCTGCAGAGCTCGGTTACAATAATCCTCTGCAGATTCACTCAGTTAACTACTACTGGAAAATATACACCCAATTGAGTTATAATGCGGGAAATGTTACCTTGGTTAATTTCATCTGTTAAGGGAACATCTCCATCCAATACACAATCCGTGATAAACTTTGTCACATCGGTATTGTGTGGAAGACAGGCCCTTAACACCACTCGCCAATCTTTTTTGATTGGCTCGTGAGTACTACCCAAATTTTTCAAAAATCTTTGTCATTTGGCTAATTCCTTTTTAGGATAGGGGAAATCATTCATTATGAAATTTAGCTCCACTCTTGTCCAAGGACAATGCATTGCTACCTCCCTAGTGGGCACTACACCGTTCGCATCTGCATTCCCATTCGGAACCGTTTTTGTCCGGATGGGATGTAGACCGGCCGCACTGCTACTTTTGACCTTATTACCTGGCTGGGGGTTTAGTCTGTTACTGCTACGTATAGGCTTAACGACTTCCTCTACGGGTGCAGTGGATGTTAACACTTCCTGTACTATCACTGATGAAGATGGCGGCACCACTTGTGCTTGTCGTGGTGGAGCATCTAACATGTGTACAGCATGGGAAATGGCAGACATAACAATAGGCTCATCATCCGCATCATAAACAGTTTCTTTATGATTACTTAAGAGAGGGTACAAGTTACTTGTTAAAATTTTTATGGGTTTTTTCAACAACTGTACCTGCACCCCCATCTGCATCGGGTGGCGGTGGTGTGCGTGAACCACTGGAAATACCTTCTGCAATGCTACCTTGCTGCACGTGCGCACTATCTCGCGGTGCACACGCATTGCAGTTTAGCGCTGCATGTCTACTCTCTGGTAACGTGCTCACGACGCTAGTTTGCGTCGCGTGTACACCTTCAAGCCACGCATCCCCCTCACACTGCCATAATATTTTAACACTCGTTACATTTTACCTTTTTCATTCGAGAGCGCAACATACAGATGCTATCTCGGACATTGTTCAATACCTCCTTATCAAAGCTGCCAATTATGGGAAATGGTCGAACTCTCTTCATCATCATTATAAACCATACATCACAGTACCTAATTGCATAAGCACCGTCCATAGTATGCATAATATGGCGTGCCGATCCAATCTGCGCTTTCAACAGCAGCACATCATCTAACATCTCTACCAATTGTTTGGCCCCCATTCTGGGAGAACCCTAAGCTTTTCAATGGAGATTTAAACTGGTGAAAGACAATCAAGATACTTTCACTTACCTGTGGACGTCTTAACAGGACGTGCCCACAAACCTATGGAAGAATAACCAGGCTGCTTCCATGCACCTAATCCCTTTTTGACTACCTTTCAACTGCTAGCATGTAGGCATTCCAATAACACCTACCCTTTTCAGTGATTTCGTCCACCCTCTACCCAGTTCACAATCACAATTTAGCCAAAACTATGCGGTTCAATTACAATGCTCAAATAACCCTAACTGATCACTGAATACTGTAATCACACTGTGAGCCGAACCTACTACAAAGACAACAACTGCACCTGCTTATGTGTTAGAACAGTATTTACTACCGAGCTACTAGGTCGACCCTTGCGCCTAGTCCTTAAGGGTCCTATGATACCCTTAACTAGGGAACTCTTGTCCCTACCAACAAATACTCATTGTTACACACCCTTTTCCTGCACAGAAAAATACACGTTTTCCCAGACTATGGCAACACTGATCAAGATGGTTACAACAATGCTGTTTATCAATGCACTCTCAATGGCTTTGTTCAAAACACGTGGCAGCAATACCGGAAGTACGTATACGCTATTGTGCGAATAGTCACATACACAATAATGCGACTACTACACAACACGTATTATGACTTTTACGCTATATTGCGACTGGTAGCATACAGGATAATGCAACTTCCCCTTTTTAACACAAAAAAAACTATCGATGAAAGAAAACAAACTTTTTCCTCCCTCGCCCCTGGACTATCAGCAACAAAGTGGTAGCATATTTCGAAGGCACAATGCGTACTCCTGCTATGGCGCCTCCACCCTTTTGCTGAGAGATCACTACCGAGTGTAACCAAGTGACCGGTAGCGTAATTAACACTGCGAGCCCCTAACTATGGATACCTAAATAAAACCTCTATGCAGTCCTATCTATACCTTCTAAAATCCTGCTTATACCTTCTAAAATTGCCACTATTTAGCCTAATGAGTCGCACAGTAAATAAATGATTTCAGACTTTGAGTGTGGTTCCAAAATATAAAAAGTTATTATTCAATATAAAAACAGATGGTTACACACTGTGATCTAAAGACAATTAGCGCAAATAAATCATACAGACCCAAGGTACAGTTGTTATATATGCACGCGCTCTGGGCCCAGATACCGATATCAGCATTAGAAACCTACGTCAACAGCACAGCAAGAAGACTCAAAACTGGGGTCAGAGAGCGCACATATATACTCTTACAGGGATAGGCAATACAATAGACAAGTTTGACATGATTCCATTGGTTCTTCTTAAAGGTGCTTCTGTTACAGGATAGTTCATAGGTCAATTCGAATGGACACAAACAGCCTCTGACAACCCTTTGTGTCCTTTTTCCTGCTGCATGCTAATCTAAGCTGCTAACATTACAGAGTACATTTTAATGTTTTAACTCTCTATAGTCCATAGTTTGCAGATGCATGTTGTGATCTTCTCACCAATGATACCGGAAATCTGTGGAGACACGGTGGATCAGTACAACACCAAACACGGTCTGCTTACCATATACTAAACCTTAGATATCAAATAACCTTTATTACACAACATTAATAATTACTGCATAAACCATGGATATTACACTTTAATGCTAGGGAACCTTTTATGGAAGTGTGCAGTGTGTAAGTTTATATCTGACATAGCAACTATGTGTGTGTATATATATATATATATATATATATGCACACATTGTGGGTGCACATGCGATTGTCTATGTGCATGCATGTATTTATCATGAATTTAATATATATATTTATATATATATATAGAGAGATATATATTTATATATATATACATATATATCTCTCTCTGCATTACTTGGTTTTGATATTACTGGGCTACAACAATGACAGGCAATGTGTTTACACATGTGATCAAATGAGGCTTGATGAGATCATACAGGTAAGGCTAATTTGTTTAAGCCTCAGACTTAAAGACAATGGCTTACCCAGAATACAATTCCTTTCTCCTTAACCACATCACATTAGATACAAGGCATATAATGGCTAACGATAGCTTAGATATCTAGCAATTGTTACCCAATCCATTCCTTCTGAGTATATTAGTGTTTTTGTGTATTCTCAATTTTCATAGGCATACTGTTCTGTGTGCAGAGCAAACGATCACCATACCTTTGTGTATTCTTAATTATTTGTTACAGACAGATCTAAAAAAACCTTTCTTGTCATCACTGAATATTTAATGTCAGGATTATTTTAGTTGTAAAAATGGTGTTTTGCGACCAGTCGCAAAATGGCATCTTGCAGATCTTGATTTTAAACAGATTCTGTCTTAGCCAATCATCCGGCTTCGACAACTGGATTCTGGAGCAGCCGGAAACTTTATGACCTCTAGTCTTGTTGATAAATTACATATTTCCTGTTCTACCCTGGATCATTCTATTTCTCTGACTGCTGTAGATGGACATCCTCTGGCTAACGGAGTTGTCACCAAGGAGACTCAACCAGTATTAGTCCGCATTGGAGCACTCCATTCTGAGTATCTAAAAGTTCTTGTGATTCCTGAGGCTAACCAAGAAGTCGTTCTAGGGTGCTTTATGCAAATTCTTTCATAGGGAATGGAGTGTCAAAAGTCCTGCCTTCCCAAGATGCGACCTGTGAGGAAAACAGTCTTGTTAGTACCCCCAACTAACCCCAAGGAGTATCAACTGTTGCTGATGTTTTTTCTGAACAACAAGCTAATGTCTTACCTCCTCACAGGGAATGGGATTGCCCCATCGATTTGTTGCCTGATAAGATGCCACCTCGAGGTCGCACCTATCCTCTATCCTTGCCAGAGACCAAAGCAATGTCCGAGTACATCCGGGAGAATTTAGAGAAAGAGTTCATTCGTCCCTCTATGTCCCCTGCTGGTGCTGGATTCTTTTTCGTTGGAAGGAAGGATGGTGGGTTAAGGCCATGTATAGATTATCAAGGCCTTAATGACATAACAGTCAAGAATCGATACCCTCTTCCGTTGATTACAGAGCTGTTCGACAGGGTCAAGGGATCTATCATTTTCTCTAAACTAGATCTACGAGGGACTTATAACCTTATTCGTATCCGTGCGGGAGATGAGTGGAAAACCGCTTTTAATATCAGATACGGTCACTTTGAATATCTCGGCTTATGCAATGCTCCTGCTGTCTTTCAAGGCTTCGTCAACGAGATTTTCCGAGATTTGTTGTATGTCTCCGTAGTTGTTTACCTGGATGATATACTGATTTTTTTTCCTCTTCTTTAGAAGAACACCATAAACACGTGAAGGAAGTGTTGTCTCAATTGAGAAGGAACCATCTCTACTGTAAACTAGAGAAATGTGTCTTCAATGTACCCAATGTGCCATTCCTTGCTTATGTCATCTCCGGCTCCAGCCTGGAGATGGATCCCAAAAAGGTCCAGGCGATTCTAGATTGATCCGGACCCCAGACATTGAAAGCCATCCGAAAGACTGCTCGGATTCGCCAATTACTATAGATGCTTTATCAAAGGATTTTCATCTCTGTTGGCTCCCATCACAGCATTGACTCATGAAGGCGCTAATCCTACTCTATGGACTCCTGAAGCTGAGACAGCCTTCCAGCTTTTGAACTAGCTTTTATCACGACTCCAGTGTTAAGACAACCAGACGTGGATAGACCTTTTTTGTTGGAGGTAGATGCATCATCGGAGGTGGTGGGAGCAGTTCTATCTCAACGGTATGAGGATAACCAAGTACACCCTTGTGGCTTCTTCTCCAAGAAGTTTTCTCCAGCTGAAAAGAACTATGCTATAGGAGAACAAGAACTTTTGGCAGTTAAGGTGGCACTTAAAGAGTGGCAATATCTGTTGGAGGGGGCTAAATTCCCTTTCACTGTCTTCACCGACCATAGAAACCTCCTCTTCCTCAAAAATCTTCAGTGGGTAAGTCCTCGTCTGGCCCGATGGGCAATATTCTTTGCTCGATTCCATTTTACTCTGACCTTTCACTCTGGAGCCCTCAACCAGAAAGCAGATACTCTTTCTAGATCATTTTCCTGTGACAACAATACCGAAAATTCTTGCAGTACCCCCGTGCTGGAATCAAGGGTGTTTGCCACCATTAGTTACAGTCTCCTACTGGGAGAACCTTTGTGGCCCCGGAGTTAAGGAAGCAGCTGCACATGTGTGCTCACTCCTCACACTTCGCAGGACGTTCTGGTACTTGCAAAACTCTGGAACTTTTAAAAAGGTCCTACTGGTGGCCCTCAATGAAAACTGACGTCTTAGAGTTTATCTCATCATGTACCTCCTGTGCCCAGCACAAATCCTCACATCAAGCTCCAGCTGGTGAACTGTTGACTCTACCTATTCCATCACGTCCATGGATGCATCTCTCCATGGACTTTGTAATGGACTTACCAAGTTCTGAGGGTTACACCACCATCTGGGTCGTGGTGGAATGATTTTCGAAGATGGTCCATTACGTTCCTCAGCCCCTGAATTGGCTCATTTGTTTGTCCAGCACATATTCTGCCTGCATGGACTCCCTTCGGAAATAGTCTCTGATCGTGGTGCTCAATTTGTGGCAAAGTTTTAGAGAGCCTTATGTTCTGTCCTACAAGTGAAACTCAATTTCTCTACAGCCTACCACCCACAGAGTAATGGATCCACAGAAAGAGTCAATCAGGACCTTGAGACTTTTCTGAGAATATTCATGTCATCATCCCAAGACAACTGGTCCGAGTTATTGCCTTGGGCTGAATTTGCACACAATGCCTCATATCATACCTCTACGAATCAAGCTCCTTTTCAACTGCCTGTTGGATCTATGCCTTAGTCTGCTTACCTTACCGGCTCAATACCCTGGACACATAGCAGTTACCCATTGTCTCTCACACACACACACTTAGCAGATACCCATTGTCTCTCTCACACACACATAGCAGTTACCAATTATCCCCCCACACACACACACATACACAGCAGTTACCCATTGTCTCTCTCTCTCACACACACATATAGCAGTTACCCATTGTCTCACACACACACAGCATGCCTACCCTCCTGGTTTTGCGGGAGGGTCCCGATTTTTCAGGTAACCCCCCACACCCCCAGAAGGTCAGGCACTTCTCCCACATTCTGCCCACTTCCTAGTGAAGTGGGCAGAGTGGGGAGAATATTAGCGTGGATCGGCGGTTCTGAGCATTGGGGGTGGGGCCTAATGACGCGATGAGAATTGCGTCATTTAACCCCACCCCTAGTTTAAATATGCGAGGTGCGGGGCTTAGTGACGCTATCCGACCAGCCCCGCCCCCAACTCTGCCTACCTGCTTCACCTCCCCAGGCTTCTCCCGAGGAGGAATAGTAAATTGTTGGCAAGTATGACACACACACACAGCATTCAGACACTGTCCCTCACACACACATAGCAGTTACCCATTGTCCCTCACACACACAGAATTCAGACATTGGGGTCTATTTATCAAGCAGTGAAAAGTGTGAAGTAGTGGACCTTTGGAGAAGTTACCTATAGCAACCAAACAGCTTTGAAGTAGCATTTATCAAGTACTGTGTATAAAATAATAGGTAGGAGCTGATTGGTTGCTATGGGCAACTTCTCCACTGGTCCATTTCACTGCTTGATAAACAGACCCCATTGTCCCTCACACACACACGGACACACAGCATTCAGACATTGCCCCTCACACACACACACATAGCAGTTACCCATTGTCCCCCCACCCCACACACACACAGCATTCAGACATTATCACACACACACATACAGCAGTTACCCATTGTCCCCCCCACCCCACACACACACACACAGCATTCAGACATTATCACACACACACACAGCAGTTACCCATTGTCCTTCACACACACAACATTGAGACATTGTCCCTCACACACCATTCAGACATTGTCCTGCAAACACACATAGCAGTTACCCATTGTCTCCCCCCCCCCACACACACACACAGCATTCAGACATTGTCACACACACACACACAGCATTCAGACATTGCCCCTCACACACAAATGTAGCAGTTACCCATTGTCCTACACACACACACACACACACACACACACACACACAGCATTCAAACATTGTCCTTCACACACACAAAGCAGTTACCCATTGTCACACACACACACACACACACACACACACACACACACACACACACACACACACACACACACACACACACATAGCAACATAGCATTCAGACAATGTCCATCACACACACACAGCAGTCAGTAATTGTTTTTCACACACTCTAGTCAGCCATTATCACACACACGGCAGTCACCAACTGTTACGGGATGTAGTCAGCATCCTGGATGCCGATGGTCCTAATACCAGTGCCAAAATCCTGACAGATGGGGATCCCGACACCAGTATCCCAACTGTCAGCATCCCGAAGGTAAGTATCGGGGTGTACAGGGAGTGTAGCGTTACCTAGCGGGGGTTAGGGTTAGGCACTAGGGGGGGGGTTAGGCAATGGGGATGGAGGGTTAGGGTGCGGGGAGGGAGAGGTTAGGTTTAGACAGGGCGGCCATCAGGGGGGACCGCTGGGCCTCAAGTCCCGGGCCTGGAGGGAAGGGAGAGAGAGGGGGGCCTGGTTTGCAGCGGTGCTACACCACATCGGCAGACAGGGATGCAGGGAGAATTCATACAATCATGCCTGCAGCAACAAGCCAGTCTGAGATTGCGGAACGGCAGCCAATCAGGAGCTGCCGCTCCTGATTGGCTGTCGGCCCGGGAGCTGTGATTGGTTCGTGGTCAGCTTTTGAAATGCCATCAGAGCTGTTGTATATGAATTCTCCTGGTCTGCTTTTCCTGCCTGGCTGCCGGTGCAGCACTGCTGCCACCCAGGCCCCCATCTCTGAAAAGGAGTCAGCGCTAATTCTACCTCACTGTGCTCACCCCCTATTCCAGCCAGCCTTCCCTGCCCTGTGCCTACACCCTAGTTCAGCCAGCCTTCCCTGTCCCGACAGTCAGTCAGCCTTCCCTGACCTGTGCCTACACCCTAGTATCCAGCCAGCCTTCCCTGTCCCCCCGTAGTCAGCAAGTATTCCCTGCCCTGTGCCTCCCCCCCAAGTCCAGCCAGCCTTCCCTGCCCCCTCCACCTAGTCAGCCAGCCTTCCCTGCCCAGTCCCCCCCCCTAGTTCAGTCAGCCTTCTCTGCCCTGGTTTTTTCTGTGGTTCCAGCATTTTCAGAGTAATATATTAATATATATATATATATATATATATATATATATAAAAATATAACATGTGACCTGGCATGTCAATCTAACAACAACCACAGCGCAAAGTTTGAGGCACCAATTGATGTCCCACCCCCTCAGGTGTAGCTCTGTCCACCTCTGCCCCCCTCCAATCCTTGGGGGGCCCTGCCTATCTTGTCAGTATCGGACTCCACAATTTCTGATTGCAGCCCTGGGTTTAGGCACTAGGGAGGAGGTTAGGTTTAGGCACTGAGGAGGGGGTGTTAGGTTTATGGTGCAGGGAGGGGGAGGTTAGGTTTAGGCACTAGGGGGATAAGTTTAGGGTTAGGCACCAAGAAGGGTGGGTTAGGGTAGGGATAGAGAAAATACTTACCATTCACTCCAATGCGTGTCAGGATTCTGCCTGTCGGGATGCAACTGTCGTATTCTGACTAGCAGCATCCCGACAGCCGGGATATTATACCCAGCCCACTGTTACACACACAACAGTAAGCCATTGTCACTCAAACCTCAGTCACCCATTGTCACACAAATATGAATGCACACACAATACACCCACCCCAGTGCTCTCACCTAGCATGCTTTGTGCAGCTGGCTGTGAGGGGCCCTGTTCCCTTCTCTCTCCAACTTGGTTCAGTCTGGGACCGATGTTGTACCCATCTCCCAGTAAAGCGATGCATAGCAGAGGTAAAGGGGAGGAGCATAGCCTCATGGGATTTGTAGTTTATCTTTATCTGCTCAGAGTTTGAGCAGTAAACAATAAACTACAAATCCCATGTGCCACTCCATTTCCTTCTCTGGCTGGCCAGCCTGTCGGGTGCCTTGGACAGGTGACCAATCCATGCGTGACTGGGTGCAGGGGGAGCAGAGGGCCCTGGAGGCAGCCCGGGCCACATAGCAGCTGTACCCATGGTAGTTAAGCCACTGCTATGCTGTTGAAACTGAATGTCATAAATATTGAAAATATTGTGCTTTAAATATGAGGTCTTAAGGAAGATGTTTGCTATATTGTGATACCATTAGTGCAGAGAAGCTATAAATGACAAGCCACAGCCGTATTCAGTGAGTCACATCATTAGGAATTGTGGCTGCTTTTACTATATTCTGAATGCTGTGAGAAATTAGAAAGGGCCAATATCACTATGGATGCAAGGGTTATGTGAATAATATTAAATGCAGTTATCATGATTTCTTAAGAGATCCAGGGTTGCCTACCTTCAGCTTCGTCCTTCTGGGAGGGAGCTGTCAGACTTCACAGCCAGGGGGGTGTCGCAACAATGATGCTCCATTCGGGGCGAAGCATGGGGCATGACCACGTCATCGCAGCCCCGCCCCCTCTTCACACTGCCAAAAGTAATGGAATTGTGAAACAGGGGGCGGGGCCCCGATGACGGGATTCAGCATGGATCACGTCACCGTGTCCTCCCCCCCACTGCGTGGGTTTCTATTGTGATCACGGGGTGAGTTGCTCACCGGGAGGCTTTCCTGCCTTTCCGGGGGACATGGAGCGGCACCCGATTATTTTCAGCAAGATTCATTGGTAGTGGTCACTATTATTTAGTTACTACAGTGAGGAATAATATGTTATCCTATATCACCACCATTGCAGAGGTTTTGGGATTTGAGATCTTGGCTGTCTTTTGAATATCATGTGCAGAAGAAACTTTCTGTGAAAATTGCGGGTGTTAATTGACATTACAATTAGTAATAGTGGTGACGAACTACAATTAACACTGCTAGTAGTAAAAACATGCACGATTGACATAAAAATTCCTGTATGATAATATAAAAAAAAATAATATATATATATATATATATATATATATACTCAGAGCAGGAGACATGGCTTATATAATACTATAGCTGGCACCACGGCATGTTGTTCATTCAATGAGTGCCTGTCTACATGCTTTTATTTTTAAAGGGAAACATCCCTTTTGAGTCGTGGCACCACAAGTCTCAGGAACATGTACTGCATTGGATTCTTCAGTAGTGTGTGACACTGCACGGACTCTTTGTTTTACTTTTTTGCACTGGTCACTTTTCCATTGCTATTTTTGCACAAAAAAACCCCCACTCTTATTTCAACACATCGCATAATAGAGAAATTTTTTTCTTAACATGGAATCAGGATCCAGTAACAGAGACCAGCTGTCCTTTCTAAATCTGGACTTACCCAAAGGTGAAACTCTGTCTTTTTCAGAGGCCCAAATCTCTGCTATTTTATTTTCAGACACACCTGATACCAGCTTAGGTGCTCATTCTGCGGAGGATATCTACAATCATTTAATCAAACTCAAAAAGAAAGAGATTGATTACTTGCTCCATGGCAGTACATTATCTGATTATTTTAGAGCTAAGATGATCCCCCGTGGGTGTCGAGTTAAAAATTGTCCCACAATTGGGAGAACCAATGCAGAATTCTGCAGGCGCTGGATCGCCATTCTCAACAAATGCAGTCTTGACCTTATGATACTTGTCATTGAGGAAGCGGGCAAGGAATTAATCAACACCAGAGCCAAAATAGACCAGTATATTGAGTTACATAAAAACAAATTGGACGATAATGCATATCAACAATACTGGACTACGGAGGGCCATATGACCACGTCTGTATACTCTAAAGACACGGATAGAAACACCCTCCTGGTTTCCAATAGTTTCCATCCTCCAGCACTTAAAAATGGTTTAGCCAAATCTCAAATGATGAGGGTGGCCCGCATCACCAACATCCCATCACAAGTGGAGATTGAAGTGGACAAAATTGTAGACAAGTTTCTAGACGGGATATAATAAAAACTCTCTTCTAAAAAATAAGCAGGAAGTACTACAAATGTCTAGGGACCATTTACTCCATCCTACACCCAAATCCAGTACGCTGGATAAAATCCCATTTGTGACGGAATTCACTTTGAGCAGCTCCGTGGTCTCCAAAGCTGCCAAAGCACTATGGCCTATCGTCCGCACGGACAAAGAATTGGGAACATTATCTAACACTTCTCCGCTTATAAGTTACAAGAGAGGCAGAAACCTCAAAGACATGTTGGTAAGAGCAGACATTACTTCACAGGCCACCACAGTTGTTCATAGTGGCACAATGTACAAAAAACCTGGCTGTTATCGATGTGCTTCGTGCATTACTTGTAGCTATATGGCCCCTTGTCATTTTTTCAGCCATCCCCATACTGGAAAAAAGTATTACATCCATCATGTCTTAACTTGCACATCTAGATTTGTTATTTATTTACTCTCATGCCCTTGTGGCTTGCATTATGTAGGACAAACCATACGTATGTTCAAAGAGAGAATGGCGATTCATCGTTCTTCAATCAAATTAGCGATTCAAGGGAGGGACTCTGATCAACCAGTTGCCCGCCATTTTAAATCTGCTGGCCATCCTCTAACAAGCTTACGATACAAGATTATCGATCATGTGGCTCCATTAAAGCTAGGGGGAGATCGTGCCAAAATTTTGGTACGTTTGGAAACCAAATGGATTATTTCGTTGGATACGGTTCATCCACGCGGTCTTAACGAGAAGATCTCCTGGGCATCATGCATTTAATTCATGTATTTAATTGGTGCATATAAATGGTTTAATTCGTTTCACAGATTTATCCTTATTGTTTGTATTTATCCCTAGACATTTTTTTTTAAATCTCAGTATTACATGCATTTTCGATATTGAGAGGATAATGATTAGTACTCATGAGTTTTCACTGATTATGTATTTTTGCTAGTATGTGAATGTTTGTATGTATATATTCGTGTTCTTGGCTTATCCATGTATCATTTATTATTTTTCATGTTATTATTTTTCATGCTATTATCATGTGCAGCTACACTGCACTTCTTTAATCTGCGATATGTCAATTCTTTTTCCTACATGTCATTTGGTTGTTTTTGTTTATTCACGTCTCCCACAGCACTGCTCTCCGTGTGTGCTAGGCTCCGCCTATTTTTCACACACTGTTGTGATCTGTTTCCATGGAGACAGCTTTCTCTCTCTCCACAACATGACACCGTCTGATGACGTCATCAGGGGGCGACTCCCGCCGCACGGAGGCGCGCTGTTGGACAGACGTTTTTTCATTTGTGATCTTCTTGTATAAAGGTAAGCACTGTTGTTTTGTTTTGTTATGCACACCTTGAGAAAAAGGCCGTTCAGGCCTTGAAACGTTGGTTTACGCTGGAATAAAACATCTTTACTTCATTGCTAAGTCCGGATGAGTTCCGCTTATTCCTGCTACTCAGAGCAGGAGACATGGCTTATATATATATATATATATATATATATATATATATATGGGTGTGTGTGTATATATATATATATATATATATTGTGACACAGTCAGATTAGGAGGTCCCTCTCCTGGGTAGGGGACTCCTTCCTTACACACACACACAGCAGCAGGGAAGCAGCACACCAGTCTGGATGCGAGTACAAGCTGGTCGGCACCAGTCTTTATTGTGCAAAACAGAAAGAACAAAAGAAACCATAAACATAAAACCTAGCCCTGGCCGGGGTCTAACTTTACAAGTGGTTCCCTCACTACCAGAACCTGGCAGGGCCTAATGCCCACGCCAGCAACAAAGGCACAGCACAACACTCACAGTTAGGTTTTCCAGTGTCTCTGAGCAAACTCCCTGTCTGCTCTCCCAGGTGAGACACTCAGCCCTAAACACACAAGGCTTATATTGGCCACTCTCAGGTGGAAACCCTAACAAGCCTGTTGCCAGGCTAAGAGAACCAAAACCTGGAGTGGCCGTGGGTGGAGCCCTCCCTCTCCTCTCACCCACAACCCCCAGGTCCCAAACCGGCTTTTCAAAAAGCCGAGATTCAAGCCTGCTACACTGCAGACTTTCTCCTGGGGGTTTAAAACACAAAAGACAGGAATCTGGGACAAATGTACCTGCCACAGACCACTTTACCAGTGATCCTATCACATATCCCCCCCCTTTGTTTCGACCTGTGGGGCGGAACAACTGAAGCCCCCAAACAATGAACGCGTGACAACGCGTCAGCATTGGCCAGCTGGCTTCCTGGCCTGTGTTCCACTGAAAATTTTAAAGTTTGTAACGCCAAGAACCATCTTGTAATTCTCGCATTACTGTCCTTATTTTCAGACATCCACTTCAAAGGGGCATGGTCAGTGATCAATTTGAACTTTCTTCCGACCAAGTAGTACCTGAGAGCCTCTAATGCCCATTTTATGGCCAACGCCTCCTTCTCCACTGTGGCATAGTTTCTCTCATGTACATTCAACTTTCTGCTAAGATAGAAAATAGGATGTTCCTCACCCTCCTTGTTCTGGGACAGGACCGCTCCTATACCTACTTCTGATGCATCAGTTTGTACTATGAATTCCCTTTCAAAATTAGAAGTCATCAGGACTGGTTGGGAACACAATGCTACTTTCAACTCCTGAAAAGCTTTCTCTGCCTCAGGACTCCATTCTATCATGACTTTTTGTTTGCCTTTGGTCAGGTCAGTCAGTGGGACTGCCATGGTGGCAAAGTTGGGTATAAACCTCCTGTAGTACCCCGTAATTCCCAAGAAGGCTCTCACCTGCTTCTTATTCAGAGGCCGTGGCCAGTTTTGTATGGCATCAACTTTATTAAGCTGAGGCTTTATCAGGCCTCTGACAATGGTGTATCCCAGATATTTTACTTCCTCCATGCCTAGACAACACTTTTTTGGGTTGGCTGTCAAACCTGCCTTATAGATGGAGTCCAACACTGCTTGTACCCTGGGTAAGTGAGACTGCCAATCAGGACTATGAATGACCACGTCATCCAGATAAACAGCCGCATACCGTCTATGGGGCCTTAGAATCCTGTCCATCATTCTTTGGAAGGTAGCAGGTTCCCCATGTAGCCCGAAGGGCAACATCTTGTACTGAAACAAGCCCTCTGGCGCTGAAAAAGCTGTCTTTTGTTTGGCACTCTCGGTTAATGGAACTTGCCAATACCCTTTGGTTAGGTCAAGAGTGGTTAAATACCTTGCCGTCCCTAGTCGTTTATGGGGCAAGAACCTTCCCGGCCTGGCAGGCCTGTCTCCAGGTTCTACATCCTCAGTCTTAGGTACATTCCACCGCCCAGCACGCTTCTCCCCTGGAACAGTCTTACCAGTGTCTGGGGGAGTTCGCCGGTGCGCCATCGGGGCTCGGTGGGGCATACTCATCAGCTCCTCAGCTGCCACGTACCTCTCCACCAGCTCGACCAACTGGTCCGCGGATTTAGGGTCTGCATGGCTCACCCACTTGCGCAGAGTCGCAGGTAACGATCGCAGGTACCGGTCCATCATGACCCTTTCCACGATCTGTGGTCCCGTCAGCGTCTCAGGCTGTAGCCATTTTGAGGACAGATGGATGAGGTCATGCATCTGTGAACGTGGAGGGTTGTCCATATGGAACTCCCAGTGGTGGACCCGTTGGGCACGAACAAAGGTGGTGACTCCCAAGCGAGTTAGGATCTCCTGTTTTAGCTTTTTATAGTCCTTGGCATCAGCCAGGCATAAGTCAAAATACGCCTTTTGTGGCTCCCCAGACAAAAAAGGTGCCACCAGACTTGCCCACTGCTCCTTGGGCCAACTCTCCCTTTCGGCCGTTCTTTCAAATGCGGCGAGATAGGCCTCCACATCATCATCCGAAGTCATCTTTTGGAGGAAGTGACTGGCTCGTATGGAGTGAATGGGGGTGGGAGGACCAGTAGTAACCTCTCTGGGCCAGGCGACCAGGTGCTGTACCACCTCTCTTATGGCCTGGCTGTTTTCCGCTAAGGCCTGGCGGGTTTCCTCAATGGCGACCTGTTGAAGTCTGTTAGTCTCCTGCTGAGCTCTGGTAGATTCTTGCTGAAGTTTGTTTGTCTCCTGCTGAGCTGCTGTAGCTTGGAGCAAGGCCTTAATAATGTCCTCCATTTTGTCCTGGGGTGTAGGTTGGAAGCTGAACCTTGCCTCTCTGAGCATTGGCTGACGCCTCCTCTATGGGACTCCAAGGACACAGTGTTATTTCCACACTCACAAATTGGGTGTCTGTCCCTTTAATTTTTAAATGGAAAGTTTTCCTCTTGCTGCAACTTCAGTGTGTGTGAATGCCTGCATTCTCCACCATATTGTGACACAGTCAGATTAGGAGGTCCCTCTCCTGGGTAGGGGACTCCTTCCTTACACACACACACAGCAGCAGGGAAGCAGCACACCAGTCTGGATGCTAGTACAAGCTGGTCGGCACCAGTCTTTATTGTGCAAAACAGAAAGAACAAAAGAAACCATAAACATAAAACCTAGCCCTGGCCGGGCTGTAACTTCACAGGTGGTTCCCTCACTTCCAGAACCTGGCAGGGCCTAATGCCCACGCCAGCAACAAAGGCACAGCACAACACTCACAGTTAGGTTTTCCAGTGTCTCTGAGCAAACTCCCTGTCTGCTCTCCCAGGTGAGACACTCAGCCCTAAACACACAAGGCTTATATTGGCCACTCTCAGGTGGAAACCCTAACAAGCCTGTTACCAGGCTAAGAGAACCAAAACCTGGAATGGCCGTGGGTGGAGCCCTCCCTCTCCTCTCACCCACAACCCCCAGGTCCCAAACCGGCTTTTCAAAAAGCCGAGATTCAAGCCTGCTACACTGCAGACTTTCTCCAGTAGCCGCACGTGCATCAACAAAGTAGTGCCAAGCGTGCGCCTGTGTCATAAGTAAAGGGCTGGCTGGCTTGACCATTAAAGGGTGCTGTAACCCCCAAAGTACACTCCAAACAAAATAAAAAAATATTTTCTGTGTTTGTGAATTGTGTTCACTGTGGCTGCACGTGTATTAACAAAGGAGCAGCGCCAAGTGTGCGCCTGTGTCCCATAAGTAAAGAGCCGGCTGGCTCATTTCTTAAAGGGTGGTGTAACCCACAAAGTGCACTACTCTCCAGCAAAAATAAAAAAATATTTTCTGTGTTTGTGTGCGCCTTAGCCGCACGTATATATCAAATCAATATAACATAAATGGAGGACCAAACTTTCTCTGATAAAAATAAAATAGAGAAAGATCAAGAACCACTTCCTCCTAGTGCTGAAGCTGCTGCCACTAGTCATGACATAGACGATAACATGCCATCAACGTCGTCTGCCAAGGCCGATGCCCAATGTCATAGTAGAGGCCACATACAATCCCAAATGACAAAGTTCAGGAAAATGACCTTAAAAAAAACATTTAAATCATCTGAAGAGAAACATAAAGTTGCCAATATGCCATTTATGACACGGAGTGGCAAGGAACGGCTAAGGTCTTTCCCTATGACTTGTGTGTGTCATACTAGTATGACTAGTATGTTCATGACTAGTGGTGCAGCTTCACATGACGATGGAAGCCCTCCTCCCGCTAAAAAAAATCAAATGAGTTAAGCTGGCAAAAGCACAGCAAAGAACTGTGCGTTCTAAGAAGATATCACAAATCCCCAAGGAGAGTCCAAGTGTGTTGGCGGTTGCGATGCCTGACCTTCCCAGCACTGGACGGGAAGAGGTGGCTCTTTCCACCATTTGCATGCCCCCTGCAAGTGCTGAAAGGAGCACCCACAGTCCACTTGCTGATATGCAAATTGAAGATGTCACTGTTGAAGTACAACAGGATGAGGATACTGGTGTAGCTGGCGCTGAGGAGGAAGTTGGCGAGGAGGATTCTGATGGTGATGTGGTTTGTTTAAATCAGGCTCCGGGGGAGACAGTTGTTGTCCATGGGATGAAAAAGCCCATCATGGTCATGCCTGGGCAGAAGACCAAACATTCCACCTCTTTGGTCTGGCAATATTTCTATCCAAATCCGGACAACAACTGTCTTGCCATATGTACCATATGTAAAGGTGAAATAAGTAGGGGTAGGGACGTTAACCACCTACGAACATCCTCCCTTATACGGCACCTGCAGCGCGTTCATAAAAAGTTACTGTCAAGTTCAGAAACTTTGGCTAAGACCGTAAGCAGTCCAGGGACACCTAAACCCCGTTGTCCTGTTGTATCCAAGCGCCTGCAAACCACACCGTCAACTCCCTCCTCGCCAATTTCCTCCTTAGTCAGGATCGGAAGTAGTCCTGCAGGCCATGTCACTGGCATGACTGACTCTCCTATCCGGGATTCCTCCGGAGGATCCTGCATTGCTACGCCTCCTGCTGCTGCTGCTGTTGCTGCTGCTGGGAGTCGTTCATCATCATCCCAGAGAGGAAGTAGGAACACCACTACTTTTACTAAACAATTGACCCTCCAACAGTCATTAGCGAGGAGGATGAAGTATGACAGCAGTCATCCAGAAGCAAAACGTATAACTGAGGCCTTGACTGCTATGTTGGTGTTAGACGTGCGTCCGGTATCCGCCATTAGTGCAGTGGGATTTAGACAATTGATGGAGGTAGTGTGTCCCCGGTTCCAAATCCCGTCTAGATTCCACTTCACTAGGCAGGCGATACCGAGACTGTACAGAAACGTCAGAAAAAGTGTCCTCAGTGTCCTGAAAAATGCCATTGTACCCAATGTCCACTTAACCACGGACATGTGGACAAGTGGAACAGGGCAGACTAAGGACAATATGACTGTGACAGCCCACTGGGTAGATGTATCACCTTACGCAGCAACAGCAGCAGCGTCACCAGTAGCAGCATCTCAGAAACGCCAGCTCGTTCCAAGGCAGGCTACGCTGTGTATCATCGGTTTCAGTAAGAGGCACACCGCCGACAACCTCTTAGAGAAACTGAGGGAAATCATCGCCCAGTGGCTTACCCCATTTAGACTCTCCTGGGGATTTGTGATATCTGACAACGCCACCAATATTGTGCGGGCATTACATCTGGGCAAATTCCAGCACGTCCCATGTTTTGCTCACACAATAAACTTGGTGGTGCAGAATTTTCTGAAAAGCGACAGGGGCGTGCAGGAGACGCTTTGGGTGGCCCGAAAAATTTCTGCCCACTTTCGCCATTCAGTGACTGCGTGCCGAAGACTGGAGCGCCAGCAAACACTCTTGAACCTGCCCCGCCATCACCTGAAGCAAGAGGTTGTGACGCGGTGGAACTCAACCCTCTATATGCTTCAGAGGATGGAGGAGCAGCAAAAGGCCATTCAAGCCTATACATCCACCTATGACATAGGCAAAGGAGGGGGTATGCACCTGACTCAAGCACAGTGGAGAATGATTTCCGTGTTATGCAAGGTTCTCCAGCCCTTCGAACTTGCCACACGTGAATTCAGTTGAGACACTGCCAGCTTGAGTCAGGTCATTCCCCTCATCAGGCTTTTGCAGAAGCAGCTGGAGAAAGTGAAGGAGGAGCTAAGATGGAGCGATTCCCCTCGGCATGTGGGACTTGTGGATGAAGCCCTTCATTTGCTTTGCCAGGATTCCAGGGTGGTCAATCTGTTGAAATCAGACCACTACATTTTGGCCACCGTGCTCGAACCTAGGTTTAAAGCCTATGTGGTGTTTCTCTTTCCGGCCGACACAAGCCTGCAGAGGTGCAAAGACCTGCTGGTGAAAACACTGTCAGCTGAAGCAGAACATGACACGTCAACAGCTCCTTCTTCATTTTCTCCCGCAACTGGGGCTGCCAGGAAAAAACTTAGGTATCCTAAGCAACCCGCTGGCAGTGATGCAGGGCAGGCAGGACCAAGTTTGGACATCTGGTCCAGACTGAAGGACCTGGCAACAATTTCTGACATGTCTACTGTCACTACATATGATACTGTCACCATTGACAGAATGGTGGAGGATTACATCGGTGACAGCATCCAAGTAGGCATGTCAGACAGTCCATACCTGTACTGGCAGGAAAAAGAGGCAATTTGGAGGCCCCTGTACAAACTGGCTCTATTTTACCTGAGTTGCCCCCCCTCCAGTGTGTACTCCGAAAGAGTGTTTAGTGCAGCCGGGAACCTTGTCAGCGAAAGGCGTAGGAGGTTGCTTCCACAAAATGTGGAGAAGATGATGTTCATAAAAATGAATTATCAACTCTTCCAGGGAGACCAGCCTCCAGAACGTACAGAGGGACCTATGGTGGTGGATTCCAGTGGGGACGAGTTAATACTCTGTGAGGATGAGGATGTACACAACACTGAAGAGGGTGAGGAATCGGTGGATGAGGAGGATGAGGACGACATCTTGCCTCCATAGAGCCAGTTTGTGCAGGGACAGATTAATTGCCAGCTTGTTTTGTGGGGGCCCAAACGAACCAATCATTTCAGCCACAGTTGTGTGGCAGACCCTGGCGCTGAAATGATTGGTTTGTTAAAGTGTGCATGTCCTGTTTATATAACATAAGGGTGGGTTGGAGGGCCCAAGGACAATTCCATCTTGCACCTCTTTTTTTTCTTTGCATTATGTACAGTTTGGGGCCTAGTTTTTCAAACTGCCATCCTGTCTGCCACTGCAGTATCACTCCTAGATGAGTCACGTGTTTGTGCCGCCCACTCGTGTCGCTTAGCATAGTCATCCAGCTACCTCGGTGCAACCTTTTGAACATAAAAACAATATTGTGAGGTGTTCAGAATAGACTGGAAATGAGTGGAAATTAAGGTTATTGAGGTTTATAATAGCATAGGAGCAGAAAAACCAACACATTCTGTGATTTTAGCTGTTTTTATGCTTTTTTTAAAAAAAAGTACAGATCCAAAAGACAAAACCCAGAACCCAAAACACAGAAGGGTGATTTTGGCAAAACCAATCCAGATCCAAAACACGAAGAAAGATCCAGATCCAAAACCAAAACACAAAACACGAAAAGTGGCCGGTGCACACCCCTACTCTAAATATGATTATTAAGGGATAATGCCACACACTTTCAGTAATGAAGTAAGAGGAATGGCAGCATGATAAAATAAATAAATGTTCTTTCACATTCTACTGACAACAATATGTGCTGGGTATTTAATTATTTCCTCATTCAATGTATGAATTAATGTATGTATATTTAAACTTGTTAAATACAAGTAGCGTTTTCTCTTTGTATTATCAGAATAACCACATTTGTGATGCAAACATATGTGAGGTATTATAATATTTGAGATACAATATACTTCCTGAATTTATTGAGAAATGCAGTTTATTTGAAGTGGACATAATAGTTTAGGAAAATAAAATCACCTTCATATATACCCTCCAATAGACAGTGCTTCTCTGCGCTACTTGATTGAAGGAGTGATATTTTCCAAGCATTAATAGTCAAATAAACCTCAACTTGGTAGTAACAATGTTATAATAATATAGAACAGGGGTGTCCAACCAGTCAGAGGCAAAGAGCCCAAAAATATCTGTAGGTATGTCAAAGAGCCGAGATCATGTGCACGCTAAAGGCACACATGCAAAAATGGATGTGACCAGCTGGGCAACGCCCCTGTTATGATGTTTGTAGGAGCATGTAAAAGCGCATGCACACAAAGACCATGGTGGTAACTATTAAGGGAAAGGAAAGCCAGAACAATATAAAAAACATTGAAAAAAACAGATCCACATAAAATACATTGGAATAAGCCAGATCCACATAAAATACACTGAAAAAATCACATATACAAATAATACACTGAAAAAGCCACATACACATAAAATACACTGAAAAAGCCACATACACATAAAATACACCGAAAAAGTCACATATACAAATAATATACTGAAAAAGCCACACTCACATAAATGACACTGAAACAAGCCAGATCCACATAAATTACACTGAAACAAGCCAGATCCACATAAATTACACTGAAACTAGCCAGATCCACATAAAATACACTGAAAAATCCATATATACACAAATACACTACAAAAGCCACATCCACATAAAATACACTGAAAAAGCCACACTTCCTCCCACATCAGCCCCCCCATGGCACAAGTAAAATGAAAAAAATAAAATAAAAACCTATAACTTTTACCCTTTTGTGACTGTCTGTGTCACAGAGGTAGGCTTCGACGTCAGCGACCGCATTCTCCTCGTGGCTGCAGGTTCACCTCTGAGGCAGTCAGTGTCAGTCAGGGGAGCTGGCAGGAGACTTTTGCATAAAACTCTATTTTGCCTCTAAAAAACTAAAAACTTCTGATGATACTAATGTTCATGAAAAACCTATTGTTCTAAATGAATCTGACCAAGAAGGGTTACTTTCTTTGGAACAACTATTAAATGAAAACACCACAGAGATTATTTTGTTTGATGCTAATACACATATTGATACATGAAAGCTACCTAGATTTAAAAGGAAATCACAATTCTTTCCACTTGAACATAAAAGCCCTGCTGTGAATATCTTCTATAATAAGACTCTAAATGAATTTAAAACATTGTCAGAAATCAGATATTAAAAATAGAAATAAAAAGAAATACTATCCTATGTCATTTAAACAAAATATCTCTAATCAGGAAAGATTGGCATTAAAGCAGTTAAAAGATGATAATTCTTTTACAATAAGGCCAGCTGATAAGGAGGTGGGATTATCATCCAAGACAGAACTAATTACATTTTTGAAGCAAAAAGACAGATATATGATAAGAAATATTATACTTTACTGTCAGGCAATCTCACCACACCATATCGGTTAGACTTTATAAACATGTTGGATCGAGCAAAAACGGAGAAGGCAATCTCTGAGGATGAATTAAAATTTTTGTTTTGTGCACACCCTGTTACACCGATATTTTATCACTTACCCAAAATTCACAAAACACTAGTTTCACCCCCGGGATGCCCTATAATTTCTGGTATTGGTTCACTCACTTCTAATTTGTCACATTATGTAGATGCTCACTTACAAAGTCACGTCACAAATTTAAAATCCCATATTAAAGATACTAAACATATATTACAAAAAACCTCTGAAGTACACTGGAAAAAAGGGTGGGGATTTCTTACCCATGATGTCCAGGCACTTTATACAAATATTGCACATCAAGCAGGTATCGAAGCAGTAAAATATTACTAAGAAACTGATGTTAATTTATTAGTAGAGCGACGGGACTTTCTGTTGGAAACAATTATGTTTATTCTCACACATAATTACTTTCTTTTTGATAATAATTATTATTTACAAGCATTCGGGATGGCCATGGGGACCAGGTTCGCACCTAGTTTCGTGAATCTCAATATGGGCTGCCTTGAAGATCAACTCATATGGACTGGCCCATATAGAGAGAACCTGGTCCTCTATGGCCGGTTTATTGATGATTTGTTTATTATTTAGGATGGGGAACTCACATGAGCACTGGAGTTTGTTAATTATCTCAACACCAACACTTTTAATCTCTTTTTTACCAACAACGTTTAGTTATGATACAATACATTTTTTGGATATCGCATTCTCAGTACAAGATAATATTATTGTTCCATCAAACTATGTAAAACCTGTGGGTGTAAATAATTACTTACAATATCAAAGTGGTCATCATAGACCATGGATATAGAATATCCCCAAAAATCAATTCTAAGACTCAGGCATAACTGTGCTAAAGAGGAGGACTTACTCCTCCAAATGGAGGAGATGATCACACACTTTAGTAGGAGAGTTTCCCCAGAACAATTACTAGAAAATGCTAAACAATATGCTAAATCCATTAATAGATTAGACTTCCTTACAAATAAGAAAAAATAAAGTCATAACTATAGAAAAATAAATGAAAACTATGATAAAGATACTCCAGAATCAGTGACTTTTATATCCAGATTCAACACTAGATCAGGAATGATCAAAAAGATTATTTACAATAATTTTTCAATCTTGAAACAAAACCCTATATTAAGAAACTGTATTGTAGATAAAACTAGGATTACTTTCAAAAAGAACACAAACCTAAGAAATATATTGGCACCAAGTGAATTAAAATCAAAAATAAAATCCTCTGATAAAACATGGTTACAATCCAAACCTAAAGGGAATTATTGCTGTAATAAAATAATCCATTGTAATTACATGCAGAATAGAGCCCGTAGAGTCACCTCCACTATAAACAAAGAAACATTTTGCATTAAGCAGTTTATTAACTGTGAGTCTACATACTGTGTGTATGTCCTACATGTTCCCTACAATATGTAGGCAGAACAACACAAACTATTAAATGTAGATTCAGAGAGCATAGATGGAATATCATCAATAAGGTACTTACACATAGTGTGTCACAACACTTCTTTTATCATCATAATAACGACCCTCTAGGTCTGTCTGTTGTGGGGGTGGAACACTTTGGAAACACAAAGAGGGGAGGAAACAGGTTTCGTCAACTATGTATAGGGAAATTAGCATGGATATTTAAACTAGACACCTTAAACCCTAATGGGCTAAATGAGGCATTAGATTATGTGTCAATAGAATAAAGAAACATACTATAGTTTATATAAAGTCTCTATGGTTATGGGTTATCCCATCGATTTAGATTTTGATTATCACTCCTACAGGTTGTGGGGAGCCATCGGTATGGCACGAAGGACGTCTGTCACCGTCCTTCATATACTAGCCCCCACATACAGATAGGAGAAAACTATGTAGTAAGGGGGTGGTTTATGGTTACATTTATAGGGTAATATTCATCAATAAGAAAACACCGATCCATACAGAAGGCATTTGGATAATGTTTAGCAATATAAATTTGAGTTATATTTAGTGATATGCACCCTATCTAACACATTTATATGTATGAAGATCTACTTGAATTGAATGAGAAACCTTAGAGGACTGTTAGTATCTTCTATATGTGTATATATATCATCCTATGAAGAGGATTTGCATTCAGTTGATAATAATGATCATAAAATAGAGCTATGGGCATTTATAAGAACTAATAGAACTACATAAAGAATTACATTAATAAAGAAAATTCTTGGAGACCGAAGAATAGGGGCTGTAAATTTACCTGTTATATTGAAAATATCTAAATATAGCAAAATGGGGGTGCATATGCATGTAGTTTATATTTTATTTTATATTAAATTATATGTTTATATTTATTATATGCATATATATATATATATATATATATGCATTATTTGTATTCATTTACATGTGCCTATTTTTGTATATTTGTATGCATGTGTAAGTTTACACGTGTATTTATATCTGGGATATTGTATCATTAATATAATAATCATTAATATAATATTCATATGGTATGTTTATGCATCGCACTTATATATGTGTCCATATACACATATATATGTGCGTTCTTGTGGCCGTTCTTGTGGGCAGCGTGTGAGGTGTGCATTGCACAAATCAATTAAGCTTATTAAGTTGGAACAATATAAATGAATAAAATAAATAAAATTAAATAAAATAGAAGAAATGACTAATGGGGATAACACATTAATAAAAATAAAAAACATTTTTATATATTTTATATAGACAGGAGGCTTGTAGTTTTTCTGTTTTCTAAATTGATTTTAAGGCTATTATTTTTATTATTATTATGATTACTACTAATTTTCTTTTCCTTTTTCATATTTTTATTGATTTATTTACTTTCTATATTATTGTGGATTTGAAATGAATGATAAGTTACTGTAGGAATATTAAAATGCACCTACAACGTGTTTATACATTGCAACTGTTTAAAAGATCTGTACGTGAGCCAGAAGTATTCTAAACAGAGTAAAGGCCCCCATACATCAGAGATGGATTGCAGCAATCGTGCAATTTGCAATCGATTGTGTATAAAAATCTGTAATGTATGGGCTTCACAGATCGCAGATTGCAACCAAAAAGTGATTGGAATTGTTTAATCAGATTATCCAACAAGTTTGATTTCACAGATCCATTGGGGCTGTAGATTGCTAGTGTATGGGCATGATCAGCAGATTTGCAGACCGTTTGTAGCAAAATGATGGGTCTTTCAAGATTGACAGATCTGTGTTTGCTGCAATCGATCTGCAAATCAATGAAAAAAAAGATCTGTAGTGTATGGGCGCAGATTGCTCAATTGGGAAATCCTAAGAACGGGCAATAAATCTTCAAATTGTTCAATTGTGGTTTTCAGATTGCTGATGTATGGGGGCCTTAACAATACACAAAGAATTGGAATCAAGTGCAGCAGATTAAACAACTAATTAATGAGATCCTAGAGGAATATAAGGAGACTCTATAGACCTGAGTCTCTAGTCTTGAGAAAGTCCCAGCATCTTACAGGACGAAACATGTTGACCTTTCACCCTCCAGCTACGTGCCTTGCTCCAGACAAGCCAGAGAGGCTGCTGCTTATTCAAAGAACCTGAATGCCAGTGTCCAGGAACAGCAGCATTAGCGGTCAATATTACCGCAGACACCGCTTCCCTCATTGCTGCCTGCAGAGCCGTAACTAGACTTTTTGGTGCCCTGTGCCAGAAAGAGCATTGGCGCCCCCTAATTTTTCAAATGGACATAATGCACCCAAAAAAGGGGAATGGACTCATGGGGAAGGGCTAAGGAAGATATAGGGGAGGCCAGGAGATACTGGGGATGAAATAATAGGAAGCTACAAGTGAGAATTATAATAAACAGAAATTTGACAGGCCCAAACAGCGCCCCCTGACCAGTGGTGCCCTGTGCGATGGCACCGGCCGCACTACCCTAGTTACGGCCCTGGCTGCCTGACATCTGTTCCTGCACGGACAACTACCACCTGGTCAACAGCAGCAGCCGCATACCACCGCACACAACATTTACCCCTGCCCACCATCAGAGATCCTACTACCTCACACAGAGGATAGTATCCGGTCTTGGACTTCTTTGCGTGGCCAAGCTAACACAGTGAGCTGGGGATATCAAAGGTGGTTAATCTTTCTGCTCATTTCGATTGAGGTAACAATATCTTTAATATTCAAGCTGCAGGATTAGTGTGATTATAACTGGGACGCCAGTGGAATCACTAACAGCTACGGATTGCATTTTCTCAGGCTTGCTCTCTGAGAACATTGAAATTGCAACAATCTGTTATTTGTTTTCAACTATATGTTTCAAAGATTCACCAGTAGCAATTAAGCATTAATGAACTGTGGACATTGACTACTTCCACACACAAGTGGTGATTTAATAGCTCTGTATGTAATGCTCCATATATTAACAGTGTTTCCTATGTAATATGCTGCTATATTGATTGTGATTTTATTTTTAGTTTTATATTGTCTAGATGTCTATGTGATTAAACCTATTTTTATGTAATTATATACAAGTCTCTTGTGCCTAAATAGAAAGAAAATACTTATATACTATAAACATTGAATGGGATTACTTTATACCACTATGCACAGCGATTAAAGAATTTTAGCCTTTCTGTATCCCTCAGGGTCTCAACTAGACCCTTTCCTTGCGTTATTTAATTATACTATCCTATGTACTATTAGTGCCGGGAAGTGTAGTGGTTTCACTACATTCATAGATTGAGCTGGCAGGGGAGTCCCATCAGAAAAACGGAAGAGCCACATGTGGCTGAAGAGCCACAGGTTTGTCAAAGTCAGATAATCGGATATGATCGCTTGCAATTATTATCTGACGATTTAGTCATCTATGGTCTGATGACGAATTGCTTGGATGCTACCCTGCGTCAGCACAATTCGCATACGCACAAATATATATTTATATCACTACAGAATTTGGTCAGAGTGTGGAAGACAGGTTTGGTGTGTATGTCTGTGGGTGTTTGCATATGTATTGAGAGAATCCGCATACTAACACAATTTGCCTGTAACAAAATTAATAAAAAATGTACAGAAACCAGTATGCTCGAAGTAAGCAATCTACAGTAAATGTAAAATTAAGGGTTATTGTCAAGAACCTGCAAGTCATTGGCACTTGTGTGCCGCTTTGTTCAGTACTAGTCTGGTCCAAATGAACTGGCATTTAGACTATGAATAGGTAGAGGAAAACCATTGAATTAGTCAATTAGAATGTGTCTCCTTCAAGCAGCCGTGGCTCTCTCTCCCCCCCCTGTTTAGAAATAAGAAGTGGACTCCCATTTACACCTCGCACTGTAGTTTTAAAATATGTCAGAAATGGATAAAATATATTAATTCATCACAAAATACACGGAATTACATAAATGCACAAACATAGACACATATTTACATATAATCAGAAATATACACACATTGATAATTGTATATATACTTATTTAAGTACTCATGGATGCACGTGAGCTTACTGAGGTATATACACATTGTTGAGCATTCACTTAGTTTTAAATACAGACGCACATTAGCGACCACAATCATATACATATATTTACACTTATAAAAGGTTCCTGCACAATATGGTTTATATTAAAGATATAAGTTATAATACGAAATGCATGTATTTGATATCTAAGGTATAGAACAATGTAAACACACCATCAGGATTGATCGGCTGGGACCTGGTACCGGGGCACAAGCGTATGTATTTGGCTGTAACCTTGTATTATAATTGTATTTACAATCAGTGTCTAGATCAAAGCGTGTATTATTTCTTTTTGTTGAATAATATAACTATTTGTGCTTTGGAAACACAATTGGGCTGGTCTGCAATTATTATTGTGTGCAACGCTAAACAGCGACTTTAGGGGATAGAGATTAATTAGAATCCATAGGTTGGTCACCGCTGATATAGAACATAATATAATGTATCTAACTTTATTTGGGATAGTTGTAACCAACTTAAATTAGATACACTTACAAATATAGGGCCTGATTCAGGTTGGATTGCAACTGCGATCGCGGCTGCGCAGTCTGACTGCAAAGCTATATGCTAAACAATTGTGATCGCTATGCCATCGCAACACTACATAAGGACGCCCACCTTACAATAAACACATCCGTAATACTTTGCAAGGCTGCAAAAACATCAGTAATGTCGACTACAATCGGAGCCTCATGCACACTTGCACAAGGTCTGATCTTACTAATTTATGCATGCCCCTGCAACGGCGTTCAAACGCCCTGGCACGCCTTCATTTCGCTGACCCCCCCCATCACCTCCCACATACGGTACTTCCTGTCAATCACTCTGCATAGTCTCTGCGAGTGCAATCCCAATCACAGTGGCTGATTTGTGCACGCACACTGCGATGCATCTGCATGCACAGAATGCAACAATCGGCCAATAGCATGCGTAATGGCAGTTGCGATCCAACTCAATCAGGCCCATAGTTGGAGAACTAATCCAACATTGAAATAAGAACAGCCAAGACAAAAGTTTTCATTTGAATAAGAATCTATTTATTGCAGACATGATCACAACAGTATAGCTTCGTTTTAAACAACACATCTGTATGTATTAAACTAATTGAAATATTTATCCCAGTGTGCACTGTAAAGGAAAAGCTCTTTCATCTTTTCTTTTTGTATTGACTAGATATATGAGCTGAAATGATAGCACATCCATTGACAGTCTAAAAAGACATTACTGAAACAACATTATATGTATATATATATATATTTGGGGAAATAAGAAAAGTATTGTTTTGTTGAATATAGGGATAATAAATAACCGCTTTTTAATATAAAATTCTGGTGCGGGATATACTTTTTCTTGTAGCACGATTGGCCTAATTAGCTGGCCTTCACCAGATTTCTTTTCCCAGCAAAGAATTTTGTAAATCTATGAAAATACCTCAGAGGGTTCAGAATACGTATGAATTAATGAATAATACTAATATTTTCATAGCTAAACATCAGAGATACTCATCTTACTATGACGACCTTCAGTTTAAACCATGATCTCAAAACAGACCTACTGTGGCAAATGGAGTGAAGAAATCCTCCATATTTGGAGAATCATCCTATACTAGTAAGAGTGGATGGTTGGATGAATTAATAGATCTCAAAGATATTCTATTCAAACAATAAAAAACCTTCTGGAATAGGGCAACATTCGATAACTATCTGTAAAACAACCTTACACCCAGGGAATAGAGACCAAAGGTATTTCCAATCTTTGAATTAAATAACCAACTTAGGAAAGAGTGGGAAGCTAACCTCTTGAAAAGCTCCAATGGTTTAATAATTTAATTAAATATGACAGTCAAATGTTGGACGATTATTCAAAATAAATTAACAAATTAGGGGAAAAATTAAAAGAATAAAAGGATCTTGAAGATTTCCAAAAATCATACCAAAAATATGAGGCTGAAGTTAATCAATTTGAGAAGGCACTTATCGAAAGGAAAAAAACAAAATGATTTTGAGATAAAAACGATTATGCACATGGTGTCACGCTCCAGACACATAAAACTACCTTTTTACCTCTCCATTGTCTGTCCTGGCTAGCACTGAGTTCCGCTCACATTGTGCATCACTCCCGAATAGCACAGAGGTCCGCTCATGCTGCACATCGCTCCCAACTGGTACTGAGTTCTGTCTGTGCTGTTCCTGGCCAGTCTACTCAGGGTTCTGTCTCTGAGTGTGGAGATGGCTCCCCGCAGCCCCTTGCTCACAGCATGTCAAACAGGTTGCACTCTAGAGTTCCCTCTAAAACCACAGTATGGGTGCCATTCCAGTTTCAAGTCTGGTTACACAAGTCTCCTATTCCATCTAGTACTCCAGTCTGATTTCCCACTGAGACTTGCTCCTACCTGCTTCAATCAGTTCCAGCCGATATCTCCAAACATCCGTCAAATCTGATATCTCCAAACATTGGTCCCAAACCGATCCTACTCAACATTTTAGCATCAAAGGTCTCAAACCGATCCTACTCATCAATTAGCATCATTGGTCTCAAATTGATCCTACTCATCAATTCAGCATCATCAGTCTCAAACTGATTGTACTCATCTATTCAGTTTTATCAATTCCAATTCTATTCTATTCAGCTCATCATTGGTCGCAGTCCAATATCATCATCTTCAATTCTCATTACAACCTGCTGTATAATAAAGACATTCCATTCCTGTACTCGCCTTTGGGTCCATCATCCACTGCAGTTCCACTGCCTCCTTACATTAACACATGAGGAAGTCAAGCCACCCAGATTCATTCACACCTCCCTAGTCTCCTCTTCAGCCTCCCACGCCTGTTCTGGCCAATCTCAATCCTCAGGCATGACAGTTTGTTCTGGCAAACTGGATCCAGCTGAGAATCAAGCACAAGCTGCAGGATTTACACAGGATCTTACTGCTAGCCTAGAACACCAAGAGGCATCACAGGGCCAAGTGGTTCAGTTCCTCCAAGAACTGACTAACTGGCTGGATAACACCCAATCCACTCTTAGAGGCTCAGGAGTTTCCGTTACATCTATAAGGATTCCTCCACCTCCAGTTTCCTCAGTGGTACCTCGTCTACACATTCCTACTCCTGCAAAATTTGATGGGAACCCCAATACTTGTAGGGGTTTCTTGAATCAATTAAAAGTTCAGTTTGAGCTCCAACCCAGCAATTTTCCTACAGATCGTACCCATGTGGCATATATCATCTCCCTATTACCTGGATCTGCTTTAGACTGGGCTTCACGATTATGGGAAAGACCTGATCCCATCCTATCATCTTACATTACATTCTGACGAATCTTGGATGAGCCTGGGAGAGAGTAATCTGCATCGGCAGACCTGCTACATCTGCGCCAGGGTTCAAATTCTGTAGGCAAGTATCTGGTGCAGTTTCAAATACTGGCTTCAGAACTCTATTGGAATGATGGAGCATTCTATGCAGCCTTTTTAGACAAAATTAAAGATGTTCTTCTTAACCGTGATCTTCCAGACAAGTTAGACAACTTGATCTCTCTGTGTACCAAGGTGGACATACACTTTAAAGAATGAGCCATTGAGAGAGGGAGATTTGTTTATCCTAAACCTCAGGTGACAGTCTTGCACCGGGCAGTCTCTCCTCACAAGGAGGAACCAATGCATATGAATCGCTCTCGCCTATCACAGGAAGAGAGCCAAAGACGAGAGTCCAAGAAAATCTGCCTTTACTGTGCTGCTCCTTCTCATCAGCTCAACAGTTGTCCTGAGTGTCCGGGAAACTCCCACTCCTAACTTGGCAAGGAGAGGCTTAGTTAGGAGTAGTTTATTCCTCTCCAAAGGAAACCGACTGCATTGTTTCAGTTTCTCTGCAAGTGGCCAAGTACTTCAAGCCAGTTTCTGCTCTGTTGGATTCAGGCACAGCTGGCAACTTCATCACATCAGAATTGGTCCAGCAATGGGCATTACTAACAAAGAGTCTGCTTCATCCTATCTACCACAAAGAGGTTGATGGAAACTGCATCCTAAGGGGTACAATTACCCTACAGACTCGACCTCTGTAAGTCAAGATTGGTGCTCTGCACTTTTAAGTTTTCTTCTCATACCCAGGACATCACATTTGTTCTTGTCTTCAAAAAGTTCTTCCAGTATGCTCTGCTGTTCCGTCTCATCCGAAAACTTCTCCTTATGAAGAATTCACTGATTGTATTCAGTAAAGCTGGTGCTGCGGTACTTCCTCCTCCCCGTGCATGGGATTGTCCAATTGATTTAATCCCTGGGAAATTTCCTCACCGAGGGCGACTTTATCCATTATATCTCCCTTGAAAAAAAAACACATGACTGACTATATCCAAGAGAATCTGGTAAAAGGGTTCATCCGCCCTTCCACCTCACCTGCTGGTGCGGGCTACTTTTTCGTTGAAAAAAAAAAGGATGGAGATTTGAAAACTCTGCATCGACTACAGGGGTCCGAATGACATCACTATTAAAAACAGCTATCCTCTCTCTCTGGTTAGATAGCTTTTTGACTGAGTCAGTGGAGCTACCATCTTCACCAAATTGGACTTGCAAGGAACATATAATCTTATACGGATTCGGGAAGGAGACGAGTGGAAGACCGTATTTAATATCTGTGATGGTCTCAGTAATGCTCCCGCAGTATTCAAGCACTATGTTAATGAGATCTTACGCAATGTTTTGTACAAACATATTTTCCCAATGATCTGGGGGAACATTGCTGACAGGTAAAGGAGATTCTGACATGTCTCCGTTCCAATCACCTCTACTGCAAATTTGTAAAGTGTGTCTTTGAATTCAAGTCTATTCCCTTACTGGTATATATAATTTCAGGTTTTGGTCTTAGAATGGATCCAGAAAAGCTCCAAGAAATTCAGGAATGGCCGCTTACTACAACTCTCTAGACTGTTAAATGCTTCCTTGGGTTTGCGAACTACTATCGTAAATTCATAAAGAACTCGGACCACAGCATGTTGGGCATGTGAGATGCACCCACTCACAGGAGCATGGCATAGCACCCAGCTATGGGACTAAAGTATTCACTACTGTATTAGGATGGCGGGACCATCCCATAATAGCTTCATTTTTAGCAGGATGTATTTAGATGCTAAAATGGAACACACAAAAATTAGAGCACTACAGCTTTATTTTGTGCATCTCTTAAGTAAATAACACATAAACAAAATCTATTGTCTGTCATAGAGATAGATGCATGAAGAATTTAAGTTTGACATAACATCAGGTCATCTTATACACAGACATTCCACAGCACATATCCTAAACCACTGCTCCATGCTCCTTCCTCACTATCTACCCCATCTGTGTCGCCCCTGTTTGTCTGCCGGTCCCCTTTAGAATGTAAGCTCTCACGAGCAGGGCCCTCATTCCTCACTTTCTCCTCCTTCCCCTTCTCATAGTATCTTTTACTCCTAACTCCCCAATTGGCACCTAACATTTGGTTGCTTAGGCCCTGCTGCTTGCTTTATTCAGCTATGTGTATAAACCATGTCCTTGTCCTGTATTGTTTTATATTTGTTAATTACTATTAACTGTTTTTCTTGTGTGCTCATTTATGTACTGTGTAAGGTACTGTGGAACCTTTGTGGCACCATATATATAAAGGATAATAAGAATAATAATAACTTTTCCACCATCATTGCACCTATTACTGCTCTCTCCCGGAAAGGTGTCAATACATCCCAATGGTCAGAGGAAGCAAAGGAGGTCTTTAAAATATCAAACAGAACTTAATCTCAGCTCCTGTTCTTTATCAACCTGATTTTGCACAGCCATTTATCTTAGAAGTGGACACTTCTTCCATAGGAGTCGGAGCTGTGCTCTCCCAATGCATTCCTGATGGTCTTCTCCACCCCTGTGGATTTTTTTCCAGAAAATTCACTCCGGCTGAGTGCAACTATTCTATTCGGTATTAAGAACTTCTCGGTATTAAGTTAACCTTGGAGGAGTGGTATTATCTTTTAGAAGGAGCTGTACATCCCATTTCATTCTGACAGACTACAAAAACCTTTTGTACCTTAAGGACAGCCCATTGTCTGAATTCAAATTCAAGGCAGATGGGCTCTCTTCTTCTCATGCTTCAACTTCAAAAATTGTCTTTTCGTCCAGGGGTCCAGAATATGAAGGCTGATACCCACTCTTGCTCCATGGACCAAGAAAATGAGACTACCTCTGCTGAGAAGCATCTCATCATCAATCTGGTGGCTTTCTCTGTAGTCAGAGTAGAATCCTCACCACCTGTTGGGAAAATTACGCATTAAGCTGCTACATTTGGGCTCATGCTTCCTGCTTTGCAGGTCATGCAGGCATACAAAAAAACCTTACTTGTGGCCTTCTCTCAGAAATTACATTTAGGACTTCATAGCCTCTTGTAAATAGTGCACCCCACATAAAGTTCCTCGTGAAGCCCCAGCTTGACAGTTACTTCCTTTCTCTGTTCCACATCAGCTATGGACTTCATCTGTCGATGGTCTTCATTACAGATCTTCCAGTTTCAAATAAAATCAACACCATCTGGGTGGTACTTGACCGGTTCACCAAGATGGCTTACTTCTTACCCTCATCAATCTTCTGTCAGGTCCCAAGTTGGCTCAATTATTTGTATAAGAAATCTTCAGACTTCATGGACTACCTCTGGAAATCATGTCTGACCAGGGAGTGCAGTTTGCTGCCAGGTTTTGATGTTCCTTGTGTTCTACACTTCAAGTCAAGCTCAATTTCTCCACTGCCTACCAATCCCGGTCCAATGGCCAGACAGAAAGAGTCAACCACGATCTGGAGTCACTTCTTCGTCTATACGCATCCTCCTCTCATGACTACTGGGCTGAACTGCTTCCTTGGGTGGAATTTTATCACAACAATCAGTACCATTCTTCATCTGGTTCTATACCCTTTTATGCCACTTATGGACTTCACCCTCGAGTTACTAAATTTCAGCCTCTTCCTGTCACCCAGGTTCCAACTGCTGTTCACACCTTGTATCACTTTGGAAGGAGATCCAGTCCTCTCTTGTGAAGGTTTCTGAGTGGTACAAGAAGTTTGCAGACAGGAAGACAAGAGCAGTTCCCAGTCTCAAGCAAGAAGATTAAGTTTGTCTCTCTACACGAAATCTGCGGTTAAGAGTTCCATACATGAAATTTGCATCCCAGCTACATTGGGCCATTTGCCACTGAGTGTGTTATCAACCCAGTTTCTTTTCAAACTCAAGCTACCTCCCTTCCTGAGGATTCCACATTCCTTCCATATTTCTTTATTGAAACCACCCATACACAACCAGTTTCATTCAGCACTTCCAAAGGCACCCAAAGTTCAGACTAACTGTGGAGTCAAATACGAAGTGGCAAAGATTGTGGATTCTAGAATCCGTTATGGATATCTTTGAAACTTGATCGATTGGAAGGGCTATGGCCCAGAAGAATATTCCAGGACTTTTGCCTCTGATGTCCATGCTCCTCAGTTTATCCGAGCATTCCACAAAAGCCTAAGAGGTGTCCTGGGACCATCCATGGAGGGGGGGGGGTGCTGTCATGCTCGGGACTCAAAAAACTACATTTTTACCTCTCCGTTATCTGTCCAGGGTAGTGCTGAGGTCCTCTTGTACTATGTATCACTCCAGATAGCACAGAGGTCCACTCACACTGCACATCACTCCTAGCTGGTTCTGCGGTCTGTCTGTGCTGTTCCTGCCTAGTCCACTCAGGGTTCTGTCTTTGAGTGTGGAGATGACTCCCTGCAGCCCCTTGCTCACAGCATGTCTCCTCAGCATGATATTACACAGGCTGCACAACAGAGTCCCCTCCAAAACCACAGTATTGGTGCAGCCATGTTGGACTCGGTAACCTAACACTCTTCCTCCACTCAGAGCGCTGCTCCCAGACCAGCTTATCGCAGCATCCAATCCCTGGGGATCTTCCCCTATAAAATATATTTCCTGACTGGCTCCATTGCCAGTACAATGTCACTCTGCTGAAGTTACAGCTCTGTGCTGAGCTCCCAGGTACTCTGTATCTGAACGGTTCCAGTCCGAGCCATTACAGTTCCAAGTCTGGTTACACAAGTATCCTAATGCATCTAGAACTCCAGTCTGGTTTTCTACCTGCCTCCATCGGTTCCAGCCAATAACTCCAAAAATCGGTCCCATCCGATATCTCCAAACATTGGTCCCATTTGATATCTCCAAACATCGGTCACAAACCGATCCTATTCATCAATTCAGCATCATCAGTCTCCAACCAATCCTATTCATCAATTCAAAATCATCGGTCTAAAACCAATCCTAGTCATCAATTCAGCGTCATCGGTCCCAAACCGATTGTACTCATCTAGTCAGTATCATCACTTCCAATTCTATTCTATTCAGCTCATCATCAGTTCCAGATCATCGGTCCCAGTCCGATAACATCATGTTCAATTCTCATTCCAACCTGCTGTATAATAGAAACATTCCATTCCTGTCCTCGCCTTCGGGCCCATCTTCCTCTGCAGTTCCTATACCTACTCACATTAACACATGAGGAAGTCCCGGCTCAAGCCATCTAGATTGATTGAACCTCCCTAGTCTCCTCTTCAGCCTCCCATGCCTCTTCTGAAAAATTTCAACCCTCAGACGTGACACATGGAAATATCTTTACATGTAATCTTTATAAGACCAGGAAGCCATATAAGAAGAACACCATGAAATATAGCACCACCGATACAGAAGCTTCAGAAAGCGAACTGTCAGAAAACACATTCTCCAGATCCAATACCATGTGGAAAGGGCCCTCTTTTTTAGGGGGAAGGCCTGAGTCCTACAGATGGAAATCGAGAACCTTCTAGATGATTAGGAGAGGAGGGGGAAAAAACGAGAAAGAGGAGACTGTGAAACAAACCCTCAGAGGAGATTTCAAACCTTCAGGAGATGAATAACAATGCTCTTCAAATTATTAATCTGACAGATAAAACTTTAATATGGTTCTTATTAAATATTCTATCAAAAGGCCTTTCTTTTTCCCCAATTAAGAACATGAATAGGTTTGAAATCGAGAAAGACAGTGGCGGAACTCCCGGAGACAATGGAGTCATTTACCGCTGGGCACCAGCCCTGAAGGGGGCACCTGGCTCCATTGTCATCTGGGCCAGCCACTGCTGAGGAGGAGCTGCATGGAGGAGCGCCACTGATCAGTGCTCCACCTCCAGTGGTGTAACTACGGAGGATGAAGGGGGAGCGGTCGCACCCCCTGCACCGTCCATTTGCCGGGCGCCCGCTGAGTGTGTTACCAGCGGGCACCCGCTCCTTCTCCTCCCCCCCCCGGCACCAGCAGCAGCCGGAGCTCACTCCTGAGCTCCGGGTCCCGCAGTGCACTATGGGAGTGATGTCATGACGTCACTCCCATAGTTCCGAGGAGCGGGCACTGGGGACGGAAGGCAGCAGCACTGAAGCGGGGATTAAGGAAAGTTGTTTTTTTTTTGTATATGTGTGTGTGCGCGTGCGGAGGGGGGGCACAATACTGGTGGCATTACAGGGGGCTTACTACTGGGAGCACTACAAGGGACTTAATACTGGGGCTTACTAGGGGGCTTAATACTGGGGGCATCACAGGGGGCTTACTACTGGGGGCACTACAGGGGGATTAATACTGGGGGCATTACAGGGGTCTTAATACTGGGGGCTTACTACTGGGGGCACTACAGGGGGCTTACTACTGGGGGCACTACAGGGAGATTAATACTGGGGCACTACAGGGGGCTTAATAGCCGGAAGCTCACCACTGACATCACGAGTGATGTCAGTGGGGCCGCCCCCAAACGGCAGGCGTTCCGTCGGGAATGCCTCCGTTTGTGTAGCCACCCCCCTGCCCCGCCTACAAAACGGGGCGAGCTGTCGATCACCATCGACAGCCGCCCCTTTTGTAGTGAGTCCCGGAGCGAGAGAATTTCTCTCTCACTCCGGGGCTTGCGCATAGGCTTAGAAGGCATCGACCCGCTTGCGAGCGCATAGGCTTAGAAGAAAGAGGCTTTAGAAATCTTTGGAGGAACAGAAAACAGGGAATGAATGCGTGAGATAAATAAGATCCCTTATACTACAAAACACATGCAAATTCACACCGGACCAAATGATCTGCCTGCAAATATGTTTTCTATGAAGGAATGGAGTTGTTCATTCTACTTTTTACTTATCTTTTAATTTATTTATTTTTTAATAATGACCTATTATAATGAATTTTTATTGTGTATATTCCAAAAATGATAATCATTCACAATTACATGAGAACACAATTATATCACTTAGTCATATATTTTTTAAAACAGTTAATTAATGTATATATTTCTTATACACTTCTACTAATTATTCTTCATTAAATACTTTTGCACTTCATCAATTATATATTCACATTATTGGTACCTACTTTATTGTTTCAGATTGATCTTTCACATATATTGAAGTTCACTTAGTCGAATCGATCTTACATCGTCCTATAAAAATCACCTATTCGACACAGTGAAGAATATATTATTATTTATTTATTTATTTATTTTTATAATTTTTTATTCATGTAAGAACAGCACTAATACTATATACATGTAGTTCTTGGAATAAAGTAGCCTTTTTTCTAAACCTCTATCTGATGGGCCAGCAGCAGGCTTGTTAGACTTGCATAAACAAATTTTGCATCCATTGGCAGACAACCAAAGTTTAGATGAAACCCAGGAAATCTAAATATAGACTGCCCAGATTGTGAAAGGTGCATGATCAGATCATATGATAGGGATCATTTTATGGAATTTAGAATGTTGTAGTATCTATTTGTCTGAATCAGTGCAGAAGTATTTGTTATGTACATTAGAGAAAAAGATAAAGGGCTAGTAAGCGGGCGCTCATTGCAGACAATGGGCCTGATTCAGAGCCGGACGCTATTTGCGCTCGCTCGTTCAGAAAAAGGGGCGGGCTATTTAAATTGAGCGTTCGCTCTTTGCGGTCTGTTGACGTCTCTATGTCTGAGCGAGCGAACGAAACATGCGCTCGCTATTTTGTAAAGACGCCCCCTGGCCGCTCGCATCATACGTCATCTCTGCTATTTATTAGATTAATCGAGTACATCGAAAGGCGTCTGAACTGCTCGCAGTGCTTGTGGTAGGATTTTCCTACCGCAATCATGCGAACAGTTCAGGCTAAGAAACAACTAAGTGACGTGGTCGATGACGCTGCTTTGTTAATTATGCACACCCTTAAAACGCCCGTTTTGACCATTTGGCACGCCAGCGTTCGGATCACCACTCCCCGTTTTCAAGCACCTTCCCCTGTAACCACCCACAAACGCCTCATCCTGTCACTCAAATTAGCAGGCACTCACTATTTTGAGAGCGCTCGATTTCCAACCGCAATGACTGGTTGGCGCATGCGCATTACGACCCATACAAATGCGCAGATGTGCGAACATCGCTCGGAGCGAACGAGCGGCCGCTTACGAGCGGCTCTGAATCAGGCCCAATGTTCGCTAATGTTTCCATGCATGTAGTTAGCAGTGCGCGTGCGCAAAGTAGTATAAGCGATCGGAATGTGCTCGCTCACCCTGCATAGACAGCCCAGTGGAATGAGTGACAGGAGAGGCCAATAGTAACGGGGGGGTGGAGTTGGGACGCCGGCGTGCCAGAGTGTTTCAATGCCGTTTCTGGGGAGTGCATAATTAACAGGCAGTGTCATAGTTCACGTCATCTGTTGAATAATACACTGAAGTGATTGCAGTGCTTGCGGTAATGTACAGTCAACCGCAAGCGCTACGGTCAGTTCCGATGGAACCCGATGTAACGATGGTTGTATATACTTCCTGGAGATTACGTACGCAAGTGGGCGGCTAAAGACAGGCTGGTGGGCGTCTGTAAGCACAAAGTGATCACTCACCAAGACATAGTGGGCGTGCTTATTCCTTGCCATGCGAGCGGCTGCCTTGACGTCACGTAGCTGAATTTCCATACGCTGGGAGCGAGTGGCCACATCTAGTGAGCGGGTAAGAATCAGGTCCATAGAGCGATATGGGATACAGCAGAAGTAAAGGAAAAAGGAGATGCAGGCATGCGTATGATACCAGTGAATTAGCACAATTTTTAGAACAGCAATAATTGAAAAGGATAAACCAACCTAGTTGTGCATTTTAAATTATTGCATTGTACTACAACATCACCTGTTCACCACAGTGAAGAATATATTATTACGTATTTATATTTTTTTATTCACGTAAGAACACCACTAATAATATATACATTGTAATGATATATATGTGTATGTGTGTGTGTGTATATATATATATATATATATAAATATAAAAAATAAGGGCACAGCCGTGCCCTTATATTAAGGCTGAATCGAAAAAAAACGGAAATCTCCATAGAGAATTCCGAAGGGGGGTGGGGGGGCAGGGTGTATAAGGGGCTACACCTCAAAAGCTATTGGAGGTACCGGGCTGAAATTTGGCATAGCGGGCAGAACTGTTTCTCGGTGCTGCCTGCCAAATTTTTGCGCAAAATCATAAAAAATGAGGATTTGGGAGTAATCTAAACTTCCAAGTGTCATTTTTTTCTGACACTCTCAGGCCCTGATTCAGACCCAGTCACGAGCGCTGAGCGCTCGCAACCGGGTCGATGGTGGCCCACAGCACATGCGCACAACAGAGCCGGCTCCGTCATGCGCATGCGCGAGACCCGGCTAGCGACCGGCACTCCGTCGCTTCGTGTCTCTCACCAAAGGGGGTGAGCTGTCGATGTTGAGTCACAGCTCGCCCCTTTTGGTGGGCGGGCTGGGGGGGTGGCTGCCCAAACGGAGGCGTTCCCATGAGAACGCCTGCCGTTTGGGGGTGGCTCCACTGACATCACAAGTGATGTCAGTGGAGAGCTTCCGGCTCTGTTAGAGCCAAAAGCTCTCTGGGGCTTGCGATGGGCGAGACCCTACAACAAGGGTCTCGTCACAAGCCCGATGGTTCCGATGGTCTTGACCATCGCAACCATCATCCTGGTTGCTTGCAATAGCTGTGGGTGGTCACCCACAGCTATGCAAGTAGCCAAGAGGCCACTCCAAAAAAAAAAAAAAGCCCGTCTCTGATTCAGAGCGAGCGCTCTGTCGGAGCGAACAGCTCTGAATCAGGCCCTCAGTTAGGAACACTTTTCTGCTGTTCTCTATGGGGATTTTTGGAAAGGCATAACTTAGGGTAGGAGGCGCATTAAGACTTGGGGTTTGTTTTATTAGGTAGCTATTGTTCCAGAATAGGGCCTTTTAGGGGTTCAGGTAATTGAGAAAGTTACAGTTTTTAACCTATTACCTCATAATTGCGCCATTATAGAGATAGGAAGATTCAATTCCTTGCCCAGCCTCAGTAAGCGCTTTCAGCAGGTGTACTCACTGTGGCTTCACTTGGGTGTACCAAGATGGCTGCCTTTAACTTGTGGTGGTCGTTAGCTGCTGCCAAGACCTTGGAGAGGAGGGATAGTGGATGTTAGCTGCAGCTGGGACCCGGGGACAGTAGACAGCATTAGCGGCGGCGATGCGGGCATCAGCGGCCGGTGGTGGTGCAGGTGGCAGGACCCGGGGGAGGTTGCAGGAGTCAGATGCAGGCTTGGATCTGAAAGATCCGTGATACCTGCATCTGTGTTTAAATAAACAAACACAGAAGCAGGGACCCGTCTGTACTTATGTGTTTGAAAAACAAAAACCTGTGTTGAAAAAAAAAAAAAATTGCTTGCCCCCCCAAAAAAAACAACAACCAGCAACGGGCTTCAGAGACCTGGTACCTGTAGTTCCACAACAAAAGCAATATTAAAAAAACACAGATCACACACACCACAGAAAAGTACAATTTTATTAAAACATACATGCACACTATCTCACAAACTCACCTATGTATCCCTGTAGCCAATCTGTCCTCTTCTCCAGTAGATTATCCATTGGAGTACTTGTAATAAAAAATCCATACTCACTTCCTCCTATGCGTGGATCTGTCCTCTTGGTTCCATAGTAAGCACTCCAGGGTCTTGGCAAAAAAAATGCATTTCCTGAGCCCTCGTACATTAGTAGTGTCCTCTAAGGATACTACTACCTGAATGACAGCTCCGCTGTGGGATTTCAGTACAGAAATCCCATTGTGGAGCACTCATTGGCTTAGAGAGGCGAGCCTTCCGCCTCTCAACCAATGAGTGGTTCTCACCATTGATTACAATGGTGAGAACCGAGCATGCCCTTTTCAAAAATGGCTACCGCGAGCCTAACACGGCTAGCGACATCATCGCTCCGCCCCCCTCAGCTGGCTTATATAATGCCAGCTTGAGGCGCCGTCCAGTCAGTCCATGGGCCGGGTAGCTGGAGAGAAGACCAGATGAAGCAGGAAGACGCCGCAGAAGCCCTGGATGGGCGGCGGCCATGCAAAAGAGCTTAAAGGACGCCACACTCCAGGCGAATATGCCATGAAAGTCCTGGGGGATTCGGCAGCCATGCAAAAGTTCTTAAAGGCTGGTGCCCCCCAGGTGAAGATGCAGGAAAATAAAATATTAAAACAAACTGTTTGTTTTATTTTAATATTTCTGTTGCAGGGGTACTATAGGTACTATAGGTACCAGCAGGCCCTTAATGATTTGCCTGCTGGTACTTGTGGTTCTCCAAGTACCAGTGTGCAGGGATGCCTGCTGGGACCTGTAGTACTACTGCAAAAGACAATATTTATATTTTCATATGCACCACACTACACAATCAACCTGGCACCCACTGCCCAGGGATGCTGGGGATAACCCCGGGCTATCAGCCTGGGCCTGGGGTGCCCTGGAGAGGGGGACTCCATTATTGGAAGGGTCCCCAGTTCCTCAAGGATCCCCGGCCTGGGCTGACTAGCGGTCAGGGAAGATGCTTCAGCTTGGAGGCCCGGTGAAAGGGCTTCCCCTACTAGAAAGGGTCCGGTGCTGGTTCTAATAAATACATGGGACCCTACACATTTTTCCCACTGTATTTCCAGAACCAGGGCCAGCTCAAAGCCCAGTGCTACATCATTTGTCCCCCATATTATGGCAACCAGGGCTGGTTCTGAAAAGCCTGGTGCTGGTTGTGCCTTATACAGGGGACCCTTACATCGTTTGGCCCTTGTATTGAGCACAAACAGTACTGGCTTCCCAAAGCCCGGTGCTGGTTGTTGTTTTTTTTGGGGGGGGAACTCATTTTTTTTGTTTTATATGTTGTTTTTTTTAATAAACACAGAAGCACAGACATGTCTCACTGATCCCGTCTGTGCTTTTGTGTTTATTTATACACAGTTGCATAGACTGCATGTGTGTATTCCAAAGAGCACACAATTCTGTGAATTAGCAGCTCCACCATTTTGTGAGTGACAGCAATCTCATTCTGTGAGAGTGTTGAATCTGCAGTTAACCACAGGGTGTGATTGCATAACATATCTGTATTGCGCAAGGAACACGTCCATTAAGGCGTCAACCTTAATGATCGTAATTTCATTGCTTTTTTCAGTTTGAGTGGCACAAATTCATTAGCTTTTTGAAATTTCAGATCATGTCTAAGAAGCCTTAATGGGACATTTGAAACTGTAAGGATTTTTGTCTATGGAAGGTATGCAGTCAGGAAACCGGCTGCCTTAATACCAACAGCCGGCTTCCCGGCTGCTTTATCCCAGCGTGGGATAAATGACCGGCGTTTATATCTAGACGCCTGTCCTTTACCCGACACTGGGAGACAGGCGCCCGGCATCCCGATCGAAGGGATTGCTGGGTGCCACGAGCGGACAGCCACAGGGGGGGAGGGTTAGGTTTAAGGCACCCAGGGGCAACTTAGGGTTAGGCACCCCCCCGGGAGGGATAGGCTAGGGGACGGGCGGGCTAGGCTTACACACACCCGGGGGGAGGTTAGGGTTAGACACCCCCCCGGGGGACTTAGGTTTAGGCAGCGGGGAAGGTGGGTTTAGGGTTAGGCACTTAGAGGGGGGATTAGGGTTAGGCACTTCGGGGGGAGGTTAGGGTTAGGCACCCCTAAGGAGGGTTAGGGGGTTAGGTTAGGTTAGTTTATACTTACCTTAGGGACGATCGGGATTTCCAGCACTGTCGGGCTTCTGCTGCCGGGCTCTGCTAATCTGTCGGGTTGCCGCTGCCGGGAATCAAACTGCCAGCCATGCGGAAGCCGGGATTCCATACCGATTCCCTATGGAATATATATAAATATATAGGGTTGGGAATGAAATGCCTACGGCCGGGAAGCCGTCTCACTAAATCCTGATGCCGCAAGCCAGGACACTGAAGATCCCAACTGGGGCTGGTAAGTACCCTAACCCCTAACCCTCCCCTCTCCCCCTCTAACCCTAGCCCTCCCTTAGTGGTGACTAACCCTAACCTCCCCCTCCCCGGTAGTGCCTAACCATAACCTCCCCCCAGGGGTGCCTAAACCTAACCACCCCTCCCTGCACCCTAAACCTAACCCTCTTGGCGTGGTGCCTAACCCTAAGTCCCCCCGGGGGTCCCTAAACCTAACCCTCCTGGGGTGTTGCCTAACCCTAAGTCCCCGCGGGGGTCCCTAAACCTAACCCTTCCCTCCCCCCGTGGCTAAGTGCTAACACTGCCTGACTTAGCTTCGCGTGGATGTCTTCCATATACTGCAAAAAATGGAGTAGCATTTGAAGAATGATACCTAAAGTTGTGGGCAAACTCTACCCATATCAATAAATCGAGCCAGTCTTCTTGAGAAGAAGAAATAAAAAGTCTCAGAAATGTCTTCAATTCCTGATTCAGCCTCTTAGTTTGGCTGTTTGTCTATCAGTGATAGGCGGAGGAAAACTTTAATTTAATTCTACAAGAGGCACATAAATCCCTCCAGAATTTGGCCACATATTGCACACCTCAGTCCGACACTATCTCCTTGGGTAGTACATGAAGTCAGAAGATGTCACTAATAAACATTTTGGCCAACTGTGGAGCAGAAGGAAGTCCCACCAAGGGAATAAAATGGGCCATTTTTGAATATCGGTCCACTACCACCCAGATAGTATTATATCCCTTGAAGGGTGGCAACTCAGAGATAAAATCCATTGACAGATGAGTCCAAGGAACATCAGGAATAGGCAAAGGATGCAAAGGGCCAACGGCTTTATTGCAAATGGATTTATGCTGGGTACACTTGGCAGAGGAGGCAATAAAATCACGGACGTCTTCTTGCATAGTGGACCACCAGTAGTTAAACGTCTTGAGGATGCCCGAGTGACCAGCAAACAAGGAGGCATGAGCCCAAGTTATTAGGTTCCTATGCAACTGATCAAAAGATCTTGCCAGGAGGAGGAGGCGGGGAAGGAGGAGGAAGCAACTGTGTGTGAGCAAAGACCAGAAGATCTAGAATAGGATGAACTTGAGGTTGTTGTTCTTCTTCTTGCCTAACCCTAACCTCCCCCTTGGGGTGCCTAAACCTAATCCCCTCTCCCCACACCATAAACCTAACCCTCCCATGCTGGACTTTTCGCTCCACATCGGAGCTTTTCCGGGGATAAAGTATCTGGCACGTGCCCGCTTTATCCCTCTATTCAATTTAAAATGAGCGAAAATGGGACCAGCCGAATTGGGATCCACAAAAAAAACGGGAATTTTCGGGAAATGTGCCTGGGACCCCCCTAAAGATGTCCAGACATGGGGGATCACTATGGGTACCCCCGTTTTTGCTTGCAGAAGAAAGTCGGGTTTTTAAATAGCCGCGGCAGGTGTTTTTTTCCTAACATTGAAGAAGTGATGCAGAAGAGCACTTAGGTTTTTTTTTTTTCATTTTTTTTAGTGGTCCCATCAAATTTGGGGTACATGAAAATGGGTACTAGCATATTTTTAAGTCCCTAAAGTCATTTTTTTTAAATACTGCAAAAATGCACCTGCCTATTCTAATAGCCTATTCTAGAAAACACCTGTCGCATACTTGCAGAGTAGCCCTGAACCTATTTCTCTATTTTTAAACACTGTTTTCCCTTCTTTTTTTTCACCCCAAATTTAATTAATTTTTTTTTTTTTTTAAACTTTTTTTGAAATAATTTATTTTTAAATGACATTCCCAGAGGTGCAGGCTATTTCTTTAAGCCTGCACCCCCTAAACCCCAATTCTGCACTTTTTTCGCTATGTAAAACATGGTGAAAAGTTATCCCCGTTTTTTTTTCAAAGACTTTTCGAACCTGCGAAGTCTTTGAAATTGAATACGGGGATAATTGAAATAGGCAAAAATGACATCATCGGCGTTAAATTATTGCTGATTCCGACTTTTCGCAGCCTAATTGAATACCCCCCTTAGTGGTTCCAGTCGCAATGCTGGCACAGGAGATTAGCACTAGGATAAAGTACTTGGATAATGTACTAAGGGCCTGATTCAAACCCGGCCGCTATTTGCGGGCGCTCGCTCATGAAAAGGGGCCATCTTTGCAAAGCATGCGCTCACTCTTTACGGTGTAAGGGCGCCTCTATGTCTTAGCGGGCGAGGGGCTTATTGCGCTCGGAAGTGTTTAAAGACGCCCCCTTGCTACTTGCAACAAACGTCATCTCCGGATAATGTAGGATTATTCGGGACCATCGGAGCTGCTCGCAGCACTTAAGGTAGACCTAGCCTCCCGCAAGCAGTGCGAGCAGTTCAGGGAAAAATCATCCAAGTCACATGTTTAATGATGCTACTTTGCAAATTATGCACACCCATTAAACTCCTTTCTTATGGTCGGGCACGCCTGCATTCGCACATCCACTCCCCCGTTCACAAGCACCATCCCCTGTTACCACCCACAAACAGCGCTATCTGTTACTCATTCCACTGGGCAGTCTTTTCAGGGCGAGCGAGCAAAATCCGAGCGCTTGTACTAGTTTGCTCACGCACACTGCGACTTATACGCATGCGCAGATGGACGACCAACGCTCAGAGCGAGCGAGCGCAACTAAGCGTCCGGGTCTGAATCAGGCCCTATGTACACACTTGATGGCCTCATACGCAGAGCTGGCACTGGAGAATGATAGTAGATGGTACTTGGGTGATGTACTAAGTGCGCACACTGTGGCTTCAGAACTGACACAGGAGATTGGTATTATGAGCTGGTACTTGGATGATGTACTCGCAAATAGCTCTGAATCAGGGTGGGCCAGTTTCTTTTTTACCGGCCTCCAGGCCGCTCGCTAAGCTTTAGCGGGTGGCCTGGCGATGGTTGCGATGGTCGCGACCATTGGGCTTGCAACGAGACCCTTGTTGTAGGGTCTTGTCCACCGCAAGCCCCAGTGAACTTCCTGCTCTAATAGAGCAGGAAGTTCACTACTGACATCACGTGTGATGTCAGTAGGGCCGCCCCCAAATGGCAGATGTTTCTTCGGGAACACCTACGTTTGGCCAGCCACCCCCCGGCCCGCCTACAAAATGGGGCGAGCTGTCGATCAACATTGACAGCCGCCCCGTTTTGCTGCGAGCCCCGAGCGAGTGAAGTTCTCATTCGCTCCGGGGCTCACGCGTGTGCACTGCCCGGCCATCAACCCGCTTTCAAGCGCTATGTGCTCGCGAGCAGGTCTGAGTCAGGCCCTAAGTATGCACAATGTGGCTTCAGACACTGCACTGACACAGAAGACCGGTGTGACAACATGGTACAAGTACACATGCTGAGGATTCAGTCGCAGAGCTTAGCACAGAAGATGACTCTAACAGACTGTACTCAGAAGACGTTCTGAGCACACACTGTGGAAGTCACTAGAAGGAACAGATCTTGGAACCTGGAACGCTGCAACAGCAAGTTTACACTGGAAATAACGACTTTGTACAGGCAACTTCCTGTTGTTCATAGCCCGGTTATATACCCTAAGGTAGTAGTCCACTGGAGGACACTGTCAGCTGACAGCAATCAATGCTACTGTGGTAACCTTGACTTTATGTGGTAAGTAAAGAGTTTACCTTGTGTGTTGTGGTTCAATCTTCACTCGACTTACAGAGAGATGAGAGTAATGGAAGCACATGAAGGGGTGACGAGGGCAGCTTGTGGTTTTTATTTTGTGAACACATTTATTAGAGAGTCGGCAGGGCACTTGCATAAATAACACTCCGCATTCAATGAGGCAGCCTTTGTATTGCTTCAGTGGGAAAAACATCAATAATGAGATTACACATAAAAACAATGGCATTTGCACGGCACCATATGGATTGATGTAATAATACTTCGGCAGTATGACCATACAATGTAAGACAACTTTTACGTTACTATTCACAGTTAAATTCAGTATTGAGCATACATTCTTATCTGAAACGGTTGCATACTACAAGAAAACAATTCAACAATGATGACAGTACTAAAATAGCTAACAATTTCAATGTCCAGATGACCTTAAACACAAAACACTGTATTCCTACCCGTCTTCGCTGCTGCAGCTGGTGGAGCTCTTATAGATCAGTTTAAGTTGACCATGGTACTAGTCCCACTTAGTGTAGCGTTTGTTAGTATTAAATCTGGGAGGGAAGAATCGCCAATGTGTATATGGAAGTCCTGTACACAGTACAGCAATTCAATCACTGAATGTTAATCCACTTTTCTCTCTATAGGCACATTCAATTCTCAGCCAATCAGAAGGTTATTCAATATTCCTAGACAACTGTTACTGTAAAGTGTCCTGCAGTTCTATCCTGGGTTGATGGGCTATATTATCTCCTTTAAGTAGTGTATTCCAGCTTTCAAGTATCAAAGAATCACTGTGCTATGAAATAGGACAGTCTTGGTGTGATCCGGAAAGCATGCAGGGTAAATAGTGGTAAGCTTGGGCAGTGAAGCAGGTAACTCCTATATCATGAAAGTGAAAGTAACACTGAGGTTCTGCTATTTGCAACAAGGTATGAGAAAGTCCACTAATACTGAGTGTCAGTGCAGCTCTGCCTGTGGTGCAATCAGTCTTCCACTCACCACTCCTGTAGTTACCTCTGGTGCAAGGCTATGTAACTTTTCCACTGCTGGAGCTGTATGTCTATACTGCAGTTAATCGGTGGCCATCTTGTGGTTGGCAGCATGGCAACTCAAAGCAAGTGTTGCTGTTGGCCTGCGGCCATCTTGTGGTTGGCAGAAAAAGTTATAAATCGCAATAGGACAGCTCCTTCTCTTATAAGTAGTTTAACCGAAATGAGGGTGCTTTGAAATTACCCTATGATAGCTGCTGCTGTGGTATTGGGCAGGGAGGATGATTACCCTATACTGCGTGTTGCCACTGTGGCTGTGTACCTCCACGAGCGATTCTTGCTGCTGCGCTGGACGCTTTAATGGAGTGCTGCTCTTGGTCCCAACTGTGGCTCACCTGACCCGGTCTATCTTCCGCGGGTCCCCGGCGTCCACGCTCCCGGCTCGGCTGCTCCACACTACACTAGAGCTTTGCAGCTTGGCGGTCTCTGCCCGCTGTCCTCGTGCTGCACGCCACACTTCTCCTCAGCTCCTGGCACGCCCTCTATAATTCACCCTCTTCTTCGTGGGCACCTGACCACACCCACCACTTGAGAGACAGGACAGGCTCATCCAATCAGCACCAGCTGTCCCCTTGCTTCACACGTGCTGGGGAGATATGTATTAACTCCTTCCTTGCCCAAGGTGGTATTAACCCCTCACAGTCCTAGGGGTGTCCGTTTCATGGGTGTCACACTACCATTGGGTAAAGGTTAGTCAGGTGAAAACAGACTCTAATGGCTGCATCCATGACGGTAACCTAGCAGACCCCAGGTATAATCCTCAGCGCATCACTTGCAGGGCCGGATTTATCATTAGCAAACCTAGGCGACCGCCTAGGGCCCATTGGGTTCTAAGGTGCCCGTGGCCCAGGCCTCCCAAAATCTGGAGATAACCTTCTGCACTGTGATTGAACTGCTCCTGCTGACATTGGCGAGAAGATGACACACACAGTGGCAGTATATATAGCAGCAGCACAGGCTGTGCCTTGCCTCTATGCGGGGGGAGGAAGACTCAGAGGCAGAGTTGCAGCCAGGGCCTGGGGAACCACTGTCATCACTGCAGCGCGGCTCCAGTCCACTTCCTGCTCCTCAACTCCAATCAACCCGACAGTCAGTGAGTTCAGCCAGAGACAGTCTCCTCCTCCCAAACCCCCTCCCCCTGCCCGCAGTGAGTATAGACAGACCTCTCCTCCCCGCAGGATGAACCGATCTAATCAGCCCACTCAAACCAAACCCCCCTTCCCCGCACCCAGCGCTGCTGAAGTCAGCTTCCACCATTGCAGCCCCCCCCTGCATTGAAGCCCGGCCGTCCTCCCCGTAGCATGCGCTGATCTTGTCAGCCCACTCCCAACAGCCCCTGCAGTCACATTGAGTGCTGGACAGCCTCCTCTGTTGCAGCGCCCCCCCCCAGTGTAGCCATCCTCCGACGAACTACCCACCCTGTGCGTTGGTTGCAATTAGCATCCAACTCTACCTCCCCTCTGATGTTGGAACCCCATGGGAGACTTACACTCCCCTGACTCATTCCACCCCCCAAGTGAGATCAATGGGGGGTTTACACTGGATACTGGTCTTCTGCCTATGACATCAGGAGCAGCAAAATAACCAGCACAGACAGAGATGGCAGTCTGGGTAAGTTTAACTTACTTAAGGATGTTCTTACTTATAGTGCTAAATACAGCTCTCTCTCTCTCTCTCTCTCTGTATGCATATGTATATTTAGATTTACATATGTATCTCTCTGTTCTTCCCCTTTCTTCCTATCTCCCTGTTTGTCCCACTCTCCTCCAGTCCACCTGTTTGTCTCCCCTTCCTCTCCTCTACCTCTGTTCCTCTCCCTTTTCTCCTGTCCAACTCTGTTCGTTCCCCTTTCCTCCTGTCACGCCTATCCCCATATACTGTACATATACACACACATTATATAAAAGATGCACACCCCTTCCATACATACACATATTTATTACAGGATGGTATATATATATATATATATATATATATATATATATATATATTAGTGATCCAGTAACACTGTAATCATAACTGTGCATATATTACAGTAGGTGTCGCTGGAGCAAGATATATAATTTAATGACGTGTATATAATATGACATGTGTATCTTGCTCCAGCGACACCTACTGTAATTTATACACAGGATTGTTTGAGGGAGGGGGGCCCCAAACCAGTATCTTGCCTAGGGCCCCATGACGTCTAAATCCGGCTCTGATCACTTGCCACCGCACCTGAAATCTGACTTCTCTAGAGATGAGCGGAAGCGGCGCTGAGGTGAGTAACAGCCGATCCTAGGCCACAACCTGACACTGTCTGTCTAGTTTCTGGTGTCGGGATTTTGATGCCTGTCTTTAGTCCCACGTCTGTATTTAGACTCCGGGATTTAGTCAGGCGGCTTCCCGGCTGTCAGCATTTTGACTGTATCCCATCTCTACTGACCGGAATCTTGCAAAATTAAGCTAATGTAATACCATTTCATTTTGTCTGTATTGAGTACTAAACTAATTAACTAATTCCCTAGTTTAAATTATATTCATTATTACTAAAATATAGATAATGGACCCCTTCTATTTTTCAGGTTTGTAATATGATTGGAAATACATTATTTTGCTATGGATGAGTACCTTGAATTAGTAATGAAAAACATGTTTTATGATGATCCAAATAGAATTTACTTAAGCCTGCATGTTCCTATTTCAATGTATAACCATTCCAATATGAAATAAGTTACGCGTGAACTAGCTCCTTAATTGACTAGTTGAGTCTTGAACAGTCAATTGGATGAGAAACGTTTAAAATGAGGTGCCTGAATACAATCGGGTCATATGCCGTGATAAAGCATAAGCAAAATGTGCGTTGGCGTTTGCTATGCTGTTGAAGCTGAATATGTTATAAGTATTGAAAAAATTGTGCTTTAAATATGAGGTCTTGAGGAAGATGCTTGCTATATTGTGATACCATTAATACGGAGAAGCTATAAATGACAAGCAACGGTCACATGCAGTGAGACACATTATTAGGAATAGCAGCTGCTTTCACTATATACTGAATGCTGTGAGAAACTAGAAAGGGACAATGGGCTCTATTTACTACAATCCGCATATTGAATGCAGATTGTAGTGTGATATTACCGAGTGAATTCAGGCAATATCACAGGGATTTACTATAAATCCCTTGCAGGGACAGAGCTTGCGATAAAGCTCTGTCCCTGCGGATGCCATCCGCACTCTAGTCGCGGTATTTTCGGAAAAAATACCGCGACTAAGAGCCCGCACATGCGCCGACCCACCGTCGCTGCTACCCCCCCACGATGCTAAGCCCCGCCCCCAGCGCTAAGCCCCGCCCCCACAATCGCGGAACCCCGCGACGACCCCCCCCCCGCAAACCCCCCCCTCCCTTCATTACACTTACATGTATCCTCCTGGCCTCCGGTGATCTTCTCCGGGCTTCCCGATCAGGTGATCTCCCATACTGCACTGGGGCCCGATCACCTGATGCCCGGGCAGCAGTGCACTGTGGGAGACCAGCTGACCGGAGAGGAGCCAGCATCCGGAGGCCCGATCACCGGTCCCTGGATTCAGGTAAGTAAAAAAAAATGTTTCATTTTTTTTTTCTTTTTTTTACAGCAATCAGCTTGCGGTCTATTTAGACCACATAGCTGATTACTGGTACCGGCTCCCGCCTCTGCTCTCCCCGTTAGAGCAGAGTAGGACCCCGGTAACCGGGGGAGACCCTGGATAACGCCACCTCCAGGTGGCGTTATTATCACAGGGCTTCCCCCGGTATTTTTTTACAATTTATTTTTAGTAACTATGGTCGGATCACATTTCCCATTACAATTATGGGAAATACGATCTGCTTTACTAAAAATAAGTGATAATTAGGGGTTGGAGTAGAATTTTACTAATGCTACTCCAATTGCCCTATAGTAACTACAGGTGAAACTAAAATAATGTGAAAAGGGTGTGAAAACACCCTTTTTCACTTTATTTTAGTAAAAATAATGTTAATAAATAGAGCCCAATATCACTATGCAAGGGTTGTGTGAATATTCTAAAACGCAGCTAACATGATTTCTTAAGAGATCACAGCCATGAATAGAAAGGAAGGACTACGGCTCCTTTTTATTGAATGCATGCAGCGAGATTCATTAGTAGCCGTCACTATTATTTACTTACTACAGTGAGGAATAATATGATATCTTATATTACCACCAATGCAGAGGTTTTGGGATTTGAGATCTTGGCTGTCTTTTGAATATCAACTGCGTAGAAAATTTCTGTGGAAATTGCAGGGGTTACTTGCCACTACAATTAGCAATAGTGGTGACGAACTGTAATTAACACTGCAAGTAGTAAAAACATGCATGATAGACATAAAAAATCCTATGTGAGTAATATTGAGAACAATAATATAATGTTAATATAAATATAACTTGGAAAAAGTGGAAATGAAACTCATGAAATGTTACGGCAAGCATACGGTGAATAAACAATTAGCGTGCTGCAGTATTTCGGTTGTGGAAGCACTTCAAAGAGAGTAATATACAAGTGAGTAATGAAGCACGTTCTGGGAGTCCATCCACCACAGATGTCAACATTTCCAAAGCTGCAGATATGTTGCAAAATGACAGAATGTTAACTTGACGCAAACTTTTGATTTCACTTGGCATCTCATTCGAACGGGTTCAGCATATTGTAACAAAGAAACTGAAAATGCATCACGTGTGTGCCCGGTAAGTACCCAGAAATCTCACAGAAGAACAAATGCGACGAGTTGAATCATGCAAGAAAACCGTTCAAATGTCGGAGAGGAAACCCAATTTCCTGACATCAATTGTAATGTGTGACGAATCGTGGATTCGTCATTATGATCCAGAATCCAAACAGTCCAGTGTATGGAAATAAACAAATTTACTTCCGCCCAAAACTTACGGCGTGTAAAGTCATGCTTCTGCTATTCTTTGATGTGCATGGTATGATCCTACAGCACTGGGTTCCCCGTGGACAGACAATTAATGGTGACTACTATGCCGACGTCCTGAAAAGCCATTTGCATGGAGCCATGAGGAAGAGAAGACCACATTTGCTGAAGAAACAGTGGTTTTGATCCAAGACAATGCCCGAACAAATGTTGCTGCTGTTGTATTGGCAGCACTGACTGAAATTAATAGCACAGCACTGGAACACCCTCCATATAACCCGGACTTAGCGCCCTGTGATTTCTGGGCATTCCCAACCCTGAAAAAACAACTGCGCGGAAAGAAATTCTCAACAGATGATGACGTGAAAAATGCCACAGCTGCAACGCTAACTGTGATGTCACAAAACAGACTACTGCACGTCTTTGAATTGTTGTTGAAATGCTGCAAAAAAATTATTGAAAGTGAAGAATGCTACTTTGAAAAAGAAAAGTGTTCAGATCCTGTGGAGTCACCTGATTCTGAATAAAAAAAAATCGGTCTCAATACTTTTCAATCAGCCCTCATAAAATTCTGGTGCGGGATAGTTTTTCTTGTAGCACAAAAAAGGTATATAGCCATATGTGATAGTCTGCAAAATGTAGCCCATATGCTTAAAGCAGAAGTAAATGAAAAAGGAAAATTTAATGAGATGCAGGCATGCATATGATTCCAGTGAATTAACCCATATTTTTAGAACAAAAATAATTTAAAATGCTAAACCAACCTAGTTTTGTATTTTATATTATTGCTGCTTTAATAATATGGGCTAGCTCACAGGAATTGCACCTGTGGTTGCATTTCACAGTCCCTCTCACAAAATAGTGTTTACACTGAATAACACCATAATTCTGTCGAATGATATAGATCAGTGTTTCCCAAACATATTCCTCAGGGAGCACTAACAGTGCAAGGTTTTCATTTTTCCTAGTTGGTGCACAGGTGTTTTCTTTACTGGCTGACTCATTGTAAAAGATCCGCAGGTGAAGCTAATTATTTCACCTGTGATTCTGTGAGGAGTTTGGGAAAACAGGACTTTGGCACTTACCGATAAATCCATTTCTCTGATTCCACAAGGGACACTGGAGCTAGTACACTGGTATAGACAGATGTGAGATTCAAGCCTGGCACTTTACATTTCAAGAAGAGTAGCTGGCTCCTCCCCCCTATACCCCTCCCAAGCCCAGTTTAGATAACAGAGCCGAGAGGATACAGAGAGCAGATATAGAGAAGAACAACCCCAGAAAAGGAGGAACCAATTGAAAAGATGACCGAAGGGCAGAAATAGAGGAACAGAAGAAGTATCCCGACGAGAAGAAACTGCAGTCAAGAAAGCAAAAACAAGAAAAAATAAAAAACCTAGGCAGGTACAGCAGTGCTGGCCGGGCGTTCAGTGTCCCTTGTGGAATCAGAGAAATGGATTTATCAGTAAGTACCAAAATCCTGTTTTTTCCTTCATCCACTAGGGGACACTGGAGCTATTACACTGGGTACGTCCCAAAGCTGACCCCTCCTGGGTGGGAAGGCGCTGTGGACCTGCCAAGTCAACCACCAGAGGTTGAGATAGTGGTACTAATACAGGAACCACAACCATCAATAAGGAAAATGGAATTCAAGGACAACAGGTAACTAAGAATCACGCTGCAAGCTAAAAAGCTGATGCACCACACCAGCCACCCGCTAAATCCCTACCGAATGCAGAGCATGAACAAAAAATTAGGAAACCTTGTCCTGAGTTGAAAAAACTCCTGTAAGGAAAAAGATAACCACCTAAAAAGGGAGCCTCAACAGCAAATCAGCCCTAGCTGGAATGCGACTAAGTACAACAAAAATTATATGAGAACTAAAGTAGTATCAGAATTAGGGGTGAGCGGGTTCGGTTTTACTCGGATTTACTCGGATCTTTAAACGGCATTTTATTGGCTATCGCCTATCATGTGTTTTGGATAGCCAATATAATAAATCCGAATTTGCGGTAAAGTGGCGATAAGAACCGAGTAAATCCGAGTAAAACCGAACCCGCTCACCCCTAATCAGAATAAGAGGCTGTAGAAAACCTTTACCCAACAGGATGCGGCCTACACAGCTGGCAACGGAAGTACCCAGAGTGAAATGACGTGAAAGTCAGCCACCAGCGTGGTCCAACAACTGGCTGAGTGTAAAATCTATCCAGCCTAAGAGAGAAGGAGAAAGACCAGATCAAGGACCAAACCTGACCGCGACATCCTGGAAGAAAAACAACCCTGTCATCTGAAAAACAAGAGAACAAATTGGAGACGGAAGAAGCAGGCCTAACCAGTATAAGACATTGGATAGGGCAGTCTTTTGAAGCCTGAGCAAGCCCAAGCAAGAGCAGCAGATTCTCCAAGAGGGCGAACAGTGAAAAAGGACAGCCAGAAGAATGGAGATGAGAAAATGATGGAACTCACACAAGCGAACAGAGAATAGCAAGGCACGAGAGTGCGCAGATGCCACCCTTTATGTATGCTGAAGCATAGATGGGAATAAACCCTGTTGCAGGGATTTGATAGCATCATAGCCATCCAGACGGAAAATTGGGGGAACCTAGGGTACCCAACCTATTCCTATTAGAGAAAACAAAAACCAGCCGTCGTGGTAACAACCACCAAGGTTCTATGATCAGTTATAGAACACAAGAAGAACAACTCAGGGCAGACAAAATAGAGCCATCAGAAGGATGGCTCCGAAGCCAGAAGGATAAGTTAAGGAGCCCCTGCATCTGAACCTGGGTCTGAGGACTGCCAGGCAGAGCCCTACCACTGAGCTATTTATGAAATTATTATGGATAAAAAGTCTGAAGTACCAATCCTTTGCATGGTAACAGCAAAAGACATTGTCGTCAGACAGCATACTTATGGTTTTTCAGAATTCTTCTATATGCAAGAGAGAGACTTGAAGAATACAACTGAAGCCTGTGCTACTCCTGCCTGAGGCTGAATGACAGGTGTGCATCATAGCACAGTCTACACTTATGGTCTCAAAGCTCCAACAGACCAAACTCTAGGAACTCCGTTGGGAAACCAAACGTGGTGAACTCTAAGGACAACTGAAAGCCAATAAGGAATGTCCTCAACAATGACTGTAGAATATGAAAAGAATGGAAGACCTGACATCAAAGAAAACCAGGAGCAGTTGGAAACTGGGACAAGCAGTACCAGGCACATTAACCTAGTAGACCATGTGTCCCTATACCTACTAAATTGGAGATTCAGGGATAGGGAGGAATACACTGCCAACAAAGGAATATCTGACAGAACCCACAGGACTGACACCAATCTGGTAGATTAATCCAAAAGGAGAGATCGTCCCCTCACTGATGTTAGATTGATAGCTGATGTACATCCAAAGAGTCTCATCCTCCCTTGTGGAAAGGGCGGTTTGGCCATGGGAAGGTTCAGTGTACTATGTTTTCCCCGTTGTGCATAAGAACGGTAACCTGACGCCCCAGGAATCTATGTAAAGAGCGGTTTAATGATCCCAGATTGTACTGACCCTCGGGAGAAGGGCAGGATGCAAGGTACTCCCCACAAGATGTCTATGACAACCAAACCAGTGTCTACACTTTGATACAGAAATTGATGAGCACTTACAGAGGTTCCAAACCAAGAGAAGGTTCTTAGTGAGGACGAAATGAAGGACTGCTCCACATATAGAGGTGAAACCTTACCTGTAATCTCACCTGGTCACCGAGAGGTTGTCAGAGAGTAGACCAGCCTGGTTGCAGCATATTTCAGACCTACATTATACCGCTTGGTGGCTGGAGTGGAGGTGCTTCGTCAGGGAACACATTCTGTGCAGATAAACTGACAGAAATTTTATTCCAAACTAACCACTGTGCCAACGCATACATACATGTCTAGTAAATAGACCACACTGATGCTGTACAGAATATATGTGAAATACTGTAAACATATATGAGAGAGAGAGAGAAAAAAAAACAGTAGTCAATCCTAGTACAGACTGAGGCGACAATCCGGGACTTATGCAGAAAAAGTTTCACCGATGTTTCAGATCCCACCGGCTCAAGGTATAAAAAAGAGACAATACATGACTTACCTATACAGAAAGAAGACAGCTCGCATCCCACAGCGTGTCCAGCACCCGTGGCTCAGAAGGAACCACCCCCGGAAGTGAGGTGAATGAATCAGCTGTTTCAACAAAGAGCACCGTCACCTAGGAGTTGATTAAGTTCAAAAAGAACAAACTGAAGATTGTCCAGCAGGACTATGAGAATAATAAAGTAAACTGCTGACTGACCAGAACTGAACCCCAAAGATCACAAATGCAAAACAACAGGGGCACGTGGTGTCAGAAGAGAGAGGGGGCCCAGTTGCATTATTCTTCTAACTGCGACAGTGATTTTGCTGCAATTGAATCGGATGAGTCGACTCGTCCAAAAATTCTCCCTTTAGGAATGACCACACAGGCTCAGGTAGAGTCTCCAAGAGAAAGTATACGAGGACAGATGGACAAACAGAAAGGAACAAAAAAGCCTCCAACAGGGAAGAAGAAATAGTATACAACAGTGGTTCCCAAACTGTGTGCCTAGGCACCCTAGAGTACCTCAGGACACTTGCAGGGGTGCCTCAGGTTGGTGGTCTAGCACAAAATAAAATTATTTATTGTCAATGTAATGTAAGTATGTGGACAAACAGAAGCGCAAACCTGTTCACCACCACATAACTGAACCTAATGAACTAACTATACTAGCAATCTGTAAATAATTTGCAAATACAAATACAATGCGCTCAGAACCCCTGTTAACAGGGGTTGTGAGCGCATTGTATTTGCAATTTTTTTACAAATTGCTAGTACAGTTAGTTTATTCTTTATCCTCAGAAGGTCAGACACCCTTCTATCAGTGCAGCTCACCCAGCACCAATTAACTCAGGTCTAGTGCGCAATATTTCCATATAGATTTTTGTCCGTAACTGAACCTAAGGATGACAAGTAAGTGCAAATTACTTTAATACATATTTTTCTGAATTTCTGAATAACAAGCATTTGGCTTAGGGGTGCCATGAAAACAATGCTGATACTCTAGGGTGCCGTGATTCAAAAAAATTTGGAAAATTTTGGTATACAACCTCTTGTCTAGACACTTCTCACCTACTGAGATCAGTGTCTTAAACAAAGGACTTTCATATGTTCCTACTAATCTTCACAAACCTTTCAATTGGAAACTCGACTCATACAGGTTCTCCAGGAAGTTACGTTTACAAGAACATTTCCAGGCTAAGAGCCATATTCAATGAGGTGTGAAAAGTCAGTTTCTGTGGAAAAGTATCGCCGGTGACGTCATTTTGCCATGCGAAAACCTTACCCCGTGTTCAATTCCAAAGTCTTTTCGCCGGTGCGGAAATTCAATGAAATGGACCCAGCGAAAAAGTTTCGCCTATGCATAGGTGTCGAAAAAGAAGTGCAGAATTGGGGTTTTGGGGTGCAAACATCCGGAAACCACCCAACACCCTTGGGACAGACCCCCAAAGGTAAACTGTGTAAAAATAAAAGTAAAAAAAAATACTTAAGAACACCCGCAAAAAGCACTTCCATTTTGGGGATAAAAAATACCATAGTTGGAGGACAAACTTAAATCTAGCGAAATAGACTTCAGGGGAGTCCCCAAGGATGCCCCAGGTGTTTTTAAGTTTGCAGGTGCTTGCGGCAGGTGGATTTTTTAGGTTTTTTAAAACTTCACTTTAACAACTTTAAAATATGCTAGCACCCATTTTCCTGTACCCCAATTTGCTGGGACTACTTATTTTCTGCAAAAAAACCCTGCTAAATGCTATTCTTCACCACTTGTGTTAATGCACTAATTGGCAGCTATTGTCACAACTTAGGTAGCCCAAATAACTTATTAGGGCTAATCGGGGGCATCTATAGTGATCCCCAATGTTAGTGCTTCTATTGGGGGGTATCAGACTGAGTTCCCCATTTTTGACAGGACTGTTTGCCTGTTTCAGTTTCGCCGGGTGCCGTTTTCACGTCCTTTCTAATTGAATACAGCGAATAGCGGGAGCGCACCCGATACTTTTCCACATGCAAAACACGCGATGTAGGCGGAAAATCCGGCATATGAAAAAAAGTATTGTGGGTGTGAAACTAATTGAATACGGCCCTAAGCCACTTAATTTACAGGAAAACACATTTTGACCTTTTTTGGCTAAAACTTCAAGATCCTCCTTTGACCCAGTATCTATCTACTAATGCCTCAATCAAAATTTTTTCCAGACTCATGGATGATGCTGTAGAGAAATATGTTGAGGCCCCACATCAACAAAAGAGAAACCTCAACAAGTGTGAATTTCAAGCACTAAAGAATATGAGCGGATACAATGATGTGGTCTTTCGACCAGCGGACAAAGGGGTGGCATTATCATCCAAGACATAGCCACCTACCATACAAATCTAAATGCCTTTCTGGCTGATACTAGGACATACAAACAACTATAGGCTGACCCTACTAACAGTTTTAAGAGGGAATTGGATTCTATCCTTCTTGCAGCTAATGATAAGGATGAATTTAATGACAAAGTGTTGAAGGCACTAATACAAGAATGTCCAATAGTTCCAGGGACATACACTATTCCAAAAATTCATAAGGACTCTCAAAATCCCCCAGCACGTCCCATCATTTCTGCAAGGGGCTCTTTGTTCCAACCAATCTCACAATTTTTAGACTCATATTACAGCCGCTTACACATCCCTATTTTTTGAAAGACACTACAAGCTTCTTGCTTGCCTTACAACACTTTAATACCATGCCAGAGAATGCTTTACTCTGCACGTTGGATGTTAGCAGTTTGTATACTGCCATTCCGCACGACATGGGACTATTTGCAATGAAGACCTTTTTGGAGACAGTATCGGAACAGATCCCCATAAGTATTCCCTTGTTTTTACAACTATTGGAGTTAGTATTAATGTGCAACTATTTCATCCACAATGGCCATTTTTTTCTACAATTGTCTGGGTGTGCGATGGGGTCAAATGTGGCGACGTCGTATGCTAACAATTTTATATTTTACTTTGTAGAGCATTCATTATTACAACATTCTGGAGCAAGGGGCAAAGTATTTTTTTGCAAAAGGTACATAGATGATCACTTTATCATTTGGCAGGGTTCCGAAACAGAATTTACTTCATGGATGGACAGTATCCAGCGGCGTCACTAGGGGGGTGCGGGGGGTGCGGTCCGCACGCCGCCGGGGTGAGCCGCACAGCACATTCACCGCGGCCGGCGTCCAGAGCCACACACAGGCACAGAGGATCTCTCTGTGCCTGTGTGTGCTTCTGGACGCCGGCCGCGATGACGTCATCGCGCACGCCGGCTCCGCTTGTCCTTCTGGGAGCCGCTCAGCCTGCTGGAGAAGGAGGAGGGACCACGGACCTGAGCGCGCTGCGTGTCAAGAAAGAAGAACTTGGAAGCCAGCCAGGAGTCAAGTGCACAGTGCGCTGCGCACCCCAACTGGACACACCCAGAGGTAAGTACACAGGGGGGGCACAGTATAAGGGGGATTACTGGGGGCCGGGCCACCATTAGAGTTCCATGCTGGGACACCTTATAAGGGCACTACTGGGGGCCATGATGGGACACAATATAAGGGGGCCATGGGACACAATATAAGGGCACTACTGGGGGCCATGGGACACAATATATGGGCATTACTGGAGGCCTGGCTATGGGACACTGTATAAGGGCACTAATGAGGCTATGGGACACTGTATGAGGGCACTAATGAGGCTATGGGACACTGTATAAGGGCACTACTGAGGCTATGGGACACTGTATAAGGGCACTACTGGAGGCTATGGGACACTGTATAAGGGCACTAATGAGGCTATGGGACACTGTATGAGGGCAATAATGAGGCTATGGGACACTGTATGAGGGCACTACTGGAGGCTATGGGACACTGTATAAGGGCACTAATGAGGCTATGGGACACTGTATAAGGGCACTACTGGAGGCTATGGGACACTGTATAAGGGCACTACTGGAGGCTATGGGACACTGTATAAGGGCACTAATGAGGCTATGGGACACTGTATCAGGGCACTAATGAGGCTATGGGACACTGTATAAGGGCACTACTTAGGCTATGGGACACTGTATAAGGGCACTACTGGAGGCTATGGGACACTGTATAAGGGCACTAATGAGGCTATGGGACACTGTATAAGGGCACTAATGAGGCTATGGGACACTGTAAAAGGGCACTATGGGGGCAATTGGGCACTGTATAAGGGCACTACTGGAGGCCATGGGGCACTGTATAAGGGCACTACTGGGGGCTATGGGACACTGTATAAGGGCACTACTGGGGGCACAGCTTAAGGGGCATTGCTGGGGCACTGCATAAGAGATGCAATCCTGGGGGCACTGTATAAGGGCACTATGGGGGTCACAGCTCAAGGGGCATTGCTGGGCCACTGCGTAAGGGGTGCTACTGGAGGCACTGTATAAAGCATACTTCTGGGGGTACTGCATAAGGGGCACTACTGGCGATACTGTATAAGAGGCACTACTGGGGGCACAACATAAGGGGCATTGCTGGGCCACTGCATAAGGGGTGCTACGGGGAGGCACTGTATAAAGCATACTTCTGGGGGTACTGCATAAGGGGCACTACTGGCGATACTGTATAAGAGGCACTACTGGGGGCACAACATAAGGGGCATTACTGGGGCACTGCATACTGGGCACACTGAATAAGGGGCGCTACTGAGGCACTGCATAAGGAGCGATACTGGTGGTAAAGTATAAGGGGCGCTACTGGGGGAACTGTGTAAGGGGCACTACTGGGGGTACAGCATATGGGGCTCTAATAAAGTGGGCATTGCATACTGGGCTCTAATACAGGGGGCATTGCATATTGGCCACATCTACAGGGGGCATTGCCTAAAGGGGCACTACTACAGGGGGAACTGCATAATGGGCACAACTATAATAGATTGCATAAGGGGCACTAATACGGCATTGAATAAAGGGCATTCCATAGAGGTAATGCGAGTGCTTGTCCATCTGCAAATGGAAACTCTTGCTGCCCATTGATTTAACATATATAATAGTGCTTTATAAATTATCCATATATTAGAGTTGCTCATTTATTATAAACATATTTTCAGAGAATAAAGTGAGAGTTTTCATACCAGTCTGGAGGAGACAGCCTAACCCCACTCCTGACGCTATTGGAATTGAGTGCTGCCTAGTTTCTGCTTTCACCTTCAAGAAATCTGCACTGTAAGTCTGAGTATGTTTGCACTGATATTGTATAGTATGCTTATTGTTGTGACTTAAAATACATAATACACATTTATATGTTAAAAGCATTGTACTAGTCTAAATTTTTTGGGGTCAGGTTGGTGGTGTGTGGGGGGGGGTTCAAGGAAACTTTTGCCCTGAATAAACACCTGGCTGCAGATAAGGGAGGGAGAGAGGGTCCATTTTGTATTACTGCATAATAGATCATATTTCTTTACATGTAATCAAACTTTGATTTATAATATGATCTTACTGTTATGAGTTTAACATGAGGAGGGAATGAGGTAGTAGAAAAAGTCAATGGAGGGTTGGTCATTGGGGACGATTCAATTGTTTTATCGCACCCTATCTCCTGCCTAAAGTGACGGGAGATTGGGGTGCGATATTCAATTGTTTTTGGGCGCCCATGCATGTCGTGCCCAAATTGACAGGGCTAAACCCGTAAAGCGGCTAAGTCCTGCTTTGGGCGCCCAAACTCCCATTTAGGTGCCCAAAGTGCCGACTTATTGAACATTTCTGCTCGCCTGCCCTGAGCCATCAGCCACGGGTGCAAACAATTCAATCGCCCCCACTGTCTCTACCCTAAGGAGTATATTTAAATGGATCATTTTAAATTATTAATTGGTATTGGTATTGGTCTGTGTATTGTCCTTTATGTTAACATCATTATAGATGTGTACTCCTACATCTATCCTCGATATGCTATACAGCGCGAGATGCCGGACATGAGTGAGCCGCCAGGTCCAGTGCAGCTCTGCTAACGTTGGGCATCTTTGTTTGCTAAAAATGAGTCTCAGTCACAATGCAATGTGACTACTATAGTACGCATAAGGAGACTGTGTTGATTAATTTGATATATGACACTTGTATATTGTGTCAGTATACAGATCAGAGCTTGTATTGGAAGAAAGCTGCAGCTGCTACTACTGCACTTTATATACAGGTTCAGAGATTCAGTTGCACACAGATATACAAGTGTCATAAGAGAGCATTGGTGCCCCCCCCATTTTTTAAATGGGTACATAAAATAGTGCACCTGAAAAAAGGCCATGGCCTCATGGGGAAAGGCCAGGGAAGAGATAGGGGAGGCCAGGAGATGCTGGGGCCAGGGAAGAGATAGTGGAGGCCAGGAGATGCTGGGGATAAAAGAAGAGGAAGCTACAAGTGAGAATGATAATAAACAGGAAAATTGACAGGCCCAAACAGCGCCCCCTGCCCTGCGGTGCCCTGTGCCATGGCACTGGTCACACTACCCTAGTTACCCTGAGTGTCATGCATCAAATTAATCCTCCTTTTACATCCTAGTCACATTACGTTGCAACTAGGATGCATTTTTAGCTAGAAACAAGCAAAGAAGATGCCCGATGCTAGAAGATTCTTAAGCGACCTGGCGTATGAGGAAACATCTGTATACATATATTAACATTACTTTATTTTTGTTTTTCAAAATGTTTTGTTTGAATTTTCTAAATTTTTCATGTTTTTGAACCCTGCATTGATTTCAATATTGAATTATTAGGGGTAAAATACACACCTTTTCTCATTGACTAACAGGGTATATTTAAATTAACTTCCCCATGCAGTGTTCTGCACTTGTAATTAACCTGGCAGGGTAACAGCAGAATCACATGGTCCAAGGTTTTCCTTTCTTTGCCTGTACTATTTACAATAGATTTACATATTTTTATTTAATTTTGCAAAAAAATTCTATTATGCATTTTTACATTGTGCAGTGATATTCAATCATGCTGCATGGTGTACATAAAGCAAAGAAGCCAAGTGGATGCCAGCAAAGGAAGGCAAAAGAAACAAGAAAAAAAGCACTGAAAACGCAAGCTGGATCCATGCTTCAATTTGTCAAAAGACAGGATGATGGCCAGGGTTCATCAAAAGACACAGCTCCTCCGTATCAGTCTCCAATTGATAATACTAATTCTTCTGATGATTGCATGCATTCTACAGAAGAGCAAGAAGTGGAAATTGCAGAATTTACAGCAGAAAAACAAGGAGTGGAAATGGAAGAATGTCAAGCAGAAGAAAGTGCTGAAAGTGACTCTAGCCTTGATACTGCAACGGAGATGAGTGATGTTATGGAGAAAGATTTGCAAATTTTCCATGATGTTTCTTTCTGGGAAATACCAGTTCCAGATCACTTTCGGGTTGAAATCATCAAAAAGGGAAGTACTTATTTCCAGAACAAAGATGGTCCTTTCAGTGCAGTGTCAAGGCAAGATTCAGATGGAAAAGCAAAGGGTGGTGTACGTCAGCTTTCAAAAGAGTGGTTTTACAAGATGATGCCAAATGGCGAGAAAATTCTACGGTCTTGGATGATTTACTCAGTTGTCAGCAACAAATTATACTGTTTTTGCTGCCGACTGTTTGCAGTTAGTACTACAAGTATGACATCCAAATTTGTGACTGGGTTTCAGATGTGGTGGAAACTGAACCCTAAAGTATATAACCATGAGACATCCGAAGAGCACCTATGTTGCCTTGAAAAGTGGAAAACATTAGCAGCAGGACTTAGGCTGCACAAAACCATTGATGCCAAAAGTATTTCTTTAATGGAAATGGAGAAGAAAAAGTGGAGGGACATCTTGTACAGATTGCTTGATATAACATTGTTTCTTGCCAAGCAGAATCTAGCATTCCGTGGCCACAAGGAAGATGAAACTTCATTAAATAAAGGGAACTTTCTTGAGATGGTTGAGATGCTGTCAAAATATGATCCAGTGCTGAAAGAGCACCTTATGAGATTAAAACAGAGCACATGTAAACTTAAAGTGTCAGTCTCTTATCTAGCACCAAACACTCAGAATGAGTTTATAAGTGCCTTGGAAAACCATGTGAAGGAGAAGCTTGTCATTGACATAAAGTCTGCAAACTGTTTTGGGATCATGTTTGACAGCACACCTGACATATCACATACTGACCAGATGTCCGAAGTGATCAGATATGTAAAAATCAACAATATCAAAGTTGAAGTAAAAGAGGTATTTCTTGGATTTTTTCCTTTAAAGGGGAAAACCGCTGCTGACCTCAGTTCTGACATTCTTAAAACACTGGAAAATGATGGACTGGACATAATGATGTGCCGCTCTCAAGGCTATGATAATGCTGCCACTATGGCTGGAATCCATGGAGGTGTGCAAGCCATTCTTTAAAAAAAAGAACAGGAAGGCTATTTTTAGTGGATGTGTGGACCATTCACTTAATTTGTGTGGTCAGCACTCTTTTGCTGAAAATGCATCATGTGTGACATTTTTTGGGACTCTTGAAAGAATGTTTTCTTTCTTTGCTGCTTCCACCCATCAATGGGATGTGTTAATGGAACATACTGGAGTCTCAGTGAAAAGGCTGTCAACAACACGCTGGAGTGCTCATCATGCTGCTGTTACACCAGTTAAGGAGAAGTTTGATAAGTTTGTGGAGGCGATCGAAGCTCTTTGTGATCTACATGAAAATTTGGATACAAGGGGAGCAGCAGAAACTCTTTTGCCTGCTGTCTGTGATTTCACTTTTCTGTGCTACCTATACTTCTGGTGTAATGTACTTCAGGAAGTTAATCTAACACAGCAGTACCTGCAGACAAAGGGCTTAACTCTTGACAAGGTGGTGACAAAGTTAGAGGCGCTTAAACTTTTTTTACATGATGAACGCAGTCAACTAGTGGAGCATGCAATTGAACAGTCAGAAGAATATGGAATTGCAGTACAGAGAAGAGCCAGGGTCAAGAAGAGGTTGGCAGGGGAACAAGCATGTGATGCTGGACTCTCTCTTCAAGAAGAAAATAGGAGGGCGATGCTTGAGTGCATTGATCGCTTTCATTCTGAGCTTCAGATCAGATCAAGAGCCATCCAGAAAATAGCAGCCATGTTTGAAGCTGTTCAAGCGAAGAGTCTTATATCTGCCACTGATGAACAGTTAAAGGTGTCCATTCCAAAATTGACCACTTTCTATGATGAATTATCTGAAAGTGCTCTTTTAATAGAAATACCAAGGCTAAGAAGGCACCTGAAAGCAGCAAAGATTGATCAGGAGAAAGCCAAAGATTGGGTAGTATTAGATATTTTGAAATTCATAGCAGAATGGGACTTTGTAGAATCTCTACCAAACCTTTCACAAAGTCTAAAATTATTTTTGACGATCTGTGTGTCTGTGGCTTCATGTGAGAGGAGCTTTTCAAAGCTGAAACTTATAAAGAACTGTTTGCGATCTACCATGGGACAGTCAAGGCTTTCAGACCTTGCAATTCTATCAGTTGAAAGTGAGATGGCAAAAGGCATTGACTTTGATGAAGTGATTCAAAAGTTTGCAGCTGTGAAGGCCAGAAAAGGAAAGTTTTGATTTTTTTTGTGGAGATGTTCATTAAGTGCTAAAATGCTTTTGTATTTGTTACTGTTTATGTTTTTTATGGTATTACTTCAAATTAAATTATCGAGGTGTGCAAATGAATACTTTGTGTGATATACTTTGCTGAATATAATAAATTTAATATGGTTTGGCGTGCTGTTCATGAGAGTTTCTCTTAATGTCTTCATCCCTATGTTGCCCTTCCGAATCTTGGCTAACACATGAAAAACCTCATTGCAATGCAAAACCGTTTTACAGTCTAAGTTTGTGTCCAGTAAGTCATGAAACTGTTGAGTCAAATAATTTAGGCATTGAGTTTAGTTTGCATAACACTTATGTAAATGTTATAATGTTTTACCTGTGATATTGTATTTTAAAGATATAACGTTAGCTGTTTATTTTATTACTATTGCCATTGCATTTAGTGATAGTACAAAAACAGTACTAAGGATGGGGGGGGTGACACCATGAGCTACCACACCGGGTGACACCAACCCTAGTGACGCCTCTGACAGTATCAATCAGTTGGACTCGCCCATTAAGTTCACATATAAAATTAAATATCATTTGTCCATCATTGATTTTTTTGGCTGTAAAGGTGCGACTACACAAAGGCAGAATAACTACTGAGGTATTCTCTAAAACCACTGGCCGAAACACTGTTAAAGTACTCCAGTCATCATCCGACAGCTTTGAAGCAGGGTTTACCCAAGTCACAAATGATGAGGGTGGCCCGCATCACAAGTGATGATAATCACAAGTTACTTAAACTACAGAAACAACAAGTGCTTACTATGCAGAGACAACATCTTTTAAAACCTGCAGGTTGGAAGAAACAGGATCAAGCACTTGTGTGGCCTCTTGAATACACAGATGCCAGTCCAGTGGTACACAAAGTGTCTAAGGCCCTTTGGCTGATCATCACCACAGACAAAGACCTACATTCCCTTAATATTAAAAAACGACTGATAGCGTACAAAAGGGGTAAGAACATAAAAGACTTTGTGGTCAAAACCGACATAACTGGTATGCAAGTAAATAGTGATAACTTTCTATCTTCCTTCAAAAAACCGGGGTGTTACCATTGCCTTAATTGTGTGACATGTGGCTACCTTATCCCTGGACATACATTTAATAATCCCCACTCTGGAAGAATATATAAGATTAAACAGACTCTTACTTGCTCTACATCATTTGTAGTATATTACATAGTGTGTCCTTGCGGACTGTATTATGTTGCTCAAACAAGTAGGACATTTAAAGAAAGAATGGCCCTCCACCGATCGACTATCCGTGGTACCTTGGAGGGTAAGAACATTGACCAACCGGTGGCTCGTCACTTCAAATAAGCTGGTCATAACCTTTCTAGTTTGAGGTATAAGATAATCGACCATATCCCTGTGTCTTTACTAGGGTGTAATAGGGTTGCCAAACTGCTGCGCCTGGAAATTAAATGGATACTGGAACTGAACAAGGTACAGCCGCTTGGACTCAATGAAAAATTCATGTGGGGTACATTTCTCTAATGCAGCTGTTAATACAGTGCATGTTGTGATTATTGAGGTTCTGTTGACAGCACTCCATATTCACATTTAGGGCTGTATTCAATTGCCGGCGAAAAGTCATTTTCGACTAAAAAGTTTCGCCGGTGATGTCATTTCACCAGGCGAGAACTTCTCCCCGTATTCAATTCCAAAGACTTTTCGTCGGTGCTGGGTAACCAACAGAAAAGATTCGCCTATGAATAGGGGTCGGAAAAAAGTGCAGAATTGCGGTTTTGGGGTAAACATTTCTGAAAACCCCCCAGCACCCTTTGGACAGTCCCCCAAAGGTAAACTGCATAAAAAAATAAATTAAAAAATACTTTACAACACCCCAAAAAAGTACTTTCGTTTTGGGGGCAAAATAAACCAAAGTTGGGGGGCAAAGTTAAAAACTAGTGAAATAGACTCCAGGGGGTCCCCCAAGTATGCCCCAGGTGTTTTTTTGATTGCAGGTGATTGCTGAATGTGCCTTTTTTAAAACCTCACTTTAGCGATTTTTAACCATGCTTGCACCCATTTTAATGTACCCTAAATTTGCTGGGACTACTTATTTTTCCCCAAAAAACTGCTAAATGCTATTCTTCACCACTTATGCAAAGACGCTAATTAGCAGCTATTGAGAGCATTTACGCACCCCAAATGTCTTCAGCAGGACTATTCGGGGGTATCTATAGTGATCCCCAATGTCAGTGCATGTTTTGGGAGCTGTCAGGCTGATTTCCCCAAATCTGAAAGGACTTTTTCGCCAGGTCCGAATTTGCCGGGTTGCGTTTTTTTTGAGATTTGGAATTGAATACGGGGATAAGCGGGGACAAGTGCGATCCTTTTCCGCATGCAAAACCAGCGATGACGGCGAAAACCTCAGCAGCGGGACTTGTCAAAACCTAATTGAATACGGGCCTTAGTTTGTTATTGTCATTTTACATGTCATGATCTCAACATGGTACAGTTTTTTAGCTGCAATGTTATACAGTGGGGATTATGTCTTCGATTTTTCATTTTGACGCTCTCCACAACACCTTATATTGAGTTTGCATTTAGTGATGTATATGATCCGAAATTAACATACTGAAATGTTGCAGGCAACTGCTGCCGCAGTTGTTATGTATTTTTCACTGTATTTTTTACAGTATTTTAATTATGCTGACATTATGTTTTAATGCATTACCTGGCTTGATGGGTTAATACACTGCAGGTGTTTTTCCTTCTTTCTCTTCCTTCACATTCTCTGTGTTTTTTTGTTTGTGTGTGGTTGCTAGGTGACGGTGCTCCCTGTTGAAACAGCTGATCCATTCACCTCAATAACGGGGGTGGTTCCTTCCGAGCTGTGGGTGCTGGACACTCTGTGGGACGCGGGCTGTCTTCTTTCTATATAGGTAAGTCATGTATTGTCTCTTTTTTATACCTTGTGTCGAAGTCAAATAATTGAGTATTATCGTTTGCAATTATTATCTGACAATCTAGTCGTCTATTGTCTGATAAAGGGTAAATTGGACACTACTTTGCTTCGGCGCAATCCAATGCGCACAACTGCGAACCCACCACACACATACACTGATTCACATGACACACACACAATAGACTTATATGCTTACACATAGACGCTCGTATGTGTAACCACATGCGTACACATAGACGCCCACGTGCGTCCTCACATACATACATACGAACATTTCCTACATCAATGCCCAGACGCACATTAAAATCCCCATCGGCAGATAATGCGTGCAACCTTAAAGTTATGTAACCAACTTAAATAAAATAAAGAGGCAGATCAAGTATATATGCGATCAAAAATATATGGTCAGCTTTATTTATTTTACAATCAGAGTATGGTGGCATAAGAAAGAATGGCCAGTAACCTGACGCCCCACCCTTGACTTATGCAAGGATGTAAAAACACTCACTGAACGGGCCAATATCCCAATTCTAGTGTAATAGTGATATAAAACTTGCAAGGACCGATATCCCTCTCTGGCAAGTGAGACGGTATCCAGCCCCATCCCAATGCACTATTTTAGCCCTCTCCGACGACAGGTGTCTCTGACCCCAGTAGGGTAAAATCAGCCTAACCAGTGCATAGAAGGGGGCGCACCGCTCATACTGCAGCAAGGTGGATGCTTTATAGATACTGCCGTTCTTTCCCGCCACGCATGTTCCCAATGATGGAACGTGCCCGCCACCATACAACCTACTCTCTAAAAACCTCCCCACACTGAACAAAAAACACTCTATGAATGAAATTTGTCCCTGCTAGGCACCTTGAACCCCATTAAAGGGTGATGCTCCACCAATCTACCCCTCCCCAACCATGCACCTACATCACCAGGAAAGGCTAGCACAATATCGGACAAAATTATCACAACATCTGGCCAAAGCCAAGCGACCCACCCAAATGATGAACAAATAGTGCGCCGCAAGTAAAGCGACATCTGCCGGCACAAATCATTCCATCCCAGGTGAATTGCTAAGACCAAAGGAGAACCAAAGTCCTCCACTGACGTCCGTATACAGGGCACTAATGCCTCCCAACCCAAACTAGCAAAGCGGGATTGACCCGCCCAAAATATATACAAGTGTCCGATAAACAAAATGAGCTGTAATCCTGTAAACCACCTGCAATACATGAAACATACATGAGTATGGTGATTATGACATATTGCAGAGGGAGGTGATGGGGGGGAGGGAAAGGGGGGGAAGGAGGACTTAACCCGAGGTAAAAACCTACAAAAAACCTGCTGGATCTTTTTATATTGCTTAGTAATGTCATTCTCATATTTTTGTTGTTGATTTGTTTACACGAAGTTAAACTATAGCATTAGCCAAACGTTGTCCTAAGCAGGGCAAAAAATAGGGCAAAATCCCTCGAGACCCCCACCAGAAAGGTGGCAAGTTGGCCGGAGCACTCAAGTCCACAAACAAACATTACACATCATTAGTCCACATGAATATAGGCACAGGACTTCCATCATCATAGAGCCAGAATCTCCTGCCGAGCTGAGACTGCCAGAAAGACTCTCAATGCTGCCACAAAGTCTGATAGGCAATCAGAGGAGCCACGGACCGACATGCGAAAAAACTCTCCATGGCAGCTTGAGGATTGAAACAGGGTATCATCTGCACTGAGGACTCCATGCCTGGCAACCACAGAAGCGATAATATCGATCCCTGGGGTGGCGGTAGGAGAGGACCCGGTCACATCGATGCCTGAAACAAAAGAAAAAACATGGGCAGTATCGAAATTCAGGGTCCTTTGCATTAGGCAATGAACCGTATGCGCAGGCGTAGCAGTGTAAAGAGCAAACGAACACAAGAACAACAGCCTACAATCATACCTAGCTACTTAATTAGTGCACTCAGCACGCCGACATATCGAATGCTGGGGGAGCAAACAATGACAACCCTTGCTGTAAACATCGCCCCCGACTGTTATGACAGCAGGGGCCTAAGAAACACCCCCACTGAATCCAGGGATGTAGCATTCCCCGATATATGCAACCCTGCATAAACAGTGACCGGGCTACTCCCAGCCATTAGGAGACCACAACCCACGGCCCGGGGAAACCCAAGTCAGGGGCATGTCCCGTCATTACATAGGGCTGTGTATAAGATATGGTGTGCTTAGCAGAACGTTGTATGTGGGGGTGGTGGACTCGGGTCAAACCTGTTTCCTTATGTAAGATTTATATATAAATATATGATTAGTTATATATGAATGGGGATCAGATGCAATGTTAGCTGTGTAGCTCCCCTAAAATCCTATGAACATGTATTTGTGGGGGGTGTGTGTGTAGAAAAAATAAGGTGTATTTTGAAGAGCGTTGCATATAGGTATGGACTCGGGTCGATCCTGTATCTGTATATAAAATAAATATATATGAGTAGGTCTCAAATGGAATAGGGATGAGACTACCATGCAAATGTGTAGCTCGCCTGAACTCCTATGAACCATATTTGGCATATAAAAACATTTTCAACACCAAGATGTAAAGAATAAAACAAATATTCCCAAAGGCCAGATACTGAGTTTGAGGAGGAACTGGACCACTGAGGGGATAATTGAAATCATTCCAGCAGTTATCACATAAATGTCCTATGTATGACCTCACAATGTATTAGACAAAGCTCTCCAATTACAACGGTATGGAAAAGCACCCACTCATGGGTAAGAAAAACCAACCGCGGATGCCGGTTATACGGAAAGGGCCAGAAAACCCTACGTGAATAAAATGCAATAAACTACCGACAGTATCAGGGAAATTTATATGGACAAAAATAAAAATTACCCCAGAACGAAGTGGTCCGTAGCGTGCACGAGCACCGGCTACAGGTAAAGAGCATAAAATACTATACAGGGATTAATACAATTCGACAACCAAAAGAATAAGAGTAAATCATATGGACCAAAGAAAATTGACGCACCGACACGTGGTGTTCCTATGCATGCACACTTATGACCAAAAGGTGGCCCCAAACATTTTATAACAGAGAAAGTAAGTAAACAAGCGAAAAATAAAAGAAGAGGAGATGATAGGCTCCTGATACTTAATTTTAGACAATGAGCCCGTGATACCATTAACAGGCTGGCTCCCCCTTGAGCACATGGATGGAGGGGGAGAGGCGCACGCTGCAAGTCCCTACGTGGTCATTGGGTCCCAAGACACTCTCAACTCTATGAAACTTAGGGATACCCATGTAACGTAATTTAGTACATTTATGAAATAGAATGAATGTAATAGCGTGAAATTACAATATTGTACAATCACACATTTGTGATCGATTAACTGATGAATACTCCACGATACATATTTTCTTTCTTCATACTTCCCTGCCACACTTAATTTCTTACCTATGTGCATGACCAAACATGAATGTTTTGCTGTAAAAATAAGTTTAATGGACGATACGGTCTTATAAATTTTGACATAATTAATTGCTTGCATTAATATAATCAATGTATCTTTTATGTGCGCACTGACTTATAATTTTTGAATGTCAACAATGTGCATGCCTATAACACGAATGCTTGCTGTAAGAAATGAATGTCATATGCCAAAATCTTAATGCAATAATATAATGAGGAACCGTGCAAAAGCACCCAAGAAAAAAGGTCCAAAAGCACCGTGGTTCCTGACATGTTGGCTTATGATAACGTGTGCTATAACGCATTGAACATGTGTCAAAAATCACTGCATAATTTATGAATAAGTGCTCTACCAACAGTAATATGACTAGATGAATAAAACTGGTTTGTTGCCAATGACGATCCGACTGCGAATAGACCAAATAAAGTATGTTTGGAGTTGAGCTGGAAAGCTACTGAGGAAACGGCACATGGCCGAGAAACTAGATACGCCATGGCCTTGTAGTAGTGGGTTATGTATGAAATGAGCCCTCACAATAACAAAAAACAACAACCGAGCATAAGGCCGCCGTATCCTGAAACCTCCCAGCACTGTATATATATATATATATATATATTCCCCCAGCTCAAGAGTTGCGGCTGACATGAGCGCTAGCAAAAATGCTTTTTGACCGCAACCAGATATAAATATAAATGCTTCCCTACGGTTGTATATATAATATATAATATGCTGCTGGCTTACCAATACATAACTTGCCACAGGCGTAACCTTATACTTAAATAATGCCAGGATGTACCACTTAAAAGCGCCCTTACTGCTGTGCGTATCATTCAGCCTGTCATTATTGAATGTGCATGCACTACCAATACTTTTTGTTTCGTATAAAAAAAAAAAGCGGAGGGCGAGGCCGCGCACATTTTTTAAATGCTGAGCTCATATAACTTATGGCGCCGGCCCATCCGAGGTGCTAAAAGCCTATCCCACACCCCCAGACTGCGGAGTCTGTAGGGGTGTAAGAGCACCCCCACTGCCACCAGCTGTCCGGCAATAGACCCCATCTACATGGCGGCATCACCAGCGTAACCATCTGGAACTATATTATGATTGGAGACCATGAGATGAGAAACCCATGACAGCAAGCATGCCTAGCTGCGGTGTGCAGGCACAGGGCTGGTAAAATCTCACCCAAAGATAACTCATGCGGAGCTAGCTCACACAGAGGTAACTCATTAACAGATTGGGGTATGGAGGGCTGCCATGAGGGATCCCATGTCAGTAAGCAGACCATGCTGCCCTTTATTTTATACTTTAAGATGGCTGCTGGCCCCTCCCCCCGGCCTGAGAAGGTGGCGGCTGGCTCCGCCCCCCCACTGTTATGGAGTGAGCCGGAGCCATGACAGGCTCCTGACTCACTCCTTAGTGCTGGCACTTGATCCCCCGGCTGTTTGGCACACCGGAGCGGGAGTCACCTGGGGTGACCAGCACTGTTGCGCTATACTGGGCCCACGAGGCCTCTTGACTTCCGTCCCCCGGCTAATTAGATCCCCAGAGCGGGACTCAGCCAGGGTGACCAGGGACCTGCAGGGAGTGAGCGCCGTGCCGCACGCGCCTGTGAGAGCGGCGCGTGCACAGAACTGAAAGGCAACGCCACTTAGTGCCCGCCAGCACCTCCGGATTGATGGGAGGACCGGCGGGGCTAACTAGTGAGGCACGGGGGTGGGGGGGTGCTGATGACTAAGGGCATGAGCCCTAGCCCGGTAGTATCCACCACCCGGGCGGGGACCGAATGAGCACGCTGAGGGTGAGACATTGCTGGACCCAGAGCAGCCTACATGAGAGGAAAGGAAAAGACAGAGTAAATAGGGAAAAGAAAGATATAAGATAAGATGTTAGAATAGAGAGAGGAAAGAATATATGAATTTTGAAATGTAAATCAAAAAACACAGAAATCTACAACTATGTCTGTACAGCTAGGAGATCAGATTCCAAAGAGGTAGTGTAACATTGCTGACCTACCCACACTCCTATTAACCACACCCCTTACACAACACTCCACCAATCCTAACCTCATGTCAGTCTGACCATAAAAAACTAACACTCCCCTACCTAACTTTATTAACTCCACGCATCCCTGCCTAGGGTTTTATGTGCCCTCTGTTCTATCCGAACCTCGGTTGTCTATGTGAACGCATATATATATAATGGTTCCTATTTACAATAAGTTAATAAAGAGAGTTATTAAAGGTCTTTTTAACAACTAATTATGATGTAATGTGTACGTAAATAAGATCTAAGGTTTAGAACATAATAGACATGTCATGTTTGGTATTATATTAAATCACTGTTCATTTGCAGATCTCTGGTTCTCTCGGCTAGGAGATCGCATCATGTGTCCGCAAGTTACGAACTATAGAGAGTTATTGGTTTGCATGTTAACATTTTGTATGTAGTGTCTGTAGCCAGTTTAACCAGTTCTTTGGCGGGAAACTACACAAAGCAACTGTTGGAGAACTAGGACATACCCCTGATGACACCGTATGAACTAACCAATGACCAGGATGACCAGGAGCAAGGACCAATGGAATTATGCCAGCTTGTCTCTATTGTTTGTTCTGTGTCCTGTAAGGTATATAGGCTAGTGCTCTGGGACCATAAGGGAGTCATTTCCCTTCTTAGATGACTTCTTAGATGACTTCAGGATTGATGACTGAGAACTGGAATCCAGAGCGCTAACATATGTATTGGCTGTACCTTGTATTTTACTTGCTTTTTGCGCTAATTGTTTAGATCACAGCGCGTTATACTTTTTTGGGGGCTCGCAGTTGATATCATGTTACCGGAAGTCGCGTGATTGTGTATGGATCTCGCTTCCTCAACAAAGGGTGGAAGGTGCCATAAGCAGGTGAGAACGCACTGTGTTCAAAGCCTGTTACCATCCAGTGTTGTGAAACCGATATCCATTATTATGTGATTTTAAGGAGCGCTGATTAGGGACCTGGGGACAAGAAAGGAAAGTTTGTTTCTTTTATTGTCACTTTTGGCGCTAAAGTGCGATTCGCACAATAGCGTATACATATTTCCTGTACTGCTGCCACGTGTTTAAACAATTGTTTTGATAGACATAGTTGTTATATGCATAGCGTGATTACTTGGTAAAACCTCTAAATTGCACTGCTAGAGATGGGTAAAAGTTTTTCCGCGCAGAAAACGAAAGATGGATATGAAAGTCAACAAGTGTTTGTGATGTGAAACGGTTACAAAGGAAACTCGGTAGGTGTCTGACGAGGCAAACTGCTACGGACCAGTATACAAAGCAGTTATATTGTGGTATGAAAAACCAGAGGTAGTTTTTCGGTCCAACACCCAATAATAATCGCAAAGTTCATTGATCAGTTAGGTTCTCTGGGACAATGTGATCAGACCACATAGTTGTGTAAACTGTGATTGTGACTTGGGTAGTTGTGGGGAGGAAATCACTGGCAAGGGTAATGTGTTATTGGAACACTTAAATTTGATGATGTGCTGCTCATGGAAGGGCCGACAGGATCGGCAAGGTACATAATGTATACGAAGTATGGTGCATATGCTACTGTGTACTGTGATGAATGGGTCAAGATGACCAAAGGATTTGTAAAATATTTCCCTAAAATTGTCAGTTTCGATTTGAAGGTACTAAATAATGTAAGAAATAGCATATGTTTAGTAAAATCACTGAAGAAATGAGTAAAATATATTGACTGTTTAAAGTTGTGGCAGCACGAGGGGAACACGTGGTTGAGTGGAATACATGCGCCGCAAAACAGCGTCGCGCACATGCTGCATGGGAGCGCTACCAAGCGTAAATGGGATAGCACATGCTCAACTCCACCACCTTATGTGGTTGATGGTGAAGGTACAGCCGATAAAAAAATGATAAAAATCGTAGCAAGTAACCTAATACCCTGTTTAATTCACCTCTAGGAAAAATGTAACTGAAAAAAATAAATAAAATGTTTTAAGTCACCTGTAGGAAATTGCACCTCTAGGAAAAGATCAGGTGCCCTTGTTTACAGTAAATATTGAGATTGAGAACTGAGGTCAGAATAGCTACTATATATGTTAATTTTTCTTTCATCTACTTGGAAGTCTAGACAACAGATCTATTATCTGCAGTGAAACAATACAGCAGTTAAGGAATTCACTTCTGAGTAAGGTAACATGTGGTGTGTTATACTGTATTATCTGTGTATTAGATCACATGTAAACCACATATAATATTGCTGTTATAACTGAGTATGATTTGAAGGTTTGCTGAATATGTGTTGTGCTCTAATTTGTTTATGTCATGTTCAAATGATATTAAACTGTTGTTACTTCATCTCTCACAAACAGGGCACAGGGTTGCAAAGGACAAATTATAGCCATGCCAAACTAAGGTTAAATACTTGGGACACTGTCTAACCCAGGGGCTAAAACATTTGACGACTGACAGAATACAGGCCATACAGACCGTGACACTGCCGCAAGACCAACTGCAAATCCGTACCTTCTTGGGCATGTGTGGATACTGCAGAACGTGGATCCCAGGGTTTCCTATTTAGGCATTACCATTGCAGGAATTGGTGTCATCCTCAAAGCCCGACCATGTCACACACACTGAGGAAACAGAGCAGGCTTTCCTTAACCTTAAGGATAGTCTGACAAGAGCACCTGCCTTGGGAATACCAGATTATGAAAAACCTTTTGAATTAAATTGTACAGAGGCTGATGGTTGCACAGCAGGTGTCCTCACACAAAAACACGGTGACGCTTGAAGATCTGTAGCATACTACAGTGCACAACTGGACACTGTGGCAAGATCACTCCCAATGTGTTTAAGAAGTGTAGCAGCAACCACTCTTCTGGTCAATAAGAGCGAGGATGTAGTATTAAGTCATGATATGATTGTTTATACACCACATGCTGTATCTGCTTTGCTGAATTCTGCGAAACCAGACATGTTTCTTCAGCTAGGTTCACGAAATGGGAACTAGCTCTAATGGCACCTACAAATATCACCATTAAACGGTGCAATACAATAAACCCAGCAACGTACTTACCATATGTGCGTCAGGATGCACAAAGGGTGGAGAGAGGTGAGTCGCTGGTTGAAGGTGAGTTTTGCGGTTATACTGATACACATGATTGTATGGAGTATTTGAATTAGACCTTTACTGCAAGACCTGACATACGTGATACACCATTAGAAAATTTAGTATTTAATGATTTACATGGATTGGAGTTGTCATAGACAAACTGACACAGGAGAATAATGCACAGGTTATGCTATTGTAGATAACGAGGATGTTGTAGAAGCCGAACCACTTGGTCTACCTCACTCAGCACAGGTGGCTGAACTGGTGGCATTAAGGAGAGCGTGTGAGCTGGGAGAAGGTAAGTCAGCTAATATCTACACTGACTCCAGGTTCGCCTTTGGGGTAGTGCACGATTTTGGGGCTCTTTGGCATCTGAGAAATTTTATGACAGCAGCAGGTACACCAGTCACACACTTACACCACATAAAAGGATTTCTGACAGCAATCTAGCTACCAAAGGAAGTAGCTGTCATCAAATGTGAAGCCCACACATGTGAAGACCCAGTGTCACTGGGCAATAACAGAACAGACGAAGCTGCCAAGTGGGCAGCAGGGTTGTGCATTAATTTAAAAACTGATAAAGTGATGGTCTTCCAGACAATAGACATGCAGAAATTAATTGAGATGCAAAATTTGTGTCCCCTACAGGAAAGGGCACTCCGGAGGTCAAAGGGATGTGATCAGGAGTCCTCTGGACTCTGGAGAGATGGACACGGTGATATGGGTACAAACAAGGTTGATAAAGAACTGCATTATGATCCTGACATTGAATGTGCCTACAGATAATAATATGCTAATAGGCTAAAAGTCATGTATAATAATAATTATTGTAAATGTTCCATTAAACATCCTAGATAATGTAGTCTCAATTCCCCCAGACTTCCTTTATAGGTTCGATGAGATCCCACATCCTACCCATGGTCCCATATATAGATCCGCTGAGTGTGTATAAGTGTACATATATACATACACACACACATATATATATATATACTAGGGGTGTGCACCGGCCACTTTTCGTGTTTTGTGTTTTGGTTTTGGATCTGGATCTTTCTTCGTGTTTTGGATCTGGATTGGTTTTGCCAAAACCACCCTTCCGTGTTTTGGGTTCTGGGTTTTGTGTTTTGGATCTGTATTTTTTTGAAAAAAAGCATAAAAACAGCTAAAATCACAGAATTTGTAGGTTTTTCTGCTCCTATGCTATTATTAACCTCAATAACCTTAATTTCCACTCATTTCCAGTCTATTCTGAATACCTCACACCTCACAATAGTGTTTTTATGTCCAAAAGGTTGCACCGAGGTAGCTGGATGACTATGCTAAGCGACACGAGTGGGCGGCACAAACACGTGACCCATCTAGGCGTGAAACTGCAGTGGCAGACAGGATGGCATTGAAAAACTAGGCCCCAAACTGTACATAATGCAAAGGAAAAAAAGAGGTGCAAGATGGAATTGTCCTTGGGCCCTCCCACCCACCCTTATGTTGTATAAACAGGACATGCACACTTTAACAAACCAATCATTTCAGCGCCAGGGTCTGCCACACAACTGTGGCTGAAATGATTGGTTCGTTTGGGCCCCCACAAAACAAGCTGGCAATTAATCTGTCCCTGCACAAACTGGCTCTACGGAGGCAAGATGTCATCCTCATCCTCCTCATCCACCGATTCCTCACCCTCTTCAGTGTGTACATCCTCATCCTCACAGAGTATTAATTCGTCCCTGCTGGAACCACAGGTCCCTCTGTACGTTCTGGAGGCTGGTCTCCCTGGAAGAGTTGATAATTCATTTTATGAACATCATCTTCTCCACATTTTGTGGAAGCAACCTCCTACGCCTTTCGCTGACAAGGTTCCCGGCTGCACTAAACACTCTTTCGGAGTACACACTGGAGGGGGGGCAACTCAGGTAAAATAGAGCCAGTTTGTACAGGGACCTCCAAATTGCTTCTTTTTCCTGCCAGTACAGGTACGGACTGTCTGACATGCCTACTTGGATGCTGTCACCGATGTAATCCTTTAACAGACAGACGCACGCTTGTCACTGCTGCTTTGAGGATTCAAGTGCGGCTACAGCCCACACAATTCACAAAGACAGAAAAAAAAAAAGAATATTTTTATTGTTTGTGGAGCACACTTTGAGGGTTACACCACCCTTTAACAGACAGACGCACGCTTGTCGCTGCTGCTTTGAGGATGCAAGTGCGGCTACAGCCCACACAATTCACAAAGACAGAAAAAAGAAGAAGAATATTTTTATTGTTTGTGTAGCACACTTTGAGGGTGTCACCACCCTTTAACAGACAGACGCACGCTTGTCACTGCTGCTTTGAGGATGCAAGTGTGGCTACTTCGCACACAAGTCACAAACACATTAAAAAACAATGTTTGATTTTTTGGAGCACTTTGAGAGTTACAACACCCTTTAACAGACAGATGCACGCTTGTCGCTGCTGCTTTGAGGATGCAAGTGCGGCTACAGCCCACACAATTCACAAAGACAGAAAAAAAAGAACAATATTTTAATTGTTTGTGTAGCACACTTTGAGGGTGTCACCACCCTTTAACAGACAGACGCACGCTTGTCGCTGCTGCTTTAAGGATGCAGGTGCGGCTACAGCCCACACATTTCACAAAGACAGAAAAAAAAAGAACAATATTTTAATTGTTTGTGTAGCACACTTTGAGGGTGTCACCACCCTTTAACAGACAGACGCACGCTTGTCGCTGCTGCTTTGAGGATGCAGGTGGAATCTAGACAGGATTTGGAACCGAGGACACACTACCTCCATCAATTATCTAAATCCCACTGCACTAATGTCGGATACCGGACGCACGTCTAACACCAACATAGCAGTCAAGGCCTCAGTTATACGTTTTGCTTCAGGATGACTGCTGTCGTACTTCATCCTCATCGCTAGGGACTGTTGGAGGGTCAATTGTTTAGTAAAAGTAGTGATGTTCCTACTTCCTCTCTGGGATGATGAACAACTCCCAGCAGCAGCAACAGCACTAGGAGGAAGTGGTTCTTGATCTTTCCCTATTTTATTTTTATCGGAGAAAGTTTGGTCCTCCATTTATGTTATATTGATATATATACGTGCGGCTAAAGCGCACACAAACACAGAAAATATTTTTTTATTTTTGCTGGAGAGTAGTGCACTTTGTGGGTTACACCACCCTTTAAGAAATGAGCCAGCCGGCTCTTTACTTATGGGACACAGGCGCACGCTTGGCGCTGCTCCTTTGTTGATGCACGTGCAGCCACAGTGCACACAAGTCACAAACACAGAAAATATATATTTTTTTGGTTTGGAGTGTACTTTGGGGGTTACAGAACCCTTTAATGGTCAAGCCAGCCGGCCCTTTACTTATGACACAGGCGCACGCTTGGCACTACTTTGTTGATGCACGAGCGGCTACTGCGCACACAATTCACAAACACAGAAAATAATTTTTTTTTGGTTTGGACTGGAGTGTACTTTCGGGGGTTACAGCACCCTTTAACGGTCAAGCCAGCCGGCCCTTTACTTATGACACAGGCGCAGCGTGCACTACTTTGTTGATGCACGTGCGGCTACTGCGCACACAATTCACAAACACAGAAAATATATTATTTTTTAGCACTTGGGGGGAGCACCCCTGATGGACAGAGCACCCCCTGGACAACACTACAGCACCCCTTTAGGACTGGGACACTGCACAGGACTTTGGAGTGGACACAGCCCCTATGGAGAACTGACTGCACAACACAGTCCAGCCAGCCCCTATGGACTTTGAAGTAGTGGACACAGCCCCTATTAACAACAGCAGCACAGCACAACACAGCCAGCCCCTATGGACTTTGAAGTAGTGGACAACAGCAGCACTACACTACACTACACTACACAGCCCTAACTCCCACCCTCCCTCTTCACTGTCCACAGCCGAGTGAGAAAATGGCGCCGACGCGGGTACCTTATATAGGATCCAAAACCCGCGAGACTCGGAAGGCGGGATGATGACGTTTTGCCTCGATTTCAGATCCGAGTCAGGCGGGAAAAGTCGAGCCTGACTCGGATCGGACTCGGATCGGGGGGGCTCGGTGGGGTTCGGATTTCAGAAATCCGAACCCGCTCACCCCTAATATATACACATATATATATATATATATATATATACAGCAAGTAAAGGCTAGCATCCCAGATGGGAATTGAACCTGGTACTCAGCTCACATTGTTGCTACTGTGCCCCAGTTTACTAGTCTAGTGGCCTAATTACTGTAAACACATATATACATACAAAAATACATATACATTCATATATACCCATGTATGTAGTATTAAATTGTAATATATATATATATATATATATATATATATATATATATATAAAAGGAAGAAATCCTACTAATGCGCATGAAGTCTTTTGATTGAAATGTCCAGAAATGATCTGTTCAGGTATATATGTAGCGCAGCTGCATCCCAGCTCCAAACCATGGAGCAATAGATTCTAGAGGTAAGCAAGTTGAAAGGAGAGCGCACTCGTGATTATGTGAAAAATAACAGTTTTACTTATAACATTTGCTCACATACATCAAAGTTTAAAACATTAAACTCCACCATGGACAGTCCTCCAGATCCTGGTGTAATCGAAAGGCCACGCTGTGAATCCTTCCCATCTCCTCCACATAATAATTGAAAGATTGGATAATTCCATTTCACAATATTAAAACATAGTAGATATATCTAAAATAATATATATGCATCAATTTAAATTACATCATATCCATAACAAATATAAAATCTATAAGAACAACATTTCATGTTTACAAAAATGTACATAACAGCCATAAAAAACATCAGAAAGACACAAAATAGGCAATTAATCAATTAGGTGCTGTTACTCCTAGAAACAGCTCCCTATATAACATTATACATCCTTATAACTAAACAACATATTCTTAAAGCACACCATATATCTAGAAGAGATACATAATCTAGGTTCCCAAATAAAAAATATATACAATCGTAGGAATTGAAGCCGATTTCTATAAAAAGAAAACATACAACATATTAGACAGAATTGAGAAGAGCAAACCCAAACTATATAACATATAATATGAACTGTTTAAATGATGATGAAATTGGATATATCTTCAATCCTCATCCGAGAATTCCAATATTTTATAGTCTTCCTAAGATTCATAAACTCCTCACTAGACCACCAGGACGCCCGATTATATCGGGAATTAATTCTGCTTCCTCTAAAATGTCTGAATTTGTAGATCTCCAGATTAAAAAATATGTATTATATCTAAACTCATATGTAAAAGACTCTACACAGATACTATGCGAATTGAAAGATTTTATATGGCAGTCTGAGTATAAATGGTTTACAATAGATGTCGAAGCGTTGTATACTATCATACCACATGATGGTGGTATAGAGGCGGTGAAAATGTTTCTGGATGATGATCTTGAGGTCAGTGAGGACAAAAAGAGTTTTATATAGGAATGTATACAATTTATTTTAATTTTAACCAACAATTATTTTAAGTTTCAAGATGTGTTTTATAACCAGAATTGTGGAGTTGCAATGGGGACCCCTTATGCACCCAGCTTGGCAAATTTATATTTAGGTAAATGGGAGAAGGAGATTATAGAAACTAATAATCTCTTTGGGGGCCATATTAAAATATTTCGGAGATATATAGATGATATACTCATTGTTTGGGAGGGGGATGAAATGACCTTTAATGAGTTCATGTTGAATTTTAACACAAATAATTATAATCTGAGGTTTACTTCTAACATTAAGAAGGATAAGATTGAGTTTCTAGATCTAACTCTGTATAGTACTTATTGTACTACAGGTGATAAAATAAATACCTACACTTATATCAAGGAAGTAGATCGTAATAGTTCCGTTCATTTTCAAAGCTGTCATTGTAAGAAGTGGGTTTCTAACATCCCTTACTCACAGTTTATGAGGTTACGCCGTAACCGTTCTGAATTTGAGAAATTTAATGTGCAAGCTGAAATCTACGGACAGAGATTTAGGAACAAAATGTATCCTGCAAATATTATCACGTAAAGCAGCTAGTTGAGAAAGATCTGAATTTCTAATATATAAAAATAAGGATAATAACCATGTAAAAGAGAGAAATATTATTCCATTTGTTACCACCTTCAACACTGGGTCAAAAGAAATAGAGAGGATTTTGAATAAGCATTGGGACGTTTTACGTATGGATACCTTGCTAAAAGACATAGGGGTCTATTTACTAAGCAGTGTTAGGAGACAGCGTGAAAAGTGATAACGTGCCAGCCAATCTGCTCCTAACTGCCATCTCACAGGCTGTGCTTGCAAAATGACAGTTGGGAGCTGATTGGCTGGCACCTTATCACTTTTCACTCTGTCTCCTAACACTGCTTAGTAAATAGGCCCCATAATTCCTAATAAACCACGGGTGGTGTATAAAAAAGCACAAAGTTTGAAAAATAGGCTAGCTCCGAGCAATCTAGTCATGCCTGAAAATTAATGTTGGCTTAATAAAACAGAAAGGTTTTTCCCTGTAACAGATGTAAGATTTGTAAATATGCCAATAAAGATAATAAAGTAGTTTCAAATCCCGTGAACGATAAAACTAGGAAGACAAAAGGAAAAATGAGTTGTACTAGCACACATGTCATCTACCTGCTGGAATGTGGATGTGGTAAACGTTATGTCGGTAAGACAAAACGTTAGCTAAAAATACGAATTCTGGAACATACCAGAAATATTTTAAACAAAGTGTCTAATTATAGTGTCCCTCGACACTTTCAAAGCTGTCCAAATTAGAAAAATTTAAGTTAAAAGCTGCACACAACGATTTAGCTAATGAACGATTTTAGTAAACGATTTTCGTTAATTTTTTCAAGGGAAAAATGAACGAAAATCATTTATTAAATGTAATGAACGATTTTTTGAAACTACAAACGATTTTTGCGTATTCCCTTACTGAAAATCGTTGAGTTTGTCAGTCTGACTGTACTACATACTACAAACGTGAACACGCATGAACGATAATCGTTCGTTTTAACTTAGAAAGTGAATGATTTTTACAACGATTGAACGATAAATTATATCGTTAACGATAATCGTTCAAAAAATCGTTGTGTGTATGCACCTTAAGGCTACAGAACAGGTGGAATTAGATAATAGGAAAAGTGATACCCTGTTACAGTTATCAAAGCGAGAAACTTTCTGGATATACACCTTAAACACCCTGGCACCTAGTGGAATGAACGAAGGCTGTGACATTGTATCCTTTTTGCATGATTAGCACAGTGAGGCTGGTATCTATGTAGCGCAGTTGATGTTGGATTAGTTTCCCTTCTGCGCTATACTTATAGTGCCTGCTGACCACCGCGAGCGTGCATATCTTCAGTGTCGCAGCGATATCTGTTCATGAATCCATATGAATATTATGTTATATAGTTTGGATTTGTTCCTCTTAATTCTGTCTAATATGTTGTTTGTTTTCTTTTTATAGAAATTGGCTTCAATGCCATACGATTTTATATATTTTTTATTTGGGAACATAGATTATGTATCTCTTCTAGATATCTGGTGTGCTGTAAGAATATGTTGTTCAGTTATAAGAATGTATAATGTTATATAGGGAGCTATTTCTAGGAGTAACAGCACCTAATTGATTAATTGCCTATTTTGTGTCTTTCTGATGTTTTTTATGGCTGTTTTGTACATTTTTGTAAACATGAAATGTTGTTCTTATAGATTTTATATTTGTTATGTATATAATGTAATTTAAATTGATGCATATATATTATTTTAGATATATCTACTATGTTTTAATATTGAGAAATGGAATTATCCAATCTTTCAATTATTATGTGGAGGAGATGGGAATATAAGGATTCACAGTTTTGAGCTTAGCCACACCCCCTGATGAAGTCTCTAAGTGACTAAACATGTTGGGCATGGCTTACTGACGTGGACGTGTGATGTCATCCGGGTTTCCCTGAACCAGCAGTGGTCCGCAGAATTGCTGTCTGCAGCGTGGCCTTTCGATTACACCAGGATCCGGAGGGCCGTCCATGGTGGAGTTTAATGTTTTAAACTTTGATGTACGTGAGCAAATGTTATGTTAAATTGTTATTTTTCACATAATCACTAGTGTGCTCTCATTTCAACATGGTTACCTCTAGTATATAAATATATATATATATATATATATATATCAAATTCAAAGAACCAGCACATCCAATAAATTAATGCAAAAAAGGCTGTATTCAAAAAAATATCACAATAGCAGCAGAGAGCCGCAGCATAAATGATAATAGTCACTGATAGAGTCCAACAAAGGTGAAGCATAACTTCATGATAATATACTTGATGAAACCAGGGTGGTCACCAAACTGTCAGTGTGCATCTCACCGGACCCTAGAGCAGCAAGCCTAATCTCAACAGCTGTTTCGGCGCTGCATGTGCCTTTATCAAGAGCAGAAAAGACTAAAGCACAATGAGCCATATAAAGAGCCACGCACATTAGTGAACTCACCCAAAGGTGCGCGCGTCCACCCCTCTGTACACAACGGTTCCAGGAAGTGGCTGGACGCACACGTGGGGAACAACGTGTACCCGATCCACATGACAAACCCGATCACATGATCGGGGATGACGTGACGGTATCCTAGACAACACAAAAGCGGTAACCACGGAGCCGCATAATCATAATAAAGCCAAAAATAGGCAAGGCAATATAGCCAATGATGCGTACTAGGGGAAATATAATGACCCAAAATAGGTCATACCAATCCGCTAAATAAAGTGGCTATTAATGGCTCAGGTGCATTACAATCATATCAGAATGCCAGTAGTAAACACAATATGACACATAAACGACACATAACAAAAGACAACACATATAGCAATACCCAAAATACCCCCCAAAAAAATAAACTAAAAAAATAGCAAAAAAATATAGCAAAAAAAACATGTACAAAGAAACCTATGGTAGAGAGCACAGGATATATAAATTGACAGGAGCTCAATTAGAGAAATCAAAGAAAACTGCTCAAATATTGACCCTCATTAAGCCCATTGGGTACAACAGTGTTCAATCGGTCAATCCAAAAGCTTTCCCTCTGTAATAGGAACTTATTCCTGTCGTCCCTCGTCTTAGGGGAAGAATGCAATCAATCGGCATACATTTGAAATCCTTAATGAGGTGTTTAGCTGTAGCGAAATGTCTCGCAACCGGTGGTGTATTAGTATCGACCATAAACAAAGCTTTCTTAATCGAGGAACGATGGAGGGCAATTCTCTCCTTGAGTGTACGGATAGTCTTACCCACATAGAGCAAGTTGCAGGGGCATTTAATTAGGTAAACCACAAAACAACTGTTACAGTCTAGATGATGTCGAATATCATAACTGATGTTACTTTTAGGATCCAAAAAGTGAGTGCCTAGAATTAGAAACTGACAGTTGACACACCCGTGGCATTTGTATGCTCCATTTTTAGAGCGTAACCAGTTTTTATTGGCAATGGGTCCTATGTCAGATTTAGACAATATCTGTTTGATGTTAGTGCTTCTTTTATAACAGAAGAGCGTTTTTTCCTGGCAAAGTGACCCTATGCTATCATCACACTGTAGAATGTGCCAATGTCGTAGCACCACTTCACGAATATGCTTAGAGGCACTCGAATACATGGAGGAAAATATCATCCTGGTGTTTCCAACCTTCGGAACTTTGTTACCCAATACATCCTCTCGCTTAATGTGCATACATTTATTAATAGCCTCTTCAATCTCATCGTTGTGGTAGCCCCTGTCCACAAATCTCTGGCCCATCTCCTCCAGGGCACCTGATAAATCATCCAAATTAGAAGTAATCCGTACCACTCTAAGGAGTTGTGAAAATGGCAGCCCTCGTTTAGAAGTGAGCAAATGTTATAAGTTAAATTGTTATTTTTCACATAATCACTAGTGTGCTCTCATTTCAACTTGGTTACCTCTAGTATATAAATATATATATATATATATATATATATATATACAGTATTTATATATATATACTCAGATATGTATAGGCAATGCTGTGCACAGCTAGTACCACTCCGAGGAGAAGTGGGGGGACCTAGCCGCATGGTATAAACACCCAATTGAGTAAACAGGTACACTACAACCAGAGAGAACATGGAATGGAATTGACTATTTATCATAGTATAGAATCCGATTGAGATACAAACTCAGATCGATGGGATATCACCTAAGGTAGTGTAGATGGTACAAGATAATAGAGATCCCGGGTTCGGGGAACAGACTTAGAGCCTTATTCAATTTGGAGCGAAAAGCCGTTTTCGCTTGTTTTTGTCGAAAAGTTTTTGCCGCATTCAATTTCGAGTTTTCGCCTAAAAAAATTTAAAACTTTTCGCCGCTATGGCTTTTCGCCGGGGAATCCACTTCCGGGAGTTTATATATGTGAAAGTTGATTTTGATATTGTTATGATAATAAATTATTATTAGTACCCTTGTGTTGTTTACTACAAGCGCTGCCCTCTTTGTATATATGTACATACTGTATGTGCTCGCTGTTCGGGCATTTACATTGTACAGATGCATACCTTTGGTTTCCATTTTATAGACAGTGCTAGATAAATGACAGAAGCTGGCATATACATCCCCTACACTATCAGACCCATTATCTCCCTAAATACTGAAAAATAGAAAAAAAAATCATATTTTTGAGAGGAAAACAGAAATGCAATTAGAATACTTATGATTTATAGCAAACTGTGTGCCAGCGAGGCAGCTGGGTATCAAAATGCTGTAATGATGATGGGCCTATGTTTATGTGGAGGCCTGGAGCTGTAGTCCCCTCCACCCCATTTTTAATTTAGCATTCAGTGACATTAAAGGGTGCAAATAAAAAATAAGATGGGGTAAAGGTATGGGGTTTTTCCAATTACTGATTTTTCTTCTCAATTGCTGTGTTTTAAAATCAAGAAAAAGTGACATGTTACAATATTCTTAATTTGGGTGTTTCTCAAAAAGAATTAACATTGCAGAGCTAAACAAGTCACTACTACTTTGCTGTATAAGTGATTGCTTTTTTAACTATTAAAAGATCAGACATATTAAACATATCTGATAATTTGAACAAGATAAAGGCTGTACTGTGTAATAGACTAGTTCTGTTTCCAAGCACTTTTATCAGCAGTGTATCAGAGCCAGTAATTTCAATGACCTACAGTAAATGAACTGATCTTTTGAACTACTCTTTTGAGTTAACTAGATCATAATGACCTAATCACCAAAATGAACTAGATTTCCCGTCACCAGCAAAGAATATCCAAGCCGCCGCTAGTTCCGTTCCCAGCTCTATGATCCGTTGACCCCATGGCCAGAGACCCAGGTACGCGCCGCAGGCAGCTGTGGTGGGTCCCTCCGGCAGCTCCAAAGGTGCAGGCAGACTGGGCAGCCAGCAGTCTGCCTGTGAAGAACGTCATAGTGAAGAAAATTCAATAAATAAGTAAAAATTAAAAAGGGCTAGAGACAGTTCAAGTGCCTCTCGCTCACTTAAGGGCCTCAAGTTGAGGCACATATCTAAACTGTGCTTGGGAGGGGTGTAAAGGGGGGGAGCCAGCTACTCTTCTTAAGCTTTAAACTGCCAGGCTCAACTCTCACACCCATCTACACCCCAGTGTACTAAGGGCCTGATTCAGAGGCGCTCGCAAAAAGCGAGCGCTCACTCTGAATCAGGGCGGCCACTAGTTTTTTTAGTTGCAGCCTCCTGGCTGCTCGCATAGCTGTGGGTTACCACCCACAGCTTATGCGGGCGGCCAGGTGATGGTCGCGATGGCCAAGACCATCGTGACCATCAGGCTTGCGACGAGACCCTTGCGGCAGGGTCTCATTGCCGCAAGCCCCAGTGGACTTCCTGCTCTAATAGAGCAGGAAGTCTACCTACTGACTCCTTGAGTGATGTCAGTAGGGCCGCCCACAAACGGCAGGCATTCCTGCAGGAACGCCTCCGTTTGCCAAGCCACCCCGCCTTCCAAACGGGGCGAGCTGTCGATCAACATCAACAGCCACCCCTTTTGGATGCGAGTGCTGGAGCGAGTGCACTGTCTTACAATCTACCCATTTGCAAGCGCATAGCGTTTGCGAGCTGGTCTGAATCAGGCCCTAAGTCCAGTGTCCCCTAGTGGATGAAGGAGAAAAAACGATTTAGAGGGACCTGCTTTCAGTCTTGGACTCAGGGCCTGATTCAGCAAGGATCGCAGTTGCTAATACAAAGGCAAACGGCAGATTGTTTTGCACTGTGCATGCGTAAGCATCACGGTGCACGTTAGCAACCCAGCCGATGCAATTGGAATTGATCGCAGTGGCGACGCAGACCTATCACAGAGTGATTGAAAGGAAGTGCCGTTTGTGGGTGGTGACGGGGGGTGATCAGAGAAATGCAGGCATGCCAGTGCTTTTCAACGGCATTGCAGGGGCATGCATAAATTATCCACTGTGATACCATATGCAGGGCTGGCGTTTCCACTAGGCAAGCTTAGGCAGCTTCCTAGGGGCGCCGCCCTCCGATCACCCTCCCCCTATTTGCTGGGTCCCCGTTGAGATTGTGTTACCAGCAGGCACCCGGCTCATCTACCCCTCCCCCCGCCCAGTGGCACCTGGCTCCTGAACCAACCCCCCCCGGCGGCTGCAGAGGAATGAGCTCACTCCTGACGTCACTCCCATAGTTCCGAGGAGCAGGCACCGGGGACGGATTGCAGCAGGCTCTGGGGCAGGGTTTCAGGTAAGTGTTGGTTTTTTTTTATGTGTGTGTGTGTGTGTGTACGTGGGGGGGCTTACTACTGGGGCATTACAGTGGCCGCACTACAGGGGGCATTACAGGGGCCGCACTACAGGGGGCACTACAGGGGCCTTACTATTGGGGGCTCTACAGGGGCCTTACTATTGGGGGCATTACAGGGGCCGCACTACTGGGGGCACTACAGGGGCCTTACTACTGGGGGCATCATATGGGGGCACTGCAGGGCCCTTACTACTGGGGGCACTACAGGGGCCCTACTATTGGGGGCACTGATGGGAGCACTACAACTGGGGACACTACAGGGGCTTTTACTACTGGGGGCACTTCAAGGGGTATTACTACTGGTGCACAGCAGGGAGCATTACTACTGGGGACACTACAAGGGCATTACAACTGTGGGCACTACAGGGGCCTTTACTACTGGGGGCACTGCAGGTGGCAGTGCTACTGGGGGCACTACTACAGGGGGCATTACTTTTAGGGGCATTACTGCTGAGGGCATTGTGTGTGTGTATATATATATATATATATATATATATATATACTTCAGCCTGCGCAGAACACAAAACTTATCCGCCACTCCACCTGTGCAAAGTAATTTTCACCTGAGGGCCTAAATGATTACGGGTTACGTGCAGAAGTTTTGCCTAGTGTGCCTAGAAGTCTGACATCGGCCCTGACCATATGCAGCCTGAGGTCTGACCCTGTCTTAATGTGCTTATGGGTCCGATGTTACTCGATGTTACAGATTGTTTCGCTATATTGCCAAAGTATACAGATGTGTGTAAGGGGAAGTGGGCATCCTTATGTTAGGCTGTGATCGCAATGCAAATGCAAACATTTGCATATCACCGCTGATATTAGCAACTGTGTTGCGTGCATATTAGCAGAATAGCAATCCTTGCTGAATCAGGCCCTCAGGCATGAAGAGCCATCAGGGAGAATAGAAGGTCTACCCTCCAACATTACCCCTTCCGTCAGGTACAAAATACTCTGCTCCTGGACTTCCAACCTAATTTATTATTGACCTGTGCTGAACTAGTTAATTGATGTGAAGGATGTTTCAACACAGGTGGCTGCAATTATAAATTAAGAATTAAGCCCAAGAGCAAAGCATTTTGTACATAATGGAACAGGTCATGTTGGAGGCTCTGGTAACGTATAGGCCCACTGCAGGTGTTGGCAGTAAATAGAATGGCAAAAACAAGAGATTAGGCGCTAATAAAAAAAGATATATGTATATATATATATATATATTTATTTTTTTTTTATTTTTTTTTTGCAGTCAAATGACCAAAGTATTTTTAATTAATAGCAGTAAAATGACATGTGCTTGTGAATACACACCTGCACCATCACTTACTATGGTGTAACAAAGACATACAAAGAGAAAGGTCTATTTGCACTAATAAGACACCATTTATTATTAAATAAAAATATAATAACTAGGGGGTCTGATGTTCACTAAAAAATACATATAAATTTATTAGTATATTTTATATGCAATGTATATTTATTCAGACTAGAATATGACTAGCCATAATATAAACATTAATATTTAGACATGTAACATATGCATAAATACTGCATATAAAAAAAAAAAATTTGTACAACCAATAAAACAACTATAATGATCACAATAGCTCTATGGAGATCTCCAAGTCTAATATGTGAATAACACTGTGCTTTTATAAGGACTCAGGCCCTGATTCAGAGGCGCTCGCTATTTGCGAGCGCTCGCTCTGAATCAGGGTGGGCCTTTTTTTTTTTTTCACCCGCCTCCAGGCCGGTCGCTAAGCTGTGGGTGACCACCCACTGCTTTAGCGGGCGGCCTGGCGATGGTCGCGATGGTCACAACCATCAGGCTTGCAACGAGACCCTTGTGGTAGGGTCTCATCCACCACAAGCCTCAGTGAACTTCCTGCTCTGTGATGTCAGTAGGGCCGCCCCCAAACAGCAGGTGTTCCTTTGGGAACGCCTCCGTTTAGCCCCCCCCTGCCTTCAAAACGGGGCGAGCTGCCGATCAACATCGACACCCGCCCCGTTTTGCTGCGAGCCCCGAGTGAGTGAAGTTCTCACTCGCTCCAGAGCTCATGCACGCGCAGTGTGCACGGCGCATGTGCGCACTGCCCGGCCATCAACCCACTTGCGAGCGCTATGCGCTCGCGAGCGGGTTTGAATCAGGCCCTCAGTCCAAATATTCATAAGATATCACTCCTGGTTTTAAGCCACAGATGAAAATACAAATGGAAATATGAAAAATTGTATAATCACTACTCTCCACTAATGTAAGTAGTCAGCACTCAATATGCTGTGCGGGATTAGGTAGTCCTGAACACACCTCGTGCTGTAAATTGCATGAACAAAGTAGCACCGTCAAGCGCGCGCCTGTGTCATAAGTCAAGGGCCGGCTGGTTCAACTGTTGAAGGGTGGTGTAACCCACAAAGTGCTGGAAAAAATAAAAAATAAATATTTTTCTATGTTTGTGACTTGTGTGCGAAGCGCCCTAGCCGCACGTGCATCAACAATGTAGCAGCGCCAAGCATGCGCCTGTGTCATGTCAAAATATATTTTTCTGTATTTGTGACTTGTGTGCGGTGCGCCCTAGCCACACGTGCATCAACAATGTAGCAGCGCCAAGCATGCGCCTGTGTCATAAGTCAAGGGCCGGCTGGCTTGTCTGTTGAAGGGTGGTGTAACCCCCAAAGTGCCGGAAAAATATAAAAAATATATGTTTTTCGGTGTTTGTGACTTATGTTCACCTTAGCCGCACGTGCATCAACAAAGTAGCAGCGCCAAGCGTGCGCCGGTGTCATAAGTCAAGGGCCGGCTGGCTTGTCTGTTGAAGGGTGGTATAATCCCCAAAGTGCTGGAAAAAAAAAATATTTTTCTGTGTTTGTGACTTGTGTGCGCCTTAGCCGCACGTGCATCAACAAAGTAGCAGCACCAAGTGTGCGCCTGTGTCATAAGTCAAGGGCCGGCTGGCTTGTCTGTTGAAGGGTGGTGTAACCCCCAAAGTGCTGGAAAAAAAATATATTTTTCTGTGTTTGTGACTTGTGTGTGGTGCGCCTTAGCCGCACGTGCATCAACAAAGTAGCAGCACCAAACATGCGCCTGTGTCATAAGTCAAGAGCCAGTTGGCTCATCTGTTGATGGGTGGTGTAACCTCCAAAATTCTGGAAAAAATTAAATGTAAAAAATGTTTCTGTGTTTGTGACTTGTGTGTGCCTTAGCCGCACGTGCATCAACAAAGTAGCAGTGCCAAGAGTGCTCCTGTGTCATAAGTGTCATAAGTCAAGGGCTGGCTTGCCTATTGAAGAGTGGTGTAACCCCCAAAGTGCCGTAAAAAAAATAAATCTGTGTGCAATAGCCGCACGTGCATCAACAAAGTAGCAGCGCCAAGCGTGTGCCTGTGTCATAAGTCAAGGGCCGGCTGGCTCATCTGTTGAAGGGTGGTGTAATCCCCAAAGTCCTGGGGAAAAAAAAAAACAATTTCTGTGTTTGTGACTTATGTGCGCCTTAGCCGCACGTGCATCAACAAAGTAGCAGCGCCAAGCGTGCGTCTGTGTCATAAGTCAAGGGCCAGCTAGCTCATCTGTTGAAGGGTGGTGTAACCCCCAAAGTGCCAGAAAAAAATAATTAAAAAATATTTTTCTGTGTTTGTGTGCGCCTTAGCTGCACATATCAATATCACATAAATGGAGGACAAAAATTTGTCCGATAAAAATAAAAAAGGGAAAGGTCAAGAACCACTTCCTCCAAGTGCTGAAGCTGCTGCCACTAGTCATGACATAGACGATGAAATGCCATCAATGTTGTCTGCCAAGGCCGATGCCCAATGTCATAGTAGAGGGAATATATAATCCCATATGCCAAACTTCAGGAAAATTACCATAAAAAATGAATTTCAATCGTCTGAAGAGAAATGTAAATTTGCCAATATGCCATTTACAACACGGAGTGGTAAGGAACGGATATGGTCCTTCCCTATGGTCATGACTAGTGGTTCAGTTTTACATGACGATGGAAGCCCTCCTCCCGCTAGAAAAATGAAACAAGTTAAGCTGGCAAAAGCATAGCAAAGAACTGCGTTCTAAGAAGATATCACAAATCCCCAAGGAGAGTCCAAGTGTGGCGGCGGTTGCGATGCCTGACCTTCCCAACACTGGATGGGAAGAGGTGGCTCCTTCCACCATTTACACGCCCTCTGCAAGTACTGGAAGGAGCACCCACAGTCCAGTTGCTGATATTCAAAACGAAGATGTCACTGTTGAAGTACAACAGGATGAGAATATTGGTGTAGCTGGCGCAGAGGAGGAAGTTGACGAGGAGGATTCTGATGGTGATGTGGCTTGTTTAATTCAGGCACCGGGGGAGACAGTTGTTGTCCGTGGGATGAAAAAGCCCATCGTCATACCTGGGCAGAAGATCAAACATTCCACCTATTTGGTCTGGAAATATTTCAGTCCAAATCTGGACAACAACTGTCTTGCCATATGTTGCGTATGTAAAGGTGTAATAAGTGGGGTTTAACCACCTACGAACATCCTCCCTTATACGTCACCTGCAGCGCGTTCATAAAGTGTTACTGCCAAGTTCAGAAACTGTGACCGTAAGCAGTCCAGGGACACCTAAATCCCTCTGTCCTGTTGTATCCAAGCACCTGCAAACCACACCGTCAACTCCCTCCTCATCAATTTCCTCCTCAGTCAGGATTGGAAGTAGTCCTGCAGGCCATGTCACTGGCATGACTGACTCCTCTCCTATCCAGGATTCTTCCGGAGGATCCTGCATTGCTACGCCTCCTGCTGCCGCTGCTGCTGTTGCTGCTGGGAGTCGTTCATCATCCCAGAGAAGTTGGAACACCACTACTTTTTTTACTAAGCAACTGACCATCCAACAGTCCTTTGCAATGAGGATGAAGTATGACAGCAGTCATCCTCTTGCAAAGCGGATAACTGAGGCCTTGACAGCTATGTTGGTGTTAGACGTGCGTCCAGTATCTGCTATTAGTGCAGTGTGATTTAGACAATTGAAGGAGGTAGCGTGTCACTGGTACCAAATCCCATCTAGATTCCACTTCACTAGGCAGATGATACCGAGAATGTACAGAGATGTCAGAAAAAGTGTCTTCAGTGTCCAAAAAAAATGCAGTTGTACCCAATGTCCACTTAACCACGGATATGTGGACAAGTGGATTAGGGCAGACTAAGGACTATATGACTGTGACTGCCCACTGGGTAGATGTATTGCCTTACGCAGCAACAACAGCAGCGTAACCAGTAGCAGCATCTCAGAAACACCAGCTCGTTCCAAGGCAGGCTACACTGTGTATCACTGGTTTCAGTAAGAGGCACACCACCAACAACCTCTTAGAGAAACTGAGGGAAATCATCGCCCAATTGCTTACCCCACTTAGACTCTCCTGGGGATTTGTGATATCTGACAACGCTACCAATATTTTGTGGGCATTACATCTGGGCAAACTCCGGCACGTCCCATATTTTGCTCACACAATAAATTTGGTGGTGCAGAATTTTCATAAAAATGACAGGGGCATGCAGGAGACGCTTTGGGTGGTCCGAAAAATATCTGGCCACTTTCACCATTCAGTGACTGCGTGCCGAAGACTGGAGTGCCAGAAAACACTCTTGAACCTCCCCTGCCATTACCTGAAGCAAGAGGTTGTAACGCATTGGAACTCAACCCTCTATATGCTTCAGAGGATCGAGGAGCAGCAAAAAGCCATTCAAGTCTATACATCCACCTATGACATAGGCAAAGGTGGTGGTATGCACCTGACTCAAGCGCAGTGGAGAATGATTTCCGTGTTGTGCAAGGTTCTCCAGCCCTTTGAACTTGCCACACCTGAAGTCAGTTCAGACACTGCCAGCTTGAGTCAGGTCATTCCCCTCATCAGGCATTTGCAGAAGCAGCTGGAGAAAGCGAAAGAGGAGCTAAGACGGAGCGATTCCCCTCGGTATGTGGGACTTGTGGATGAAGCCCTTCATTCGCTTTGCTAGGATTTGAGGGTGGTCATTCTGTTGAAATAATACCACTACATTTTGGCCACTGTGCTTGATCCTAGGTTTAAAGCCTATGTGGTGTCTTTCTTTCCAGCAGACACAAGCCTGCAGAGGTGTAAATACCTGCTGGTGAAAACAATGTCAGCTGAGGCGGAACGTGACACGTCAACAGCTCCTTCTTCATTTTCTCCAGCAACTGGGGATGCCAGGAAACAAATTAAATATCCTAAACAACCCGCTGGCGGTGATGCAGGGCAGGCAGAACCAAGTTTGGACATCTGGTCCGGACTGAAGGACCTGCCAACAATTTCTGACATGTCTACTGTCACTGCATATGATACTGTCACCACTTACAGAATGGTGGAGGATTACATCGGTGACTGCATCAAAGTAGGCATGTCAGACAGTCCGTACCTGTACTGGCAGGAAAAAGAGGCAATTTGGAGGCCCCTGTACAAACTGGCTCTAATTTACCTAAGTTTCCCCTCCCTCCAGTGTGTACTCCGAAAGAGTTTTTAGTGCAGCCGGGAACTTTGTAGGCGAAAGGTGTAGGAGGTTGCTTCCACAAAATGTGGAAAAGATGATGTTCATCAAAATTAATTATAGATTCTTCCAGGGAGACCAGCCTCCAGAAAGTACAGAGGGACCTGTGGCTGTGGATTCCAGTTGGGACAAATTAATACTCTGTGAGGATGAGGATGTACACAACACTGAAGAGGGTGAGGAATCGATGGATGAGGAGGATGTGGATGACATCTTGCCTCCGTAGAGCCAGTTTGTGCAGGGACAGATTAATTGCCAGCTTGTTTTGTGGGGGCCCAAACGAACCAATGATTTCAGCCACAGTCATGTGGCAAACCCTGGCGCTGAAATGATTGGGTTGTTAAACTGTGCATGTCCTGTTTATACAACAAGGACAATTCCATCTTGCACCTCTTTTTGTTCTTTGCATTATGGGGCTTTGTGTTTTGGTTTTGGATCTGTATTTTTTGGGAAAAAAGCATAAAAACAGCTAAAATCACAGAATGTTTTTTTTTGTTACTACGCTAACTACTACTAACCTCAATAACATTCATTTCCACTCATTTCCAGTCTATTCTGACCACCTCACACCTCACAATATTGTTTTTAGGCCAAGAGGTTGCACCGAGGTAGCTGGATGATTATGCTAAGCGACACAAGTCGGCGCAAACACGTGGCCCATCTAGGAGTGGCACTGCAGTGGCAGACAGGAAGCCAATCAGTTTTATGGTGCTCATTTTCATGTAGCATGGACCCAGGAGATCCGTGCTACATGCATCTGTGTGATTGACACAGAGCATGGACGGGTCAGTGAGACCCATCTGTGCTGCTGTGTATTTCAATGACACAAATGCACGAGCAGACCAGGAGTTCCGTGCTACTTGCATCTGTGTCATAGACCGTGAGACCCGTCTGTGCTGTCGCAGTAAAAAAAAAAACCTGTGTAAAAAAAAAATGGTGTGCCCCTTCCCCAAAAGAGGGGGCTATAGTGACCCAGTGCTGGGTGTGCTTAAATACAGGGTACAAATGATGTAGGGGTCTCCCATACTTAAGCACAACCAGCACTGGGCTAGTCAGAACCAGCTCTGGTTGCCAAAGTATGGGGGACAAACAACGTAGGGGTCCTCTGTATTCTGCGCAACTAGCACTGGGCCCTGATCTGGTCCTGGTTCTGGAAATACAAGGGAAAAAAATTAATAGGGTTCCACTGTATCTTCCAGAACCAGCTCTGAACTTTTTCTAGTGAGGGGCTGATGCCACAGCCAGATAGCACTTTCACTGGGCCCCCCAGCCGCAGCATCAGCCCTGACTGCTAGTCAGCCCAGGCTGGGGATCCCAGGGGAGCTGGGGACTCCCCAATAAAGGGGTCCCCCCTCAAGGGCACCCCAGGCCTAGGCTGATAGCCCGGTGCTATCCCCGCCACCCCTGGTGGCAGTGGGGTGGGTTGATAGTGTGGTGTGGTGTAAATAAAGAATAGCAAACATTGGCCCTCAATCAGAGGCAGTCGCACGAAGCGAGTGCTCGCTCTGAATGAGAGCGGCCGCTTGATTCTTCAAGTGCGGCCTCCTGGTCGCCAGCTAAGCTGTGGGTTACCACACACAGCTTTAGCGACCGACCAGGTTGATGGTCATGATGGTGAAGACCATCGTGACCATTGGGGCTTGTGACGAGACCCTAAGGGGCTTGCAGGAAGCTCCCCACTGACATCACTGCTGATGTCAATGCGGCCACCCACAAAACGGCAGGCATTCCTTAAGGAATGCCTCAGTTTGTGAAACCACCCACCACCATGCCTACAAAATGGGGCGAGCTGTCTATCAACATCGACAGCCGCCCCTTTTGTAGTGAGCTCCAGAGCGAGAGAATTTGTCTCTCGCTCCGGGGCTTGTGCACGTGCAGTGCGGCCGCTGTGCGTGCGCAGGGCCTAAACATCAACCTGGTTGCGAGTGCTCAGCGCTTGCGACCGGGTCTGAATGAGGTCCTTTGTCTTTACAAGTAGAACTGCAGGTCCCAGCAAGCCTGCCCCACATGCATGCAGGGCATTAAGGGCCCATTGGTACCTGTAGTTTACCTGTAAAGAAAAGTTTAAATAAACACAGGACACACACACCATACACAGTATAAGTTTATTAAACATACATGCACTCACACATGTACACACACATACTCACCAAAGTATCCTTGTAGCATCGGTCTACTTGTCAGGTAAAGAATCCATAGGGGGACCTGTGAAAAAAAACCATACTCCCCATCTCCTATGCAAGGTTCTGTTCTCTTCGTTCCAAAGTAGGCATCCCCGGACTTGGCAAAAAAAAAAAACGATCAGTGCGGACCAACAAACTGAATGACAGCTTAGCAGCTGGATTTCACCATGGAAACCCTGCCGCTAAGCGTTCATTGGCTGAGAGAGGTCATCCCCTATCTCTCAACCAATGAACGGCTCCCTCCATTGTAGTCAATGAGGGGATTTGCAGGGTAAACTTTAAAAACCCTGCAGCTCTCCATTGACTGGTAGCCTGGTTACACTTATGAAAGCTGAACTGGTGAACCCCTTAAAGCACAAGGGAAAAACTGTTGGTGTGACCTGCATATATGGGGATACTCGGTATTATGGTACTGCAGAAGTGAACATAGAAACAGTGTGGTTCAGCTATAGTCTCTGTGGGTTTGGTGCATGGCTTGATGTATGATGCAATATTGGGGAGACTTTGCTCACTTCTGGAAGTTGTGGGAAAGCTGATTTGTTACAGAAGTGAATAACCCCGATCCATTTGAGAAGGTTACTGATGCAGTAGCAGCGGGAGTTTCTTCAGAGTCTGAGATGTTTCCTTTTTCTATCCTGATCAGTGAACCAGAGAATGCTGAGAATGATGGTGGTTCACCAAGTGTTGTGGCTCCCACTGAGATGAGAAGTGTTGTTGAGCCAGTTGATCATCTGCCTGATCTTGAAGTCAGAAAATAAATCTTTGCCATGGAGCAGTTAAATGACCCTACTCTGGTAAAACCGAGGGAGAATGTAAAAGTGATTGATGGTAAATCCATAGACCCTGATAGTCCGTTGTCATATCCACATATGGCAGTATGCCAGGATTTTTTGTATCAGGTGACTAAAAAAGGGGAAGATGTTGTGGACCAATTAATAGTTCCAAAGGCATATAGAAGAACCGTGTTAGACCTGGCTCATGGTCACATAACTGCAGGTCACGTAGGGGTAGAAAAAACAACTGAGCGAATTTTACAGAGGTTTTTCTGGCCTGGGGTCCATAAAGAGGTTTCTGATTATTGTGCATGATGCCCAGAATGTCAATATAATGCTTCAAGGCCACATTTTAAAAGTCCCCTTGTTCCATTACCCATCATTGAGGTTCCTTTTGAAAGAATAGCAATGGATTTGGTTGGACCCTTAATGAAATCTGCCTGGGGCCATCAGTATATTCTGGTGATAATGGATTACACTACCAGGTACCCGGAAGCGATACCATTGTGCAATACGTCAACAAAGACCATTGCTAGAGAACTAGTCCAAGTCTTTAGTAAGTTGGGAATACCTAAGGAAATCCTGACTGACCAAGGGACCCCATTTATGTCAAAAATCATGAAAGAGTTTAAAATTAATCAGTTAAGAACCTCTGTTTATCATCCCCAGACCGATGGCTTAGTGGAGAGGTTTAATAAAACTTTAAAACACATGCTAAGGAAAGTAGTGGACAAAGGCCCTCATTCAGAGCCGTACGCTCTGAGCAGAGCGCACGCTCTGCATGAGGGCCTGGCTCCATTTTCATGGAGCGTCCTCCTGGACGCTCGTATAGCTGTGGGTCACCACCCACAGGCTATACGAGCGTGCATTTTGATGGCCGCGATGGTCGTGACCATCGCGACCATCGAAATTGCGAGCCGGAGCCTGCGGTTGAGGTTTTCAACCGCAAGCTCCGGAGTGATTTTGGCTCTATCAGAGCCAAAATCACTCCCACTGACATCACTAGTGATGTCAGTGGGCCGGCTTCTGACGGGAGGCGTTCCCGTGGGAACGCCCCCGTCAGGGAGGCACGCCCCCGGCACACCCACCAAAGGGGGCGTGCTGTCAATCAACATTGACAGCACGTCCCCTTTGATCGGACACAACGAGCGAAGGAAAGTCCTTCGCTCGTCATGTCTGGCGCATGCGCACGACGGAGCTCCCTCCGTCGTGCGCATGCTCAGTGCAGACCATCGACCCACTTGCGAGCGGACAGCCGCTCGCGAGTGGGTCTGAATCAGGCCCAAAGACAGTAGAGATTGGGATTACTTGTTACCTTATTTGTTGTTGGCCATAAGAGAGGTTCCCAAATCCTCTACCGGATTTTCACCTTTTGATTTATTGTACAGAAGGCACCCAAGGGGATTACTTGACATTGCCAAAGAGACATGGGAGGGGCAGTCCAGTCCATATAAAACTGTTAATGAGCATGTGTCCCAAATGCAGGAAAGAAATGCTGCGGTGGTGTCGATAGTGAGAGACCACTTGGAACAGGCTCAACAGGCACAGCAGAGGGTGTACAACCGCAATGCACCGTTTTTGCTCCTGGGGACAGAGTGTTGGTATTGGTTCCCACAATAGAAAATAAACTTTTGGCTAAGTGGCAAGGGCCCTTTGAAATTCTAGAAAAAGTGAGGGAGGTTAACTATAAAGTGTACCAGCATGGGAAAAGAAACCCAGAACAGATATACCATGTAAATCTTATAAAACCTTGGATGGATAGAGCAGCTCTGTCAGCCATCCAAACCCTTCCAGTAAACCCAGGGTCATTGGTTCCCGAAGTGACAAAAGCTAAAACCTTATTGGCCGTTTAACAGCAGGAAGTTAAGGAATTTCTTGTCAGACATCCCGAGTAAAACCACAGCCATTAAACATGACATAATCACTGACCCAGGGGTTAAGATTAACCTAAAGCCCTATACAGGGGCTGGCTGGCAACTTTTAGCCTGGGGGGCAAATGCATGCAGGCGGCCCTGGCAGAGGAGTAGCGTGTCCGAAGAATATGCGTGCTATGGCGCCCCCCCTCCAGTGTTCCAGGGAGGAGGCGGGTCCATGTGGAATTAATGTAAGGTAAAAATAAAGATTAGGGCAGCCCCCTGTCATAGTGCCCATATGCAGTGCCCCCGTGTGCCACAGGAGAGAACACCCTTATGCAGGCCTCCAGTAGTGCCCCCAGTAGTAGTCCCCCCCTTGTTGTGCCCCCAGTAGTAGTAGTCCCCCCATTTGCAGTGCCCCCAGTAGTAGTAGTCCCCCCTTTGTAGTGCCCCCATTAGTAGTAGTCCCCCCTTGTAGTGCCCCCAGTAGTAGTAGTCCCCACCTGTAGTGCCCCCAGTAGTAGTCCCCCCCTTGTAGTGTCCCCAGTAGTAGTAGTCCCCCCTTGTAGTGTCCCCAGTAGTAGTAGTCCCCCCTTGTAGTGTCCCCAGTAGTAGTAGTCCCCAGTAGCAGTAGTCCCCCACCCCCCTTGTAGTGCCCCCAGTAGTAGTAGTAGTAGTCCCCTTATAGTGCCCCCAGTAGTAGTAGTCCCCAGTAGTAGTAGTCCCCTCCCCCTTGTAGTGTCCCCAGCAGTAGTCCCCACTTGTAGTGCCCCCAGTAATAGTAGTCCCCCCCCTTGTAGTGCCCAGTAGTTGTATTCCCCCACCCCCTTGTAATGCCCCCAGTAGTAGTAGTCCCCCCTTTGTAGTGCCCCCAGTAGTGTCAGACAACCCCCCCAGTAGACACACGTAATATAAAAAGCAAAATTAAAAAAAACACTTACCTGAATCCCCGCTCCCGCCGCCTCCATCTGCTCCTCCGTCTGTCCTCCCGGGCCGGGCCACTCTGCATTATGGGAGAGACATCATATGACATCATAACATCTCTCCCATTGCCCACTGCGGGAGCCGGAAGATGGAGCAGCTCCCGCAGTGGGCGCAGCAGCAGCTAATGAGAGTCTGACAGACTCATTGGCTGCTGCTTACAACAAACACACAGCTGTCGGAGCCAGCGGCTGTGTGTTTGTCACTTGTGTAGCGCTGACCGAACTCCGTCCGGTCAGCGCTACACACGCGGTGCAGTCTGTGTCACAGTGACACAGACTGCACCGGCCCGCGGCCCGCATGACACTGCTGCCCGGGGGGCACATGGCACCCTGCCACTGGCCCTATAGATTACCAGAAGCCCAAAGAGAATCAGTGTCTGAAGAAATTAAAAAAAAATTGGAATTGGGTGTAATTGAAGAATCGCATAGTGAGTGGTCAAGTCCCATTGTGCTTATTCCAAAGCCTGACGGGAGTGTGCATTTCTGCAATGATTTCTGAAAGTTGAACAGTGTGTCAAAGTTTGATGCCTATCCAATGCCTAAGGTGGATGAACTAATTGAAAGACTAGGAACAGCCAGGTACTTTACCACTCTAGACTTAACAAAAGGGTATTGGCAAGTACCATTAACTGAGAATGCCAAAGAAAAGACAGCTTTTTCTGCACCGGAAGGGTTATTCCAATACAGGATGTTGCCATTTGGGTTACATGGGGCACCTGCTACCTTTCAAAGAATGATGGATAGTATTCTAAGGCCCCATAGACAGTATGCTGCTGCTTATCTAGATGATGTAAACATTCATAGTCCTGATTGGCAGACTCACTTGCCCAGAGTACAAGCAGTGTTGGACTCCATCTATAAGGCAGGATTGACAGCCAACCCCAAAAAATGTTGCCTAGGGATGGAAGAAGTAAAGTATCTTAGATACACCATTGGCAGAGGTTTGATAAAGCCCCAGATTAATAAAATTGAGGCAATACAAAACTGGCCACAACCCCTAAATAAGAAGCAGGTGAGAGCATTCTTAGGTATCACTGTGTATTAAAGAAGATTTATTCCCAATTTTGCCACCATTGCAGTCCCACTGACAGACCTTACCAAAGGCAAACAGAATGTTATGGTTAACTGGTGTCCTGAAGCAGAAAAAGCTTTTCAGGAATTAAAAATAGCATTGTGCGCCCAACCAGTTCTGATGACTACTTATTTTGACATGGAGTTTGTTGTACAAACTGATGCATCAGCTGTAGGCATAGGAGCGTTCCTCTCCCAGAACAAAGAAGGCGAAGAACACCCTACGGTCGAGAACGAAGTGCAGGCCATAAAATGGGCATTAGATACTCTCAGGTACTACTTGGTGGGAAGGAAATTCAGGTTGATCACTGACCATGCCCCTTTGAAATGGATGTCAGAGAACAAAGAGAGCAATGGGAGAATAATGAGGTGGGTCTTGGCATTACAAAACTTTAAGCTTACAGTAGAACACAGGCCAGGAAGCCAGCTGGCCAATGCAGATGCTTTGTCGCATGTTCATTGTTTGGGGGCTGCAGTTGTTCCGCCCCGCAGGTTGAAGGGGGGGGGGTATGTGATAGAAGCACTGGAGAAGCCGGATAATGGGTCCTGGGGGTGTGGATGTGAGAAGAGAAGGGAGGGCTCCATCCACATTCCATTCCAGATGTTGGGCCTTTCAGTCAGAATGCAGGCTGATTAGTAGTTGCACATGGAAGTGGCTCATATAAGCTGGATCAAGGTTTGGTTCATTGTCTCATATACACCTGGGGTGAACAGACAGTGAGGTTTGTTCAGAGACACTGTGATATACTGGAAAGTGCTGTGTTTGTGTCTACATTTTGTGGTGAAGCAGTAGGCCCTGCCACTTTGAGAGAGGGAGTAATTTGTGTAGTTAGTGCCCAGATGGGCTAGGATTTATTTTTATGTTTTATTTATTTTACTATTTATATTGCACAATAAAAACTGGTTCCGACCAGCTTGCACGAAACCCTGGACTGGTGTGCTGTTCCTGGCTGCTGTGTGTAAGGAGGTGTCTACCCCAGGAGAGGGACCCCTACCCCAATCGTATCACAATATATATATATATATATATATTTATATTTCATAATAAATCCAGTAGGACGGTGGCACTCCGGATTAGATTAGTAATGCTGCTCCTGACAAAGGCACAATAAAGTGCTGAAACGTTGACAAGCTGTAATGCTGCAGTGAGTTTTTATTTCTAATCTGGAGTGCCACCATCCTACTGTATTTATATATATATATATATATATACACACACATATATATATATATATATATATCAGATATCCTGATAGCTATAGGTATCTATAGCTATAGTATATATATATATATATATATATATATATATGATATACAGTATATCATATCTATCTATCTATCTATCTATCTATCTATCTATCTATATATATATAATCTATGATATATTATGTAAATATATAATATATACATATCTAATACAGGAATGGTGATGGATGCATTATATTTAAATTTAACAATAATTGTATACAGTAGATTTTATAAATGTACAGCTTTCAAGCTTAGCAGCAGGCAGCTTGGGGGCATGACTGCACCTCTTTGGATGTCAAAGACAAGTGTAACAAGTGCACCCTGGATTAGATTAGTAATGCTGTTCCTGACAAAGGCACAATAAAGTGCTGAAACATTGACAAGCTGTAATGCTGCAGTGAGTTTTTATTTCCAATCTGGAGTGCCACCATCCTACTGTATATATATATATATATATATATATATACATATATATATATATTATAGACAGATATCCTGATAGATATAGGTATCTATAGCTATAGTATATATATATATATATATATAATAAATGAAGATGGCACTCACCAGTATAATGCAGCTTATTTATTCCAGAGAAAAGTCATAAGTAGGCTTACATACAGGTAGCGACGTTTTGGTCCCCAAGTGGGCCTTTATCAAGCATTCAAGCCTTTACTTGCATAATGGCAAACGGGTATGACTCCCCACAGCGTGAGATCCTACTTACCTGGTGCCCGCCTCGCCCTTAAGTACCATTCTCACAGCGCTCTTGGCGCTCACACATCGTGTGCGTTCCACCCGGTGGAACGCATCACCCGGAAGTCACTCCACTTCTGGACATGTGATATCCAGCTGATAGTGCCGGACTAGTCCACACGCGGTGGAACGCATCACCCGGAAGTCACCTTGCTTCCTATCGGGTGTTCAGCATATGTAAAGGATATAGGCTCAGAGTATGATGCAGGGCAGCTATTAGCCACGCCCTTTCAGCGACACTGGGTCTAGCACTCACCAACATAGAGTGTCACCATACAAACATCCATAGAAAAAGATATATTACACCAGATTTATTTAAAGTGGATAGCGTAGAGCACCGTGAGAAGTGGCAATTCACGGGGTTAGCGGACATCAGGACCCTTGTAATCCTTCTTCAGCATGTAATATAATAAACAAATACTACAATATACATAACAAACAAACATATAACATATATGATAAAAAAGTAAGTAGAGAAGAAAAACCTACATGTACATAATATATTTAGTGGAGTACTGTATTAGCCCAAAAAAACTAATTTTATGAGGAACCCATATAGGGATTCCTCAAGGGATTCTTATACCACCTACTATACAGTCAAAGGTCAATGTGGTAAAAAGGAACGAAGGGCATTGTGTTCATTCAATCCCCTAGGTGAGATCATGTCCAATCGATATATCCAGCGTGCCTCCAATCTTCGTAGCATAAGCTCCCGATCACCTCCTCTTGGAGGGGGGGGGGACCCAATCAATAAGTCAACATCTCAGAGCTGATAGCTGATGGTTGTTAGTCTGCCAATGTCTGGCTACTGGTTTATCAGATGTGCCTGCTGCAATGGCTGCACGGATTGAGCTTCTATGATTCGCCATCCTTTCTCTGAAGTTTCGGGTAGTGAGACCCACGTATGTAAGCCCACACGGACATATAATCATATATATGACATGGTCCAGTGTACAATAAAGGTTATGCAAGATTTTAATGGATTTGCCACTATGTGGGTGTGGAAATGTCGCACCCGTCATCATCGAGCGACAGGTCACACAGTTGGGACATCTGAAGCAGCCCTTTCTGGTTGATTTCAACCAATTATCACTGGATACATCATCAGGTTGGCTGAGTGGGCGCATCAGAAACTGCTTCAGATTAGGGCCCCGCCTATAGGCCATCATAGGTGGGTGCTGCATGTTCTTCTTTAGTGCGGGGTCAGATGCCAATATATTCCAATTCTGTCTAATCGATTTATTTATCTTATTAGACTTGTTGTCATATCATCCTTTTGGGCTTAGTGTGTTCGTCAGCCACCGCTCTGGTTGTAAATTTGGATCTTGCTTTTAACAAGCATCTCTGGATAGTGGACATAGTGTACCCGCGTTCTAAGAACTGCCTTTTCATATCCAAAATCTGTTTCTCAGCAACATCTTCCTCCGAGTTTAGTCTCAGGACCCTAAGGAACTGTGAGATCGATAGACTCTCCTTAAGTCTTGGAGGGTGTTGGCTGGTTGCAAAAAGTAACGTATTACGATCTGTTTCTTTTCTAAAGAGTGTTGTACAGAGTTTGCCATTTTTCTTATATACAGTCACATCCAAAAAATCAATGTGGTCCTTGTTGATGTTAGCAGTGAATCTAATTGGGCTAGATAGTATATTAAGTTAATTTACCATCATCCAGAATCTTTCCTCTGTGTCGCCCCATATCAAAAAAACATCATCAATGAAGCGACTATAATGCAGGATGGCATGACCAAATTTGGGTAAGATGTTGATACTTTCGTAGTTATGCATATACATATTTGCATATGCGGGCGCCAAATTGCTGCCCATGGCTGTCCCCGAACACTGCTTATAGTATTTTTTTCCATATACAAAATGGTTCTCACTCAGTACTAACCCCAATAGTTCCAACAAAAATTCCACAGGTGGATTTTTCTGTCCAGAATCATGGAGTATGTCACGTACTACTGTCATACCATCCTCATTTGGGATGACAGTGTACAGAGATGTCACATCTAATGTGGCCAAAAGGGTCCCATCTCCTATACCATCAATCACTCCAATTTTGGACAAAAAATCACCAGTGTCCTTGATGTAACTCGGGGTTGTGCATACTACAGGCTGTAGGAAGCTGTCTATAAACTGGGCTAGTGGTTGAAGGATAGAGCCCTCAGCTGAGATGATTGGACGTCCCGGGGGGTCCTGTAGGGTTTTATGGACCTTAGGTACCGTATAGAAAATCGGACAGCTGGGGTGTTCAACAATCAAATAATTGCTAATCAGGTCATCTATCCAACCAAGGTCAACGGCTCTTTGGAAGACTGAATCTACTTTCCTTTTGATGATACTCATAGGGTTACCCAGGCAAGGAACATACCTGGTGAGATCTTTTAACTGACATTGTATCTCTTTATTATAGTCCACCCAATTCATCAGTACTACTGCCCCACCCTTGTCTGCTGGGCGTATTACCAAATTATGGTTATTCATCAGTGATCTTAAGGCTAGGCGCTGTTCCTTACTTAGATTATCATATGTGTGTTGTTGGTCATTTTTCATGATATCACATTCTGTAATCCTCAAAAAGGTCTTAATAGACGCATTAGTGGATTGTGGATCAAAGTTACCAGGTTTTTTAAATGGACATATTTCTGCACTTTGACATGAGGAATCATCTGAGAAATACTCTTTGAGACGTAGCTTCCTCCCAAATCTATAATGATCCACCTGAAAATCAAATGGGTCATGAGATAGAGTAGGGACGAAGCTCAAACCCAAGGTCAATAAAGAGGTCTCAGCTTCAGACAGTTGATGGTCTGGGAGGTTGAATATTAGATCTAAATCCGTCTCCTGCGGCGGTTTCTCCTTATAACCACCCCTCCTCGGGTGCGGCCTCCTTCTCTTGGGGTAGGGGGTCCTTCCCCTAGCTCCGTCCCTACGCCTAAAAAACCACTGGGGGGTATATTATCGGAATACTCAGTTTCTGAGGCAGTAGCGGATGAGGCGGAGTCAACTGTATCTAATGTACCAGTCCGCCTTACTCTCTGTGTTCTATGATATGGTTTGCGCCCAGTATTACCAGTCAACCATCTATATACTTGGTGGTTGGCATAGTCATTATTCACTGTATTAAGCTTTTTTCTTTTGAAAGAAATTAAATCAGTCTTATATGTGTCTATCTGGGCCTGTAATTTAGAGCTCCAACTTTCTGTCTTATCACTGTATAATCGCTGTGAATTACATAGATCAAAATTGGAGTGATTGATGGTATAGGAGATGGGACCCTTTTGGCCACATTAGATGTGACATCTCTGTACACTGTCATCCCACATGAGGATGGTATGACAGTAGTACGTGACATACTCCATGATTCTGGACAGAAAAAAACACCTGTGGAATTTTTGTTGGAACTATTGGGGTTAGTACTGAGTGAGAACCATTTTGTATATGGAAAAAAATACTATAAGCAGTGTTCGGGGACAGCCATGGGCAGCAATTTGGCGCCCGCATATGCAAATATGTATATGCATAACTACGAAAGTATCAACATCTTACCCAAATTTGGTCATGCCATCCTGCATTATAGTCGCTTCATTGATGATGTTTTTTTGATATGGGGTGACACAGAGGAAAGATTCTGGATGATGGTAAATGAACTTAATATACTATCTAGCCCAATTAGATTCACTGCTAACATCAACAAGGACCACATTGATTTTTTGGATGTGACTGTATATAAGAAAAATGGCAAACTCTGTACAACACTCTTTAGAAAAGAAACAGATCGTAATACGTTACTTTTTGCAACCAGCCAACACCCTCCAAGACTTAAGGAGAGTCTACCGATCTCACAGTTCCTTAGGGTCCTGAGACTAAACTCGGAGGAAGATGTTGCTGAGAAACAGATTTTGGATATGAAAAGGCGGTTCTTAGAACGCGGGTACACTATGTCCACTATCCAGAGATGCTTGTTAAAAGCAAGATCCAAATTTACAACCAGAGCGTTGGCTGACGAACACGCTAAGCCCAAAAGGATGATCTACACTAGTAGATATGACAACAAGTCTAATAAGATAAATAAATCGATTAGACAGAATTGGAATATATTGGCATCTGACCCCGCACTAAAGAAGAACATGCAGCACCCACCTATGATGGCCTATAGGCGGGGCCCTAATCTGAAGCAGCTTCTGATGCGCCCACTCAGCCAACCTGATGATGTATCCAGTGATAATTGGTTGAAATCAACCAGAAAGGGCTGCTTCAGATGTCCCAACTGTGTGACCTGTCGCTCGATGATGACGGGTGCGACATTTCCACACCCACATAGTGGCAAATCCATTAAAATCTTGCATAACCTTTATTGTACACTGGACCATGTCATATATATGATTATATGTCCATGTGGGCTTACATACGTGGGTCTCACTACCCGAAACTTCAGAGAAAGGATGGCGAATCATAGAAGCTCAATCCGTGCAGCCATTGCAGCAGGCACATCTGATAAACCAGTAGCCAGACATTGGCAGACTAACAACCATCAGCTATCAGCCCTGAGATGTCGACTTATTGATTGGGTCCCCCCCCTCCAAGAGGAGGTGATCGGGAGCTTATGCTACGAAGATTGGAGGCACGCTGGATATATCGATTGGACACGATCTCACCTAGGGGATTGAATGAACACAATGCCCTTCATTCCTTTTTACCACATTGACCTTTGACTGTATAGTAGGTGGTATAAGAATCCCTTGAGGAATCCCTATATGGGTTCTTCATAAAATTAGTTTTTTTGGGCTAATACAGTACTCCACTAAATATATTATGTACATGTAGGTTTTTCTTCTCTACTTACTTTTTTATCATATATGTTATATGTTTGTTTGTTATGTATATTGTAGTATTTGTTTATTATATTACATGCTGAAGAAGGATTACAAGGGTCCTGATGTCCGCTAACCCCGTGAATTGCCACTTCTCACGGTGCTCTACGCTATCCACTTTAAATAAATCTGGTGTAATATATCTTTTTCTATGGATGTTTGTATGGTGACACTCTATGTTGGTGAGTGCTAGACCCAGTGTCGCTGAAAGGGCGTGGCTAATAGCTGCCCTGCATCATACTCTGAGCCTATATCCTTTACATATGCTGAACACCCGATAGGAAGCAAGGTGACTTCCGGGTGATGCGTTCCACCGCATGTGGACTAGTCCGGCACTATCAGCTGGATATCACATGTCCGGAAGTGGAGTGACTTCCGGGTGATGCGTTCCACCGGGTGGAACGCACGCAATGTGTGAGCGCCAAGAGCACTGTGAGAATGGTACTTAAGGGCGAGGCGGGCACCAGGTAAGTAGGATCTCACACTGTGGGGAGTCATACCCGTTTGCCATTATGCAAGTAAAGGCTTGAATGCTTGATAAAGGCCCACTTGGGGACCGAAACGTCGCTACCTGTATGTAAGCCTACTTATGACTTTTCTCTGGAATAAATAAGCTGCATTATACTGGTGAGTGCCATCTTCATTTATTATATATTTGCTGAAAAGCCCTGGACCCAGGAGGAACAGCTGATGTGCACCCCCTTGCTGTATTGATATCTGATGTGAGTGCTGGACGCTGGACTTTTATATATATATATAACAGTCAGGTGCATAAATATTGGGACATTGAAAGATTTTTCATATTTTGGCCTCTATTCACCACCACAATGGCTTTGAAATGAAACAAACGAGATGTGCTTTAACTGCAGACTTTCAGATTTAATTTGAGGGTAATTACTGTACATCCAAATCAGGTGAACGGTGTAGGAATTACAACGGTTTCTATATGTGCCTCCCACTTTTTAAGGGGCCAAAAGTAATGGGACTAGCAACTCAAAAGCTATTTCATGGACAGGTGTGGGCTATTCCCCAGTTATTTCATTATCAATTAAGCAGGTAAAAGGTCTGGAGTTAATTCTAGGTGTGACATTTGCATTTGGAATCTGTTGCTGTCGACTCTCAATATGAGATCCAAAGAGCTGTCACTATCAGTGAAGCAAGCCATCATTAGGCTGAAAAATCAAAACAAACCCATCAGAGAGATAGCAAAAACATTAGGTGTGGCCAAATCAACTGTTTGGAACATTCTTAAAAAGAAAGAACGCTCCGAAGAGCTCAGCAACACCAAAAGACCCGGAAGACCACGGAAAACAACTGTGGTGGATGACAGAATTATTATTTCCCTGGTGAAGAAAAACCCCTTTACAACAGTTATCCAAATCAAGAACACTCTCCAGGAGGTAGGTGTATATGTGTCAAAGTCAACAATCAAGAGAAGACTTCACAAGAGTTAATATAGAGGGTTCACCACAAGATGTAAACCATTGGTGAGCCTCAAAAAAGGAAGACCAGATTAGAGTTTGCCAAACAACATCTAAAAAAGTCATTACAGTTCTGGAACAACATCCTATGGACAGATGAGACAAAGATCAACTTGTACCAGAGTGATGGGAAGAGAAGAGTATGTAGAAGGAAAGGAACTGCTCATGATCCAAAACATACCACCTCATCAGTGAAGCATGGTGGTGGTAGTGTCATGGCGTGGGCATGTATGGCTGCCATTGGAACTGGTTCCCTTGTATTTATTGATGATGTGACTGCTGACAAAAGCAGCAGAATGAATTATGAAGTGTTTCGGGCAATATTATATGCTCATATTCAGTCAAATGCTTCAGAACTCATTGGACGGCGCTTCACAGTGCAGATGGACAATGACCCGAAGCATACTGCAAAAGCAACCAAAGAGTTTTTTAAGGCTAAAAAGTGTAATGTTATGCAATGGCCAAGTCAATCCCTTGACCTGAGTCCGATTGAGCATGCATTTCACTTGATGAAGACCAAACTGAAGGGAAAATGCCCCAAGAACAAGCAGGAACTGAAGACATTTGCAGTAGAGGCCTGGCAGAGCATCACTAGGGATGAAACCCAGCGTCTGGTGATGTCTATGCGTTCCAGACTTCAGGCTGTAATTGCCTGCAAAGGATTTGGAGCAAAGTATTAAAAAGTGAAATTTAGATTTAGGCTTGTTTAGTTTGTCCCATTACTTTTGGCCCCTTAAAAAGTAGGAGGCACATATAGAAACCGTTGTAATTCCTACACCGTTCACCTGATTTGGATGTAATTACCCTCAAATTAAATCTGAAAGTCTGTAGTTAAAGCACATCTTGTTTGTTTCATTTCAAAGCCATTGTGGTGGTGAATAGAGGCCAAAATATGAAAATTTAGTAAATGTCCCAATATTTATGCACCTGACTGTATATAATCTATGATATATTATATAAATATATAATATATACATATCTAATACAGGAATAATTGTATACAGTAGATTTTATAAATGTACAGCTTTCAAGCTTAGCAGCAGGCAGCTTGGGGGCATGACTGCACCTCTTTGGATGTCAAAGACAAGTATAATGGGGCCCATCCATTAGCGATGGATTGCGTCGCGGGATCGCATAAATCCAACATGTTGGATTTTCCCGATTTGACGATCGCGATCAAAAAATGATGGTGGGAGGTCGGCATTTTCACCCAGAAACTCCAGCACTTCCCATCGCATCGCCGGATCGCAAAATCCGGTCTCTGATGTATGGCCACCTTCAGTCACACACACAGGCAGGCTCGGCTCTTCCCTCTGACCTCGACACACAAACAAGACTGCTGCCCTTGCCCATGGTCACCCAGCCTGATTTTCTAATCTGTACTTCCTCCCAGTCCTCACCTGCCACCCAGAGTCTAGTGCAGAGGTGTCTAGAGAGAGTCTCACGAGATGATGACGTCTTCATCTCACGAGACCATCATTAGCTCCGCAGCAGTGCAGCTCCTGCAAGTAAGTGATACTGTCTAACACACAGACCCCATCCACCGCTGCCGGTCCACCCCCCCTTCAACTGCCACCCACCACCCACGAGGGTTTTATCAAAGTGAATATAGAAAAAAAAAGTTTGGAAAAAAACAGCTACTGGCCCAGGTGACATCACACATTGGGTAGCACCGCCGGACCTTGCACTGTGTGGCCAATCAAGGCTCACCTAGTGGTCATGCTGGGCAAGGTAGTAAATATAATACAAGCATAGGTAATACTGTCATGTTGAAATAGCAAGCACCATGGTGTAAGGATTCAAATAAAGGTGATAAAGATACCCCTAATAGATGGATAAACATGATAACAAAAGATCCTCAGAAGAAAAAAATGGAAAAAAAATGTGGGGAAAAAAATGGAAGAGAGAACATGTAACTCCACACCCACATCAAAAAATATATATAAATAAGCGTGAGCAAAAAATGCACAAGAGAGAAACAAAGTAAACCACCCTTTGACTGTATACTTTCCAAAGTCAGGTGGAAATGTTCAAAAAATTATGATGTGGTCGCTTCTCTGGATGGCTGTTAAAACAAAAAAAAAAAGTTAGAATCACATAGGAATATTGTATGCTGTTTGACCACTATTTGCCAACTCTTACAGTATATCCCCATCTCAGGTGTATAAACCTACATTACAGTACCCAATCTTCTTAGGAGGTCACCCATCCTAATACTGATTGGGCCCAGTACTGCTTGGCTGCCAAGATCAGCCGAGATTGGGCATAACCAGTATAGTTTGACTGTAACCTGTATAAACATGACTGGGTACAATAGGGAGGCTGCGAGGGTATATGGGCTCCCAACCACTTGCCTGTGGGAGGTGACCCACCTTCTATGGACATATCAAACCGCATATGCGGAAAAAGCACCACCAGTTCAAAAACTACTAAAATGTACAAAAGTATAATATTCGATGGCCGAAAAGCTTCTTCTGATGAGTAATGGAAGCCGTGGAGGAAAATAGTTCAAACACTGTTACAGGTTCCACATGGAAAAAAGTCATAAAAAGCATGAAAAATAAATCATTTCATTAAGGTCAAATGGAGTTACAGTATTCATGTTGTATATCCAGTGGGTTTCCATTTGTATTAGACGTCTCTCTCTGTCTACACCTCTCTTGGATACTGGCACATGATTGATCAGTTTGTACGTGAGGGTCGCTAGTGAGTGGCGAAACTCCTTGAGGTGCCGAGCAACCGGCTGGTCAATGTCATTTCCTGCAATAGCTTGTCTAATGGCCGTGCAGTGTTATACCATTCTTTCTCTGAATAGCCGTGTGGTTTTGCCGATGTATACCAGACTACATGTACATCTGATCATATATATGGTTTATTTGCTCATACACGTGAGAATATGTCTAATCGGAATGTGTTTCCCAGAATGAAGATGAACCACATAGCTTCCAGGTTCCATGTAGCTACAGGTTGTGCAGCCAGTGCACTCATAGCAACCTGGTTTCCTGGATAGGAAGTGTGTGTCTGATAGGAGGTTTTGTCATGAGTTATAACTTATCATTATGGACAAGCCAGTCTTTTAGATTCCTGCCCCTCCTGTGGCACATCATAACAGTTAAATCATTCAGAGATTTGATGCCAGTGTCTGTACTAATAATCGACCACAAATTTTTGGTTGCACGGTTAATGAAATTGCTGTTTGTATTGTTTTTCGTTTTGGATATCAAGAGTTCCTGTTGGGTTTTATTCATCACTTTGATTTTGGAAGTTTCCAGATCACTGCGTTGGTACCCTCTGTTAATGAATTTCTGTATCATAATACCTATTTCACTTTCTGCAATTGTATCATCTGAAGTAATTCTCCTTATTCGCAAAAATTGGAAGTAAGGTAATTCCCTTTTCAGAGCTGTAGGGTGGTGACTTTGGACATGTAATAGGGTGTTACAGTTGGTAGGATTGTGGTAGACTTTGGTTGTGAACTCTGGGCCCAATTCAGTCCCGCTCGCTAGATTCAATTGCACGCACCAAAAGTATACAAATATCGCGATCACATGGCAAGGCATTAGCACACCCACTATGTCTTGGCGTGCGATCGCAGTGTGTATTTAAATGCATGTCATCTCCAGGAAGTGTATGCAACAATCGGTAACATTGAGTAACATTGGATCCATATGCAGCACTTGTGTCTGACCATACCCTACCGCAAGCACTGCCAGTGCTTCAGTGTGTAATGCCGCCATGTGACATGTATTATGATGCTGCGTCTTAATTATGCATGCCTCTGAAACGGCGTTAAGATGCTCAGACACACCTGCGTTCGCTCCACCACACCCCCGTTTCCATCGACCAACCCCTGTCAACGCCCACAAACAGCTCGTCCTGTTACTCATTCTAGCAAGGGGTCTATGTGCAGGGTGCTTCCCAATCACATGGCCTAGTTCGCACATGCGCACTGCCTCTTATATGCATGCGCAGATTGCAAACATCAGCAGGCTATGTGCGAATGCAGCCTAGCGAGCGGGTCTGAATCGGGCCCTCTGTACCATGCCATTCAATTATCCCATCCAAAAAGTGCACTCCTTCATGACTACACTCATACATGAATTTGATATATTCATGCATCTGATTCACCCCACTCATAGCTGAGACAAATTCCTGCTGAGTTCCAGACCACAAAACCAGGATGTTATCTATGTACCTAATAAAATATTGTACATGTTAGCAAAAATCAGGATTTTCCAAAAACAATATTTTCTCAATGTCAAACATATAAATGTTAACGAGAGAGGGTGCCATGTATGAGCCCATGGCACATCCTTTTTTGCTGGAGAAAAAAGGAGTTGTCAAATAAAAAGTAATTTTTGGTGAGAGTCTTTTCTAGGAGTGTTATGAAAAATGGTATATATGTGTTTGATATTCACTGTGGTTCTGAATGAAATGTTGGACACTGTCCAGTCCTTGCTGGTGAGGGATACTGGTGTACAGTGAGGTGACACAGGGCTGGCTCTAGGAGTGTTTGACCAGTGCAGTTGAACAGAGGCGCCACCTATAGAGGGTGCACCCCTCCCCAGCATCCAGATTTCAGCAGGACAGTACTGTCCCACTGTTCCACCCGTGGGCCGAAGTGGCCCACGGGTGGTCAAATCGGGAGGTTGGGGACCCCCACCGCCACAGCTGTGTGGCGGTGCCAGATCCCAGAGTCTGAATGGATGCTGCGCGCATGTGCGCGGCATTCATTCAGTGATGGGAGATGGCTGGGGAAAGCCCAGCTAGTGAGGCTCCCCAGCCAGCCTGACGTTGTTTGGAGGCATACCATGCGGGCACGCCTCCAAATAACTTCACGTAGGAGGCATGACCTATGGAAATTAGGCTACGCCCCCATTTTTGGTCTCACGCGCGTGATATAGGGGCACCCTATAAAGAGCCAGCCCTGAGGTGACATCAATAGTACATAACAGTAACTCATTGGGCAAGTCCTGTAGATTGTGCAATTGTTGAAGAAGAGTGTTGGTATCCTTTAAGAAGGTTTTTTGTGTCATAATCAGGGGCTGGACAAAGTAATCAAGATACTTAGATCTGGTGCTAAATAGGGATTCTCTGGCTGAGATTATAGGATGGCCTGGGGGTGAATCCATGGATTTATGTATTTTAGGTAGTGTGTATATGAAAGGAACTACTGGTTTATCTACTGATAAGTTGTTTCTAATGGATTCTGTTATCCAGTTATTTTGTACAGAATATGACAGAATACTGTCTAGTTCCATCTTGTACTGGTGAGTGGGATCTTTGGACCTGATTCAGACCCACTCGCTAGGCTGCATTCGCACGTAGCCTGCCGATGTTTGCAATTTGCGCATGCATATAAGTTGCAGTGTCCATGCCGATGTTTACAATGTGCGCATAAGTCGTAGTAGTCCATGCGATCGGGAAGTGTTCGCTTGCTGCGCATAGCCACGTCGTGTCACGCACCGTATGGGAAAAGCAAGGTGGCAGGGTGGCTAGGGCACAAGCAGGTGAGTGACAGCTAAGTCAACCTATTGTGGACAAATCCAGGTTTGGCTAGACCTGCCCAGAGGCGCGGAGTCTAACTCACTTGGTGGTCTTCACCAGTGACCCCTTCAGTTGGGATATGGGTATCACTGCACCGAGTTAGCAGCTTGTGGACCTCTGAACAGGTACCTGGGAATGGCAGGAAGACGGACCCATATTAGAATGAATATTACAAAACAGGAGATCATCGTGAACTGAATACTTGAGCACAGGAGATCAGGGTATGAACTGATACTTGAATACAGGAGATGAACTGAATACTTGAATACAGGAGATGAACTGAATACTTGAACACAGAAGATGAACTGAAAACTTGAACACAGGAGATAAACTGAATCCTCGAACACAGGACATTAATTGAATACTTGAACACAGGAGAATGTACTGAAATTGCTAGAGGTCCAGCTGAAAGCTAACTAGCAATTAGCATGAAAGCTGACACCACAGTAACACAGGGACGCTGCAAGTGAGCTAAGCAGCACACTAAAAAACAACATAGGAATTTACAAGAAACACTGGAGTTCTGTGAGAGCTGAATTAATACACAGGGAATTAGCATGGGAGCGAATATAAGTAACCCTGGTGGTTAGCATGAAGGCTGAAACAACATACTGTAGATACTTTTAGAAAACACCGGAGAGCGTAATAATCACTGGAACAGTGAAGTTGAACAGCAGTTTTCTGTTCCAGGAGTCAGACTTAAATACCCCTGGGTAGCTGGTCATTTTATCAGAGGATCAGCTGAGTGACCACAGGACTACCATTGGGAGAGACTAGTCGGGTGATATGGACCAACATGGCTGCACCCATGCCCGGCACCCTGGAAACCAGGATGCACGCACGAAAGCCATAGCAGACCCCAGGGAGAATACTCAGACACCACTCACCTCCACTCCCAGTGACTGAACACCTAAGCCCAAGGACACCGGCATGGAGGTGAGTAGCAGCCGATCCCAGGCCGCATCCTGACAGTACCCCCCTTTCAGGGTGGACTCCGAACACCAAAAATGTGCACTAGAAAAACTTGAAAAAAATTCTTAAATCTTGATTGAGCCTATCAGATATCTTCCAGAACTCGAAACTTGAGACACCAAAACAAAATATTCAGCCTTGGTATGAGGAACTTGTAGATTTACCAAGTTTGATGGTATCAGTTTGGTCATTTCTAATAGCTCTTCGAGACTTCTTCTTTCAGTATCCAGTACCATTCAATCTTGAGAAGGGAGTAAGGTGGAGTTTAGTGTCAGAAAAGGTATCTGAAGATGGACACACAGGAGCAAATTCTTTAACCCTGTACTGAAGGCCATTACATCTTGTAGAATTGGATCTCTGGACTCAATGAGTGGGTTAGCCCACTCCAAGGCTTTACCTCTAAAATGCAAACTAAGAATCTTGACGAGGTTGGTGGAAGTAATACCACAAGATGGATCGGCTTTCATTAGGGTGTCATAGTAATCCGGTGTACTGGGGCACTTCTCCATTGAAGATTATGGATGCTTAAGCGTCTGATGAGTCCTGAGTTCTAGAATTCTTTTTAGGAACTTCTTCACTCAAAACAACACAAAAAGGGTTATATAGTCGCACCAGAAATGCATTGTACCCCTCAGTAAGGGACAATGGTGACCCCCAATATTTATTATAGTTGGTTGGGGGGTGCTACCACAGGCAATGGGTATTAGACCAAAAGAATAGAGAAGAGAGAAAGAAATGCCTGAAGTGGTGCACTGGGGTATCTAAAATATAACTTTTATTGTTGCTTCTAATATTGTCCGTAAGACAAGAGGAGCAGCGAAAATAATTTAAAACCATAAAGAGGTGAACAAAAGTAATGAATTCAGTGAATTAAAATATAGGCATAAACAATGTCCTTCTACTACCAGTTTTTCTCCCTCTCTTACAGATGAAGAACCCATGCAGGTTAATCATACCCATCTTTCTAAAGAAGAACGATAGAGATGTATTCAAAAGAACCTTTGTCTATACTGTGGAGACACGGGTCACCTGGTGGCTTCCTGTACCCACAAGCCAGGAAACACCCGTTCCTAACTAGTCCCGGGGACACTCAGTTAGGAGAAATACAAAGATTATCTGTCCAACCAGCCAACTAGTTGATTGGTTGGAATGAAAATCTGGTAACGTATGGGAGTAAAGGATGATCAGCAATTTGCATCTAAATGCCAGAAAACAGATGAAAATGGTCATCAGACTAGTTTGTTAAATGTTTTATCTAAACAATTTGTTCAACCAACAGTTTTTGTCCATTTCCCGGCGTTTGGGAGCAAATTGCTGATTCTCATTTGCTTTCATACCTTACCAGATTTTCATTCCAACCAATCAACTAGTTGGCTAGTTGAACAGATAATCTTTAGATGTGTGGCCAGCTTTAGAGTAAAAAGCAAGAAAATAGTACAAGTCGATACATACGCGTGCGCACTGGTCCCAGTATACAGTCATCAATCTAGAAGCCTGCGGTCATCCAAGAGAATGGTTGAACACTGGGATCAGAACACCGCTTATATACCTTACAGAGTTCGATGTTAACAAAAGAACTAGTTGACAGGTTTCCATTGGTTCTTGCTTCTGGATACTCTGGTCATTGGTCGATTCATACGGTGTCATCAGGGGCATGGCTCAGTCCTCAAACAGTTACATTGTGTAGATTCCCACCGAACAACTGGTTAAATCTAGCTACAACACTGCATATAGATTATAACATTCTATGCAATAACTCCCTATCATCCATAACTAGCGGATGCAAGATGCGACTCCTTTGCCGATAGGAACGGAAGTCTACAAATAAACAGGGATTTAGTATGATACCAAACATGACATGTCTACTATATTCTAAACCTTAGATCTTATTTACGTACATATTTCATCATAATTACTTATTAAAAAGCCCTTTAATAACTCTAGTTATTACCTATTGTGAATAGGAACCATTTTATACATATGTGTTCGCATATGTGTGTCTGTGAATTGAGATAGGAAGTGTTCATATGTATGGATGTGTTATGCCCCTTATTGATTCCTAATAGTCGCTAGTCGCTATGTGTGTGCATATATGTTTATGTGTGTGCATATTGTGAATCAGTGTATGTGTGTGTTGGGTTCGCATTTGTGTGCATTGGATTGCGCCGACGCAAAGTAGCGTCCAATTTACTCTTTATCAGACCATAGACGACTAGATCGTCAGATAATAATTGCAAGCGATCTTATCCAATTATTTGACTTCAACAAAGTTCTCTATGGGAGAATTCCATTTTATTTGAGGGAACCCCTATGTTGTTTGTACCCTGCATTTTGGAAACCAGGACTGGCTCTGATTAGCTTGATTGTGCTTAATACAGTGCTGGTTGTGCTTAACACAGGGGTCACCTATGTCGTTTGTCCCCTGTGTTTAGCACAACCAGCTGTGGGGCTCATCATTTTTTTTTATATTACACATACACAGATGCATGGATGGATCTCATTGATACGTCCATGCATCTGTGTCTTATTGATTTGATTTTCTCAGGTGCATGCCTAGCACCAGTGAGTCCCTCTGTCTCCCACTGATGCTCCTATGCATGGCCTTGTTGCTGCCACTGCTCCGCACCCCCACTGCTGCCACTGCCCCACACACCTGCAGCCTGCCTCCGCAGCCGTCTCTCCCTCTGCACACCCAAAACTCCTCCTTTGTGCTGTCCACTCCTCCACCCATGCTAGTGTGCCTATTTGTCCTTCTGCCCTGCAGGTGGCCCGGTTTGCTCCTCAAAACACTGATGGTTAATAAATGATAAAAAAGCAATGAAATTCCATAGACAAAAATCCTTACGGTTTCACATGTCTGTATCAAAAAGAAAAAAGAATGAGGACCAGCAGGTGCACTCCTAAAGTCTCTCTATATCATGCGTCTATATACCAATGTATGGTATATTCAATATCTTTAAAACATAACATTATTCAATCCATTAATATAAAACACGGAAATCATCTGCAAATTTATTATGGGTAAAATATAGTTAAAACATTAGAAAAAGAAAAAGTGAAAAAAGTATGAATACTGTGATTAAAATTGTACATCCACTGTGCCAGTGTTCTTCTAATAATCTCCTAGGTATTGGAGATTATTAGAATGTAACCAGTGCTGTAGTCATATAGTTTAGTCATCAGCATTGTCATTTAAGCCACACAGTCCATGTTGCACACTCCTCTCACTAAATGGAGTCTTCCCTTTACTTTGTTTCAAAAATATCCTCTCTAATTCATTTAAATTATTTGTACTATAATACTAGAAACAATGGGCCTGATTCAGCAAGGAATGCACAGGAGAGAACGCACGCACTTGGCCAATGTTTTTGGGCTGCATATGCTTATGCATCGTACTGTGCGTGCGTTAACTTGTCTGTGCAATTAGATTATGGTACGCAGCCCACACACAGTGAGTATGCAGACCCTTCCGAAAATGATTGACACGAAATGCCATTTGTGGATGGTGACGGAGGGTGGTCAGGCGAACGCAGAAGTTATAACGCCGTTATAGCGGCGTGCATAATTAAGGCAGTGCGGCGGCATATACCATAAGCCAGGGGTCAGGGAATTTTTTTACCCTTTACCCCAAAATATATTTAGATACGCCGATGTTACCCCCTTGATTTGAAAGAAAGGAAATCCTATAGCAGTGCCCCCATAGTTATGCCCCTGTAGCAGTGCCCCATAGTTATGCCCCTTTAGCAGTGCTCCCATAGTTATGCCCCTGTAACAGTGCCCCCATAGTTATGCCCCTGTAGTGCCCTCATAGTTATGCCCCTGTAGCAATGCCCCCATAGTCCGCACGGCTGCTCGTCGGAACTATGGGAGAGACGTCATGACGTCTCTCCCCATAGTGCGCATGGGGAGAGCCAGAAGCTGGAGTTCAGAAGAGAACTCCAGCCTCCAGCTAACAGGGAAGGAGCCGGGCGCCTGCTGGTAATAACATCTCATCGGGCGTCCGGCTTAGAGCCTCCCTGCGGCTCCAGGCTGGAGGTCACTGATGCCGGGTGCAGCGGGTGCGCCGCTGCACCCGGCGCCAGTGACCTCCATTCCTGGGGGTAATGGACGGGCATGCAATGATTCATATGCATGCCCGGCTGTCCATCCATTACCCCCAAGAATTTCAGTTTTACCCCAAATGGGGTAATTTACCCCTGTTCCCCCACCACTGCCGTAAGCTGTACACAGGAATCACCCAAATTCCGATGGAAGGTCAGGTCAACCACTATTATGCTAATGGAAAGGATGGTCCTCAATGTTACCGATGTTTACGCTATCTTGTGTGCTGATCAGGCTGTGAGTAAGGGAGATGGGTGGCTTAATATGGGACTGGGTGTCTGCATCTTGTGTTGCGGTCTCTGTGCATATGCATTGATTACCAAATTCTTACAGTGGACGTATGTGTGCGTCTGCTTGCATGCGTTCCTTGCTGAATCAGGCCCAATGTATCTAGGGTTTAGTGTTAATACAATGTATTCTACTGACTGTGCAATGTGTAAATCACTTCTCTCATAGGCTCCCCGTTTTCTCTCACAAATCATTAAATCCAAAGAAGTATTTCCATCAGTTTGTGAGTTATTCATAGACCAGTTCTCAGATATGAGGGGGGATGCTGTCCCTCTATTAACCCCTGCTTATACAGGCAGAAAGCTCTTTAAATAAAACGCTCTCATACAAAACTGCAACTGACATAAATCTCAATGTAACGATATCCCTTCTCATGTGTTTGTGTATCAAGATCTCACTATGGGATACCACAATCTCCTCACTAATTCAGGAACCTGTATATGTATATTTACTGATATTTACCTTCATCATATGTTGGACATATGAAATGCAGTCCAGATAACTTGTATAATCAGCTTAACCTGCATCCACCTTGTGATCTAATGACAGAGGGCCTGATTCAGAGCCGGATGCTCCGACCAGGGCCCTCCTCCATGAAAATGCAGCGGCCTCCTGGCCGCTCGCATAGCTGTGGGTGACCACCCACAGCATATGTGAGCGGCCAAAAAGATGGTCGCGATGGTCTTGACCATCGCGACCATCGGACTTGCGACGGAGACCCTGCGGTAGGGTCTCCCTGCCGCAAGCCCTGGAGTGATTTTGGCTCTATCAGAGCCAAAATCGCTCCCACTGACATCACTAGTGATGTCAGTGGGGCCGGCTTCAGACGGTAGGCGTTCCCATGGGAACGCCTCCGTCTGGCCGGCACGCCCACCAAAGGGGGCGTGCTGTCAATCAACATCAACAGCACGCCCCCTTTGGTGCGAGACCCGGAGCGATGGAAAGCCCGTCGCTCCCTGGGTCTCGCGCATGCGCACGACGGAGCTCCCTCCGTCGTGCGCATGCGCAGTGGGAAACATCGACCCACTTGCGAGTGTACTGCCGCTCGCGAGTGGGTCTGAATGACCCCCAGACTCTTTTTGTCTGGAGGTTTTCTTGCAATAACGATTCTATATTATCATCATACACCTATAAACCAGCTAATAGACATGCCAAGTAATATTAGTTAATATAGGTCTTGGAAAGAGGTAAATGTAGTCATCCACATTTCTCCCTCCTGAACACACTGTCCTGTGTATACCCCACAGCATGTGAGTAATTACATGTCAGTCTACAGACTCTCTTAATAAATCAATCACGATGTTGCTTCTCTCAGTAATATTGGAGTGTGTACATTTGCCGGTTATTAGACCTACCATGTGCTGAATATTTCTAGCTGCACACTTATCGGGGAATGAAAGTGATCACAAAAGTTAGCGTGCTCCTCGTGTCACTCTGACCACACTCTAGAGCAGGGGTCAGGGAACTTTTTTACCCTTTACCCCAAAATATATTTAGATATGCCGACGTTACCCCCTTGATTTGAAAGGAAGGAATTCATATAGTAGTGCCCCCATATAATGCCCCCATAGTTATGCCCCTGTAGCAGTGCCCCCATAGTTATGCCCCTGTAGCAGTGCCCCCATATAATGCCCCTGTTGCAGTTCCCCCATAGTTATGCCCCTTATTGATTCCTAATAGTCGCTAGTCGCTATTTAGGAATCAATAAGGGGCATAACTATGGGGGCACTGCAACAGGGGCATTATATGGGGGCACTGCAAGAGGGGCAAGTCGCTTAAGAAAGAATTGCTTTCCAGTCCAATCGTGTGGTTCCAAAACACAAAAAGTTATTTATGTAAAGAAAAAGTAACACGGTGAAAGATTTAACAATTGAAAAGCAATTAATAATAGTACAAGGCAATACATACGCATGCGCACTGGTCCCAGTATTCAGTCATCAATCTAGAAGCCTGTGGTCATCAAAGAGGATGTCTGAACACTGGAATCGGGACACAGCCTATATAGCTTACAGAGTTCAGAGTTAACAAAGGGACTAGTTGACAAGTTTCCATTGGTTCTTGCTTCTGGATTATCTGGTCATTGGTCGATTCATACGGTGTCATCAGGGGTATGGCTCAGTCCTCAAACGGTCACATTGTGTAGTTTCCCGCCAAACAACTGGTTAAAACTAGCTACAACACTGAATATAGGTAATAATAATCTATGCAATAACTCCCTATCATCCATAACTAGCGGATGCAAGATGCGACTTCTTTGCCGATAGAAACAGATGTCTGCAAATAAACAGGGATTTAGTATGATACCAAACATGACATGTCCACTATATTCTAAACCTTAGATCTTACTTAAGTACATATTACATCATAATAATTAGCTAACAATACCTTTAATAACTCTGGTTATTAACTATAGTGAATGGGAACCATTTTATACATATGCGTTCGCATATGCGCGTCCGTGTATTGAAATAGGAAGTGTTCGTACGTGTACGCATGTGGATACACATACGATCGTCTCTGTGTATGCATATAAGTTTATGTGTGTGCGTTATGTACATCAGTGTATGTGTTTGTGGTGGATTTGCATTTGTGCCCATCAGATTGCGCCGATGCAAAGTAGCGTCGTGGTAACCCATCGTCAGACCATAGACGATTAGATTGTCAGATAATAATTTCAAGCGATAATATCCAATTATTTGACACCCTGTAGCAGTGCCCCCATAGTTATGCCCCTGTAGTGCTGCTTGTACGAAAATACTTACCTTAATCCCCGCTCCTGCATCCTGTCCGCCCGGCTGCTCCTCGGAACTATGGGAGAAGAAGCCGGGCACCCGCTGGTAATAACATCTCAGCGGGCGTCCGGCTTAGAGCCTCCCTGCGGCGCCGGGCTGGAGGTCACTGATGTCGGGTGCAGCGGGTGCGCCGCTGCACCCGGTGCCAGTGACCTCCATTCCTGGGGGTAATGGACGGACAGCCAGGCATGCAATGATTCATATGCATGCCCGGCTGTCCGTCCATTACCCACAGGAATTTCAGTTTTACCCCAAATGGGGTAATTTACCCCTGTTCCCCGACCACTGTTCTAGAGCCTCACTGCTCTCTCACTGTGCCGGCTGCTGACAATGTAATTGCCTCTCATACACAAGATCCTTACTCGGCTTCATTAATTTAGCCAACTTTGCATTATATGACATTTGTAAGCACATATAGTATTTTAATAACACATAGACACAGTGGATGTACCGCCAATGGGCATTTCACCCTTCATGCAGATTGCTCCTTCTATCCTGACTTAAATACCCTCCCCCCACTTCTGATTGGTGAGGGGCATGTAAGATCTCTTTTCATGTTATCCTAATGGACCCTCTAGTACCTTAATAGAACAGAGAAGTATTGTCTAAAAATTTATCCATCAACCTATTTTTCAATAGTATCTTCCCTATTATTGTTTAATATGAGCTTATTGACCCTATTGTTCATGTAGAGCATTTTTCTTATTGTTATAATTCAATGGAGTGATACATGAAAGAACAAAAAAAATTTGTATCATCCCCTCCTGATATTATTGTGGATTATTGTACAGTAGGAATATAAGAATTCTGATCTTACCTATATTCTCATATGATGTCCATTACACTATGGTTATTATAATCATCTCACTAATATTCCCTGTGCACTGTCCAGCTGCGGCCACTGCTCTGCACCCCTGCTGCTGCCCCTGTGCACTGCCCCACTGCTACCACTGCCCCACATGCCTGCAGCCTGCCCCCACAGCCGTCTCTCCCTCTGCATCCCTGAAACACCTCCTGTGTGCTGTCCCCTCCACCACCAGCACTAGTGAACCATTTTGTTGCCCTTCTCCCCTGCAGGTGGCCTGGTTTGCTGCTCTCATCCCTAATGGTTAATAATTTATAAAAAAAAGCAATGAAATTCCATAGACCTAAAACCTTTGCGGTTTCACATGTCCCATTAAGGCTTCTTAGACATGATCTGAAATTTCACAAAACCTACTGAATTTGTGCCACTCAAACTTAAAAAAGCAATGAAATTCCACCCATCTGCATCACTTTGGCTCCTTCCCATCAGTGCTGCTTAATCTCCTTCCCGTCTCCATACCTTTCTGTCCCCATCCACACCGCTCTGTCTCTTCCACCATCCACTCAACTTTAACCCATCTGTGCAGCTCTATCTTCTGCTCAGACCTCAGTTGCAAAGACTGCATGTGTGTATTCCAATGAGCACACAATTCTGTGAATTAGCAGCTCCACCATTTTGTGAGTGACAGCAATCTCATTCTGTGAGAGTGCTGAATCTGCAGTTAACCACAGGGTGTGATGGCATATCATATCTGTATTGCGCAAGGAACACGTCCATTAAAGCTGATGGAATTTCATTGCTTTTTACGTTTGAGTGGCACAAATTCAGTAGGTTTTGTGAAATTTCAGATAATGTCTAAGAAGCCTTAATGGGACATGTGAGACTGTAAGGTTTTTTTGTCTATGGAATATATATATATATTTTTTATGCAAAAACCAGCTGCACACACCTAATAGCGCAATCTCAGGAGTGCACGGCACATAAGTGTATTCACAGAGCTCAAACAGAGCCAGCACATCCACATTAAATGCACAAAAAACGTATTTATAAAAAAAAGTCAACAGCATGAATAAAGTGCATACATAAACAGTGTTTCCCAATAAATTACATGGATGCATGATGGTATCATATTAATACTTAGCATAGACAAGCCAGGGCAGTAAAAAAAATAAAAAAAAAACTGTCAGTCCGTCATCCTCAATAGGAGCACACAGCCCTCAGCCCACAGTTTTTTCGCCATAACAACCACTTCCTCATGGACTATATATTTATTAGGGATGTGCAGGCTCGGATAGGTTCGAGTTTGCACGTGGAGTTCGGATTTTTCCCTCCAAAAAAACGGAACTCAGAACGAGGCAAAACGTCATCTTACATGGACGAACATCATCATTCCTGGACAAAAGACCAGGAATGATGATGTTCGTCCATGTAAGATGACGTTTTGCCTCGTTCTGAGTTCCGTTTTTTTGGAGGGAAAAATCCGAACTCCACGTGCAAACTCGAACCTATCCGAGCCTGCACATCCCTAATATTTATATATATATATATATATATATATATATATATATGTATGTTGCACTTTACTGTTGCACTGCACTCTGTATAAAGAATATAACAAAATAAATCAAGCGCTTGTATGACAAATGTGTAGCACAATACCTGTAAAAAAGAAAGTGGTTAACATATGTTTAGAGCTGCTTTTGTAAATTTGGAGAACAGGCAGTACATTGGGTTCCAATATAAACCTTTTCAGTGTCCATGTGGTGGAAGGTAGCGCTCATAACTATCTGTACCTATCTCTGTTTACCTTCCAATCTTCACGGCAGCATTGCCGGCTGGTTCCCTTCACGTGTATGTTCACTCCGTCTTCCGCTTGCTGCAATACGGGGATAGATGCTCCATCTGGTTGTTGTTGCGGTGCTGGAGCGAGTCCTTCACGTGTGCTCTGTCCAATGCTTCTTCAACGCGTTTCAGGCACTTATGTCTAAACTGTTGCAGAACTTGTCATCCTCAGACATCCACACAGGGGTGTTCTCTATTGGTTTTAAGCAGGGTTTCTGGCATTTTGACTGCACTTTAGTAAAAGGCACAATTTAGGTAAGTCCTACAAATTTATATACTATAGTGCAGACATGGATAGATTTTTGGGGCGTGGGTCCCCTGGATTGCTTTGGTTGGGCTGCTTCAGGGCATCACATTATAACACGTTTTTTCCTTTTTTGCACTTTTAGCACCTCTATTGTTTTTTTATTATTATTGTATTACTTTCACATCTTTATTTTTCACCTTACTTCTAATACATGCAGCAGTAGCTGCTCCTATCTATCTAACACCTTTCTACACTTCACCTTTTCTCATTAGAGTGATACCCTGGGGTGGCTCAGCTGGGCGTGTTTGTGGGTGTCCTGCGCTCTGGATTTTAACCCCAGCATGTTAGGGACCTACCCTAAGAGGTTACCTGGATGCGGTCGGTAGGCCCATAACCTTGGCCATGATTATGCTAAAACCTCTATTTATTTATTGCAAAATGTTATTGCGAAATGTATTATATATAATTAGTAATATAATTTTTGTGTCTGCAACAATAGTCTCAACAGGTAGCACCTCCCATTATATATATTCAGGGTGTGCAGTCTAGGGCCCTTCTCCCCATACTATAAACATTACCAGTCCTGTAGAAAGAAGGCACTCTCCAGATTTTTGGAAGTATATGAAATTTTTATTTTTAAGTTTTTTAACATACCATCAAGTGGCTTGAAGGCATGTTAAAAAACTTAAAAATAAATATTTCAAACACTTCCAACAATCTGGAGAGTGCAACATATGTGTGGGACATCCCTTTGAGATCCTTGAAGAGCACCCCAGTAGCTACGACAAACAAAGATGAGAGTGCAGGACACAACCACTATATATACACAATTGGCTTTGACCCACGGCACTCAAACATCAGCGGTGCCAGTAGTATATGCCCACACCATTTAAATAAAAAAATCATACAAACTCAGCACTCACCAATATATTCCAAACTGTACTTAGAATTCCAGGGAATGTTAGTTCCTAAGCACCTAAACCTATTGGAAAAGCATTATGTGTATTTAAATCTATGTGATACCTAGATCCAAAAACTATTTTATAAATCAATAAGTTGAAGTATGGTAAAGTTAACATGTAGCATGTAATTCATTATGGTTACCAATTACCTTAAAAGTAAATATTCATGAAATGAAGGGTGATTTGCAGGGTGGCAATAATATTGCGATGTTGTCCTGTAATTGAACTATTGTTAAATATATATATCAACCTAGTACGTTATTGAGAATTAACATTTATTTCTTATGATATTGTGATTATGTAGTGCTTCAATTATTGTTGTTATTGTTTTTGTTTGGGCTTTGAAGTGTGATGTTATTATATGTTACCATGTATCGTATTGAGATTTGTAGTCTATAGCAACAAATGTTGTACACTTCAATATGCTGCAGCTGTGAGACGCTGCTAGATGTAGTCAGCATTCCACGACGCATGTTGTATTCCTCGAGGCGGTGAATCACAGGTGGGAGCATAAGGTAAGTAAACACACTGTGGGGTGGGTATATATATATCTGTTGGTTTTTAGTATGCAGTTGTACACTTGTCCTTGAGGACGGGGGTTGTCCCCGATTAAATAAAGGTTGTTAGTCTGCTTTTAAACCAAGCCTGATGAGTGCCGCCTATATTTATTTTATTTATTTATTAACAGTTTCTTATATAGCGCAGCATATTCCGTCGCCCTTTACAATTGGAAACATTTATAGAACAAAACAGGGTAATAACAGACAGACATAAAGGTACGAGGGCCCTGCTTGCAAGCTTACAATCTATAGGGAAATAGGCATTGATACACAAGGATAGGTGCTATATATTGCAATTTGGTCCGGCCCGAATGCAGAGTTTTTGTGAGCTGCATGATCCAGTCACACAGGAATGTCAGCCAAATGTCAGGAGAATGTGAAAGAAAGACAATATGTGAGGTTATGTGTGGACTGTGAGAGGGGATGTAATAAGACATGGAAGCTATGAAAGTTATGTGGTCAGTTCTGGAATCTGATAAGCTTGTCTGAAGAGGTGAGTTTTCAGGGAACGCTTGAAGGATTGAAGACTAGAGGTAAGCCTCATTGTGCGTGGTAAGCATTCCTATATCATTTCTTCTGTCTATGGATTCTGAATGATTTGGATTCAAGGAAGGCACTGCAGCATTTCAAGTTAATTTATATTTATATTATTGTCCCACGGAGTGTCAGACTATATATATATATATATATATATATATATATATATATTAGGGGTGTGCACCGGCCACTTTTCGTGTTTTGTGTTTTGGTTTTGGATCTGGATCTTTCTTCGTGTTTTGGATCTGGATTGGTTTTGCCAAAACCACCCTTCCGTGTTTTGGGTTCTGGGTTTTGTGTTTTGGATCTGTATTTTTTTGAAAAAAAGCATAAAAACAGCTAAAATCACAGAATTTGTAGGTTTTTCTGCTCCTATGCTATTATTAACCTCAATAACCTTAATTTCCACTCATTTCCAGTCTATTCTGAACACCTCACACCTCACAATAGTGTTTTTATGTCCAAAAGGTTGCACCGAGGTAGCTGGATGACTATGCTAAGCGACACGAGTGGGCGGCACAAACACGTGACCCATCTAGGAGTGACACTGCAGTGGCAGACAGGATGGCAGTTAGAAAAACTAGGCCCCAAACTGTACATAATGCAAAGAAAAAAAGAGGTGCAAGATGGAATTGTCCTTGGGCCCTCCCACCCACCCTTATGTTGTATAAACAGGACATGCACACTTTAACAAATCAATCATTTCAGCGCCAGGGTCTGCCACACAACTGTGGCTGAAATGATTGGTTCGTTTGGGCCCCCACAAAACAAGCTGGCAATTAATGTGTCCCTGCACAAACTGGCTCTACGGAGGCAAGATGTCATCCTCATCCTCCTCATCCACCGATTCCTCACCCTCTTCAGTGTGTACATCCTCATCCTCACAAAGTATTAACTCGTCCCCACTTGAATCCACCACCACAGGTCCCTCTGTACCTTCTGGAGGCTGGTCTCCCTGGAAGAGCTGATAATTCATTTTGATGAACATCATCTTTTCCACATTCTGTGGAAGCAACCTCCTACGCCTTTCGCTGACAAGGTTCCCGGCTGCACTAAACACTCTTTCGGAGTACACACTGGAGGGGGGGCAACTCAGGTAAAATAGAGCCAGTTTGTACAGGGGCCTCCAAATTGCCTCTTTTTCCTGCCAGTACAGGTATGGACTGTCTGACATGCCTACTTGGATGCTGTCACCGATGTAATCCTCCACCATTCTGTCAATGGTGACAGTATCATATGCAGTGACAGTAGACATGTCAGAAATTGTTGCCAGGTCCTTCAGTCCGGACCAGATGTCCAAACTTGGTCCTGCCTGCCCTGCATCACCGCCAGCGGGTTGCTTAGGATACCTAAGTTTTTTCCTGGCAGCCCCAGTTGCGGGAGAAAATGAAGAAGGAGCCGTTGACGTGTCACGTTCCGCTTCAGCTGACAGTGTGTTCACCAGCAGGTCTTTGCACCTCTGCAGGCTTGTGTCGGCCGGAAAGAGAGACACCACATAGGCTTTAAACCTAGGATTGAGCACGGTGGCCAAAATGTAGTGGTCTGATTTCAACAGATTGACCACCCTGGAATCCTGGCAAAGCGAATGAAGGGCTTCATCCACAAGTCCCACATGCCGAGCGGAATCGCTCCGTCTTAGCTCCTCCTTCACTTTCTCCAGCTGCTTCTGCAAAAGCCTGATGAGGGGAATGACCTGACTCAAGCTGGCAGTGTCTGAACTGACTTCACGTGTGGCAAGTTCGAAGGGCTGAAGAACCTTGCACAACACGGAAATCATTCTCCACTGCGCTTGAGTCAGGTGCATACCCCCTCCATTGCCTATGTCATAGGTGGATGTATAGGCTTGTATGGCCTTTTGCTGCTCCTCCATCCTCTGAAGCATATAGAGGGTTGAGTTCCACCGCGTCACAACCTCTTGCTTCAGGTGATGGCAGGGCAGGTTCAAGAGTGTTTGCTGGCGCTCCAGTCTTCGGCACGCAGTCGCTGAATGGCGAAAGTGGCCAGAAATTTTTCGGGCCACCCAAAGCGTCTCCTGCACGCCCCTGTCGCTTTTCAGAAAATTCTGCACCACCAAGTTTATTGTGTGAGCAAAACATGGGATGTGCTGGAATTTGCCCAGATGTAATGCCCGCACAATATTGGTGGCGTTGTCAGATATCACAAATCCCCAGGAGAGTCTAAGTGGGGTAAGCCACTGGGCGATGATTTCCCTCAGTTTCTCTAAGAGGTTGTCGGCAGTGTGCCTCTTACTGAAACCGGTGATACACAGCGTAGCCTGCCTTGTAACGAGCTGGCGTTTCTGAGATGCTGCTACTGGTGACGCTGCTGCTGTTGCTGCGTAAGGTGATACATCTACCCAGTGGGCTGTCACAGTCATATAGTCCTTAGTCTGCCCTGTTCCACTTGTCCACATGTCCGTGGTTAAGTGGACATTGTGTACAACGGCATTTTTCAGGACACTGAGGACACTTTTTCTGACGTTTCTGTACAGTCTCGGTATCGCCTGCCTAGTGAAGTGGAATCTAGACGGGATTTGGAACCGGGGACACACTACCTCCATCAATTGTCTAAATCCCACTGCACTAATGGCGGATACCGGACGCACGTCTAACACCAACATAGCAGTCAAGGCCTCAGTTATACGTTTTGCTTCAGGATGACTGCTGTCGTACTTCATCCTCCTCGCTAAGGACTGTTGGAGGGTCAATTGTTTAGTAAAAGTAGTGGTGTTCCTACTTCCTCTCTGGGATGATGAACGACTCCCAGCAGCAGCAACAGCAGCAGCGGCAGCAGTAGGCGTAGCAATGCAGGATCCTCCGGAGGAATCCCGGATAGGAGAGTCAGTCATGCCAGTGATATGGCCTGCAGGACTACTTCCGATCCTGACTAAGGAGGAAATTGACGAGGAGGGAGTTGACGGTGTGGTTTGCAGGCACTTGGATACAACAGGACAACGGGATTTAGGTGTCCCTGGACTGCTTACGGTCTGAGCCAAAGTTTCTGAACTTGACAGTAACTTTTTATGAACGCGCTGCAGGTGCCGTATAAGGGAGGATGTTCCTAGGTGGTTGACGTCCCTACCCCTACTTATTTCACCTTTACATATGGTACATATGGCAAGACAGTTGTTGTCCGGATTTGGATAGAAATATTGCCAGACCAAAGAGGTGGAATGTTTGGTCTTCTGCCCAGGCATGACCGTGATGGGCTTTTTCATCCCACGGACAACAACTGTCTCCCCCGGAGCCTGATTTAAACAAACCACATCACCATCAGAATCCTCCTCGCCAACTTCCTCCTCAGCGCCAGCTACACCAGTATCCTCATCCTGTTGTACTTCAACAGTGACATCTTCAATTTGCATATCAGCAAGTGGACTGTGGGTGCTCCTTTCAGCACTTGCAGGGGGCGTGCAAATGGTGGAAAGAGCCACCTCTTCCCGTCCAGTGCTGGGAAGGTCAGGCATCGCAACCACCACCACACTTGGACTCTCCTTGGGGATTTGTGATATCTTCTTAGAAAGCACAGTTCTTCGCTGTGCTTTTGCCAGCTTAACTCTTTTGATTTTTTTAGTGGGAGGAGTGCTTCCATCGTCATGTGAAGCTGAACCACTAGTCATGAACATACTAGGGATCGACCTTAGCCGTTCCTTGCCACTCCGTGTCGTAAATGGCATATTGGCAAGTTTACGTTTCTCTTCAGCTGATTTAAATGTCTTTTTCAAGGTCATTTTCCTGAACTTTGCCATTTGGGATTGTATGTGCCCTCTACTATGACATTGGGCATCGGCCTTGGCAGACGACGTTGATGGCATGTTATTGTCTATGTCATGACTAGTGGCAGCAGCTTCAGCACTAGGAGGAAGTGGTTCTTGATCTTTCTCTATTTTATTTTTATCGGAGAAAGTTTGGTCCTCCATTTATGTTATATCGATTTGATATATACGTGCGGCTAAACACAGAAAATAATTTTTTTTTTGGTTTGGACTGGAGTGTACTTTGTGGGTTACAGCACCCTTTAACGGTCAAGCCAGCCGGCCCTTTACTTATGACACAGGCGCACTCTTGGCACTACTTTGTTGATGCACGTGCGGCTACTGCGCACACAATTCACAAACACAGAAAATAATTTTTTTTTGGTTTTTACTGGAGTGTACTTTCGGGGGTTACAGCACCCTTTAACGGTCAAGCCAGCCGGCCCTTTACTTATGACACAGGCGCACGCTTGGCACTACTTTGTTGATGCACGTGCGGCTACTGCGCACACAATTCACAAACACAGAAAATAATTTTTTTTTTGGTTTGGACTGGAGTGTACTTTCGGGGGTTACAGCACCCTTAACGGTCAAGCCAGCCGGCCCTTTACTTATGACACAGGCGCACGCTTGGCACTACTTTGTTGATGCACGTGCGGCTACTGCGCACACAATTCACAAACACAGAAAATAATTTTTTTTTTGGTTTGGACTGGAGTGTACTTTCGGGGGTTACAGCACCCTTAACGGTCAAGCCAGCCGGCCCTTTACTTATGACACAGGCGCACGTTTGGCACTACTTTGTTGATGCACGTGCGGCTACTGCGCACACAATTCACAAACACAGAAAATAATTTTTTTTTTGGTTTGGACTGGAGTGTACTTTCGGGGGTTACAGCACCCTTTAACGGTCAAGCCAGCCGGCCCTTTACTTATGACACAGGCGCACGCTTGGCACTACTTTGTTGATGCACGTGCGGCTACTGCGCACACAATTCACAAACACAGAAAATAATTTTTTTTTTGGTTTGGACTGGAGTGTACTTTCGGGGGTTACAGCACCCTTAACGGTGAAGCCAGCCGGCCCTTTACTTATGACACAGGCGCACGCTTGGCACTACTTTGTTGATGCACGTGCGGCTACTGCGCACACAATTCACAAACACAGAAAATAATTTTTTTTTGGTTTGGACTGGAGTGTACTTTCGGGGGTTACAGCACCCTTTAACGGTCAAGCCAGCCGGCCCTTTACTTATGACACAGGCGCACGCTTGGCACTACTTTGTTGATGCACGTGCGGCTACTGCGCACACAATTCACAAACACAGAAAATAATTTTTTTTTAGGTTTGGACTGGAGTGTACTTTCGGGGGTTACAGCACCCTTAACGGTCAAGCCAGCCGGCCCTTTACTTATGACACAGGCGCACGTTTGGCACTACTTTGTTGATGCACGTGCGGCTACTGCGCACACAATTCACAAACACAGAAAATAATTTTTTTTTTGGTTTGGACTGGAGTGTACTTTGGGGGTTACAGCACCCTTTAACGGTCAAGCCAGCCGGCCCTTTACTTATGACACAGGCGCACGCTTGGCACTACTTTGTTGATGCACGTGCGGCTACTGCGCACACAATTCACAAACACAGAAAATAATTTTTTTTTTGGTTTGGACTCGAGTGTACTTTCGGGGGTTACAGCACCCTTAACGGTCAAGCCAGCCGGCCCTTTACTTATGACACAGGCGCACGCTTGGCACTACTTTGTTGATGCACGTGCGGCTACTGCGCACACAATTCACAAACACAGAAAATAATTTTTTTTTGGTTTGGACTGGAGTGTACTTTCGGGGGTTACAGCACCCTTTAACGGTCAAGCCAGCCGGCCCTTTACTTATGACACAGGCGCACGCTTGGCACTACTTTGTTGATGCACGTGCGGCTACTGCGCACACAATTCACAAACACAGAAAATAATTTTTTTTTAGGTTTGGACTGGAGTGTACTTTCGGGGGTTACAGCACCCTTAACGGTCAAGCCAGCCGGCCCTTTACTTATGACACAGGCGCACGCTTGGCACTACTTTGTTGATGCACGTGCGGCTACTGCGCACACAATTCACAAACACAGAAAATAATTTTTTTTTGGTTTGGACTGGAGTGTACTTTCGGGGGTTACAGCACCCTTTAACGGTCAAGCCAGCCGGCCCTTTACTTATGACACAGGCGTACGCTTGGCACTACTTTGTTGATGCACGTGCGGCTACTGCGCACACAATTCACAAACACAGAAAATAATTTTTTTTTAGGTTTGGACTGGAGTGTACTTTCGGGGGTTACAGCACCCTTAACGGTCAAGCCAGCCGGCCCTTTACTTATGACACAGGCGCACGCTTGGCACTACTTTGTTGATGCACGTGCGGCTACTGCGCACACAATTCACAAACACAGAAAATAATTTTTTTTTTGGTTTGGACTGGAGTGTACTTTCGGGGGTTACAGCACCCTTAACGGTCAAGCCAGCCGGCCCTTTACTTATGACACAGGCGCACGCTTGGCACTACTTTGTTGATGCACGTGCGGCTACTGCGCACACAATTCACAAACACAGAAAATAATTTTTTTTTTGGTTTGGACTGGAGTGTACTTTCGGGGGTTACAGCACCCTTAATGGTCAAGCCAGCCGGCCCTTTACTTATGACACAGGCGCACGCTTGGCACTACTTTGTTGATGCACGTGCGGCTACTGCGCACACAATTCACAAACACAGAAAATAATTTTTTTTTGGTTTGGACTGGAGTGTACTTTCGGGGGTTACAGCACCCTTTAACGGTCAAGCCAGCCGGCCCTTTACTTATGACACAGGCGCACGCTTGGCACTACTTTGTTGATGCACGTGCGGCTACTGCGCACACAATTCACAAACACAGAAAATATATTATTTTTTTAGCACTTGGGGGGAGCACCCCTGATGGACAGAGCACCCCCTGGACAACACTACAGCACTCCTTTAGGACTGGGACACTGCACAGGACTTTGGAGTGGACACAGCCCCTATGGAGAACTGACTGCACAACACAGTCCAGCCAGCCCCTATGGACTTTGAAGTAGTGGACACAGCCCCTATTAACAACAGCAGCACAGCACAACACAGCCAGCCCCTATGGACTTTGAAGTAGTGGACAACAGCAGCACTACACTACACTACACTACACAGCCCTAACTCCCACCCTCCCTCTTCACTGTCCACAGCCGAGTGAGAAAATGGCGCCGACGCGGGTACCTTATATAGGATCCAAAACCCGCGAGACTCGGAAGGCGGGATGATGACGTTTTGCCTCGATTTCAGATCCGAGTCAGGCGGGAAAAGTCGAGCCTGACTCGGATCGGACTCGGATCGGGGGGGCTTGGGGGGGTTCGGATTTCAGAAATCCGAACCCGCTCACCCCTAATATATATAAATAATATAGTCAATCAGGCAGCACCCCATGGACTTATATGGAAGATAATAAGTCACCAGACCATGGTTGCCAATGTTTTATTTCATCTTTCTTCAGGGCCCTTAGCCTTATTCTTATTAAGTGACTGTCACTAGTGGCTCTTACAGGATGTGTACCCGGGTATTTGCTTAGCTAATTGGAGTGCCGGTCCATCAACCCTCCCTCTCTCTCTCTATGTATGTATGTGCATGGCCACATGCTACAAGGGGCATGGCCACTGGAAAATGGGGGCGTGTCAACATGACACACCACCGTTTCTCATCACTCTGGGAACATTCCTTTCCATTCCACATGAACCTTAATGCCCCCAGTAGAAGTGCCCCTCTTGCAATGTCCACTGTAGTAGTGCCCCTTATGAAATGTCCCCAGTAGCAGTGCCCCTTATGCAGTGCCCCCAGTAGTGCCCCTTATTAATTACCCGCAGTAGTGCACCCTTATACAGTGACCTCAGTAGTGTACCCTTATACAGTGCCCCCAGTAGTGTCCTTTATGCAGTGCCCCCAGTAGTGCCCCTTATACAGTGCCCCCATTATTGCACCCTTATCCAGTGCTCCTTTTGCAGTGCCCCCAGTAGTGCACCCTAATACAATGCCCCCAGTAGTGCAACCTTATACAGTGCTCCCAGTAGTGCCCCTTATACAGTGCCCCCGGTAGTGCCCCTTATGCAGTGCCCCCAGTAGTGCCCCTTATTAATTGCCCGCAGTAGTATACCCTTATGCAGTGCCCATTATGCAGAGTCCCTTATACAGTGCCCCAGTAGTGCACCCTTATACAGTGCCCCCAGTAGTGCACCCTTATACAGTGCCCTCAGTAGTACCCCTTGTGCAATGCCCCAATAGTGCACACTTATACAGTACCCCCAGTAGTGCACCCTTATACAGTGCCCTCAGTAGTGCACCATTATACACTGCCCCGATATGCAGTGACCCCAGTAGAGCACCCCTATACAGTTCCCCCAGTAGTGCCCCTTATGTAGTGCCCCAGTAGTGCCACTTATACAGTGCCCCCAGTAGTGCACCCTTATGCAATGCCCCATATACAGTGCCCCCAGTAGTGCACCCTTATACAGTGCTACTTTTGCAATACCTCCAGTAGTGCAACCATACACAGTGCCCCCAGTAGTGCACCCTTATACAATGCCCCCAGTAGTGCCCCTTATGGAGTGCCCCCAGTGGTGCAATCTTATACAGTGCCCCAGTAGTGCACCCTTATACAGTGGCCCCTTATGCCATGCCCCCAGTAGTGCACCTTTATACAGTACCCCCAGTAGTGCACCCTTATACAGTGCCCCCAGTAGTGCACCCTGATACAGTGCCCCATATATAGTGCCCCCAGTAGTGCAACCCCTATACAGTGCCCCCAGTAGTGCCCCTAGTACTACCACTTATACTGTGCCCCTTATGCAGTGCCTCTTATACAGTGACCCCAGTAGTAGTCCCCCCTATGCAATGCCCCTTATACAGTGACCCCAGTAGCAGTCCCCCCTATGCAGTGCCCCCAGTAGTGGTCCCCTCTATGCAGTGCCCCCAGTAGTGGTCCCCCCTGTTCAGTGCCCCCAGCAGTATCCCTTATACAGTGCCCCCAGTAGTAGCCCCCCTATGCAGTACCCCCAGTAGAGGTCCCCCCTATGCAGTGCCCCCAGTAGTCCGCCCTATGCAGTGCCCCCAGTTGTAGTCCCCCCCATGCAGTGCCTCCAGTAGTGCCCCTTACATATATAATACAAAGAGACACACAAAAAAAAACAGCACGTCATTACATCTCTCCCATCACTGCGGGAGCCGGAAGGCAGAGCTCATGAGTGAGCTCCAGCCTGACTCCTGCAGTGGGCGCAGCAGCCAATGAGAGTCTGACTGACTCTAACTGGCTGCTAAAACTAACACACTGCCGCCGGATAGTAGGAGTGTAGCAGAAAAAAGCTCCGTGGGCCAGACCAAATGATTTCGGGGGCCTTATACGACCCCAGGGCCTGAAGTTCCCCATCTCTGCTTTAAGTACAGTATAGAGCACACATCACACTGCTTTGACAAAACACAAAGCTGAGGAGGGGGGTCTATTTTAAACTTATATTTTGTCCCGAGTTTTCTTTATGTTTAAAGACATGATTATTGGTAAATTCCAGTGATCTATTCCTGCCTATGGAAAGTACTTGTGAGTTGGTTCGATGGTGTATTAACTTCTATTTGTATGTTCAGCCATGTTTTGTAGACAGAGATCCTCATTCAGCAGTGCACGCAGGACCCATTCTTTGCAGAACGGTTCCTGCGCGATTGTACGCTGAGCGGCAACAGACTGTCAGTGATTACCAGTCTGCTGCCGTTTGGGGATGGGGGCAGCGATGGCCTCCGTTTTCCAAAATGGAGGGGGAAGAGGTTAAGATCTCCGTCAGCTGACAGAAATTTCCTGGCCTCTTTCACTCATCTGTGTAATTATGGAGGGACTGACAGAGCTCAGCAGCAGATGATGAATGTTTAGCGAGGAAGATCAGCCTCGCAGTTGCATTCAAAATGGACTGTAGAGGTGAGAGTCTGTTTTGGGGAAAACCAGTAAAGAGACTATTGCAATAATCAATGCGGGAGATAATAAACACCTGAATGAGATTTTTTGTAGTGTCCCTTGTAGGATATGGTCATATTCTAGATATGATTTTTAGGGTATGGGTACGGGATGCCGGTGCTCAGGATCCCGGCGGTCAAATTCCTGACACCGGCATCCCAACAGGGTGAGGATACTGATGGTAGGTATCTGAACCCTCACCCTCTACCTACCCTCCCTCCCTGGTGTCTGAACCTAATCTCCCCCCTAGTGCCTAAACCTGACCTCCCCCTCCCTGCGCCCTAAATCTAAACCTCACCCCCAAGTGCCTAACCCTGCCCTTAGTGCCTAACCCTAACCCCTAACCCTCCTCCCAACTCCGCTACTTACTTTCGGGATGCTGGCTCCGGGATTCTGACATGTGTTGGGATCCAGCACTGTATTCTATGCCCCAGCATCCCCTGCACCGGATACTGAACGTATCCTGCTTTTTAGATGTATGTAACATGATTTGGAAAGCGATTGAATGTGGGGAACAAAGGACAGTTCAGAGTCAAGGATAACACCTAGGCAGTGAGTTTTAGGGGACGTTATCTCCCACTGCATCCTTAAAACCACATACAGTATCTATAGTACAAGGAAGTAAGGGCACTGCTCCAAATACAGCTTCAGGAAATACCTAATAACAAACATTATCGCGTCATTACCCAGTATCAGACTGGGGCATAAAGGACCTACAGGGGGAATGCAATGTTAAGGTCCTCCTGAAGGAATGTGGCGCAAAGCTGAAGAGGTGTGGCCAGCCGAATGAGGGGGTATGGCAAAGTGTTGCAATGCCATCATGCTATACAGAGTGTCGCAGTAACCACCATATAATGCAGAGAACATCACAGTGACTGCCATATAATGCAGAGAGCATCGCAGTGACCACCATATAATATAAAGAACATCATAGAGACCACCATATGATACAGAGAGCGTTGCAGTGACCACCATATAATGCAGGAAGCATCACAGTGATTGCCATATAATGCAGGGAGCATCATAGTGACCGCCATATAATGCAGGGAACATCGCAGTGATCGCCATATAATGCAGTGAGTGTCACAGTGACCACCATATAATGCAGGGAGAATCGCAGTGACTGCTATATAATGCAGAGAACATGGCAGTACCCATCATATTATACAGAGTGCATGGCAGTGACTGCTATATAATACAGATAATATGAATACACCCCCTCCCCACCACACACACATTAATATACATCACTCTCACCACAGACAGTATTAAAACACACACCAATCTCCCCCTTCCGTGAAAACATTTAAACACCTACTATGGCACTTACCTGCCCAGTGGGAAGATATGTCTGGGCCCTGTGGAGCTCCAGAGGATTCTGAAAACAAAACCTTCTGTCTTCTTCTGCCCATGCTCAGTCATGCGCTTACTAAATATTGCAAAAAAGTCTCCTTCCCTGCATTGTGGTGCCTGCCGAATGTAAGTCAAGCTCCAGCCTGTCAAAACTGTCTAAATTGATTAATATGTAGACTCTATACTAGTCTGTATACATTTATATTTATGTTCTTTTATATTTAAAATTTATATATAAATATATATATACATTTCCTAAAATTAAAATTGTATACAGGCTAATATAAAGTCTATGTACACATTTCACTCAATTTAGACTTTTTGGGAGGCTGGAGTTGAACTTACACTCAGCAATCACCATACTGCGGGAAAGGAGACTGGGGTGGAGTTTCAAGATCCTGCAGGGACCTATGGGAAAATGTCCTTCTGTCCCTGCAGTTTTCTGGATATTTAAGGATTTGTTTCATATAATGCCATTCTGAGATGGCGTTATATAATATAAAGATTCTTCAAGTAATTTAACACTTTTTGCTTCGCTGAATACTAAAAAGCGTTAAAGCAGTTTAGAAAGTAATGGCTGATCCCTACACTGCGATACTATGCGATATGGGGATTAATGGAGAAGCTAATTGTGTTATCTTCTCCATTAACCCATTTCTGAATAGTGGAAATACTTAAAAATTTTTGAAACAATCGTTTCTGCATTTTTTAAGTAAAAAAATAATTGCTGAATAAAGCCCTTAATGCCAAGCCACTGTTATTAAGCACATTTAATAGCACTGAATATTATATGATATCTTTTTCTTTTCACAGCAGAAGAACAAACCTGAGACACACACTTCATAGAAGGAAGAAGCAACAAAAAAGTCACACAGAACTGTAGACACAGAGTCATTATATAGTTGATGCAAAGAAAAAATATAAAAAAGATGGGGTGCATGGAGAAGAAAGTGTGAGTGTGGGGTTAACTCAGTTAAGGGACAAGAGGGAGTGGGTAGGAAGAAATCCTGGCTGAGAGGAGGAGAGAGGGGAAGTGGAAGAGGAGGAGAAGGAAGGAAGCAACGGAGAAATGAAGGTGGGGGTAGCAGCAGCAGCAGCAGCAGCACTGTGCTATAGAGAAGTGGCAGAGGAGGGGGCAGCAGCAGCACTGATGTGATGTGATGGTCACAGCTTCTGTGCGGGTCATGTCGGCATTTGCCACCTCAGGGCTACCTGGGCTCTATCTACTCCTGGTGGCCGTGCTGCTTCCAGAGGCTGCGGGTGAGTGATGGGAATAATGGCAAGGGGACTCCTGTGGAGAATACTCATGGTATGATTGTTTGTCACTGTCACCACACCATGAGGGGACACTTTCACTCCACCGGCAACTTACATACAGTATACTGTAACTGTTCATCGCAAAGTACATTGCTGGCAATTAGCAATCACTAATAGAACTACATCACTTACCGTCATTAGCTGTAGCTGACATGTCAACTGCTTTATTTAGCGAAAACAAAATAGAATAGAACAATGAGAACGTTTTAGCAACAGTTAGACGGAACAAGTGGGCTCTGATTTACACTTTTACCATGCAAATATTGTTAAATATATTTGTATAAGTAAAAACGATACTATATGAAATATAGATATTTGTACACAAATATTAGCCAGTGGTGTAATGTATGCATTGTAATAATACTCGGAGTATGGGACCCACACATCGTACTAGTAATGATACTCGGAGTATGGGACCCACACATCGTACTAGTAATGATACTCGGAGTATGGGACCCACACATCGTACTAGTAATGATACTCGGAGTATGGGACCCACACATCGTACTAGTAATGATACTCGGAGTATGGGACCCACACATCGTACTAGTAATGATACTCGGAGTATGGGACCCACACATCGTACTAGTAATGATACTCGGAGTATGGGATACCTAACCCTCGCCGTGCTGACCTTGGCCAGAATGCTGCAGCTACTGATCACAAGTTATCCCGTAGTAGCAGTAATAGTAATCCTACTACCTAAGCAGAGCAATGAAATTATTCTATGTGACTCTTTGTAATCACTTGCCAACCTAAAGATATAAAATTGCTAAATAAATGGCACAGACACAAAGACACGGTGATAGCCCCATGCTTCGTACATTCGGTCACACAGGAAGAGAGCCCACTGAAGTTCTCAGCACAGATGGTTACAGCTATGTTTTGGATCATGAGGCTGCATAGTTTAGGAAGTCCTGCTGCACCCTTCCCCCTATAATCATCAGTACTTTGTGATAACACGAAGGAAATGTGCCAGATGCTTATTTTCTAGGACAGAATAGCTGACGGAAGAACAGCATGACTGAGATACATGTTTCAGCTTCTTTTAGTTGCCTTTATGTTGTTCCTCATATTTTTTGTAAATACTTTATTCAGTGCAAAAAAGTGAATATAACCTCAGACTTTCAGCTATTTATATTATATCCAACGTGTAATAGTGTTAACTTTTGGAAGTAATTCCCAGCAGTAAAGTGGAATGTACTCTCTATGTAAAAAGTATTTTATTTTGTGAGTGTTACACCTAAGTGTTTTTACATAAAGTAACTTGTATTTTACTTCTAATGATTCCATCATTAACTAGATTACCATGGTTGATTGCTAGAATTGGAGGAATTGCCAACATGGCCATGCTGCTGAACTACATGTCCTATGAAGGACAGGGAGCTATAAGCCAACTAACAATACAGGGCTTGATTCACTATGGATCGCTATTCTGCTTATACGCACGCAACGCAGTTGCTAATAGTGGTGATATGTAAATGATTGCATTCAATTGCGACCGCAGCCTGACATAAGGATGCCTACTCCCCCTTACTCACATACGGATACTTGGCAATATGGCGAAACAATCGGTAACATCGAATAACATCGGACAGTTAATGAAGCCCAGACCTTACTCAGGAATTGCTTACTTTTGCGCACACTATGACGCCTCAGGTGGCATCTGGTATCGCAGTGGATAATTTATGCATGCCCCTGCAACGGCGTTGAAACGCACTGGCATGCCTGCATTCGCTCGACTTCCCCCCACCCGTCACCACCCACAAACGGCACTTCCTGTCAATCACTCTGTCATTCGTCTGCGTAGCCTCTGCAATAGCAGTTACTATCGCAGCGTCTGCCTTGCGCACACACACTGCGATGCATGTGCAGTGCGAATGAATCGACTGAATATTGTCTATTTTCTTTGCAAAGCGAATGATAACTTGCAGCATGTGATCTTGGCAAAATATCATTCACCATAATTTTATTTGTAAAATATTTCTCCATTTATTCCTGGAAAAAAGCGTGTTTTGGGTCAAGTATTGGCCTCAATGATCAGACCTGCAAACAAATACTTTCTAAGCTGTAATGGCTGCTGCATGGTACATCCTTACTGCATCCAAAGTGATGTGACATTGTGGGGGTAATTTAATTAGCTGCGGTAAAATTTTGGTTTACCACGGCTTGACTTAATTGGCTCCCAACAAAAATTAACCCTACTGTGTAAGTATGTGAGTGTACATGTGGTAGGGAATATAGATTGTAAGCTCCACTGGGGTAGGGACTGATGTGAATGGCCAACTATTCTCTGTAAAGCGCTGCGGAATATGTGTGCACTATATAAATAACTGGTAATAGATAATAATACCACACAGTAATTTCACTTACCATGCATATGCGAGCTCCTGCTTAAAGCACAATTCAATATTGAATAGATTATCTCTGCATCACTCAGTAATTCTCTATGATGTTAGCCACAGTAAGTGTTGGGAATAACACCCACCTGCAAGCTTAGAAAGACCCATCCCATCAATACAATACCCCCATATTTAACCCATTATTATGCATTTTGCTGAATATCACCCCAAAAAATACGTAATTATTGGCCAAATTATGCTATTGAAAGTGTATAAGTGCCTTATTAATTATTGGGAGGGGGGGGCAGAGGTTCTGAACCAAGTTCCGACATTTTCACCCTAAATAGGGATTTGACACAACTTTTTACCTGCTCAGCAAACAGAAATCTTTTAATTCTTATGGAGCGGTAATGCGACTTAACTCGCATGGCTAATTGAATAGGGAAAAATTTGCACCCGGCCAGGCTAAGTTGCATAAATGGGTTAATGCTCCTAATTGAGGGCCTGATTCAGAGATTTCTGGTAATGTTGCCACGCTCACAGCCACTCTCAATAGCGGTTACGGATATATGTACATGATAATCTAAGCCTTCCATTTGTGCTCTTTCAGGCTGTGAGGTGTGTGCATTTCCGATAAAGATTGTAAACACTAAAATATCGCTGCAACATCGGTCACACTATTGACATTTGCTGTAGCTTAGGGTCTATTCTAGCTACTCTCCTCAAATCCAAATGGCCTCTGAAGCATTGTATTTACAATTGGGAATGCAGTGAACACAGCCCTGACACTCCTATAACACACCCATGACGGCACCTTTTTGCGATAACTTTAGGTCACCTCCCAATGTCCACCCTGCACTGCCCAGGGTACAAAGCCCATCTAAATTGTTAGTGATACCGTATGCCAGTGGTTCCCAAACTGGGTGCCTCAGGGCACTTGCAGGGGTGCCATGGGTTTATGGTCCAGTACCAAATAAAATGATTTTTGGTCAATGTGATAGGCAAAACCAGTTCTGGTGCTTGCCAATCATAAAAAATGTGGACAAAGAGAAGCACAACCCCGTCCACCACCACATAACTAAATAAGTGTGATATAAGCACCATTTACTTAATTGAATAATTTTTTGCTCTGTTTCTCAATAAGAAACTTTTGGCCCATTGAAAAGATATTTATACTCAAGGGCACCGTGATTCAAGAAAGTTTGGGAACCACAGCTGTACGTAATTGCGAACAGCATAGGAAATAGGTTATCGAGTGCGCAGTAAGGGATTCCTGGACTTTTCGCGCATGCGCAGTAGCAAAACATTGCTCATATTGGAACTAAGTACTAGAACTGCATCCATCTCTGAATCAGGCCCCGAATTTGGTCCTGTATATGGCAGGGTTGCTGTAATCTGTTCCGTTCTGCATTCAGCCCTGGAAATCTCTAATACTGCAGGTGGAGGAAGAAATTTCAGTTACAGAGTCCCATTTATTAATGATCGCATTTTGCAATGCGATCAGGGCATCCAATACCGCCCATGATCGCATTGCAAAATGCGATCATACCGGCTGAATGTACTATCCGGCACATGCAGGGAGACGGGCTCTGAATAGAGCCCGTCCCTGCGATGTGGCCGGGGTGCATGCGGGACTGCTGCGCATGCACAGTCCCGAGGACAGCACATGAGTGGCGCCCATTGCCGGCGGAGGGATCTGGCAGATCCCTCCGCCGGGTGAAATCCGGTAAGTCCCCATAGACTACAGCGGCTAACGCTATCTTCAGATATCGTTAGCTGCTGGGGCCAATATCGGGAATGCTTCGCATTCCCGATATTGATACATTTGGCAGCATCGCATCCCCCATAGAAATCTATGGGGGAGGCGGCTGCCGGCGGCAATGGAGGGATCGCTGCAGGTATCGGAGATACCTGCTGCGGTCCCTCTTTCATACATCCGGGGGACAGGGTTGTCTTAACAGCAGTGTGGGCCCTGGGCAAAGCAATGCACTGGGGCCCCTACCCACCCATTCACGGAAAAAAAAATGTAAATGGTACATAAAATTAAACCCTCCTGCATGTCCATCAGACCTCTCACACATGCAGAGCGACTCTGTCTGACTGGTCTGAAGCTGGTGAATGAAGTACTCGTCACCGGGGGGGGGGATGGGGTGGGGGAGGTTAGATCAGAATACAGTGCACCGGTGGCTTGCTTATAAAAATATCACAAATTTACCAACTGGCGGTGGCTGCAGGGGGGCGGTTTGGCGAGCCCCTACAAACTTCGGGCCCTTGGGCAACTGCCCAACAAGCCCAATGGAAGAGAGGGCCCTGCCGGGGGATACTTAATATTTGAGGTAAACCCCCCGAAAACAGGTGTTTTCGGGGAATTTACCTCAAATTAACTTTGATAAATGGGCCCCTAAGACTGCAATATACTCGCACAAGTAGGGCAGGGGATCCTAGGAGCTTAAGGGCTCTATTTACTACAATCCGCATATTGAATGCAGATTGTAATAAGATATTTACGACTGAATTTGCATTGCAAATTCAGGCAATATCACAGGGATTTACTACAAATCCCTTTCAGGGACAGAGCTTGCGAGAAAGCTCTGTCCCTGCGAATCCCCTCCGCAGCCTTATCACGGTATTTTCGGAAAAAATATCGTGACAAAGTGCCCGCACATGCGCCGACCGGCCGCCGCTGCTACCCCCCCTGGCGCTAGCTCCACCCCCCGCGACCCCACCTCTCCCTTACTTACACTTACCTGCATGATCCGGGCTTCCGGTGATGTCTTCCATGCCGCCGGTCAGGTGATATCCCATACTGCACTGGGACCCAATCACCTGATGACCGGGCTGCAGTGCAGCTTGGGAGACCAGCTGACCGGAGGGAGAACATCACCCGGAGCCCCGATCACCGGTCCCTGGAGTCAGGTAAGTTTTTTTTTTTTTTTACAATTTTTTATTTGCAGTGAATCAGCTTGCGGTCTGTTTAGACCACACAGCTGATTACTGGGGCCGACTCCCGGCTCTGCTCTCCCCGTTAGAGCAGGGCAGGAGTCCGGTAACCGGGGGAGACCCTGGATAACGCCACCTCCAGGTGGCATTATTATCACAGGACTTTCCCCAGAATTTTTTTACAATTTATTTTTAGTAAATTTGGTCGGATCACATTTCCCATTACAATTATGGGAAATGGATCTGAGTACTAAAAATAAGTGATAATTAGGGGTTGGAGTAGAATTTTACGAATTCTACTCCAATTGCCCTTTAGTAACTGTAGGTGATACTAAAATAATGTGAAAAGGGTGTGAAAACACCCTTTTTCACTTTATTTTAGTAAAAATAATGTTAATAAATAGAGCCCTAAGAAAAAAAAAATCCCCTTCATTGAACCCAACCCTCCAAATGATAGAAGTGTCTTTCCTTCAGTGGCAATATATGCCTCATTATAATCTGCACAGACCTGTGGATGAAATTTTAATTACAACAGATTTAAAATATGTTTGTAAATATTAAAGTAGTCATGAAACAGTAACAATATAACATTGCTAAAGTCAGTTAAAAATCAATGATAAAATAAGTATAATGATACATGTACAGTGTTTGGGAAAAGCTTTAAACAATTTATTAGCAATATAAAACATAAAAACAAACAACTCATGTAAACAATTTCTACTTCCAAAATAGAAGTGAGAAGGAAACATAGGGCTGATACAGATTTGAGAATAGAGTAAGAAAGAGCAAGTAATACCCCTTTCAGACTTTAGACACGGTAAATTCCCAGGCCTCAGCCAGACCCTGGTAAAAAGCAGGGTCAGGGACCTGGAACTTCATCCTAGGTTGTTTGTTTGCAAACTTACCAAAATCCCGGGTCATTATGCATCTATGTGCGAAAACTCTGGATTTTTATATAGGTCTGAAAGGGGTATAACTGTTCATCTTGGTTAAACCCTGTTACAATAAAGGTGGGGCAGATTTAAAATGTGAGAGATTTAAATTTGGGAGGGGTGTGTCCAAACTGAAATTTAAATTGCATTGTAAATATTAAGCTGTCCAGCATTTGTGGGCTACATGCAAAAAGCAGCCAGTATTTACACTGCATGCTAAAAAAAATTATGTATTTGCATCCCTTGCAACATGGTTTGTCTAGGTACACAGTTACTTGCTCTATCCTACTGTATTCCCAAATATGAATCAGACCCATAATCCTCAAGTAGTTAAATAATACAGCAGTAATAGTTGTATATTGATTTTATGAACAAAATTACATGACTGAATCTATTACTAACACAGTATCCTTGGAGCAGACGGACCAAGATTTCCCTACCCAATCATATTACTGGTTTAAATAAGCAATCAGTTCAATTTTGGTATGCCTTTCAAAGGAGTATTCACATGTAATACAGCAGAATCATAGAACAAGTAATGAAATTGTAAATGCAAAGTGAACACATGAGCAAGCTATGTGGGTTTATATTCACTTTTCCCACAGTTAATCATCAAGCACCAGACTTTCATATAGGGCTGAAAGATCCAGTGCTGTTCATGGATAATTTGTCGGTTATCACCTCAAAACATCTGTTTTTGGGGGATACACCCAAAAACTTAAGCATCCCCAAGATGTATGAAGGAGTGACTGCAACAGATATCTTAATTCCCAGTCCCTCCATTTTTGTTTGGAAAAGCAGCCCTCATCTATTTCTTTGGGGGGCTACTAATTTGTAATTTTTATTGTAGTTGCTTAATATAAGCAATACACGATGGCTATCGTGGCGGCATTATTAACATAAGATGAGGGTGCCACAGGAGAAATCTCTGATCTCCCTCCATCTGCCTTATAATACATTTTGGTAAAGTGGTAATAACTCCTTTTTTTCTGTGACACTGCTTTGTACATTTACTTCCATAGCGATGGGACACACTGTGGGTCATAAATTAATTTATCATTGTTGTTAATATTGTCTAGTTCTGATGAATCCATATTTCTCTTATATCTTGCTCATAGCAAGGTGCCTGAAACTTTGTCCTATGTTTAAGATGTGGTTAAATCAGTGACTTGGTAAAACTATGTGTACTTTCAATGCCATACCTCCCAACATTGGGGAGTTTGTACCCGGGAGAGAGGGCACATGTCACAGTAGGGGCATGACTGCATGATAATGGGCATGTTCACGTATCTGGTATTCATGGTCACATCCCCGCTTGGTGTTTTAAGAAAAAAATAGTGTTAGTTGCAAGCTAAAGTTTTTGGAGCTAGCCACCAGTTCACAAATTCTACTTGGGAGACCTGATCTTGCAACATCCTTTGTCTTCCTAAACTTTAATTCTGATTCCAGTTTACCTCTTACATATGTCTTCTCTTCTTCTCCATCTGTACCTATGCAGAATAACAGTGCTTCGGCTTTGGTCTGGCTTCATGGAGCAGTCCATGGAGCTCCAATGAGCCGAGCCACGAATAGGGTGTTTTTTTTCAGGAATGTGCATTTAAGACTATCTGTAGATATAACTTAACTTTTAATTTTTCCTCCATCTAAACTGGTTTCTTGCCTGATGTAATAATCACCTTGGACAACTTTTCTGTCTCTGCACTTACATAAGTCTGCTGTTTATAGATCACTTTTGGCTCTGCACACTGATTAACAATTGCCTGCCTTATTCATCTTTAATAAACCACTTGCATTTGTCCCTATGCCACACAATAGATGTAGCTATAGTGGGTGCAAGGAGTGCTATTGCTATGGGGCCTAGAGGCTAAGGGGGCCCACCTCTGGGGTGTGACTCAACTGTACCCAGGTCATAAAGTTGTCTACCAGGTTCCCTGAATTGCCCGCTAAGCACTGTGTGGCATAGGGGTCTATTTATCAAGTAATATTTGTGGGATATTCCCTGAAAACAGTAGTTTTCGGGGGATAACCACAAATTTTAAGAATCCCCTGAATGTTTGAAGGAGAGCCATTTCATTCCTTTCCGAAAGCAGACACAGCCCCCATAGGTTTCTATGTGGGCTGCGAAGTGGCTTCAGAGGAATATCTGTATTGAAGTTCTTATTTGAACTGAAGGCAGAAGTTGCACTTATCCTGAAACAGTTTAGAAGAATGGATTTCATACATGGGATGCTACTGCAAACTTACAAACTTTCTTGGCTAAGCTGCCGAGATGCATGAATACAATAGAGGCCAACATCCTTGCAAACTCTCAGAAGCTGGAGGAAGTGTTTTTCAAGGTCCAGTTGAGATGCAAAATTCTCTATCAATTTCTATTAAAAGAGAAATCTGTGAACCAGGAAACACTTTAGAAGTGTATCAAAAGTTATTTTTGTCTTTATGACATTAAAGTTGAACTATGTATCTGCAATTCTTTTCTTTCTGATATAAACTGTTTTGAAGATAATGACCTAGCCCAAGTTTAACTCACTAAACTTAGGACAAAATAAATACTACAATTGGAGTATAATTCCAAAAGCCGTGGAGAATTCTTGTGTTACTCATATTGTAAAGCGAGCTTTGGATGCTTTCATTCAATTTGCTTTCATTCAATTTGCATCAATGATGTTTTGTGAAACACCACCCAACAGTTTAATATTCTTATTTAAGGAACATTAATACATTCTTTAAAAAACAAAATGTAACTTTCCTAAGGTTTTGTCTTATTAATGTATTCATGAAAGCTTGGAGATAAATAAAATTGTGAGAGATAAAGTACCAACCAATCAGCTACTAACCAGGGGCGGATTTACCGCGAGGCAACCTAAGCGGCCGCCTAAGGCCCGGCGGGTCCCCTGAAATCCAGCCCTGGAGAGATCCTGTCCCTGCTGCACTGCATTTTGCACACACACGCAGGCAGTATAGTTACACAAGAGGAGGCGGAGCACGGGGGGAGGAGCAGTACGAGAATCACGCCAGTCACTCGACCACCCTTCACCCACTGCAATAACACTGTATGGGAGGGAGGCAGAGGAGAGCCAGAGCCACTCAAGTGCACAATGAATTTAGGCGCGGATTGGGGCGGCTCACACTATTGCCGGGCCGGGTGCCGCGATCGCGCATCATCCGCTGTTCGGACTCCGGAGGAGCCCTCTGTGACACCCTAGCTGTATATTGGCGCAGCGCATGACGTCACGCGCCATGCGCCGTGCACCGTAGAGACTGCTGGAGAGGAGCCGCAGAAGAGGAGGCTGGAGCATCAGTTAGACCCTGAGCACGCTCAGCACGGTAAGTGGAGCTGCTGCACGGGGTGCTGATGGGCTACCATGGCAGTGTCTGTGTGTGAGCCTTCTGGGTTACTTTCAAGGCTCAGGCACGCCCCCTGAATCACTAGCCAGGCTGACTAGTGTGCAGGAATCACATGCAACAATAACAGAGTACTCTGGCCCTCATTCAGAGCCGTATGCTCTGAGCAGAGCGCACACTCTGAATGAGGGCCGCCCTCCATAAAAATGGAGCGTCCTCCTGGACGCTCGTATAGCTGTGGGTCACCACCCACAGCCTATACGAGCGTGCAGTTTGATGGCCGCGATGGTCGTGACCATCGCGACCATCGAAACTGCGAGCCGGAGCCTGCGGTTGAGGTTTTCAACCGCAAGCCCCGGAGTGATTTTGGCTCTATCAGAGCCAAAATCACTCCCACTGACATCACTAGTGATGTCAGTGGGCCGGCTTCTGACGGGAGGCGTTCCCGTGGGAACGCCCCCGTCAGGGAGGCACGCCCCCGGCACGCCCACCAAAGGGGGCGTGCTGTCAATCAACATCGACAGCACGCCCACTTTGATCAGACACAACGAGCGAAGGACTTTCCTTCGCTCGTCGCGTCTGGCGCATGCGCACGACGGAGCTCCCTCCGTCGTGCGCATGCTCAGTGCAGACCATCGACCCACTTGCGAGCGGACAGCTGCTTGCGAGTGGGTCTGAATCAGGGCCTCTATCCAGTACTCTATTGCTGTTGTATGTAACTAGTTACTATGGTGATTGAGGGAGGTGGGGTGGTAAACAGGAAGCTCCCCAGAGGCTGCTAGACAATGTTATTTTACATATGTCACATTCACTTTTAATCATACACTGTATTATACTTACCTGTCCTACAGACGCAACCTTACACTTATGGAATCTCTACACAGTTTACAGATGACTCAAATGCCTGAAGCAGTTTTATGACTGACCCATTAATACTTTGGCCTAAATGTAATAGAGTGTGAGCCAGTGGCATAATTACCATATGTGCAGGGGGGTGCGACTGCTATGGGGCCCGGGCTGCCTCCAGGGCCTGCCGCTCCCGCTGCACCCAGTCATGCATGGATTCAGCCTGAGTCACCTGTCCAGGGGTGGATTGGGCCACCAGGACAGCGTGAATGTTCCTATTGGTCCGATCCCATATTCCCCAATGCTGGCAGGGCCAGCTCACATCAGCCGGCTGCCGGGGAATGCAACTGGTAGCAGACATCTGCTCCGGCTAGCGGGCACTTCCGGGTGCTGCTAGCCGTGAGCAGCGCCATAGTGTGCAGGGCCGGCCTGATGCGCTGATAGTCCCTGTAGCCTGGACCAGGAAATTCATGTTGCCACACATCCTTCCCCATCCTCGCACAGCTCCTGATAGAGACAGGCTGTGGTGATGAGGTGAGGGGCTGAGCCGAAGTCAGTGATTTGAGGAGGGGCTGAGGACAATGATGAGGGGCTGGGGATGGTGGTGAGGGGCTGCGGACAGTGATGAAGGTGGTGAGGATCTGAGGATGGTGGTGAGGGCTGGAGCAGAGGAAGGAGATGAGGGGTCGAGGATGTTGGTGAAGGGCTGGGGCAGAGGAAGGTGATGAGGGGCAGAGGAAGTTGGTGAGGGGCAGAGGTTGGGGTGAGGGGCTGAGGATGGTGGTGAGGGGCTGGGGTAGAAAAAGGTGATGAGGGGCTGAGGATGGTGGTGAGGGGCTGGGGCAAAGGAAAGTGATGAGGGGCTGAGCAGGGCCGAAACTAGGATATCTGTCACCCGGTGCAAGGCAGCAATTTTGCGCCCCCTCCCTTCCTGTACCTTGATTTTGTCCTTGCTCCTCCATAAGGCAGTGCACTACTCAGACGTCCCTGGTATAGTGACTTACATTATTCCACACACCATAAAGCCCATTACACATTATGCCACACACTGTAATGCCTATTACCAAAGTGCCACTTACATATTTGCCCAACACCATTTTATGCCCCACAGTAACTTTAATATTACCAGCTCGTTGCCAGGGGTTACATGCTCTTTGCCAGGGGTTACATGCTCATTGCCAGGGGTTTCATGCTCGTTGCCAGGGGGTTTCATGCTCATTGCCTGGGGTTCATGCTCGTTGCCAGGGGGTTTCATGCTCGTTGCCAGGGGTTTTCATGCTCATTGCCAGGGGGTTTCATGCTCGTTGCTATGGGGTTTATGCTCGTTGCCGGGGGGTTTCACGGGAGAAGATGCATCTTTCAGCATCTTCAACCGGCATTTCTGGTAACGCTGTGTGCATTGCGCTGGCCTAACAGACACTAGAGGTCCAGTGGCGGCGGCCATTTTTGGATGGACATTTTCTGAATCTGCAGCCCCCAAGCCACCGTGAGTCAGCCCTTTTACACCCCCTGCATTCTGGCACCCGGTGCACGTGCACCTCTAGCCCCCCCCTAGTTGCGGCCCTGGGCTGAGGATGGTTGTGAGGGGCAGTGTGTTTGTTTGTTTTCCTATTGAGGCCAATGTGTTTTGTTTTGTTTTCATGTGGGGACCAATGTGTATTTTTTTAACTCACGGTGCCAATAGAAGGGGGGGGCCTTTTCAAGATTTTGCTATGGGGCCCGCAAAGTTCTAGTCCCCTGGTGCGAGCCGATGCCGCTGTGGGAATACATGCGAGTATTTTTTTTTTTAAACCAATCTTGCTTTTGCTTTTTCCCCTCTCTCCTCTCTTTTCCCCTCTGTACTGTCCTGTCCTGTCATCCTCGTCCTTTTCATGTAACATCTGTCCTGGCCCTGTCCTCACCTCTATCCTGTCACTGCCACCCCCTTGGTCCTGTCCCCTCTGTACTGTTCTGGACCTGTCATCCTAGTCCTTTCCATGTCCCCTCTGTCCTATCCCTGTCCTCACCTCTGTCTTGTCAATGCTGTCCTGTCCCGCCCTGCTCTCTGTCCTGTCACCTCATTGCTGCCCTGTCCCAGCTGTCCTGTTCCTGCCACCACTGTCCTGTCCTGTCCCTGCCACCACTGTCCTGTCTCTTTTGCCGCTGTCTTGTCCCTTTCACCTCTGTCCTGATCTTGCCACTTCTGTACTGTGGGTTGGAAAGTTAATGGGTATCTAGAGAACAGCAAAGTCCTTGGGGGTCATTCAGAGATGTACAGAAACCCGATGGTGGGATGTTTATGCATGTGGGTCCATTATCCTCACATGCACAAAATGGGGACATGTCCCCCCAGCAGCATGAACATCCAGGCCATCCTGATTAACCTTAGGGTTACTCAAATGGTCAATGTTCACGCAAGTGGTCCTGGTGGTGTGTCCTCAGACTCAACAGCAGATCACATAAGCATGCAGGAGGCGTCTATTAACACAAGATGCTTCCTGCTGCATTAGAGGGGTGAGGGGTGATGTGCTGTCAGACAGACAGACATAGAATGGGGCATTATGTGGTGCTGTAAAGTGGGCAGTAACTGGGTTAGTCTGTGGGGGACTCAGTGTGCTATGAGGGGGCATGAGTGAGCTGGGATGGAGGTCAGTGTGCTAGGTGAGTGATTGCAGTGAGAGGGCTGTGAGTTGGTGTGATATGGAATGTACTGGCAGTGAGAGCTATAGAGGGGGCAATCAGCGGTGCCAAAATTGGGAAAGCTTAGTGAGAGCTAGAAAAAATTGTAAATACATAGCTGACTTTTCAAGTCCGTGGTGGACCTTTTCTTCTGGGTGCTGTACATGGACATGAATCAGGAATGAAATAGTGCTATAGATTGTTTGAGGGAGGGGTGGGGGGGGCAAAACCAGTATCTTGCCTAGGGCCCTATGAGGTCTAAATCCGGCTCTGCTACTAACTGTCAAACACAGCCTTTAAAGCGACAGTTAGGAGCTGAGGGGTTGGTACTTTATCTCTCACCGTTTTATCTCTCTCCAAGCTTGATGATATAGCATGATTAATATAGAAGCACATATAATAATGTTACACAAAATTTATGTTAATATTTTGAAAACTATTTCAGTATAATTTCCTTTGTAATCCTTACATTTAATTTTTATGCACTTAAAAATGTTACACTGAGAAGGGGTCCACAAGATTTCACAGAAATCTCAGAAAAAGTGCTAATTAGCGCTGCAGAATGCAGTCCTCATTATTTTCAGTAGGGACTATGGCCCTCATTCAGAGCCACTCGCTATTTGCGGTCGTTCGTTCTAAAACTAGGGGTGGCTATTCAAATGAACCATTCGCTGTTTGCGGTCTGTTCACGCCTCTATGTCTGAACGAGCGAACAAAACTTGCGTTCGTTTTTTTGGAAAAAATACGCCCCCTGGCCGCTCGCATCCTACGTCATGTCCGCTATTTATTAGATTAATCGAGCACATCGACAAGGGTATGAACTGCTCGCTATTCTTGGGGTTGGTGTTTGCTACCACAATTTTGCGTGCAATTCTGACTATAAACTAACCCAGTGACGAGGTCCATGACGCTGCTGTTTTAAATATGCACACCCATAAAACGCCCGTTTTGACCTTTAAGCACGCCTGCGTTCTGATTTCCACTCCCCATTTTCAAGCACCTTCCCGTTACCACCCACATACGCCTCTTTCTGTCACTCAAAATAGCAGGCATTCGCTATTTTGCGAGCACATGAATTTCGGCCGCACTGACTGGTTCGCGCATGCGTATAACGATCCGTACGCATGCGCAGTTGGGCAAACATCGCTCAGAGCGAACGAGCTGCCGCTTACGAGTGGCTCTGAATCAGGCCCTATGATCTGACACCTATTTACTAACTTCAAAAAGCGAAGGAGCTTGGCCCCGGTAGTTTACATCATTTTTAGATGTGTAAACTACTGTAAGCCTATGAAGACTCGAGGTGCAGGAGAGCGATCTTTTGATCTCTCTCCCGCAGTCTCCAGCTTACTCCGCAAGCTGACACTGTGCGCATACACAGCAACAGCTTCCCCCGGAGGAGTCTTTCACTTGACCTGGCTGACTGTGCAGTAAGTTGCAGTTTACTGCTGCCAGCCAGTATTCTTGGGGAGCAATACTAATAGCCTAGCCGGCCATACCCCTTTTTTGCACAGCGTGCGCATGATCTCAGCTCTTTGACATACCTACAGATACTTTTTGTCTCTTTGCCTCTGACTGGTTGGCCACCCCTGCTCTAGAGTTTTGACTATAAAAATTATTAGAATAATACAAAGAAGATATTTATAATATTTTCTTAATATTTTTCTTAGAATTTTTATAGTCAAAATTCTGGAGTATACGTAAGTATGACAGGAAAGGCTCTGCCTCACCTGCTCACCTCACCGCACATCACTGCTGGATGGAGGGTATTACATGGTGCTGTATAATGCTGTGGTAGCCCTTTTGGATTATGGTCCAGTCACTCTGCGCATTAAGGCCCTCATTCAGAGCCGTACGCTCTGAGCAGAGCGCACGCTCTGAATGAGGGCCGGCCTCCATAACTATGGAGCGTCCTCCTGGACGCTCGTATAGCTGTGGGTCACCACCCACAGCCTATACGAGCGTGCAGTTTGATGGCCGCGATGGTCTTGACCATCGCGACCATCGAAACTGCGAGCCAGAGCCTGCGGTTGAGGTTTTCAACCGCAAGGCCCGGAGTGATTTTGGCTCTATCAGAGCCAAAATCACTCCCACTGACATCACTAGTGATGTCAGTGGGCCGGCTTCTGACGGGAGGCGTTCCCTTAGGAACGCCCCCGTCAGGGAGGCACGCCCCCGGCACGCCCACCAAAGGGGGCGTGCTGTCAATCAACATGGACAGCACGCCCCCTTTGATCAGACACAACGAGCGAAGGAAAGTCCTTCGCTCGTCGCGTCTGGCGCATGCACACGACGGAGCTCCCTCCGTCGTGCGCATGCTCAGTGCAGAACATCGACCCACTTGCGAGCGGACAGCCGCTCGCGAGTGGGTCTGAATCAAGGCCTAAGTTGTCCACTCAGAATGTAGCAAAAGAGCCATAGACCATAACACTTTTTCCTCTATGTATGACAATTATTTTCTAAGTGGCAGCTACTACATGATTGAAAGTTTAGAATCATTGGTCCATAAAGCCTTCTTCTAGTCTTCAGTAGTTCACCATGATCCAAACAGCCCTCTTTTTCATTACTGCAGACAGGGCCCATCAGCAAAGAAAAAAAAAATTTTTTTTTACATTCCAGTGACAGCGGCTGCCAGTCTTATCAGCCGCCCACAGCCACCACTATGCTGGACCCCATGGTGAGCCATTCTGGTCTGTCCATACTCGTGCCTGGGCTGTCACAGTGCTGACGTCATCGGCTGACGTCGGCTGTGAAAACAGCCCAGGCGCCCTTCCCTGGGTCTTCCGCAGAATTTCCCGCTGGTCCAGTCCCATACTTTGTATATAGCTTTATACTAGGGGTGAGCGGGTTCGGATTTCTGAAATCCGAACCCCTCCGAGCCCCCCCGATCCGAGGCCGATCCGAGTCAGGATCGACTTTTCCCGCCTGACTCGGATCTGAAATCGAGGCAAACATCATCATCCCGCCTTCCGGGTTTCGCGGGTTTTGGATCCTATATAAGTTACCAGCGTCTGCGCCATTTTCTCACTCGGCTGTGGACAGTGAAGAGGGAGGGTGGGAGTTAGGGCTGGCTGGGCTGTGTAGTGTAGTGTAGTGCAGTGCAGTGTAGTGTTGTGCTGTGCTGCTGTTGTCCATAGGGGCTGTGTCCACTCCTCCAAAGTCCATAGGGGCTGGCTGGACTGTGTTGTGCAGTCAGTTGTCCATAGGGGCTGTGTCCACTACAAAGTCCTGTGCAGTGTCCCAGTCCTAAAGGAGTGCTGTAGTGTTGTCCAGGGGGTGCTCTGTCCATCAGGGGTGCTCCGTTAAAGGGTGCTGTAACCCCCAAAGTACACTCCAAACAAAAAAAAAAATATTTTCTGTGTTTGTGAATTGTGTGCACTGTAGCCGCACGTGGATCAACAAAGTAGTGCCAAGCGTGCGCTTGTGTCATAAGTAAAGGGCCATCTGGCTTGACCGTTAAAGGGTGCTGTAACCCCCAAAGTGCACTCCAAACAAAATAAAAAATATTTTCTGTGTTTGTGAATTGTGTGCACTGTAGCCGCACGTGCATCAACAAAGTAGTGCCAAGCGTGCGCCTGTGTCCCATAAGTAAAGGGCCGGCTGGCTCATTTCTTAAAGGGTGCTGTAACCCACAAAGTGCACTAGTCTCCAACAAAAATAAAAAAATATTTCTGTGTTTGTGTGCGCCTTAGCCGCACGTATATATCAATATAACATAAATGGAGGACCAAACTTTCTCCGATAAAAATAAAATAGGGAAAGATCAAGAACCACTTCCTCCTAGTGCTGTTGCTGCTGCTGGGAGTTGTTCATCATCTCAGAGAGGAAGTAGGAACACCACTACTTTTACTAAACAACTGGCCCTCCAACAGTCCTTAGCGAGGAGGATGAAGTACGACAGCAGTCATCCTGAAGCAAAACGTATAACTGAGGCCTTAACTGCTATGTTGGTGTTAGACGTGCGTCCAGTATCCGCCATTAGTGCAGTGGGATTTAGACAATTGATGGAGGTAGTGTGTCCCCGGTTCCAAATCCCATCTAGATTCCACCTGCATCCTCAAAGCAGCAGCGACAAGCATGCGTCTGTCTGTTAAAGGGTGGTGTAACCCTCAAAGTGCGCTCCACAAACAATAAAAAAATTCTTTTTTTTTCTGTCTTTGTGAATTGTGTGCACTGTAGCTGCACGTGCATCAACAAAGGAGCAGTGCCAAGCGTGCGCCTGTGTCCCATAAGTCTGTTAAAGGGTGGTGTAACCCCCAAAGTGCTCCAAAAAATAAAAAACAATTTTTTTTCTGTGTTTGTGACTTGTGTGCGATGTAGCCGCACGTGCATCAACACAGTAGCAGCGCCAAGCGTGCGCCTGTGTCATAAGTCAAGGGCCGGTTTGGACATCTGGTCCGGACTGAAGGACGTGTCAACAATTTCTGACAAGTCTACTGTCACTGCATATGATACTGTCCTCAAAGCAGCAGCGACAAGCGTGGGTCTGTCTGTTAAAGGATTACATCGGTGACAGCATCCTGGCATGTCAGACAGTCCGTACATGTACTGGCAGGAAAAAGAGGCAATTTGGAGGCCCCTGTACAAACTGGCTCTATTTTACCTGAGTTGCCCCCCCTCCAGTGTGTACTCCGAAAGAGTGTTTAGTGCAGCCGGGAACCTTCAGCGAAAGGCGTAGGAGGTTGCTTCCACAAAATGTGGAGAAGATGATGTTCATAAATATGAATTATCAACTCTTCCAGGGAGACCAGCCTCCATAACGTACAGAGGGACCTGTGATGGTGGATTCCAGCGGGGACGAATTAATACTCTGTGAGGATGAGGATGTACACAACACTGAAGAGGGTGAGGAATCAGTGAATGAGGAGGATGAGGACGACATCTTGCCTCCGTAGAGCCAGTTTGTGCAGGGACAGATTAATTGCCAGCTTGTTTTGTGGGGGCCCAAACGAACCAATCATTTCAGCCACAGTCGTGTGGCAGACCCTAGCGCTGAAATGATTGGGTTGTTAAAGTGTGCATGTCCTGTTTATACAACATAATGGTGGGTGGGAGGGCCCAAGGACAATTCCATCTTGCACCTCTTTTTTTTCTTTGCATTATGTACTGTTTGGGGCCTAGTTTTTCAAACTGTCATCCTGTCTGCCACTGCAGTGTCACTCCTAGATGGGCCACGTGTTTGTGCCGCCCACTCGTGTCGCTTAGCATAGTCATCCAGCTACCTCGGTGCAACCTTTTGGACATAAAAACACTATTGTGAGGTGTGAGGTGTTCAAAATAGACTGGAAATGAGTGGAAATGAAGGTTATTGAGGTTAATAATAGCATAGGAGCAGAAAAACCCACAAATTCTGTGATTTTAGCTGTTTTTATGCTTTTTTTCAAAAACATACAGATCCAAAACACAAAACCCAGAACCCAAAACACGGAAGGGTGGTTTTGGCAAAACCAATCCAGATCCAAAACACGAAGAAAGATCCAGATCCAAAACCAAAACACGAAAAGTGGCCGGTGCACACGCCTACTTTATACAGTAACTGGTTTTATTACTACTTCTGTCTGAACTAAGTTATCAGAGATGGCCAGCAGACATTTGATGGAATCACAATGTAATCAAAGGCCTCTCCAGCCTACTTGGAAATGTAAATGCAAGTTCGTTTAGGCATACAATGATAGTCAGACTTAGGGGCCCATTTATTAATGATCGCATTTTGCAATGCGATCAGGGCATGCAGTATCGCCCCTGATCGCATTGCAAAATGCGATCCTATCTGCCGGATGTATTATCCGGGACATGCAGGGAGACGGGCTCCGAAAAGAGCCCGTCCCTGCGATGTCTCCGGAGGGCAGTCGGGGCTTCTGCGCATGCGCAGTCCCGCGGACTGCACATGAGCGGCGCCCTTTGCCGGCGGAGGGATCTGGCAGATCCCTCCGCCGGCTGATATGCGGTAAGTGCCCATAGGAAACAGCGGCTAACGCTATCTTTAGATGTCAGCACTGAATATATAAAGTCTTTAAATATATGTGTATTCATGATTATGTAAAGACTTTAATAGTGTGCAGTAACACGGCAGATGTGCACAATAATATTATACTGACTACTCCAGATGGCATCGTGCAGACAACACAAACTGGCGTCGTGCAAATATTATTTTTACAATTTAGGTCTCAGCCAACCATCCGGCTTCGACAATACCATCGCGGTGGAGGCATGGGTCCGGAATGAGTCATAGCCCACAGCTTTTGCGAGCGGCCAGGTGATGGTCACGACCATCGCGACCACCGGGGCTTGCGACAAAACCCTTATGGTGCCCTAAAGAGAGCCGGAGGCTCACCACTGACATCACTGGTGATGTCAGTGGTGCCTCCCACAAACGGCAGGCGTTCCTTCGGGAACGCCTCCGTTTGTGTACCCACACCTCCTGCCCGCCTCCAAAATGGGGAGAGCTGTCAATCATAATCGACAGCCGCCGTGTCTTGGTGCGAGACACATAGCGACGGAGCGCCCATCACTGGCCGGGACCATCGACCCGCTTGCTAGCGCTATGCGCTTGCGAGCGGGTCTGAATCAGGCTCTGAGTTCCTGATGAAAAATAGCACTGTATGTACCTACTGTATGTATATGTGCATCTACTACTAGATGCTTAGTACATACATACACACATATACAGATACTAGATGGCATCTAGTATCTGTATATGAGTGTGTATTTACTTAAGTATCTATTATTTGTATGTGTGTATGTATCATGTACGTACCTATGTAAGTGTGTATCTGGTATCTGTATATGGGTGCGTATATATGTACTTAAGTATCTGGTATTTGCACGTGTATATGTACTGTATATATACCTATGTAAATGTGTATCTGTATTTGTGTATGTATGTAGTTATAAATATATATGTTTATGTGTAAGTATGTAATAAATAAAAAATATTTTTATGTTTGTGGGGGGACGCGCGACTACAGCACATGTGCTGGGGAAAGCAGGGGTGTTGAGTGAAGCTTTGCCTAGGGTGCCTAGAAACCTAACACCAGCCCTGGCTACAGAACAGCTGTAAGTTCGTAACCCATTTCTTGTTCCCTGAAAAGGTCTTTTGTTTTATAACTCTGAAATTTACAGTACAGCCAGGGCCGGCGCTAGGCTGTGCTGCGCCCAGCACCGTCCAGTGTTGCCACCCCTTCCCTCCTCCGCTCCCTCCCCCTGAGCTTAAATATGTACTATAGCGCTGGGAGGGAGGTGGGCGTTTCCTGCGCCCTCCGGAAACAGTAGCGCTCCGGGCGACGGACCGGGTTGCCCGTGCCTGGAGCCGCTACTGAGTACAGCTGGAAACTGGAAAAAACACGTTTGACTGTGTGCGTGTGAAGAGTCTTCTTAAGGCGGGTATCCACTACCCGACTAAACAGAGCGATTGAACGATAATAATATCATTATCGTTCAGTCGCTCGTTAATCGAGCACAAACTGGGCATGCAAATGTCAGAAACGACTAGCGATAAGCGCTGCTGCTGGTCGTTTCAAACATCAATCATTGCCCGAACTTGCCGGTATACTTGACAGATTGACCGTGTTCGGGGATGATGGAGGGTGACTACACTGAACGACTGTTCATTCAGTGTAGGCGGGAAATGCGGGACAGTTGGGAGGTATGAGATAGCTACAGCACTACCAGATAGCATTAGCATATCACATGTACCTAAAAAGAATTGGACATTGAATGCCTCAAGGGTGAGAAAGGGTTTGATTCAGGATATATTTCTGAGGTGGAAACAGCAGAACTGAGAAAGGTACTGATTTGTAATCTGAAGGAGAGGATGGAGTCGAGGATAGCTCCAAACTAGTGCACTTGTAGGCTAGAAGAGATGGTGGTGAAATTGAGGGAGGTGAGGCTATTTGGGAGTGTGGGAGTACTGTCATTTCAGCCTTAGTTTAATGTCATGTTAAATACTTTAAAGTCAAAATATTTACTGATTAAGGGGGAGAGTTATCACATTTTGGAGAGAGATAAAGTATCCCCCAATCAGCTTCTAACTTATTTTGTAGGCTGTGCTAGAAAAATTATAGAAACTGACTGGTCGGTACTTAAGCTCTCTACATGATTTGATAAATCTCCCCCTAATGTCAGACTAGGGCAGTGATTCCCAAACTGTGCGCCGTGGCACCCTGGTGTGCCTCGGGACACTTGCAGGGGTGCCTCAGGTTGGTGGTCCAAATTCTTTATGGTCAATGTAATGTCAATATATAGACAAACAGAAGCACAAATAAGTCCCCCTCCACATAACTAAACCTAAGGATGACAGGTGAGCACAATTTACTTCACTTTACTACTTCACTACATTGTTTTCTGAATTTCTCAATAACAAATCTCTGGCTTAGGGGTGCCTTAAAAACAATTCTAATACTCTAGGGCACCGTGGTTCAAAAAAGTTTGGGAACCTCTGGACTAGGGCATGAAGATAGACAACAGTAGAGCCCACTGGAGGGGGGGGGGGCTGTACCACACTGCTGAAAAGTTGCAAACAGCCACTTGAGAGGGTGTGGACAGCCATCATGTGGGATGAAGGAAGGAGATAGAAGCAGCATGGTTGGCATAGTGGTTAGTATTACTACCAAGGCACTGTGTGGAGACTTGAAGCGGCAAATGCAACTTTTTGCTTAGTCGCAGCAGCCATAATAATCAATGCTAGTTTCAGCCTGCCCATTGTGTACTAGTGGGCTGACTGACTGCGCAAGCCCTGGGAGGTCAGCTTTCAATGCCTGTGAATGGTGCAACTCAGACAGTGATTCTGAACACTCCACCATTGGCGCATCATCACGTGAGCCATTGACACTTGGTACCATCCTTTGGTAGGCGCAGTGTCTCCTTCTGAAATTTGTATGAACATGGCCTCTGTGGCTGCGGCTCTGCATCAAAGAACGCATCCGCTTTCTGTGACAAACCCAAGACAGCCTTTTTATGAGTACACTTCTGACCACCACCCACAAATGTCCATGGTTTTGCCTCACCATTCCGAGTGCAGTGTGCACTCAGTGGAACACATGCACCATTGGGGTTTTCATAATTTAATGCACATATGCAGTGGCAAATAATCACTGAACTGCGCTAACATCAGCATTGCATGCACCTCTGAATCTGGCCCTGTATGGGTATGCAGTCGGGAAGCCGGCGGACCTATTCCCGACAGCCGGTTTCCCGACTGTCATATCTCGGCAAGGGTCTAAAGACAGGCGTCAATATGCCGACGCCTGTCATTAGACATACGCCGGGAGACCGATGCCTGGCATCCCGATCGAAGGGACGCCGGGCGCCAAGCGCGGATAGCCGCGGGGGGGAGTGTTAGGTTTAGGGTTCCCAAGGGGACACTTAGGGTTAGGCACCCCCCAGGAGGTTAGGTTTAGGCTAGGGGAAGGGGGGTTAGCGTTAGGCACCCCCGGGGGGAGGGTAGGGTTAGGCACCCCCCTGGGGGACTTAGGTTAGGCAGCGGGGAAGGGGGTTTAGGTTTAGGCACTTGGGGGATTAGGGTTAGGTACTGGGGGGGAGGTTAGGGTTAGGCACCCCTAAGGGAGGGTTAGGGTTAGGGGGTAGAATTAGGTTAGCTAATACTTACTTGAGGACGATCGGGATTTCCACTGCTGCCAGGATGCTGGTGTCGGTATTCCATGCGTCCGGCGGTAAATCATACCGATTCCCTTGTATGTATGTTCTCCTCATGTTTGTGTGGGTTACCTCCAGGCATTCTAGGTTCCTCCCACAGTCCAAAAACATACGGTAGGTTAATTGGATTTTGACATAAAATGACCCCTAGGGGTATGTTTATGAAAGTGCAGGTTTTTAGAAGTGGAGATGTTGCTTGTAGCAACTAATGCATGTGGTAGGGAATATAGATTGTAAACTACACTGGGGCAGGGACTGATGTGAACAACTAAATATAATCTGTGCTGCTGAAAATGTGCACACTATATAAATATCTGATAGTTTAGTCTATATGTTAATTTTAACAACATATTCAATTCCATAATTTATTATGTGATAAATGGTCCAAACTTGAAAGTAATCGTATTTGACTGTTTACGCCATTTTGTTTCATTTCCATATTTAATTATTTGTCAGAGTGAGTGATTTATTAATCTGGTCAGTGTAAGGTATCATTTATTAGTCATACCATTTAGTATCAATTAACATTTTCTGATGATCAATTTTCCAGTTTTACTCTTTTGTCATGTTTATATACATGATCATTCTTGCAAGCTGAGCAAGGAGAACGGACCCTCAAAGCTCACTGTTTTATTTTTTTGTACTTTTGCTGGAAGCAGTATGGCTGCAGATATCCAGAGAATATCAGTTTCATGTGCAGTATAAAGTGAAAATAATCCTTTTTAGAACTTAAATATTTTGCTTGTATCATACATTCAGTTTTAAATAAGTAGACTCCTTAAGACTTCAGCCAGCTATACTGCTGAGAATGTTGCTTTCAGGTCATCTGCTGTGTTGGAGTAGTTATAAATAGGTTTCTGTAGTTATATAGTAAGCAAACTAAACTAGACATATGGGTGGATAGCTGGTAGCAGGATCAAAAGTATGTTGCTGTAATTATAGTTGGTGACAGACCCAGTTATTTTCTAGACTAGCATTAGCTGTTTCACAAACAATGCGGTATACTTAAAAAAAATAGACCAATGAGAATGTCATACCAAAAATAAGAAGGGGGTAATCTGTTTTGCACTAAAACATTTTGAATATAAACATGTTGTTCAAAGAACATGCAATAAGGCATATTTGCCTAATTTCCCTGAATGACCAGAAGATTCCCGGATTAGGGTGAGACCTGTTGAATTCCTAGGATCAGGCAAGGTGGACATGCACAAATTGAGTTGCCATATGTTTTGCCCTACCCACTTCATAAAATGTATGGCTTTAAATCCTGACCCACCGCAGATAACATTCTACGCAAAGCAGCCACATCTGCATTTTTTTGCACTTTGCATTTGTACAAGGGCGCTGAGGCATAGATAGGGCTACGCATTCCTGTGGAGAAGCTTAGAAGTCAGCTGGATATCCACCTTGTGGCTACATAGGTGTAACTGGGTGGTAACGGGGAATTAGAATAAGTGTGATCTGGCCATGTTGTGGTTGTATACAGGGGTGTATCTAGTGGTCCGAGCGTCCCTGGCAAGTAAGGGACTGGTCCTCCCCCCCCTTGTCAGTTAGTAAACAGATATAGATATACTGTACCTAGCACTGCACATACATAGCACACATACTGTACATAGCACACCACACACATATAGTGTACACACATACCTGGCACTGCATATACATAGCACACATACTGTCATACTTGCCTACCCTCCCGATTTGGTCGGGAGCCTCCCGAAAATTGGGTGCCGCTCCCGACCTCCCGGGAAAGCAGGCAAGCCTCCCGCGATCAGCGACATGTCCGCCCCCCCCCTGCATTTACTATAAAAATCCCGGCAGCACAGGGGCCAGTGACGCGATTCGCGCTGAATCGCATCATCGCGGCTCCGCCCCCTGCCTCACAATGCCTTTAAAACCGGCATTGTAAAGAGGGGGCGGAGCCGCGATGACGCGATGACACACCCCAATGCTCCGCCCCAAAATGCACGTCACCGCCGGACCACGCCCCCTTTTCGCTGTGACCCGCCCCCCCGCCGAGAAAGCCCGACAGCTCCCTCCCGGAAGGAGGGAGTGAAACATCGGCATGTATGCATACTGTACATGGCACACCACACACACATAGTGTACACACATACCTAGCACTGCGCATATATATACATAGCACACACACACTCACACATTGTACACACATACCTAGCACTGAACCTACATGTACATAGCACACTTAAAGTACATGGCACACCACACACACAATCACGTACCTGGGGCTGAGGAGGAGTAAATCGTCAGCCGCAGCACTACATACTGTGAGGAGGGAGAGGGAGCAGCTGTGGCTGACCATGCGCAGCAGCTCCCCAGCTCCCTCTGACATTCTGACCTCTCCGTAGCTGTGTTTGCGGCAGCGTTTGCCGCTTGTATTGAGATGGAGACACAGCTGTCTCCATCTAAAAAAATAATTAATTGGACTCATCAGGGGGAAGTTTTAGCTGCGAATGGCATTTGCCAGGGGCATCGGCCGGTGGGGTGGGGCCCAGCGGCGCCCCCCACCGGCCGGCGCCCCTGGCAAGTGCCATCCTTGCCAATGGGAAGATACGCCCCTGGTTGTATAGATGGAATTGTGGCCTGTTCATAGGTGAGAGTATGCTAATAATGATGGTGGCTGCGATTACAATTGGATTTGTTAGCGGCAGTGCAGCCACATAAATACATCCAACTCTAAATACAGATGTAAATTCACATCTATTTTCAAGCACGCAAGGCTGCTGCAGATACAGCAGCTTTGTGTGCGACTCAGAATCCACCCCATAGTAGGTAGTGTGTGTGATGATGAAATTGGCATTATCAAACACCTTGTTCAACCCACTGAATAACATGAATGAATGGCGTCATTAAGTCACATCTGACTCACTTTTGTATCCTTCCTGCAAGTAAGGTGTGAATATTAAGAGGACTATTTAATAAACTAAAAAGGCTTTTCTCAACCACCTCTAGATGGCGTTATGAGTCTTCTTACCTGCAGAATGGAGAATAGCAGAGAAGAGGCGTTCTCTTCCTTTTTTATCTGCTCACTCTTCTCCACGCCCCCCCCCCTCCCCCCATCTCCCGGACAGTTTCCCAATCAGTGTCAGTCTGATGTCACCAACGTTAATCTATGCATACGCGGAGCATGCAGTCATCTTTTGCAAATGTGAGTGATGCACAGAATTTACCAGGCTGTCCCTGCAATTTTTTTATGCTGCTTTTTGCTTTTCTTTTTAAATATACCCCTAATGAGCTAAGCCTAATGCAGGGTTGCAACATGGGCTATAAGTTAGAGAGCTAAGTAAATACAGATGTGGGATTTATTATCTGCAATGCTTCAGGTTTAGAATTTTCAGAAAACATTTTTCTATAACTTAGAGCACTGTACCTCAAATTATCTCAAAGGTTTTGTCTATCTATAAATGTTCTTCCATTATGCCACTGACCAAGATCTAAAATCACTCTTCCAATTTATTTAAAAACAACCAGAGGCGTCTTCAGGGGTCTGGAGACACCCGGTGCGCACTCCATATCCCCCTCGCTTGGAGGAGCCGGCATTTTGGTGTCACCCCCTCCGAGGGTGACACCCGGTGCGGCCCGCACCACCCTTCACCCCCATAGCGACGCCACTGAAAACAACCAACTGTCCTCACCATGTTTAACCACTTAGCAAAGCAAGTCCTGTTGTATAGCATTCAACCTAATTATTGAAAAGTCTTTTACTTTTTTTTTAAAGCAAAAGCTTAATACGAGAGAAGAAGCTATGTATTGAACATAAGTGCCAGCAACAGAAAGAGCGGATCACCGCGGTCAGACATTGACCAATGATCCACTACAAGGCTAATACATTGTGCAAAATGTGTTACAAATCACAGCTGTCATTCTAGTGTCCACCGAGACATAAGGTGAGCATATTATCATGTGAATTAAGCTTGACTGGCAGTCAGTCTTGTATTTTATCTCATGCTGGGGGACAGACAGGGGACTCAGAAGTTTCTAATAATGATTGACTTGCTGCTAGGACTGTGAGATTTAATTCTACAAACAACAATTAATACACTTTATGACTGAATATATTTTACGAGTTGTAGTAGTGGATTCTTACCTACTGGAGCACTTCAGCCTTGCTCTGGTGTGGGGACAGCTGCTCTGAAAAGCAGTTGTCCACGCGATCCCTAACACGACCAGGGCCGCAGGGAGGGTGGTGCGGCCGGTGCCTCTGCACAGGGCGGAATCCTCCAGTGGCACCAGCCGTACACACTTTAAGCGCCGGAGGTCTGCAGGAAGAGACCTCCGGCAGTGGTGCGCGACGTACAAGAACCTCGGCACAGGATCCCGCCCACCCTCCATCCCCTGGAAGGAAAGGTAAGCGCTCAGGGGGAGGAGGGGGGCGAAGAGGGAGCGCGAGGGGCGGCAGTGCTGCATAGGGCGCTCTGCCGTCCAGATACGGCGCTAAACACGACTACTGAAGTACTGTAGTAGTGATACTTACCATTGCCATTCCGGACAACTGCGCATGTGTGACCTGAGTTCAAGCATGCACACAGCCACAGGACACACAGTGCGGAGGTGTCAGAAGGATACGATCGGATTAGATCCCTCTTCGCAACCTAAGACCTTTTTTCCATAGGAAGGAGCGGGTCTTCGAGAATCAACACCATCTGAAGATGGCGTTGGTTCCTGCAGGAAAACTCCAAACACTTTCAATCATCTGCACATGCATTGTATGCAAAAACTCACCCTTTGCGTCAGCAATCATGCACCTTGTCGTGTGTATGTATCCCATTTGGTGACGAGGTTAGTCATAGACACTAGTAGAATGTGTATCATGTCCCACACACTTGGTGGCACTAGCATAATCATGTCATCCCACTTCTACTTTTCACCCCTTCCCTTAGCATCTGCTGGACGGAAGCTATGAAATTTTCAGTTATAAATGTAATTGTATGCACAGCACCTGTCACTCTTTTTATAGTACTAGTACCCCGTATCTAGCTCCTTATGTTATTTTACTCTCTTGTGTTAGAAAAAGTATTTGCAAATCATGTAACATCAATATAAATCTCACTTTCATCTTCAAAGCTATTTTTTTCTTATCTTCTGGGCACGCAGTTGTCTCCACCACACTGCCATATGTGGCACACATGACCTCCACATCTCCTCTCGTGTAAGCTGTTTGGCTCTCTGTGTTTTCTTTCTTTGAAAACATCGAATATTTTAACAGCATTTCTGGAGTGCTGACATTTGCAAAATGTATCAGAAATAGATAGTGCAGTGCCAGTCTGCCACATGTACATGTTCTTATGCTGGATTATGTGGGGGTGTGGCCTTCATCTGCACTTGTGACTCTATGTTTAATAGTATTCTAGCATACATGGCAATTGAAGTTGCTTGGTGCTAATGGTAGAGTGGTAGAAGGCTGCTGCCAAAGTCAACAGAGAGAATGAATAAAATAAACTGTATGTGAAACCAAACGAGAAGCAAGTAATTTGTTTAGTCAGATAGAAAGATTAAGGGCCTGATTCAGAGGTGGACGTTGCTGCATCCGCTCTTGCGTCTGTTGCTGGAGTTGCAGCTTCAATAATATGCAAATGCTCGTATTAGCCGCCTTGGTGTAGTAGCCTGCGTGTGAATGATCAACACTTTTAGGTGGATTTACGGCATACTTGCCTACTTTTAATCTGCCCTCCCTGGGAGAAGCCTGTGGAGAGGCAGCAGTCAGGCAGTGATGGGGACGGGTCCATTCACGTAATTAGGCCCTGCCCCCTCGTGGCAAAACGCCCGCAAATCGCACATATTTTAATAGGGGGCGGGGCCAAATGACGAGATTATTCTAGAATCGCATCATTAAGCCCCGCCCCTAATGGCGGGCCGCGGATTGAAGGTAAGTTTCTCCCTATTATGCCCACTTCACTAGGAAGTGGGCAGGATGCGGGAGAAGTGCCTACACTGCCGGGAGTGCGGGGGGTTACTTGAAAAAACGGGAGCCTCCCGCGACTTTCGGGAGTGTAGGCATGTATGATTTACGGGTGAGGCCATCCCAAAGCACACTGTTAGTGGCTATCCCCCCATACCCCCTCTCCTTCAAAACTGCCCTCGGTCATGGGCAGGTAAGAATAGCTGCAGTGTCACCCAGCAGCATTAACAGGCAGCTCTATTTAGACCATTCTTGCCTACACTCCCGGAAGCGTAGGCAGATCTCCCGCATCCTGCCCACTTCCTAGTGCAGCAGGCAGGATGGGGAGATTTAATGGGGAATTTGTGGGTCCCCCTGAACCGGCCAGCAGCAGCTCCTCTTCGGCTCTCTTGGTAAATATGATTTACACATCATCATAGTGTCACTGCCAGCTCAGGCTCCACCCACTTCATGATGGAGAGGGACGGCTGTTCCAAAAGCTTAAGCCTCCCAGCAGACTGCAATCTGACTGGTAGCCGAAACCTCTACCTTGCATGCAAATAAAAAAAGAAAGGATCAGCAGATCTGATGTGACGGCGGATGTAGGCACATCCTGCTATGCTGCCCCCTGCAGTTGGCACCCCTAGGCAACTGCCTCACGTGCCTAGTGGGCAATCCACCACTGGCATTTCTGCATGCTTTAACACAGAAGGTGAAACTTGACACCCCACCATCGCGCACGCCATCGACACTTGTACCCGCCCTATGGTAGGAGCAGTTTCTCCATCTGAAGATGGCGTCTGTTGCTGCGACTCTGCATCTGAGAATGCATCTGCTGTGACACTCCCATAACACGTCCATAAGACACTTTTTTTTAAATTCACTTCAGGCCACCTTTCAGTCACCACCCAGGAACGCCCATCACTTTGCCTCCCCATTTCTGAGACCGTCTGTCCAATCGTAACAGCATATTTGTGCATACACACTGTGTAACACGTGTAGTAGGACTTTTCTGAACTTTCTGTGCTGCCATCTGAAATTGTGGGGTCCAGTGCAAATGAAGCAGACTGGCCCCCCTTCAACATCTTGACCTCAACCCCCCTCCCTCCAAACACGGTGGGCACAAAGGAGTAGCATGGAGCCTAGGTGGCATGCTATGAACTCCCTCTCACAGTTCTGATGTGTGTCACATGCCCAGCAGTACTTCCTGCATACAATACATATGCGACTATACACACATTCAATGGAAAAACTTAAAAAACAGATAAAATATATTATAAAAATAAAATAAAAAGAATTTTCAGATATTTTGGTGATACAACCCTTTGAAGCGAGAAAAACCCCTAATGTTTTATTTACGTAAAATTTGCTTACTTGCCATACTTAGGTTTAATATAAAATGGTGTTTGCTCAGATCAATTTAATAGTCTTTCACAGGTGCAAGTAAGGGAGGGGTTTAATCTAGACTATAAAAAAATATAAAATGTCCCCTAGCACACTGCAATAGACCAGCCATAAGATTTGAATACTAAATGATAATAGAAATCCAGAAATCTTTGCTGCATATATTTGCAAAGATATATTTAAGCACAGGCTGTGTCAAGGCGTCTCTGTACCGGTGTCCCTAACGCTACATGATAATAGCACCCATTTTGGGTTATATAATTGCATACTATTATGCCTTTGTATTTATATGACCCACAGTGGGTGCTCTCCATGAGCATCAATGAGCCTTGGGTGCCCATTACCCTGTCACCGGTTACCTTCCTTGGACCACTTTTGATAGGTAGTATCCACAACATACCAGGAACACCTTACAAGACCTATTGTTTTGGAGATGCTCTGACCCAGTTGTCTAGCCATCACAATTTGGCCTTTGTCAAAGTTGCTCAGATTCTTACGCTTGCCAATTTTTCCTGCTTCTAACACATCAACAAGAAGTGCCTGTTCATTCGCTGCCTAATATATCCTACCCCTTGACAGGTGCCAATGTAATGAAATAATCAATGTTATTCACATCACTTGTGTCAACTTCGATCGAGCTGTGTTCAAAGCAGAAGCACATACGCAGCAGCTCATTGTACGCCAAAAAACAAGAACACAGCTGTTTGCCCTGCAGCCACTTATATGGGCTGAGTGCCTCCCAGTGTCAGTGAGGAGCAACAGGAGGTTGCAGTATTGGACAGTAAAGAACTGTCTGGCCCTAAAGTGAAGTAAGCCAGAGGTCTGTCAATGGAGTCATTGTGCCAGCTGTATAGATGAGCTGTGCTCAGAGTCACAGAGAGCATTGCATCCACAGTCTGCACAGCAGAAAAGTCCTGTATAATGTATTGACATGTTGTTCCTGCAGCGGCCGTGCTTAGCTGGGGGGTCATCACATCAGCACGATGCTATTGGAAACACTGCATTCATATTCATGTCAGAATTATTCATCCAGTGGCAACAAAAGGACATTATTTAAATTGATTCGAAATAAAGGCTTTTATGACACATAAACACACATGGAGTGGACATGTGTATATTGGATCAGACTGTGGGCCTTATTCAGAGGCGGTTGGAGGATGCAAGCGGTCGCTCAGAAACTGGGCGGCCACTTGCATCCTGACCGGCCGCCTCTGTTGCGGTCGTTAGGCTGTGGGTTAACACCCACAGCTCTAACGACCGCTCCGGTGATGGTTGCGATGGTCAGAGACCATCACGACCATCGGGGTTTACGACGAGACCCTAGGATAGGGTCTCCCTTGTTGTAAGCCCCGGAGAGCTTCTGGCTCTGTCTGAGCCGGAAGCTCTCCACTGACATCACTAGTGATGTCAGTGGGGCCGCCCCCAAACGGTAGGCGTTCCCATGGGAACGCCTCCATTTGGGCTGCCACCCCCCCGGCCCGCCTTCCAAACGGGGCGAGCTGTCAATCAACATCGACAGCTCGCCCCCTTTGGATCGAGACCCGCTACGACCGGCGCCGTCGTGCGCATGCTCTGTGGGGGGCCATCGACCGGTCCGAGCGCATCGGCGCTAACGACTGGGTCTGAATGACCCCCTGTATGTGGACCTGTTTCTCTTTGGTCCAGCATCCTAAAGCAAGTGCAACCTTGCTAAACTGAGACTGTGCTCTCATTCCATAGATTATGTAGTGGTATAAAGTCCCTATGTTTTATTTTACTTGGACACTCTGGGCCTGATTTAGAAATGAAGACAGTATTGATGCCGCACACCAGTGGTCAAAGTGGGCCAGAACATGGCGGAACTGCTTTCCGTCACTTCTATTTAGAAATGGAACCAGTTCTGCCTCCTCTGGACCACCTCAGCCCGGCGCTGCAGGGAGGCTCCATTTGCCAGGCGCCCACTGAGTTATTTTTTTTACCAGCGGGTGCCCCGCTCCTTCCCCACAGCGCCAGCAGCAGCTGGAGGCTGGAGTTTACACCTGAGCTCGGTCTACCACCTCACGCAGTGTGCACTATGGGAGAAACGTCATGACGTCTCTCCCATAGTTCCGAGGAGCAGCCAAGCGTACCGGATGGCAACGGATGCAGGAGCGGGGCTTAAAGTAAGTATTGTTTTAGGGGTTTTTTTTGTGTGTACGTGGTACTATTATAGGGGGCATAACTGCAGGGGACATTTTTATTGGGGGCATTAATACAGGGGGCATTACTTCTACGGGGGACATTACTATTGGGGGCATTACTATTGGGGGCATTACTGCAGGGGGCATTACTACAGAGGCATTACCACAGAGGGCATTACCACTGGGGGCACTACTACAGGGGGCATTGCTACAAAGGCATTACTACTCGGGGGGCATTGCATAGGGGTCACTGCTGCTGGGGCACTGCATGAGGGAAAACCACTACTGTGGTCTCTGCATAAGGGGCAATACCACCATGGGCACTACTACTGGGGGCACCACTACTGGGGGCACTGCATAAGGGGCACCAGTACTTGGGGTACTGCATAAGGGGCACCACTACAGTGGGCATTGCATAAGGGGCACTACTGCTGTGGGCATTATGTGTAAGGGGCACTACTGCTGTGGGCATTGTATAAGGGGCACTACTACTGTGGGCAGTATGTACTGTATATTAGGTGCTCTACTACTGTGGGCATTGTGTAAAAGTGGCACTGCTGTGTGTCATAACATGAATAAGGGACACTACTATTTGATGTAATGTAAATTAGGGGCACTATTTGCTGTGTAATGTGAATAAGATTGTGCTACTAGGCGGGATGCATGACGCATCGCATTTGCGATGCGATGCATTCCGACGGTCATCGCATGGATGCCGGCGTTGGTAACGTCGGTATGCATGACGTTCCCCGCAAAGGACCACTCTGTCGATAAGAGCGGTCCTTTGCGATAGAGGGACTTTCAGGTCTAGGGAAGGACGCACGCGCCGCGGGGGGTGCCGGGAGGGATCGGATTGGATCCCTCTATCAGCACTCTACAGAAAGAAGCCCATAGGTTGCTATGGGTAATTCCATCAGGAAGATGGCAAGATGTCATTACCCACTGCAACTGATGCACTCCGGGGCTTGGTGCATATGAGAAATGCGGTCAAACTCGCATTTCAGGATTTGACCGCATTTTTCCCTTTCATGCATCCCGCCCACTGTGTGGCATAATTTGAATTGGGAATACTATTGTGTGACCATGCCCCTTTCTTTTGAGACCATGCCCCTTTTTTGGCACGCGCTGTCCCTTTGTTGAAAAAGCGCTGAGAAGGGGGTGAATTCCACCACTTCTCTAGGACTACTTTATGCACTGCTGCACGCAGTTCGCTGATGTGAGACACACAACGCTTGCATCCAGATTGTTACCTTATGATTATAAGCCAAGGAAGGGGAATGGGGGAATGTAATTTGAGCACAGGATCTAGAAATATTGGCGAATAATGTTTATGGATTAGATCAGGCCACAATAATCATGATTAAACCCTAATGCAGGTATCCTATATACCAAACGTGGAGGTGCTCCCCTAGAGAGTATGGGTATATATACGTAGTTCAAGGAGAAAAAAGAAAACTCTCTTTTTGGGGGCACTCTAACTAAAAGATTATATATCAATTAATAATTAGCCTTTATTGCATATACATTAAAATGTCCGTACCCGCCACAATTCACCCATGCTTTATAGATCAAGGCAAGGGGGTATCAACAAATAAAACACAAACACCTAAAATTTAAAATAATATCACAGATTGTGAAAGCTGAGTGAAATGTTACAAAGTGGTTTCAGAAATTCAGTGATGATCATCAGTTTTTTATCCGAATACCTGATCATGTCGTATTAGAACCCAAATAATACCAATGTCATAGTACAGTGACCAATCAATATAAATGTATCAGGGTAGTTTCAGAAATTCAGTGATAACATGATCATCAATTGTTAATCCAAAAACCTTTTCATCTGGTATTAGAACCAAAAATAAGTCACTATCACAGTGCAGTGACCAAACAATATTATCACGGTACAATGACCAACAATATTTCAGCTGAAATTTGGATAAATTCGGATAAATAACTAATGATCATGTTATCACTGAGTTTCTGAAACTACCCTAATAGATTTATATTGATTGGTCACTGTACTATGACATTGGTATTATTTGGGTTCTAATACCACATGATCAGGTATTCGGATAAAAAACTGATGATCATATTGATTCCTACCTATCTATACATTCTAAATGACGCTAAATAGCGTTATAGGTCGCACAAGAAATAATTGCTCTCCAGACTTGGATTGTGGTTCCGAAGCACAAAAAGATATTATTTACCAAAAAGCAGATAGTTACACGCTGTGATCTAAATACAATTAGCGCAAAAGATTATACATAAACAAGGTACAGTCAATACATTACGCAGGCGCTCTGGATCCAGATTTCCGGCATCAAAGGTGAAGCCTCCGTCAACAGAAAGAATATGATGACTGCCTAGCAGGTTCAAGGAGCTTGCATATAAACCCTTGCAGAGATAGGCAATACAATAGAACAAGTTGGCATAATCCCATTAGTTCTTCTTCCTGGTTCTCCTGTTACGAGGCAGTTCATAGGTAAGTTTGTATTGTAATAGTTCAGCTTCTTTGTGTCTGTTTTAACTAATCAATAGACACTACATACAGAGATACATTCTAACCTATAATTAATATCTTGCGAATGCCTGCTGCGATCTCCTTGCCTATGGAACCGGAAGTCTGCAAATAAACAGTGGTTTAGAATAGCACCAAACATGGTCTGCTTATCATGTACTAAACCTGAGAACTTAAATACAGTCACTTCATTACATAATTAATAATGAATAAACCTTGAATATTAAATTAAATGCTAGGGAACCTTTTTATGTTAGTGTGCAATGTGTAAGTGTAAGAATATTGCGTAGTTTCACTAATATGTGTGGTGCGTTTATGTGTTTTGTGCTTTGATAAACATCGCAACTGTGCAAAATTTATGTTTTATTTAATGTGTGTATGCATGTACGTCTATGTGTGTGTGTTATGCATGTAAGTCTATGTGTGTGTGTGTTATGCAATTCAGTGTATTTATGATAGATTTAACATATATATTATCCCTTTCTAACATATTTTAAAACTACAGTGCAAGGTGTTACAAGCAGTGAGGTTCACTTTCCAGCAGGGTGGAGACCCCACCTGACTGCCGTTGCCACTTCGTCTGATAGCTAATTCAAAGGTTTTCCTCTGCCTATTTAGAATACACTTGTCAGTACTTCTTAAGCAAACCTCCGACCATTGTTTTCTAACTTCTCATTCAGACAAATTCAATTGTGCATATCAGTGTCTGGGCTATATTTCAATTGCCACAGCCATACTTGTCTGTATGCGGGGCTTCTCAGTTTATATGTAAAACACTCACAGTATACTTTTCTCAGACATGTATACAGAAGCTGTTTCTCATTACTAACTAAACCCTGCATGAATATTGTGTTTATCAGTGTGAGAGTGTGGATACGTTCGCACACTGGGTGCGTGCGTCATGGATTGTACCAACATAAATTGGACAGCGGATGACCAAATCGTCCGATAACAGTTGAATTGCGGTCGCATGCAATTATTCGACTTCGACAATCATCACTGAATTTCTGAAACCACTTTGTAATATTTCACTCAGCTTTCACAATCTGTGATATTATTTTTAATTTTAGGTGTTTGTGTTTTGTTCGTTGATACCCATTGCCTTGATCTATAAAGCATGGGTGAATTGTGACGGGTACGGACATTTTAATGTATATTCAATAAAGGCTAACCTTATGATTACTCAGATGTCCATTTGTCCGCTGAAGTTCCCGACGTTGATCTGATGCAGGCTTAACTGCAGCAAAATACACAAGGAAGGCCGCAACTGTGTCCGACTCAGAATCAAGTCCTATTATGAGGAGGGAGTATCTAAACAGACCCCACCTCCATTAGGGTTGCTTCCAGAAATTTCCCGGGCTGGTTTCCATGCCAATCTGCCCCTGAGTTTACTGTTACTGCTACCTTGTGTGTTCCTTGTATGGTAGGGTGGGTCAAATAAACAAAATTGCAAGTTCGAAATTCCAATAGTGCGGAAAAGTATATACTAGTAAGTTAATTGGCTCCTACCAAAAATTAACCCTAGGTTGTATGTGTGTGTGAGCATGTGGTAGGGAATATAGATTGTAAGCTCCTCTGGGGCAGGGACTGATGTGAATGGCCAAATATGCTCTGTAAAGCGCTGCGGAATATGTGTGCGCTATATAAATAACTGGTAATAAATAATACTAAATAAAAGTTGTGGGTCCATAACAGTAACTTGTGTGCAAAATTTCAGCTTTGTTGAATCATTTTTACTATCCCAAGCGGGATAGTAAAAATTGACACAAATTAGGATATTTTGGGCTCTATTTATTAACATTATTTTTACTAAAATAAAGTGAAAAAGGGTGTTTTCACACCCTTTTCACATTATTTTAGTTTCACCTGTATTTATTACAGGGCAATTGGAGTAGAATTAGTAAAATTCTACTCCAACCCCCAGTATCACTTATTTTTAGTAAAGCAGATTGCATTTCCCATAATTGTAATGGGAAATGTGATCTGTGTGCAAGTTACTAAAAATAAATTGTAAAAAAATACCGGGGGAAGCCCTGTGATAATAACGCCACCTGGAGGTGGCGTTATCCAGGGTCTCCCCCGGTTACCGGGCTCCCACTCTGCTCTAACGGGGAGAGCAGAGGCGGGAGCCGGTACCAGTAATCAGCTGTGTGGTCTAAATAGACCGCAAGCTGATTGCTGTAAAAAAAAGAAAAAAAAAATTAAACATTTTTTTTTTCACTTACCTGAATCCAGGGACCGGTGATCGGGCCTCCGGTGATGGCTCCTCTCCGGTCAGCTGGTCTCCCACAGAGCACTGGGGCCCGGTCATCAGGTGATCGGGCCCCAGTGCAGTATGGGAGATCACCTGATCGGGAAGCCCGGAGAAGACCACCGGAGGCCAGGAGGATGCAGGTAAGTGTAATGAAGGGAGGGGGGGGTCGCAGGGGGGAGAGGGGGCTTCGCGGGGGTCAGCGATCGCGGGGGCAGGGCTTAGCACCGGGGGGTGGGGCTTAGCGTCGGTGGGGGGTAGTAGCGGTGGTCGGTCGGCGCATGCGCGGGCTCTTAGTCGCTGTATTTTTTCCGAAAATACCGCGACTAGAGTGCGGATGGGATCCGCAGGGACAGAGCTTTATCGCAAGCTCTGTCCCTGCAAGGGATTTATAGTAAATCCCTGTGATATTACCTGAATTCGCAATGCGAATTCACTCGTTAATATCACACTACAATCCGCATTCAATATGCGGATTGTAGTAAATAGAGCCCTATGTGACCAGGTGAAGGTGAGGTTTTGGGGCACTTATATTGGCCATGAAGTTGTTTTTATGTGAAAATGCTTCAGTTGAACTCAGTTAGGTACAAACATAGATGTTTAAGAGGGGGTCCGTGCCCCCCTGAAAAAATTTCAAAATATTGGAATTATCCACAAAATGCCATCTTTGCCACATGTGCTTCTGAGATCTACTGGCACTATTTTCAGGTATTCTCTTATAAATTATTATTTTCTAGGAGGTAGGGAGTAGGGGAGGACATCGAAAGCCCACCATCAAATGCTGGCTGGACCTCCACCACTGAAATTTTCGATGCAATGGTAACTAACAATCGCATCAAAAGTATTCGATGGTAAGAGATATTTATATGATTTGCGCAAAAGACCCTACAGGCCAGTTGGCAGGGGGGGTGATCGGGGCGTGGCTATGGCCGGGGCCCGGAGCAACATATTTACTGTGTCCTCTCTAGTGTAGCTAGCAGTGTTGCTGTGCTGTGGAGACTGGAGGGTACACTGTATTTACATATACATTTTACATATACAGTCCAGCACCAGAGTCCATCATGCTTGGCACTGTGGGGTGGCCTCTGAAGTGAGTCCAGTGTGTTACAGCCAGGCAGTGAGGAGCAGAAACACAGCTGACACTGACAGTGTGAGAGTGTGTCTCTGTGCTGTGTGAGTGACTGCTGCTGGGCGAGGGCTGCACTCTGATTGGGAGTGATGAGACCTAAGTCTTGCAAAACTGCAGTTGATATGGCAGCAGTTTTCCTAATTGACATATCATATCGATCACTAATGAGAGCAGTGTTTGGAAGACTAATGCGCATTTGCGATGAGGAGCTTTCAAGCTTTGATGTCTTAGTTAAAATCATCTTCACTGGTGTCTGAATCACTTTTAGATTCACTAGAAGAATGTTGTTTGATATTGCAGCTTGCAAGTGCCAGCCCGTGGAATCTTGCACTTGCGACAATTCAAAAAGGTTGCTCCTTCAGAACGGGAGTTTTTGGACGACCAATGAACTTCCAGACTTATGTTTATAGGAGGAATAGCACTGACAAACTGTTTAAACAGGAAAGACATACATTTGCCAGCACAGACTGGTGACTTAGCTCCTGGTCCTTCGGCTCATTCATCTGTTCTTCAACCTGCACATGGACACATAGGATATTTCACACAACATTCTTCTAGTGAATCATACACCGGCGAAGATGATTTTTAGCCATCCAAGCTTGAAAGTGTCACTGATAATGGATATATTGAGATCGAAGTGAAATTCACCTTTTTTTTTTTTTTTTTTTTAAGCTATGGGCCTATCAGTATTGTTTTTTTTGTAAAAAATGTAAGTACCTTCTAAGGCCCATTTTTTATTTTAAATCCAGGTGCCTAATTCCAATTCCAATAGACTGGCTACAATACATTTAATTCTTTATGTCATAGTATTCATAACCCAGGGGTAAGCCACTACTCTATAGTTATTCAAAGATCCATTTTGGATGCCCAGCACAATATAGGGACATTAAACTAACAGTTATCAAGGTAAAAAGTGTATTTTCTTGATTTCATTCCTGTTTAGTTTTTATTTTTATCATTGTGGCAGCTGTGATACTCTGGAAGAGGCAAAAGCCCCATTCATTTGATTTCTTTAAAAAAAAATCGTTTAATTTTCAATGGACACAAGTAGAAAACAAAAATTGGACAGCTACAATTAAAAATGTAAAAAATCTAAACAGGATGGGGAGGAAAAGGGAATGAAAAGATGGGGGTATGTAGTAAGATAAAATTACTAAGAGTCTAGGGATAAAATTACTAACCATCAATTTTGGCTCTATTTTAAAAGTGACGTCAACAACGTATATTGACCTCAGATTGTAGTCTAAAAATCCACCCTTTACTATGCATCAGTTTTGATTTTCACTTAAAAAACAATGTCAATACCCGTCAGATATCAAACCCCTATACTGTAGGAGATCTGATGGCAAACTGCTGCGAAGTAGAAACCCTGTACAGATCACGATGATATATGCAGGCTTCATTACTGTAAAATGTGCATCTATGGTTTAAAGAGAACAAGTCCCTTCCTCCCAAATCTATATCCAACCCTAGACCTTTGAGCCTAAGTTGGTATTGGAGAATTGGGGGACAAATTTGGGTTAGGTTCCCTCTATTTTCCAATAACCAGCACTAGGGTACTGACGCTATAACAGGGGGACACACAGTTTGGGGTTCCCCTGCCATAATGACAGGGGTCCCCCTCCCCAAGCACAACCAGTCCTGGGCTCTTCTTCACGATCCCTGGGCTTTGGATGCAGAGGTAATAGTCATGAATAAGTTAAATAATTTTGTTTTTGACTTGTTGCCTACAAGTCCCAGCAAGCCTGCCCCAGCATGATGGCATTTGTCAAACATCAAGTGTCATTATGGGCCTGCTGGCACTTGTAATCCACCGGTAAATAAAAAAATATTCAACAAAAGACATGACACACACATTGTAATCCTTTATTTAAAAAAAACACACCACACTGCCCTCGTTCACCAGTTTATTACCTAAAGTCTGAAGTGGTCACATCCTCTTCGGTCCCTGTTGATAAACAACACTTAGCAAAAAATAATTCTAATATAATTCTCTGCGCTAATTAACATAAATAAAGAAAATATGGCTGAAAATGAATATGTATTTGTACAAAATTGTTTTATATTAAACAGACAATGATATAATATATCAATTTGACTGGTCAAGATGTAAATAAAAAAGAAAAATACATAAACAATAATTAATTAAAAAAAAAAGAAAACTCAAATTATCATATAAATTATAAAAATTGTAAGAAGCAACACGTTTGTACTTCAATATATCTAAAGGAGGTGGATCGTAAGTAATCTGGTAAATACCAGTCTAAAAAATACTCAATAATTGTAGTCCACACCTGTAGTATGACCAAAGTCTCATTCAGATTCAACTTTACTCCATGGTATATCTCTGTATACCACATACATTGGTAGATTGAATAAGTTTCCAAACGGAACCACATGTGGTCATACATTCCGGAGAAACAAAAAGAGAGATATAATAAAATCACTTCTCCGGTAGGAGATGTCAGGCAACAGTTGTGTATGTTGCTAGTGGTAACTGCTCAGGCTGGAAGTGAATGCAGTAGAGGGAGTCAAATTCTCCAACAGGAGGAACAGGAGCCGCGACTACCTTGCAAATGTACTGAGTCCTGTAGATCGCGTCTGCATCCCTGCCTCAACTTCAATGTAGTAGGAGCATCTTACTAAGCTGTGCGGCATCCGTCTCTCCAGGTCTCCTGAGATAATAGCAGCTATCTGACGGTAACAAATCGGGTCCAGAATCCCGGCACTGATGCATTTTGCACTGCTATTTGGGGGTTTGGGGGCTTAGCAAAAAAGAAAAGTTGCTTTACAGAGCCCCACCGCGAGGGACAGGACAATCTCCATAGAAATGACTGGGGAAGCGCTGAATGGTCAAAGCCTGGGAAAAGCTGCAGGGGAACAGGGGGACCCCATTTTTGGAGGTATCACCACTTCAGGGGATATCAATAATGGGTGCAGGGTGTGCGGTGCACACGAGCCCCCGGGTCCAGGGGAGGCCCGCTCCGCACACTCTGCACACATACTTTGTATTACTCCGAAGTCCCGCGTCGGGTCTCCCAGCCCTGTTCAAACGCAGAAAAATGCAGCCGCGGGCATTTTTCGATGGTTTTGCGCATGCGCTTTGAGGAGATTGCCGGGAAAATGGCAGCCGCGCCATTTCCCTGGCAATCTGCACATGCGTAATAGACCCTGGGAACACTCTAGTGCCCAGAGTCTATTGATTCTGTGGCTGCCGGCCAACGAAAGGACCCGTGTTGGGGGATGGACATGGGCCTCTTCCTCTCAAAAGACAGTGTTTGAGGCTGGTTGCCATTATGGCAGAGGGACTCCATGATTTGTGTCCCCCTGCTGTAGCGTCAGCCCCCAGCTGATTCAGCCTAGTGCTGGTTATTGGAAAATAGGAGGAACCCCATGCCATTTTTCTCCATATTTTTCAATACCAGCCTAGGCTTAGAGGTCCGGGCGATTATGGATTTTTGGGGGGATGGGGAGTGGTCCATGCATTTGTTTTCCTACAAATAATTATTTAATAACATTTTACAGTAATGAAGCCTGCACAAATCATAGTGACCTGTGCAGGGCTTCACCCAAACCTGCATGCTATGGGCTAGTTTATTGTTTGGGCAGTTTTAAAATAATGCTTAGAAAATCTCAAGTTTCTATACTGGTTTATGTAAAATAATCTACGCTCATTTGCTTATTTGCATGTTATGATCACTAATGCAGCAATATATACAGGGCTACCATCAGAGATTGTAGGGCCTGGGACTGACAAAATTGGCAGGGCCGCCCTAGCCCCCACCTCAAACCTACTCTGGCTCACAAGAAAAACTTTATTGCGGCGTATGTAGGAGGTGTAGCGAGAGGGCGGCTTGGTGAGAAGTAACACACAAGTCACTTGACTCACTCTATTGTGCTGCAGAAGTAGGGGGGATAGTTAAGGGCTAGCTGGAGACTTTCAGATTGGGAGTCAAACACAAGCAAGTGGCCCTGGCTTTGCTACGTACCCCTGCGTGCCCAGAGGAAGGAAGGGTTGTCCCACTGGGACCTTACCAGCTCTACCGACCTTGGCGGGCACAGAGGGTACCCTCTGCACCAGCCCTTCCCCACAAGGGTCAGCGCTGCTCCACAGCTTGCCAAGCGCTGAATCCTCACTTGCCTCTGGGCAGTAGCTTGACTTTGCCATTTACTTGACTCCCAACTGACTTAACTTGTACAGCAAAGAAGCCGTTATAAAATATATGCCATCATAAAATATATTGACTTATCCTGTCATATATCTGTATGTATGTATGTGCCTTCCCATATATGTTCTGCATTGTGCTCCCTATATGTTCTGCCTCCCCTTCTCTCTATCCCACTGTGCTCCACATCCCGCATTGTGCTTCGATTTCCCTATCCCACACTATTCTAACCGTCCCATACCATGCTCCCCCTTCCCTCATCTCACCCACACCGTGCTCCCCCTTCCCTCATCTCAACCACACCGTGCTCCCCTTCCCTCATCTCACCCACACACCGTGCTCCCCCTTCCCTCATCTCACCCACACCGATCCCCCCTTCCGTCATCTCACCCACTCTGTGCCTCCTCTTCCCTCATCTCAACCACACTGTGCTCCCCCTTCCCTCATGTCACCCACTCTGTGCTCCCCCTTCCTTCATCTCACCCACACTGTGCCCCCCTTCCCTCTCCCACCCACTCTGTGCCCCCCTCATCTCACCCACACTGTCCCCCCTTCACTCATCTCACCCACACTATGCCTCCCTTCCCTCATCTCACCCACACTGGTCCCCTTTTTCCTCATGTCACACACACTGTGCTTCCCCTTTCCTCATCCCACCCACCCTGTGACCCCCTTCCCACATCTCACCCACACTGTGATCCCTCATCTCACCCACACTGTGCCCCCCCCACTTCCCTCATCACATAATGCTGGCTCGTTGGCCTATACTCAAGGCCGGGTCCTGCACGTGTGTGCAGCGTGTTGTTACAGATAGCTGGAGGGAGGACAGATGGCGCCATGTCCTCCGGCCCAGCCAGGCAGCCTCTGGGGGTAGTGGTGGGCAGCCGCAGTGTGTTGGCAGGAGCGGGCCCCAACTGGGCCTGTAACTTTTCAAGGGGATAGTAGTGGGCAGGCCACCCAAATGTGTCCGGCCGCAGCATATACGGCTGCAGCGTAGGTAGGTAGAGTGGGAGGAAGGCCTTGGGCTGGTCCTGTCACTGTCAGTAAGTCAATTTTACAGTGTAGTAGCAGGTGGGTAGGAGTGGGCTCCCCGAGGGTCCAGGCTCGGGACTTCAGTCCCGACAGTCCCCCCGATGGCAGCCATGAATGCATATAGTCCTTGTCCTGCATTGTATTGTACTGTAAGTCACTGGTTTATTGTTCACTTATTTATGTACTTTGTAAGGCTCTGCAGAACACTTGTGGCGCCACATAAATAAAGAATAATAATAATATTGAATAGTTTGTCTGATGTTTTAAAGTGTTCTAAAGTCGGTATTTGTATGTTTTTTTTGTTGGTTTTGCTTTTAGTAAATGGTCGATTTGCAAAGCTGATGCAAAACTACTAAAATACCAATGCCAAGTGCTGAATCCTCACTTGCCTCTGGGCGGTAGCTTGACTTTGCCGTCTACTTGACTCCCAACTGACTTAACTTGTACAGTAAAGAAGCTGTTATAAAATATATGCCATCATAAAATATATTGCCTTATGCTTTCATATATATGTATGTATGTGTCTCCCTCTATATGTTCTGCATTGTGGCCCCTATATGTTCTGCCTCCCCTTCTCTGTATCCCACTGTGCTCCACATCCCGCATTGTGCTTCCCTTTCCCTATCCCACACTATTCTCTCCGTTCCATACCATGCTACCCCGTCCCTCATCCCACTCACACTGCACTCCCCCTTCCATCATCCCTCATATCACCCACACAGTGCTCCCTCTTCCCTCATCTCACCCACACTGTGCTCCCCCTTCCCTCATCTCACCCACACCGTGCTCCCCCTTCCCTCATCTCACCCACACCGTGCTCCCCCTTCCCTCATCTCACCCACACCGTGCTCCCCCTTCCCTCATCTCACCCACACCGTGCTCCCCCTTCCCTCATCTCACCCACACCGTGCTCCCCCTTCCCTCATCTCACCCACACCGTGCTCACCCTTCCCTCATCTCAACCACACCGTGCTCCCCTTTCCCTCATCTCATCCACACTGCGCTCCCCCTTCACTCATCTCACAACACTGTGCTCCCCCTTCCCTCATCTCACCCACAACGATCCCCCCTTCCGTCATCTCACCCACACACCGTGCCCCCCCTTCCATCATCTCACCCACACCAATACCCCCTTCCATCATCTCACCCACACTTTGCCCCCTCTTCCCTCATCTCAACCACACTGTGCCCCCCCTTCCCTCATCCCACTCACACTGTACCCCCCTTCCCTCATCTCATTCACACTGTGCCCCCTTCCCACATCTCACCCACACTGTGCTCCCCCTTAACATGTCACCCACATGGTGCTCCCTTCCCTCATCTCACCCACACTGTGCTCCCCATTCCCTCATCTCACCCACACTGTGCCCCCTTCCCTCATCTCACCCACACTGTGCTCCCCCTTCCCTCATCACACCCACACTGTGCCCCCTTCCCTCATTGTAAGGGCAGTTTCTTCCTTAAAGTCTTCCTTAAAAAGCCAGTGAGCCCAAACTTTAATAAACTATATGGTCCATCATGAAGGTGATTTATTCCATGCATAGGACATGGCAGATTAGGGTTTGACAGTAGAGAGGGATGGAGGATTCACTTGTTTCCAGTAGACATCAAGGGAAGATTTAGCTGCGGCTGATGTATGCTATACTAGTTCATTCATTTAAATAGTTTTAGGGGTATATTTACTAAAGGTCGATTTTAAGTGATTTAAAACCGATTAACATCAATGTTGTGTTTCTGGTGACAAATTTACTAATACTTAAAAAACAAAATAAAAAATTGTTTGTTAGTAAATGTGTAATGTAGCCCCAGAAACACAACATCGATGTTAATCGATTTTGGTCGATTAAAATCAAGCTTTAGTAAACATACTCCTTAGCCTGAAATACATTATTCATTACTTAACTAAATATATATATTTTTCAGTTTCTTTCTATGTAATGTTGAATTCGTCAATAAACCTTTTAATATATTCCTTCCTATAAACCTCTAAGATTCACCTGCCTAGAACCTCTAAGACAAAACCCTGCCTAAAACCTCTAAACAGAACGCTAATTGCGTACGCAGTTTAACCGCATATAAAGACAGGAGTGGAATCTGTGTTTCCAACGCACAAGTATTATTCAGGTAAAAGTACAGTCAGTTACACGCAATCTATACATACACAAGTTAGGCGTAAAAGGAAATAATACAGACCCAAGTACGGTTATACATACGCTGCGTCTCTGGACCCAGAGATAGACTTCTGACTAGATATCCTCAGTTCACCCAAAATTCAGCATGAACTGGCAAACCAGTGTTCGGACACATGTATTTATTCCCCCCCAGACTGAAACAGGACAAAGGGGGAACTTCCTGCTGATCTCATTGGTTCCCAGAGGAGAAGCATATGTAACGACACATTTAATAGGTTATTTCAAATAGACTTTCCCTGCCTCTAACAGCCGGAGTCTTTCTGGTAACGCCTCCTGTAACATTCCATCAACTAAACATTTTGTTGCTTGTAAGTTCTGCGATCCGTAACTTGAGTTTGCATGATGCGATCTCTCCACCGATAACACCGGGATTCTGTAAAAAGCGTACGCATCAGAACGAAACCAAACACACCTTGCTTATCATGTATAATACCTTAGATATCAAAAACCTCTATTTCTTAGCATTTAAACTAACTTAACCAACTTGAATCATACAATTTGATGCTAATGGAACCTTGTGTGCGAATATGTAGTGTGTGAGTATTCGGGGTTTGATATAAGGACGCTAGTTATTAATGGGTGAGATTTAAGTGCATAATTTCTCATACACGAAGTGAATATCCAGCAGTGTGGATGGCTGAGGGTTGTAGTTCTACATGCCCTCTGTCAGCAGGCCCCCACCTGTTGTGTGTTCAAAGGAAAACAAAACCTCTTTTGTTCTCACAGACTCTTGTGTGAAATGCAAATGTATTACCACCTCAAGTTGTGGAATTTGGGGCCATCCTGTCTAGGATTCAGACAAATCCAATTGTGTAGATATTATATTACAATTGCCACAACTATACTTAATCTGCATCCAGGGATTCCCAATTTGTATGTAAAAATACCCATTGTCTCTTCTTATTTACTTTAACTCAGAAAGCTTGTTTTTCCAGTTGCCCTTGGTAGGTTAACAAAAACATTGCCATCTGTTCTTAGCTCCTGAGTTATAACTTGAATTGACGCTGACCACAAAAATGGTGTCTTGCAATCTCATTTCCAAAATGGAGTCTTGCGGCCATTCGCAAGATGGCATCGCCGCGATTAAATTTTAAACTGAACTTGTCTCAGCCAATTATTCAGCTTCGACAGTCCACCCTTTGATAGCAAACAACATGCTATCACAATCTGCTATAAAAATTTATTTTGGGCTTACATTAACATATTATTTAGCGTTATAATGGGATGGCACAAGGTGGTTCTTAATCCATCAACAATGTGTCTCTAGGCGGGGGCATAAAACTACTATTATACGCACACCGCGGATCTTGGGAGATCATGTGACAGATGTGGGGATGCACCAGTCTTATAACAGTAGTTTTGAAGGGGAATTTGAGACTTTACATTGTCTGGGTGCTCTATAAATAACATTTCAATAATATCTTCTATGCATGTCTAAATATTATACATTTAAATGATGGTACTTCCTAGCTCAGGGTTGTAGTGCAGTTCTGTATCTACCTCGGTATACATATTATCATTTCTGACCACCATCATAGTTTCATCCCTTCGTTTCACTCTGTTTTCACATTTTGCACACTTCAACACAATAGGAACACACCGGACGCATATGCCAATTACTATGATGACAATCAGTATAAGGATCAAGAATTTGCCTACGCTGGCGACCACTTCCTGGACCCACTCTCCTAGACCCGAGAACCATTTCACTGGGTTCAGCCATGACACCCATCCTTCTATCTTTTCCCCTGCTTCAGCCACTGATGCGTTATGGTTCTTACGAAATTCCCACTTTAGCTGCAGAATCTCATCCATCTTCTGGTCTATCACCTCCTTAGGGTCGCTGGTATCATTGGTGACATAAGTGCAACACTTTACTCCAAATTGGGTGACTAACATTACGCAATACCCTCCAGTAACAGCAGTTAAATAATTCAACACTAGCCTGTGTTGCACTAGTTCTTTCTTGTACGCTTGCAATTCTCTCCCTGTGTACCTGAATGTGTCATCGTACATCTCGGTGATATTATCTATTAATTTAGCAAGTTCCTGGATATATCTAAAATTTAATATACCCATAGCAATTCTGGTGGGATCCAGGGCGACTAAAACTTGGAAGCCAGTTGTCTCACTGATTAACTGAGCGGCTTTATGCATATCACCAGGTATCATATTTCTCTTGCCTCTGTGTTCATATTGTGTGTGAAGATATGGTGACGGTGTGTTTTTATGTATTCCGAACATTTCAACATGTGTGAGGGTCATAACTTCTGGGACAACTCTTCCCAGATAACACAAACCTTCGGAACTCGGGGAGAGCCATTTATACGCTTTTCTTCCACATATAAAATATACATTATCAGGGAGAATATAAGGAATGGTATGCATCATTATCATTAAACACATTTCTCTTGCAAACAATCCTATCTCAGGCTCTTCCATCTGGTATATGCAAGTTTCTTGTTGTATTATTTTAGCACAATAACCATCTGGTACTTTACCAATCATTTCTTTGGTGGAACTCAATGTATACCGGTACCTAAAATATTTCCCACTTGATTTAATTGAGCATAGCAGATCATAGTTTATGGACTCATTATCAGCTCTTTGTGAGAAGGTCATCGTCTGATTATTCCCCGTCACTTCCCAACCTCCGGGTTTATTGGGGTTGGTTATGTTTAAACACAAAAGTGATTTATCTACTTGAAATTGATAGAGTTTGAAATGAGGCGGTTTGGATGAGAGGAATTTTCCATTCAATGTTTTCCCCTTTTGTAATTCTAAAATTTCCGTGATATTCAGCGGAAATGGCACCAACCCTACATTATGCTGTCCCTGTGGCACATGTGAACACACCCAGCAATCGGTTTGATTTAACACTTTGCCTACCATGCTGTGATAATCCTCTAAAGGATACCCTCCCCAGTACGGGTTATATTTAGGTTGGCACCGTTGAATACAGTTCTCATCAACTAGGGACCCACAAAACTCACAAATACAGGAATCTTCAGACGATAACCCTTCACACCTTCCCCGAGTATCCGGAATGACAGCTCTCTTAACAATAACAGTACTAAGATTGGTCAGACACTCCCCTGATTGGCATTGCACTCCTCCTTTCTCCACTCCATCAGCACTGCCATCAGCTCCTGTTTGCTCAATAGGTCCCCCATCACAGACACTGGGTATTCCCGAACTGACCAGGATGGTGAACACTCTAAAAGAGAATATGAAAATGAACACAGCAGGCCCATCCATGGTCACTACAAGACCTGCAAATTTCTCTCAGTTCAGGTATCTCACTACAACCTTTTCAATCCTCCCGGAACAAGCTCGTGAGTGACAGATCCACACTATCAGCTTTGTCTCCGACCTGTTTCTCCACCGGTTGATTGACCTTTTTACAGTGTGTGGAATGGACCCAGGTATCTCTCTCGGCCACCTTCAAAGATGTAGTACTTGTCAGCAGCACCTGGTACGGACCTTCCCACCGATCAGTCAAACAACCTGAACGTAAGAAATATCGGATCATTACATATTCTCCTGGTTCAACATCATGGCAGTTCATTTCAGGCATATCATGGGACAACAATTTCAGTTTCTGCTGCTGTTGCTTTAACTGCTTACTCATTGATATAAGATACTTCACAGTTACCTCGTTGTTACCCTTTAGATCTTCCTGTGGACTTATAATAAAATGAGGTTGTATACCAAACAATATTTCAAATGGGGACAGATTCAGAGGAAATCTAGGAGTGGTCCTTATACTATGTAGGACCAAAGGTAAAGCTTCTGGCCATCCTAGTCCAGTCTCCGCCATGATTTTACTTAGCTTATTTTTAATAGTCCCGTTCATCCTCTCTACCTTGGCACTGGCTTGCGGTCGGTAGGGGGTGTGAAGTTGGCTATTAATACCCATCAGCTTACACATATTTTGGAAAACATCACCTGTGAAATGGGTACCCCTATCACTTTCGATGATTCTAGGGATACCGTACCTGCATACAAATTCCTGAACTATTTTCTTGGCAGTAAACGCAGCAGTATTAGTGGCTGCTGGGTAGGCCTCAACCCAGTTAGAGAATACATCTGTGCACACTAATACATACTTAAGGTTCCTGCAGGGTGGTAATTGGATGAAATCAATTTGTATCACCTGGAAAGGTCCATCAGTCGGTGGAATGTGGGACGGTTCGGTAGGGATCGCTTTCCCTATGTTCTTTCTCAAGCAGGTCAGACAGGACATTGCTATCTTCTCTGCTTGTGAAGAAAACCCTGGTGCGCACCAGTATGCCCTCACCAACTTGCACATGCCCTGTTTACCCAGATGAGTCAGACCGTGTGCTGCTTCAGCCAGGCTGGGGTAATATGCCTTGGGGGCTACTGGCTTACTATGTCCGTCCCTCCAGAGCCCGGAGGACTCTTGCCCACACCCCTTGGACTTCCATATGGATTTTTCCTGAATTGAACACAAATTTTGCATCTCAATTAATTTCAGCATATCAATGGTTTGGAATGACATAATTGTTTCAATTGGAGAAGGCATTTTTAACCCCGCTGCCCATTTTGCAGCTTCGTCAGCTCTGTTGTTGCCCAGTGACACTGGGTCATCCTCACATGTGTGGGCTTTGCATTTAATTACTGCCACTGCTTTGGGCAGTTGGATTGCTTCTAAGAGATGTTTTATGTGTCGGGAGTGTGCAACTGGTGTGCCTACTGCTGTCATAAAATTTCTCAGACGCCATAGAGCCCCAAAATCGTGCACCACCCTGAACGCGTACCTCGAGTCAGTGTAAATGTTAGCAGATTTGCCTGCTGCCAGTTCACATGCTCTAGTCAGTGCTACTAACTCTGCCACCTGGGCTGAGTGAGGAGGACCGAGAGGTTTAGCTTCCATGATGTCTGTGTCATTTACAACAGCATAACCTGTACATAATTCACCTGTGTCTGTTTGTCTATGACAACTCCCATCCGTATAAAAAGTTACATCCACATTCTCTAAAGGTGTGTCATGTATGTCAGGTCTAGCAGTAAAGGTCTGATTCAGATATGTCATACAATCGTGGGTGTCATCATGTCTGCTGAACTCACCTCCCACCAGCAACTCCTCTCCTTCCACCCTTTGTACATCATGTTGTACATATGGCAGGTATGTTGCTGGATTCAGCGTATTGCAACGTTTAACTGTAATATTTGCAGGAGCGATTAGGGCTAGTTCCCATTTGGTGAACCTAGCCGAGGAGACGTGTCTGGTTTGAGCTGAGTTCAACAGAGCAGATACAGCATGGGGAGTGTAGACAATCATATCATGGCCCAATACTACGTCCTCACTTTTACTCACCAATAAAGCGGTAGCTGCTACACTTCTCAAACAGGTGGGGAGTGATCTTGCTACCGTGTCCAATTGGGCACTGTAGTATGCTACGGGCCTACTGGAATCACCATGTTTTTGTGTAAGGACACCTGCAGCACAACCATCGGCTTCCGTACAATATAAATCAAAAGGTTTTTTATAATCGGGTATTCCCAATGCAGGAGCTTTTGTCAGGCTATCCTTAAGATTAAGAAAAGCCTGTTCTGATTCCTCAGTGTGTGTGACGCGATCGGGCTTTGAGGAAGAGACTAGTTCCTGTAAAGGCAAGGCCAAAATAGAAAAACCTGGGATCCACATTCGGCAATATCCACACATTCCCAAGAAGGTACGAATTTGCTGTTTATTCTGCGGCAGTGTCATGTTTTGTATGGCCTGGATTCTATCATTTGTGAGATGTCGTAACCCCTAGGTTAGGCAATGTCCCAAATATTTTACTCTAGGCTGGCAAGGCTGTAACTTGTCCTTAGCCCCTTTGTGTCCTGTTTGCGAGAGATGAAGTAACAAAGGTTTAGTATCATTCACACATGACATAAATGAGTCAGAACATAGCAATAAATCGTCCACATATTGAATTAGAACTGATCCATTGGCAGGTTGAAAAGCTTGTAAACAGTCATGCAATTCCTGGGAGAAAATACAGGGGCTGTCTATGAAACCTTGGGGCAATCGTGTCCATGTATATTGCACACCTCTGTATGTAAATGCGAATAGGTACTGACAGTCAGGGTGGAGAGGCACAGAGAAGAAAGCAGAACAGAGGTCAATGACAGTGAAATGGGTTGCATTTGGTGGGATCTGCATCAGGATGACAGCTGGATTCGGCACTACAGGGAATTGGCTCTCTACTACCTTATTAACACCTCTAAGGTCTTGCACCAGCCTATAACCCCTCCCACCACTCTTCTTTACTGGAAAGATGGGACTGTTGGCTACACTAGCTGTACGAACTAAAATTCCCTGTTGCAATAATCGCTCGATTATTGGAAACACCCCTAGTTCTACTTCCTGTTTTAGTGGGTACTGGGGAATTTTTGGAGCTTGCCTACCGCTTTTTAAGTGTGTCATTACCGGGCTTACGTCTGCCATTAATCCAGTGTCCTGTCCATCTTTTGTCCAAAGGGAATCTGGAATTTTGGACAACATTTCATCTACTTGTGATGGATTTTCTTTTAAAACTGTAGAGTGGTACATTATCCTTTGTGGGGTGTCTAACATATCCCGCACCTCGTATACCATTCTCTCTGGGATATCTAAATATACACCATCAGGGGTGCAATATATGACACATCCCATTTTACATAACAAGTCTCTGCCCAGCAGGTTAGTAGGAGCCGCGGCAGCCAGAAGAAAAGAATGTCTGGTATGCAACGGCCCAATACTAACTTCTGCGGGTCTGGCTAAAGGATAACGTTCCACTTTACCTGTCACACCCATTGTTGGTATTGTCTCGTTGGTCACCTGTAAATTAACGGGAGATTTCATCACTGACTTGGTCGCCCCTGTGTCTACAAGAAAAGGATATTCAGTACCAGCTACATCAACCATCAAGACCGGTTCTTCCCTAGTACTTCCTGTTAACCTGACTATCTGTAGACTACAGGTATGACCTGACCCCTAGCGTTGGCTACCATTCTCCAATAAAGCATTTACGGCTACAATTGGAGCTGGTGCTTGCTGAATATTTGCTGATCTCTGTGCATATCCCTTATGGGGATATCCAGGTTTCCCTTGGTGTGGGGTCCATACTCTTTTTACTGTGCAGTTTCTACTTAAGTGTCCTGTTTGTTTGCAATTAAAACATGTCCGTGATTCAGGTGAAAGCATGTGTTGTTGTGAAATTTGAGCAGAGGGCAAAGGTGGTGGATATGGGTAAGGATAGGGAGGGTAAGGGTATTGTGGGGGAAAAGAAGTGGGTGGATATCCTGGGACCTGTGGTTGCATTGGGTTAGTGGGATAGAGTTGTGTTTGTTGTTGAGTGGGGTTAGTGAGAGCAACTTGTTCTGGCATGAGTGTGTGTGCAAGTGCAAGCGTGTCTGTTGGCTGTGATGTTAACGTCATTCTCTCCAGAGCTTGTATACTGACAGCCATTAATTTTTCGCTCTGGGTCTCCCTCTTTTTTTAGATGTTTTTGTCATGTTCTATGGCAGACTCTATGAGGTTATCTATTGTAAGTCCCCGCCAGCCAGGCTGTGAGGTCTGAACCCGAGTTTTTAAATTCTCTTTTAACCCATCCATTAATATCGTGACTATCATTCCCCTGTGGTGAATGCTATCTTTAATCTCTTCTATCCCAGTGTACTGGGTGATAGCCTGCAGAGCCCGGTCGCAATATTCTTCTGCAGTTTCACTCTCTTTTTGTTTGATTGTGAAGATTTTGTTCCAGTTAACTACTACTGGAAAATATACACCCAATTGAGTCACAATGCGGGAAATGTTACCTCGCTTTACTTGGTCTGTTAAGGGAACGTCGCCATCCAATACACAGTCCGTGATAAAATTCGTCACGTCGGTATTGTGTGGCAGGCAGGCCCTTAACACCACACGCCAATCTTTATTAGTGGGCTCATGAGAACTACCCAAATTTCTCAAAAATCTTTGACATTTGGCTAGTTCCTTTTTGGGATTGGGGAAATCATTTATGATGGAATTCAGTTCTGCTCTTGTCCATGGACAATGCATTACTACTTCCCTCGTGGGCACTACACCGTTTGCATCTGCATTTCCATTTGGAACAGTTATTGTCCGAATGGGATGCAGACCGGCAGCGTTGCTACCTCTGACCTGGTTACCTGGCTGGGGGTTTAATCTGCTGTGGGCTACGTATGGTATTAACAACTTCCTCAATGGGTGCCGAGTGTATTAACACTTCCCTTGCTGTTACCGATGGAGATGGCGGCACCACCCGTGATTGTGGTGATGCAGCATCTATCATTTGTACAGCATGGGAAATAGCAGACATTACAATAGGCTCATTTTCTACATCATAAACATTTTCTTTATGGTTACTTAAGAGGGGGTACAAATTACTTGTTACATTTTTATTGGTATTTTTGGTAACTGTACTTGAACCTCCATCCACATAAGGTGGGGGAGGTGAGCGTGAACTGCTGGCAATACTCTCCATGACGCTACTTTGCCGCCCGTGCGCGCCAATTTGCGGCTCGCCCGTATTGCAACTCAGCGTCGCGGATGTATTTTCTGGCAATGTGTTCGCAACGCTAGTTTGCGTCGTTTGCAGATTTTTAAGCCAAGCATCCCCTTCATGCTGCCATATTTTTAAACATTCAAAATACTTAATCTTTTTCTCTCGGGATCGCACCATACTGATGTGATCCTGGACATTATCTAACACATTTTTGTCAAAACTACCAATTCTGGGAAACGGTCTAACACTCTTTCTCGTCATATTAAACCATATATCACAATACCTTATTGCATAAGTACCGTACTTAGTATGCATAATACGACGGGCTGATCCAATCGGAGCCTCCATTAGCAGCACATCATTGCTTAACATTTCTACCGTTTGCGTGGCTCCCATTTTGAGACAACTCCTACGCTTTTCAATAAAAATTTAAACTGGTGAAAGACAATCAAGATACTTTCATTACCTGTGAACGATTTAAGTCGGCGGCGCCCACACACCTGGATAAGATTTCGTAAGGCCACTTCCACACCTAGATAAGTTTTGAAACAGGCAACTTCCAGACCCGGATAAGCTTTAGTAAGGTAACTTCCAAACCTATGAGAGTTTGTATGTCGGCCACTCTCACGCACCTCTATACAACAAAGACAACATGTACACCTGCTACTGTGTTTAGAGCGGTAAAGCTGCTTACCGAGAGACTAGGCTAACCCTTGCACCTAGCCCTTAAGGATCATACGGTACCCTTAACTTTAGGGAATAAATTACCCCTACCAACAATACACACACTGTTACACACTTTTTCTCTGCGCAGAAAATAAACGTTTAACCCAGATATTGGTAGATAGAAAAAAAAATGTAAACCTCAATGGCTTTGTTCAAACACGTGGCAGCAGAACCGGAAGTGCGTATACGCTATTGTGCGATCGTCCGCATACACAATTATGCGACTACCACACAAGCGTATAATTACTTTTTTTTAACTGCGTACGCAAAAATGCATTTTAGCTGCGTACGCAAATACTGCAGCACCCCTCTAAACACAAGGTTCTATCAACAGAGGAAAAACAAACTTTTTTTCCCTTGTTGTCCCTGGATTCTAATCAGCGCTTCCTCTACACAATAACCGGCAGTACGCTCCCAGCAATACTGTGGTAATGAAAGACTAATGCGTCTCCCAAAAGGCACCTCCACCCTTTTGCTGAGAGAGGACTGACCGAGTGTTATCGTGTATCAGATAGTGTGATAAACCGATGAGCCCCCACTGTTGAATTCGTCAATAAACCTTTTAATATATTCCTTCCTATAAACCTCTAAGATTCACCTGCCTAGAACCTCTAAGACAAAACCCTGCCTAAAACCTCTAAACAGAACGCTAATTGCGTACGCAGTTTAACCGCAAATAAAGACAGGAGTGGAATCTGTGTTTCCAACGCACAAGTATTATTCAGGTAAAAGTACAGTCAGTTACACGCAATCTATACATACACAAGTTAGGCGTAAAAGGAAATAATACAGACCCAAGTACGGTTATACATACGCTGCGCCTCTGGACCCAGAGATAGACTTCTGACTAGATATCCTCAGTTCACCCAAAATTCAGCATGAACTGGCAAACCAGTGTTCGGACACATGTATTTATTCCCCCCCAGACTGAAACAGGACAAAGGGGGAACTTCCTGCTGATCTCATTGGTTCCCAGAGGAGAAGCATATGTAACAACACATTTAACAGGTTGTTTCAAATAGACTTTCCCTGCCTCTAACAGCCGGAGTCTTTCTGGTAACGCCTCCTGTAACATTCCATCAACTAAACATTTTGTTGCTTGTAAGTTCTGCGATCCGTAACTTGAGTTTGCATGATGCGATCTCTCCACCGATAACACCGGGATTCTGTAAAAAGCGTACGCATCAGAACGAAACCAAACACATCTTGCTTATCATGTATAATACCTTAGATATCAAAAAACTCTATTTCTTAGCATTTAAACTAACTTAACCAACTTGAATCATACAATTTGATGCTAATGGAACCTTGTGTGCGAATATGTAGTGTGTGAGTATTCGGGGTTTGATATAAGGACGCTAGTTATTAATGGGTGAGATTTAAGTGCATAATTTCTCATACACGAAGTGAATATCCAGCAGTGTGGATGGCTGAGGGTTGTAGTTCTACATGCCCTCTGTCAGCAGGCCCCCACCTGTTGTGTGTTCAAAGGAAAACAAAACCTCTTTTGTTCTCACAGACTCTTGTGTGAAATGCAAATGTATTACCACCTCAAGCTGTGGAATTTGGGGCCATCCTGTCTAGGATTCAGACAAATCCAATTGTGTAGATATTATATTACAATTGCCACAACTATACTTTATCTGCATCCAGGGATTCCCAATTTGTATGTAAAAATACCCATTGTCTCTTCTTATTTACTTTAACTCAGAAAGCTTGTTTTTCCAGTTGCCCTTGGTAGGTTAACAAAAACATTGCCATCTGTTCTTAGCTCCTGAGTTATAACTTGAATTGACGCTGACCACAAAAATAGTGTCTTGCGATCTCATTTCCAAAATGGAGTCTTGCGGCCATTCGCAAGATGGCGTCGCCACGATTAAATTTTAAACTGAACTTTTCTCAGCCAATTATTCAGCTTCGACAGTAAATAGCATCTGGAAAGCTGGCTATACATAACACTGCTGACACCTGCTGGAACACCTTACTTGTACAGGGCAAATAAATAAAAACAAATGTGAATTCAGCCAGCAATGGGACATTTCATCCCTTGAAAATTATACTCTGCAATCTTTATGAAGCCTATTTTCACTAATCATTCTAATCTACAATAGGTCTGCCAGAAATAAACAGCACTTTATTAATTTCCAGTATGAGACATGGGCCAGTCCAACTAAATTTGGAAACATAAAAGCCTTTGTAGCCTCAGATACATTCATTATATTGCTTAGTGAACTCACAAAAGCAGATGTTTGCTCATTGTAGTGAAGGTCATGTACAAAAGCATTTTAGCAAAAACAAAGCAATTAGAAAATTGCAGGTTATTGACGTCTTATGGACAGTTTATAAATGTAATTGACTAAATGTCTATAATTTTTTTCAGAAAGTTTTTTTGTGGCAGTTCACAACGTGAATATAAAGATTTAATAGTATAATGGACATTTCATAAATAGATATTGTTAACATTTATAATTATGTTTTTCTATAGTTTCTCTGAGTGCTTTTCTAGTCTCAAGTACTAGAAAAAAGGCATTTGTTATATAAGTTGTTTAGAAATTTTCCACAAAGGTGAGCTTAACTGACATTATAGAGGACGTGTGATGCAGGCAAAAACTGACTGCACTCTCACTACCTCTATCCCTCTAAGCACTGCCTATTTACTCTTTTCATTCTTGAAGTTGTACAAATTTATTTTGTAGGACATAGTTTACACATGGCTAATTACATTATCTTGTCTCATTACTTTAACATTATGTTTAAACTAATACCTAACTGTGCTATACCTATATACTGTTTGCTCAGCCTATGCACTGAACAGTTGGTCCTCATCCAAATTGTTTGTGAACATATGTGGGCAAATTGAACATTGATCCTGTTACTCAGCACTCAAGCTGAGTGCCAGGATTGGCTAGTGTGTGTTAGTGGATTCAATTTATTCTAAGTTTGAGTTATATGTTGTTTTCATTTGTAATATTAAATAAAGCCCAAATTGAGAAATGTATTTTCATTATTTTATATATATATATATATATATATATATATATATATATATTTTTTTTTTTTTTATTTTTTTTTTAAATTTGTGAAACTATACCTTTAATATGTACTGTATAAACAATGAGTTTTGAACAGGATTTTACATATAGACAGAAAATGTTATATTCCCTGTCTTTTAATTAAACATGCTGTACCATTGTAAACTCACATGCTCAGTCATAAATTACATCCAGCCATGCCTATCTCAATTATATTCGCTCTATGATAATACTACTCCATCATCATCAAATTTAGTTCTATTTAAGATTCCTGGTATTAGTTATTATACATTTTATGTTATTTCAGCCACTATTTATTTTATTTTACGCTAATTCTTATTTTTTATTGCATATCTGCTCTCCCTCTTTGAATGAGTATACAGTTCTATGCAAAAGTTTGGCAGCACTGATCACACTGTATGTTAAACTGAATCTGAAAATAAGATAACACAACCTCTGCAGGGTACAAACTTTAACATGACATGCATATTTTAATTACCAAAAAAGTAAAATAAATAGACTGAAATAGTAATTGTGGCATGTGTGAATGTTTGGGCACCCTGTTAGTCATTTCTTAGTGACAGCTCCTTAGTAAAAAAAAAAACCACAACTTCCAAATGTTTGTTATGTAAATGATTTCCCCCCACTCTTCCTTGCAGCACTCTCAGGTCTTCATGCATGCATTGCATATTTTAAATGTCATTAATGCTGGGCCATTGACTTTGTGACTGGTGCCACTGTCCAGGTGTCACTTCCTTAGCACCATGGTTCCCACTTACAGGGTGCTGATCATAGGCATATTTATATTGGGTGCATAATCCTACTTGCCGCTGGGGTTCATTGCTCTCTTTTATCAAAATCGGACAAATTCCAGTGTTTCCACAACTGTATGTCCTGGGTGCCACCAAAACCTCTCCCCACTTGCTGCAAACCTCAGTAATGCCGGTCATGTGACCCAGTATATCCTATCCAAAGGACTTTGGGATAAGGTGCTCTATTTAAACCCCTCTTTTTTACTTCTCTGTGGATTGTGGACCTTTGGCTCCTGGTTTCCCTAGTTACTCCAGTTCAAGTAGGCATTCAACAATCTGGGTATTCTATGGATCTCCTCAGGTTCTTGTGCTCTAGCTCTGTATGCTGTTCCTCTCGCCTCATAATTCCAAGAAGAAGGGCATACAAGAGTATGCTTTGAGTGTCACAGACAGTCACAGAAAATATTGTTGGTATATTTACTCAGGTGCCACAAGACATTTCAGTTGCAATAAGGTGTGGGACACTTCTATGGAAGTTGGGACAGTCACTACACACTTGAAAATAGGTACTAAAACTAAAGTCACAGAAATCCATGATGCACTTTATGTACCAGATATGGGGACAAACCCCATAGCCATAGGTATGCTAGAGCAAAGAGGTTACATACTGTAATCCAGTTACCAAAGGGAAAATGCACTGTATGAAACAAAAGAGGGATTGCAATCACAACAGGTACCCAGTACTATCAATTATATGTACTTAATAGACAGCAGTGTTATGTCACAGTCTATGAAACTGGCACAGAAGGCAAGGGCACCTTGGATATGACAGTGTCTAGAAACTTCAAGATAAGATGATTACAGGAATATCAGTGACTGATACAGGAAAGCCCATATGTGAAAGCTGTATAACAGGCAAGTAAAGTCGTTGTTCATTCCAAAGATCGGCAAGCAGAGCTGAGGTACCCCCGGAATTGGTCGAGTGGATGTTAAATCAACAAGTGGCTATAGATAACATTAATATATGATTTCACAACAGTGTGCTATTGTGTAACCTCCATAAATGCTGCTTAATTGAAGCATTCTACTTTACCAAGATAACTGCCGTTTAATCTTCTGCGCATGTCCGGCACATCTTGTCACTTTGCATGAGCGCCACAGTGGGACACGGATGTATTGCACTTAGCTGTAGAGAACCTGCCACATTATCCTATAATTGGCCTGTGTATATCTGCACATCTACCTTCAAACATCACCAGCTGGTGCTCTGTGTGTTCCGCTCAAGCTCTGCCTCATCCAGATTACTGTGTAAATCTGTGAGTATGGCTGTACTGTACAAGCAACTTCTACTACTCTTCAATAAATCTCACACCTGGTTAAGTACTTGGGCTGCCTAGACAATTTGGACTCCGCTGGTGTTGTTTTTATAACCTACAGTCTACCACCAATAGCACACACATCTCAACATCCCACACCACCACTTTTAACATGTGCTAACTTAGAGGTCTACAACCTATGGGCTCCGAGCAGCAAAGCCCATCCCAACTTGCGGCTGTTTTTGGTGACACTGCTCGGGTGGCTCTTGTGTACGGCTTGTGAGGTGCCTGGATAGGCCCTTGGTGCATCTTAAACTAGTGCCTATTGCCCAACTTCCTGCTTACTGCATCCTCTTCTTTTACCATCATGATGTCACTTGTATGAGGTGAATGGGGCAGGGAGACAAGCCCAAGGCACAGAAGTGCCTTTCTACTGCATTGCATTAATGTTTAAATCAGGGGACTGTGACACCTATTCTAAAACCTAAACTTTCATCTACAGTCAGGTGCATAAATATTGGGACATTGACAGAATTTTCATATTTTGGCCTCTATTCACCACCACAATGGCTTTGAAATGAAACAAACAAGATGTGCTTTAACTTCAGACTTTCAGATTTAATTTGAGGGTAATTACATCCAAATCAGGTGAACGGTGTAGGAATTACAACGGTTTCTATATGTGCCTCCCACTTTTTAAGGGGCCAAAAGTAATGGGACAAACTAAACCAGGGGTCTTCAAACTTGGCCCTCCAGCTGCTGTGGAACTACACATCCCAGCATGCACTGCCACCTTTTTGATATAACAGCATGCTAAAACTATGTGCAGTGCATGCTGGGATGTGTAGTTCCACAGCATCTGGAGGGCCAAGTTTGAAGACCCCTGAACTAATCAATCCTAAATCTAACTTTCACTTTGTAATACTTTGTTGCAAATCCTTTGTAGGCAATTACAGCCTGAAGTCTGGAAAGCATAGACATCACCAGACGCTGGGTTTCAACCCTGGTGATGCTCTGCCAGGCCTCTACTGCAAATGTCTTCAGTTCCTGCTTGTTCTTGGTACATTTTCCCTTCAGTTTTGTCTTCATCAAGTGAAATGCATGCTCAATCGGATTCAGATCAGGGGATTGACTTGGCCATTGCATAACATTCCACTTTTTAGCCTTAAAAACTCTTTGGTTGCTTTTGCAGTATGCTTCGGGTCATTGTCCATCTGCACTGTGAAGCGCCGTCCAATGAGTTCTGAAGCATTTGACTGAATATGAGCATATAATATTGCCTGAAACACTTCAGAATTCATTCTGCTGCTTTTGTCAGCAGTCACATCATCAATAAATACAACGGAACCAGTTCCATTGGCAGCCATACATGCCCATGCCATGACACTACCACCACATGCTTCACTGATGAGGTGGTATGTTTTGGATCATGAGCAGTTCCTTTCCTTCTCCATACTCTTCTCTTCCCATCACTCTGGTACAAGTTGATCTTTGTCTCATCTGTCCATAGGATGTTGTTCCAGAACTGTAATGGCTTTTTTAGATGTTGTTTGGCAAAGTCTAATCTGGTCTTCCTGTTTTTGTGGCTCACCAATGGTTTACATCTTGTGGTGAACCCTCTATATTCACTCTTGTGAAGTCTTCTCTTGATTGTTGACTTTGACACATATACACCTACCTCCTGGAGAGTGTTTTTGATTTGGCCAACTGTTGTGAAGGAGTTTTTCTTCACCAGGCAAATAATTCTTCTGTCATCCACCACAGTTGTTTTCCGTGGTCTTCTGGGTCTTTTGGTGTTGCTGAACTCTCCGGTGCATTCTTTCTTTTTAAGAATGTTCCAAACAATTGATTTGGCCACACCTAATGTTTTTGCTATCTCTCTGATGGGTTTGTTTTGATTTTTCAGCCTAATGATGGCTTGCTTCACTGATAGTGACAGCTCTTTGGATCTCATATTGAGAGTCGACAGCAACTAATTCCAAATGCAAATGTCACACCTAGAATCAACTCCAGACTTTTTACCTGCTTAATTGATAATGAAATAACGAGGGAATAGCCCACACCTGTCCATGAAATAGCTTTTGAGTTGATAGTCCCATTACTTTTGGCCCCTTAAAAAGTGGGAGGCACATATAGAAACCGTTGTAATTCCTACACCGTTCACCTGATTTGGATGTATTTACCCTCAAATTAAATCTGAAAGTCTGAAGTTACAGCACATCTTGTTTGTTTCATTTCAAAGCCATTGTGGTGGTGAATAGAGTCCAAAATATGAAAATTCTGTCAATGTCCCAATATTTATGCACCTGACTGTATGTAACTACTTCACAGCTGATTTTGAGGTATGCTTTTTTAGATCATTGTCTCGCTAACATAAACAGTATCTTTTCAACTTTTATCTCTTCACTAACACTGGGACATTAGCTTCCATTATTTCAATGGATTCTGTTTTCCACCTGGACAGTACATATTTTGCTACTGAACTCTGAAGCACAATAGATGGTTGGCAAGGTGTTCTTTTCTGCAAATGTTTTACATGTTTTTCCCCCTCCAAATATTGTAGCTGTAACCAAAAAATAACATTGTGGTTTCATCAAACCGCAGCATTTTCCTTCAAAAATGTTCTGGCTTAAATACAGTATATGTAATTTTTTGCTGACTTTAGCAATTGACTTTTGTGATGAAGCCATAAAAAATGTTTCCTTCTGACAGCTTCTCCATGGAGACCATTTTTTGTGTGAAAACAATGATGTATTTTGGTTTACAGTAATTCATTTCAAACAAGGCAATAAAGTTTTGAGATCATAAATAAAGGAATAATAAATCATATGTAAGGAGGTCAAAACATTACGACAAGCCACAGTCAATGTTTTATTTATTTTTAATCTATTACATTTTGTAGGTAATATTTTTTCACCTCAGATTTAATGAAACATGGCATTTGATTAGATGTAAGATTTTGCATACAGCTGTGCATACACTTTCTTTTCACCATTGTGCATATTGTATGTGTATTGCCTTTTGTTATGCCACTATATACTGCTTTGTGACCATGCTTACATTTTCTTGGGGGTAAATCGCAGGTAGCATTCCCGCTAGGCTGGTTCAGCGGGGCGCCGCGCCCTGCCTCATTTCTTAAGGGCAGAAAGCACCCTGGCCTCCAGCGCGGCGCCCCGCTGAACAGTCGGCGGGTTCTGTCCCGTGGGTGGGGAAAATGGCATGTCCGTAAGTGCGGGCACGCCCCCAAGAATGAAGAAAAGGGGACGCATCATAAAGACACGCCCCGTTTTCGGTGGCCACGCTCTCTTGTCGGGCACGCGCAGAAGTACCCTTACTCTAGGTCTGGCACCCTGCCTGCCGCTGGACCTAGAGTGAACACTACACAGGTGAAACACCAATTTGGCTCAACACACCATCAGAACAGAAATCGTATCATTTACATGGACACAAATAAAAGTCATGGACTTACTAATATTGGGTTTGTCAAATCGATCAAAATCATACCAAAACTGGAGCTCAATGCACAAAATCAAAACTGGAGCTCAATGCCTGTGAGCGGCGTTTTTGTCTGAAGCACTGCACAGATCAGTGTGATCTGTGCAGGCTTTGGTGTTTAAAGGTTTAAACAAAGGGTTATTTTTTTTTAAAGTGCCTGGGGCTCCCCCGCACCAGCCCCAGACCTCTGAGCTCAGTTCTAAACACTTCGTCATCAAGCAGGTATACGCAGCACGATCGCGTCCACTATCTACACTTGCACCAGACTATGGCTGGCGCAGTGTCCTCTTCTCAACTCCGGCTAAATGTGGCTGCAGCTGCAGTCACTGACATGCCAGTGAGACTCCCATGAAACAGCCTTTTTAACGCACACTTTAGGCGACCTCCCGGAAACCACCTTGGAATGCCCATGGTTTTCTTATAATGCTAGCACCTCTGTATGCAATAGTGGACTCTGTGTACATTCATGGAGCTGTGGCTGGACTCACTGGTCGGTCAGACATGGCTGCTTTAGGTGGGTCGGCATCTAAGTGATGTCACATGTTGTGATGTCACAAAGTGTTCCACTGCACTGCCATGTGTAATAATCATTTATGCCGGTGTTTGATCTGCCAAGTTTCACAGCCCACAGTCAAGAGGACGTGGCCTCAGATAGCCACTGGCAGGCTATTGTACCATGAAAATTTTTTTTGTGTCTACAGCAGCACAGCAGATGCTAGGGTTCTATTTTAATGAGGAGCCTTGAGCTTAAGCTTCCCTTCCCTATTTTTAGTCTGGCCCTGCCAATAATCAAAGCACCTTCATAAACTGCACGATGTACAGTGTTTAGGTAATCTCCATTCACAACATGAAGTTGGCTGAACAACCGTCGGCTGGATCCGACAGGCTTCAAAAAAAACAAACCATCAAGACCGCTTTTCAAACTGTGAACAATCGGTCAGGTCAGATTATTTAATCGCTGATTTGCACCATTTTTGTGCAGTGTATAGCCAGCTTTACACTAAATTTCACAAAACTTAGTAGATTTGGATTCTGATTTTATCAGCTCTGATTGGCACTACCAGGAGCGGAATCCTGGAGTCTAATTCACTGTGGTCTTCACCAGAGGCTTTGGCATACTTGCCTACCCTCCTGAAAATTGTGTGCCGCACCAAGCCTCCCGGAAAGGCAGGCAAGCCTCCTGGCAGCTGCTGACCCCTCCCCCCACGTGGTTATAAGAGAATCCCCCGCAGCACAGGAGGGGGGGGGCGGTGACGTGATTCTAGCCAGGAGGGGCAGCCAGAAAGTCGGCAACCCTGGCTTTGGACAGGTCGCATCCCTAGTGTCATAGGCTGGTAGTGAAATACTTTAGCGACGTTAGCAGCCCAGGGCTAATACATTGAAACAACATACAGTACACATATTTAATCAAATGTAATAATTGTTTCAATTTTTGTAAGTAACTTTTTCTTTTAAGAACTACTGGGATTTTTTACATATAATTGATACATTGATTTTTTATTTATACAGACATTAGTCTTGAGTATTATTATTTTTTTTTTTTATAGATGCCTCATGCTGCTACCAGGCGAAGGATAACTTAATGTGCCGTGATGTTTGTGAACAGGTAAGCACTGATTTTATAGTATTAATTAACTTATTAGGAAATATGTTTGTTTAATAGAACTAGAGGAGATATTTTAGTTTTGTTGTATAATTATTAGTATCTTTATTATATAGAGTCTATATTACAGAGAATATTTAATCATTTACATCATCCCCTCCACCAATGGAGCAAACTATTTGTATTCCGTACTACTGGAACATACAGTATAGACAGATTAATTTTATATAAAAAAGTATCAATAATTGGAAAAACCAATCATCAGTATAGTTATTCCTTCGTGGGGCACTCTTTTGTACATAAATGATTTGTATAATTAAAAATTAGCTTTTAATATATCTCCACGAAAAGAATAGGGATTTGTTGTGCTCATTTATAAAATATCTAATTGAGCTCCCTTAGCAATTGATCTCATGAATTTATAAAAATAGATCTATTATAAGAATTAGCATAAAGTATGTGGTGACTATGCTTGTTTGAATTCATATGCTCATATAGCTCCTGATGGGTACATAATATATTATAATAGCAGGGTCAGGTACAGTTTGTATGGCATATAAAAATTGGAAATAATAATTGGAAATAACTCATAAATTAGAACTGTATGTAATAATAACTACTCGGTCTAGCAATTGGAGTAGAATTTTACGAATTCTACTCCAATTGCCCTTTAGTAACTTTAGGTGAAACTAAAATAATGTGAAAAGGGTGTGAAAACACCCTTTTTCACTTTATTTTAGTAAAAATAATGATAATAAATTGAGCCCTTTTAGCTTTAACAAGGCCTTTATTACTTCATTTTAACTAATATTTTGCTGCTGTTTATCTAGATGATTTTAAGAATCTATTATTAAAAGTTACATTTTAGTAGAAGAAAGAATTCCTATTGAGGTATGTAAAAAGCACGGCAAAATTTTTTTTCCGAAATTGTTAGAAATATTCAATATGATCTTTGAAGAGGGCTGCCTTCCTTTATCCATGTTAGAGGCAATTATTATCGTTCTGCCCAAACCAGGGAAAAATCCCAATCTTTTGGATTCCTACCGTCCTATGTCATTACTTTCCACAGACATAAAGATTTTAGCTACAATCTTGGCTATCCGTTTAAATAAAGTTATAACATCAGTGATACATCAGGACCGGTCTATGTCAGGTATGTCGACCGCAGTTAACATCCATCGGTTATATACTCACTTGCAGATATCCCATGGGGAGGAGTCCTAATCGGTTATAGTGCCATTGGATGCGGGTAAGGCATCGGCTCCGTGGAGTGGCACTTCCTGTGGGAGGTCATGCGTCAATTCGGATTTGTCCCAATATACCGGAAATGGGTACAATCAAGTGCTATTTTTCAGTAGGGACTCAGGGCCTCATTCAGAGGCGGTCGGAGGATGCAAGCGGTCGCTCAGACACTGGGCGGCCACTTGAATCCTGACCGCCCGCCTCTGTTGCGGTCGTTAGGCTGTGGGTTAACACCCACAGCTCTAACGACCGCTCCGGTGATGGTCGCGATGGTCAGAGACCATCGCGACCGTCGGGGCTTACGACGAGACCCTAGGGTAGGGTCTCCCTTGTCATAAGCCCCGGAGAGCTTCTGGCTCTGTCTGAGCCGGAAGCTCTCCACTGACATCACTAGTGATGTCAGTGGGGCCTCCCCCAAACAGTTTGGGCTGCCACCCCCCCGGCCCGCCTTCCAAACGAGGCAAGCTGTCAATCAAAATCGACAGCTTGCCCCCTTTGGATTGAGACCCGCTACGACCGGCGCCGTCGGTCGTAGCGGGTCTCACGCATGCGCACGACGGCGCCGTCGCCGTCGTGCGCATGCTCTGTGGGGGGCCATCGACCCGGTCCGAGCGCATCGGCGCTAACGACCGGGTCTGAATGACCCCCTCAGTTCCTGAACCTCTCATTAACTGTCCTGGGCCATAAGATAAATGGGACTTTAAAATAAAACTTAAGTGCCTTCTTTTCTAAATACTTTATATATATATATATATATATATATATATATATATAATGTATATATTTACATATATAATTGTTTTTCTTCAGCTCCACCCACAGTAACTCCACCCACAGTTCCTGAACCTATTTTTCCAGAAAAATAGCCCTGGGTACAATTATTATACTACAGGCCGAGTGCCAGATTGTTTGTGAATGGTTCTATTTCTCCCCCTTTTTTCACTGGCCCGGGGCACGCACCAGGGGTGCACATTGTCTCCGTCTTTATTTGCTTTGGCGATGGAGCCACTGGCATGTGCAGAATCCTACGGTCTCATTCAGACATTATAGGTGTGCGAGTGGCTGGAAGTGAAGAAAGGGTGGCTTTATATGCTGACGACTTATTATTGTTTTTATCTAATTATGTAATTGGACTACCAGCAGCTCTTCACATCATAGATGTATTTGGAGTTTACTATGGCCTAAAAATTAACTGGGATAAGTCATATATTATTCCACTTAGATGTAGCAACTTGGTTAACCTTTTAGTCTCTCTTCCTCTTTGTTGGGTAGAGTGTTTTATATATTTATGTATTTGGATAACAAACACACCTAGTGATTTTGTTTCCCTTAATATAAACCCTTTTTTAAAATTTATGTTAAGGATAAAATTAGGGTGTGGAGCCGACTCTCCCTTACAGTTATGAGTCGGGTCAATTTAATAAAAAGTCCTTCAACCCAAGCTTTTATACATACTTGTACATTTTCCTGTGTTTTTTCTGCTGGTATATTTAGGAAACAAAATAGTCTCCTTTCTTCACTGGTTTCGTTCTCATATTAGTTTAGATACTTTTACTAGGACTAGATCTGCCAGAGGTCTTGCATTGCAGAATTTTAAATACTATTATTATGCAGCTGAAATGTTACATCTGCCGGGTACTGCCCGTCCTTATTAAAACAAGCAATTCAAATTTGGAGGCAGGTCTCCGGCATGATAGAAGCTCCAGGATTAGACCCTGATACTTCCTTGAGTAGCTTGAGTATATTGACCGAACTGGCTGGTTTACAGTAGTGATGAGCGGTTCGGATTCTGAGGAATCCGAACCGCTCCGAACAGGTGGAATCCGAGTCCACCCGAACGCAAGTTCCCGCCTGACTCGGATTCCACCTCGAGGCCGAACGTCACCTGTCCGGCGTCGGATTCTTGCGAGAGCCGGGTGACGTTCGGCCTCTATAAAAAGGCGCGGCGCCCGGCAGTCGGCGCCATTTCGCATGTGGCGCGTAGTTAGGTAGTGCGCTGTCTGTGCTAGTGTTAGATAGATTAGAGTAGGCAGTATTCTTGCCGCTCTGTGACTTTACTGGGCATAAGCCCTTTGTGTGTGCTCCGTGACTGGGCATAATAAGCCCACTGTGTGTATGTGTACTCACTGTATTATACAAGCTCCGTGACTGACAACTGACAGGGCATAGCCCACTGAGTGTATTATACAAGCTCCGTGACTGGGCTTAGCCCACTGAGTGTATACAAGCTCCGTGACAGGGCATAGCCCACTGAGTGTTTTATACAAGCTCCGCGACAGGGCATAAGCCCACTGAGTGTATACAAGCTCCGTGACAGAGCATAAGCCCACTGTGTCTATTATACAAGCTCTGTGACAGGGCATAAGCCCACTGAGTATTATACAAGCTCCGTGACAGGGCATAGCCCACTGTGTCTATTATACAAGCTCCGTGACAGGGCATAGCCCACTGAGTGTATTATACAAGCTCCGTGACAGGGCATAAGCCCACTGTGTCTATTATACAAGCTCCGTGAAAGGGCATAGCCCACTGTGTGTATACAAGCTCCGTGACAGGGCATAAGCCCACAGTATTATACAAGCTCCGTGACAGGGCATAGCCCACTGTGTCTATTATACAAGCTCCGTGAAAGGGCATAGCCCACTGTGTGTATACAAGCTCCGTGACTCCAGTTCATAGTGATAAAGTAATATGGATCACGAGAATGAACAAGAGGAGAGCAGAAACAACATGTAAATGCTAGCATTGCAGCGGCTGGAAGTCCGTCACTTTCATCTAAAGCTGATACTCAAGGGCGTAGAGGCTTTAAAAACTTAGGGAACCTGAAATCAAAAAATGTAGATTTCACAGGGGTAAAGACAAAAAAAAAACCTCTAAAGATTACTACTATTGCAGAGAAACAGAAAATTGGCAACATGCCATTCACCACACGTAGCGGCAAGGAAAGACTCAGGCTTTGCCCTTTATTTCTGAGTGGTGGTTCTGCAACTGTCAGTGAGGCATCTTGTGCCTCTCGTGATGATAAAAGACCTTTTCAATCAGACTATAGAAGTGTGAAAAAATTTAAAACCATTAAGGCAGTAGAACAAACTGTGTTTTTTGAAACACAAATGTCAGAAATCCCTGAGGAGAGTCTAAGTGGGTCCACGAGTGGCATTTCTATGTGTAAGCCGCCCTCCACAGTTTCTTTTCCATCTGTAGTTGTGGGGATGAGCAGTATTGCCGAGGACATAGAAATTGAGGATGCCACCGTGGAATTGCAAGAGGATGAGAGGAATATATGTGCAGCTGACGCTGGCACTAATGAGGATGTTGAGGATGAGGATATCATTTGTATAAGTCAGGCACCAGTGGAAGCAGCTCTTGGCCAAGATAAGAAGGCCATTGCCATGCCTGGGCATAGAACCAACAAATCCACATCTTTTGTGTGGAATTACTTTTACCCAAACCCTGACAACGTTTATCAAGCCATTTGTAGCCTCTGTGAGACCACAGTTAGTAGAGGTAGGGACGTTAAGCATCTAGGAACCTCTGCGCTATTACATCATCTGCAGCGAGCTCATGACAGGTGTTTGATAACAGAAACTACTGCAAAAAAAATAACAACAAGCAGTCCAGCATTAGCTAGATGCCTTCTCTCTACTAAATCCCAGCACCTGCAATCTCCGCCAACAACACCTTCCTCCTCAATATCCTCAGGAATGATCAGTGGTAGTACAACATCCAATTTGTTAGTGCTAAGTCACGGTGACTCCTCCAATTTCCAGGACACCTCAGAAGAAACTGAATCTTTGAGCGCTAGGCCTGCTGCTGCTGCTGCTGGTGGATCTTCATCCCAGAAGTGGACCAAGAAGACTACTAGTAGTATACCAAAAAAACAATTGACTGTTAAAGAATCTCTTGCAAGGGGAAGCAAGTATGACAGCTCTCACCCTGTCGCACAGCGGATCACTGACGCCATAACAGCTATGCTAATATTAGATCTGCGTCCAATATCCTCAATTAATGCAGTGGGATTTACACAGCTAATTGAGGTCATGTGTCCCCGGTACCAAATTCCATCTCGGATTCATTTTACCCGAAAAGCCATTCCTCGGCTGTACCAGGACGTTAAACAGAATCTAATTATTGGTCTGCAAAATGCTATTGTACCCACTGTCCACTTAACCACAGATATGTGGACAAGCGGTAGTGGACAAACTAAAGATTACATGACTGTGACGGCCCACTGGGTGGGTGAATCGCCTTCAGCAGCAGCAGTATCTAACAAACAACACCAGCTCATTCAGAGGCAGGAAACTCTGTGCATCACCGGATTCAATAAGAGGCATACCGCTGACAACCTCTTAGAAAAACTAAGAGATGTCATAGAAACATGGCTTACCCCACTTGGACTCTCCTCGGGATTTGTGATTTCTGACAATGCTACAAATATAGTGAAAGCATTACAGCTGGGTGAATTCCAACACATCCCCTGTTTTGCTCACACAATAAACTTAGTGGTGCAGGGTTTTTTAAAAAATGACAGGGGCGTGCAGGAGATGCTGTCTGTGGCCCGAAAAATTTCGGGACATTTTCGGCATTCCGCAACAGCGTGCAGGAGAATGCAGCACCTGCAAGAGCAGTTTAATTTGCCCTGCCATCAACTGAAGCAAGAAGTGGATGGAGGAGCAGCAAAAAGCCATCCATAGCTATACGACAAGCCATGACATTGGGAGAGGAGGGGGTATGTACCTTACCCCAGCACAGTGGAGAGTACTTTCTGTCTTGTGCAAGGTGCTCAAACCATTTGAAGTTGCCACTTGTGAAGTGAGTGCTGACACTGCTAGCCTGAGTAAGGTGATTCCCCTGATTTCGCTTTTGGAAAAGCAGCTGGAGAAATTGAAGGATGATATTAAACAAAGTGATTCCGCAAAGTATGCTGGACTGATAGATCAAGTCCTTTGTTCGCTTCGCCAGGATCCACGGGTGGCCAAGATCTTGAAATCTGATCATTATATTTTAGCAACCATTCTTGATCCTAGCTTCAAGTCATATGCTGTGTCTTTCTTTACAACTGACCCAGATCTTAAAAGAACCAAAGCGCTCCTGGTGAGCAAGTTGGCAGCTGAAGTGACACATGGCACTACGATGACGTCTCCTCTTTCGGTTTCTCCAGCAGCAGCCAGAAAAAAATGCACCTTTTCCAAAAGACCCAATGGTGATGCAGATAAGTCAAGTCAACATTTTGACATCTGGTCGGGTCTAAAAGATTTGCCCAACACCAGTGACACCTCTACCGCAACTCCATATAATACGATTACCATCCAAAGAATGGTGGAGGATTATTTTCAGGACACCGTACACGTAGACATGTCACAGAGTCCCTTTGAATATTGGAAGAAAAAAAAGGCAATTTGGAGACCCTTGTATAAACTGGCTTTGCATTATTTAAGCTGCCCACCTTCCAGTGTGTACTCGGAGAGAGTTTTCAGTACAGCCGGGAACCTTGTGAGCGAACGACGAAGGAGGCTACTTCCACAAAATGTAGAAAAAATGATGTTCATTAAAATGAACTGGAAATTTCACGAGGAAAACCTTTCCCACCAATCACGTCACAGTACAGATACTTCTGTAATGGTGGATTCCAGCGGGGATGAACTGATATTGTGTGAGGAATCGGTTGATGTACACACTGATGAGGGTGAGGATGGCAATGATGGTGACATCATGCCACTGTAGACCTGTTGCCTTTAGTAGATTAGAAGATTATTTTGTCGGGCCCAAACAAACCAAGCACTTCAGCCACAAAGTGGCAGTACCTGTCGCTGAAATGCTTCGTTTGTTAAAGTGTGCATGTCCTTTTTAAGATCCAACATAAAGGGTGGGTGGGAGGGCCCAAGGACAATTCCATCTAGCACTACCTTTCATTTCTGCCACTGCTGTGTGGCATAGTTTCATAGATGTGCTTTAAACTGTGGTGTCTGTGCCACTGCGCTGCTGCTCTGATGCTTGGTCACCAGTCAGCTCACTGCAACCTTTGGCCAATAATGGTGAAAACAATAATTTAAGCTGTGAGGTAGTCTAAATTGACTGTAAATGACTGGAAATTAATGTTATTGAGGTAAATAACACTCTAGGAAGAAAAAAAAGCCCAATTTATGTAATTTTAGCTTTTTTTGCCAATTTTGGCAAAAAATCCAAATCCAAATCCAAATCCACAGCCAGTCACCGCAGTTTGACAAATCCAAAGCCGGACGACGAATTAGAACCAAATCCAAATCCGGCAAAAATGGTTCGGCGCACATCCCTAGTTTACAGCCTAACTTAGTCTGGTAGTCTGTGGGCATTTCTACAATAGGTTAGTTGTACGATAACTCAGTTCTTTTCATTTGATCAGCTTAGACAGAAATATTACTTACCATCAGAGTATTTCTATCAATATTTGCAGCTTAGATATGCCTTGTCAACACAGTTTTCAAATTCACCCCATTTTAATTTCTTATTTATTAAAGACATTTTTGCTGACTCTCGGCCTCTGTAAGCTTTTATCATACTCTTATTCGTTTTTACTATCCTTTCACCAACCGAAAATCTACCTAGACTTCAATGTCAGTGGGAAGAGGATTTGGGTCCTATTAAAGATGAGACGGGCTGAGAGGCATTGAAGTCTCCTAAGGTTTCTACAACATCTATTAGATTTCAAGAAATTCAATAGTTTTACATCGTATGTATCTTACTCCGGTTCATTTAGTTAGATATCGATGCTGCTCTACTGATTGATGTCCTAAATGCCACAAAGAGGAGGGGTCATTTAGGCATTTATTGTGGGAGTGTGAATTAGTTTGTTAATTCTGGGAATGGGTTAGTCTGTTTTATTCGAACTGGGAATTCCTAATGTAATACACCAGTAGCATATTGTTTGGGAACGATCAAGGGAAATCTTGTTAATAAAATAGTAAATAGTTTATAATAAATATTTGTGCCTCAGCTAAAGTGTCTATTGCTCGTTTATGGATAGCTTCCGAGGGACCGAAAGTTTGTCTGATTGTCTTTGATTCGCCTTACTGTAAAGCATCAAAGACACGTTTATATAATACGTAAGGTGAAAATTTTATTTAATCAGATTTGGGATAGATACCTGGAGTCCAGATTTGCCTCATCATAAAGAAATAAGGAATATTTCATAGTAGTTTATCTCTAGGCAAACATTTACCAATTATTAGATGTACATAATAGTATATGGCTTTCTTGTGTATTTAAGTTATGATAAGAGCCATTTAATTGTTTTTTGTTTTTGTTTCTTTCATCCTTTCTCTTTCCTTGTTTTTGTATATATAAGTGATGCTATGTATAGGCACAAAATGTATATTGTAAAATGAGACAGCTATTGCATTTTACATGGGAATAGAATTTTTTTTTAATGTCTGCAAGTATATATGTTTTCATGAATTATATATTTTGGTTGTAATTTGGTTGTTTATAATTATTAAGCATATAAAGGTTGTATTTAAATTAGTATATATGTAGTTATTATATATACATACACAATATATATGGTTTAGTAATGATATATAATAAGTTATTCATATTCACTATTATTGCCATTATATAATTAGTTAGTACAATTATACATACTACACCTATAGTTAATATGCTTATAGTTATTATAATTGTAGTAAACACATTTATAATCAATGCACTTCTAATCAGTAAAGTACACTCATATTTACAATCACAATATTTATAGTCATTAAGGTTGTGGCTATTATATTTGAGGCTATTACATTTATAGTTGATGTGTTAGTGGTTTTGTTACCCATAATAACTATATAGATTTTAACCATGGTTAATTTTATTTATTTTGGTTAAGTTAGTTGTAATTAAGAAAAACAAATAAAAAAAATATACTAAAAGTGCACATAATATAGATTTCTTTTTCTCTTTTCTTGTTGTAAAATTATCTGTAATCATCCTCTCATCTTCCAACAGTTAAAACACTTATTACTAAAGGTCAATTTCTGGACTTTTGTGAAATTTTCCATCTAGTTTGCATATCGGAGATTTACTACTTATTTAAAACAGACACAAAACCAGCCAAAAATCCAACTTCAGAACAACAAACAATCAATAATTTGACACATAGAAACTGGAGACTTTAAAAACGGTTGGTTTTTAAAACCGACCAAAGAACTAGCAAAAACTATGGCAATGCTGCCCAAACAGGCGATTTTGGGAGAAGTGGCAGGCGAGTTTTGGAGAAGCACTGCACAGATTACTATGATCTGGACTTCTCAGCAAGAGCTGGTACACGAAAATAGAGGGAAAAATCTGTGTGAGGTCCCCCCTATTTTCCAATAAACAGCATTGGGCTGAACCAGCTAGAAGGCTTATACTACAGCAGGGAGACACACAGCGTGGAGTCCCCCTGCCATAATGTAAAACCAGGGCAGGAAACACTTGTAAAGTGCGGACACCAAAAATAAAATGGATACTACTGAATATTGGGGTGTCCCAGAAGAGTAGGTGACCCTCCAGCATCCCACCCACTTCCAGTTAAAATGGGTGGGAAATGATTCTCTGAGAATCATGTCATATTAACCCCACCCCCTCAGTAATCAACTGCAACTCCCTCCGGGCCATTTCCCAGGGAGTAAAAATTAGAAGTCAATTTAATTTCTGCTAAACTGTATAATCTTGTTGTAAAAACTGAGGCAGGAAAGTGGAAATGACCGGCACTAAAGTATGAAAATATAAGCATTAATTTAGCTGCACATATATAACCACATGAAATAATGAATAATAAGACTGTCCTTAAAAATGTGTGAATTAAAATTGAAAATTCAGTTTTCTTTTTGTTTTTGTAGATTTTGACATCAAAAAGTGAGTCTCAGCAGAAACATTTGCTGCAAAGGGCACCAGATTATTGTCCATCATCAATGGTAAATGGTCTCATTGTTAGTACTGTATTTGTGACGTGAAGAAATTTCTATATTTTTCTGTTGTTGAAGAACTTCCGATAGATTTAATCTTTAACATGTATTCTAACACTGTTTATAATTGGTCTACATCAGGGGCCTGATCCTGAGTCATCTGCATCTGCAGAAGTCCATTGCATGCACCATCAAAGCTTGCACCAACTCTATGCAGGTGCAGTTTCTCTGAGTATGGTGTACTGTGGTAGCGGTTGTGTGTCTTCAGATGCAGCTGATATCAGCGTCTCCTCTGCAACGGCCTAGCCACCCCCTGTTACCATCCAGCAACGTACACTAAAAACCACACTCCTGCATCCAAATTTGTTTTACATCTCGGTGCAGTAACAATTGGGAAACATGCGCATAGGGAAACTGCGTGCATATCGGCTTGGCATGCGGCTCAGAATCAGGCCCCAGATGTCCTGAAACAACTGAGTTCGGATAATAAATTATATGCAGAACACTCTTACATACTGCAAATCATGCTACAAATTTGTTGATATCCGTTTGGCTTCCACAAATACTGCACTTGGTACAATCCAAACTCCTGGTAATTTTACCTTAGGTTCTGTTACCACATGACTTTGAATAAGTAACGCACCTGCAGTTGCTGGTAAAGGCAGAGTACCTTGCAGTTTATCTAGGCAAGTATATTTAACAGTCAGCTGAGCAAAGAGCAATTGGATTTCTTGTACCAATGCAAAGTCTGTTTGTGCAACGGCAGCTACTGGGATTAATCATGCTCGGCCAGATTATTCTGTAATAGACTTTACCACTGATTTGTTGTTTGCATTGTGAATGAATCCCAGTGGCTGGAAGTCACATGAGTTTCAGCAGCTGTGATTAGAGGTATTAATTCTGTACTTCAGTGGACTTTTTGGAGGTAGTACGTAATAACCTGGACTAGAATAAGTACTGGATGTTCAGAACACTTGGAAGCCAAAGGAACATCAACAAACATGGTCAGGGTTAACACAGAAGTTCTGTAAATTGCCATCTTGTAAATTATCGGAGTAATGGACACAACCGTGTCCATTACTCGTGAGCCCAGGTGAGGTGCTGTGTGAGATGTCGTAGTGTTAACATGTGCACTCTGGTAGGTTTTCTGCTTCCATATCCCATGCAGGGGCAGATCTAGACTGTTTTTTTAGGGGGGGCTATTTAATGATTAATTATGACTCCTCCTCTTTCCTCTACTGGCACTTCCCCTTTCTGGTCCCAATGCCTCTCCTTTACAGTTTTTTTTTGTTTATTACAATGTATATGGTTATGTTTTCACTATGTGTGAATACACAGTTTTAGCACCAGCAGCCATCTTCCTGCTCCCCCTTCCCCCAGCCATCTCCCTGCTCCCCCCCCCCTCCCTCGGCCCAAGATCAGCAGAAGCCATGCCCCCTCATCTGTGCAGTGGCAGAGGCAGCAGGGGCTGGCTGGCTACTTTTAGCCTGGCAGACACAAGTAAGTGGCCCTGTTTTTCCACCAGTGCATTGCAATGGGGAAAAGACAAATGATAATAGCCTCTGTAGGTAAGGTTTCCTTAATGTGGGTCTGCTTTAAATAGTCAATGAAATGTATAAAAAAGTGTTATGTCAAAGAGCTATAAACAAGTACTACGACCAGCCCCATCCCAAACCAGAAACCAGAGGCTACCAGATAATGTAGAAAGGTTCACAGTGACAGCCAGATAAGAGAGCATCGCAGAGACTGCCATATAATACAGAGAGGTTCTCAGTGATCGCCAGATCAGAGAGCATCGCAGAGACTGCCATATAATACAGAGAGGCTCGCAGTGACCATCAGATCAGGAAGCGTCGCAGAGATGTGCCATATAATGTAGAGAGGTTGAAGTGACCGTCAGATCAGAGAGCGTCGCAGAGATGTGCCATATAATACAGAGAGGTTTGCAGTGACAGCCAGATCAGGGAGCATCACAGTGACTGCTATATAATGTAGATAGGTTTGAAGTAACCATCAGATCAGAGAGTGTCGCAGAGATGTGCCATATAATACAGAGAGGTTCGCAGTGACAGCCAGATCAGGGAGAGTTGCAGTGATGTGCCATATAATGCAGAGAGGTTGAAGTGACCGTCAGATCAGAGAGCGTCGCAGAGATGTGCCATCTAATACAGAGAGGTTTGAAGTGACCTTCAGATCAGGAAGCGTTGCAGAGACTGCCATATAATACAGAGAGGTTCTCAGTGATCGCCAGACCAGAGAGCATTGCAGAGACTGCCATATAATACAGAGAGGCTTTCAGTGACCGTCAGATCAGGAAGCATTGCAGAGATGTGCCATATAATGCAGAGAGGTTGAAGTGACTGTCAGATCAGAGAGCGTCGCAGAGATGTGCCATATAAATCAGAGAGGTTCGCAGTGACAGGCAGATCAGGGAGCGTCACAGTGACTGTTATATAATTCAGAGAGGTTCGCAGTGACAGGCAGACCAGGGAGCGTTGCAGTGGCTGTTATATAATATAGAGAGGTTTGAAGTGACCGTCAGATCAGTGAGCGTCACAGAGATCTGCCATACACCACTTAGAGGAATGCTAAGGGTGGGTACATTAGGAGTAACAAAGGTGTTAGTAACCCAGTATCCCTTTTAGAGAGTAAAGGGGGTTACACAATGTATATGTTTATGTTTTCACTATGTGTGAATACACAGTTTTAGCACCAGCAGCCATCTCCCTGCTCCCCCTTCCCCCAGCCATCTTCCTGCTCCCCCCTCCCCCAGCCATCTCCCTGTTCCACCCCTCCCTCTGTCCAAGATCAGCAGAAGCCATGCCCCCTCATCTGTGCAGGGGCAGAAGCAGCAGGGGCTGGCTGGCAACTTTTAGCCTGGCAGACAATAATGTAACCCTGGTTGAGGGTTAAACTAAGAACTGTACTTATAAATCTATGTAATATTTATAAATGTACAATTTATGAGGTAAAATATATATATGTATAGTCACAATTCATGATATATGTATTTAATGTATTAACATATCAATTTATGTGGTACTTTTTTATCTCTGTGGTGAGGATGTGCTACAGTTAGATGCACTGGAGGAAAAGGGGCGGAGTAATATTGGTGTTAGTAAATTGGTTCCTGCCAGGAAAAGAGGATCCGGTGAGGGGGAGGATGTAACAGCTGTTAGCAGCAGCCAAGAGTGAGTCTGCTGATCCCTCCCTCCAGTGCCTGCCCTCCTGTGACCCGTGCAGCCAGTGAGCGGTGATGAGCTGCTGGGCGAAGGGGGGCAGAGCCGGAGAGGGAGCCCAGCCAGAGCTGGGGAAGAAGGTGAGACAGCAGTACTCACCCTGTCTGGCAGGAGAGGCGGCGTCACAGCAGGTAGTCCCGGCGGCGGAGAGGAGCGGAGGGACCCGCGCCGATGGGGGCGTTCCCTGCAGGAGGAGGCAGTAGTGCTGTTGCCCGGCGGCGCTTGTTGCGAGCTGAGCCGGCGCACAGCTATGAGCTCAGCTGCTGCAGGGCCATCAATCACCACTGCAATATGCCGCTGATTGGGAGGCGGTCCGGCATGCAGCCAATGAGAGCCAGAGACTGAGAGGCGAGGCAGCTCCAGTGTCAGATGGACGGCATCAGCCGTGCTGGTCAGGCTGTGAGTAATTAATACCTGGCACTCACACAGACACAGATATCCCTAGTGGCAGCAAAGAGGCTCTATAGGGACGGAGGCTTAGATCCCAGGATCATAAGGAGCACTAAAGGATTTATCTACTAGTGGTGCTCTTTACAGTGGTTCTACCACAGCTGTATAATTAAATAGACATTTGTCTAAGAGGAGCAATTAACAAACTTCCTACCAGAGAAACTATAGATATGTACCTTTTAGACTATATCAGAGGAAACCTCTTTTTTTTTTTTTTTTTTATTTAATAGTTTTTATTTATTTTCAAGAAAAAGCAAAAGAAGAACAGAAAACAGAAAACAAAACAAGTACAATAATAAAGTACATCACAATAAACAATCTTGTGTGGCCTCTTACATTAATCATATCCAATAACATAATATAAAGCATACAGGGCATATTACACCACAGATTCACAATTATGGCATACCTCTCGTCTATACATTACATACCTAAACTGAAGCATTTCTACAACCTCCTCATACCAACATGTAATACAATACACATATTCATCCTTTCGGCTGCATTACAATTATTACAAAGAAACTAAGGCCCTCATTCAGAGCCGTACGCTATTTGCGTTCGTTCGTTCAAAAACAAGGGGTGGCTATTCAAATGATCCGTACGCACATTGCAGTCTGTTCACACCTCTAAGTCTGAACGAGCGTGCAAAACATACGCTCGTTTATTTGTTAAAAATGCCCCCTGGCCGCTCGCACCATACGTCATGTCCGCTATTTATTAGATTAATCGAGTACATCGACCAGCGTATGAACTGCTCGCTATTCTTGTGGTTGGTTTTTGCTACCACAAATTTGCGAGCAGTTCTGGCTATAAAATAACCCAGTGACGTGGTCAATGACGCTGCTGTATTAATTATGCACTCCCTTAAAACGCCCGTTTTGACCTTTAAGCACGCCTGCGATCGGATCTCCACTCCCCGTTTTCAAGCACCTTCCCCTGTTACCACCCACATACGCCTCATTCTGTCACTCAAAATAGCAGGCCCTCGCTATATTGCGTACCAACGATTTTCGGCCGCACTGACTGGTTCGCGCATGCGTACTAAAATCCGTACGCATGCGCAGATGTGCAAACATCGCTCGGAACGAGCGTACTGCCGCTAACGAGCGGCTCTGAATGAGGGCCTAAGTACTGTGCACATCTCTATCCCTATTGGTTATACGCACATGATCAAAGCTATTCTCTTCCTGTCTCTTCCCATATGGCGAGTCCAGCCATCTGCCCCAAACATGATAAAATTTCTTCTCAGCCTTCCTGGCTAAATACACAAATTCTCGTGTGTCAAGAACTCATTTACCAGTGCTACCCATTGTCCTATCGTTGGACCCTCAGGGGCCAACCATGTTCTAGCTATGCAAACCTTTGCGAGCATACATAAATTAACAACATATTGTACAAAATGTTTATCTAATGTATCCTCGTCAATAACAGCCAGTGTACATACCATAGGTGTTAGCATATCCCTAGGAACACCAGTGGATGTCAATATACAATTAACCTCTTCCCAAAAAGAACTTATAATAGAGCATGACCATATTAGGTGCCAAAAATTACCATTAGGGGAGTTACATTTTGGGCATTTTGAATCAGATCTACCACCGAATTTAAATAAGCGATCTGGCGTTAGATATATTCTATGTAGCAGGAACAGTTGAATTTGCTGAAACCGAACTGTTGTAGTAGCTACTCTCGGACTACCCAGGGCTGATTTCCACACATCGGCTGGCAATAGTCCAAGTTCAGCTTCCCATTTTTGCCTAATGGATGGTAAATCCTTATCGTGATGCTCTCGCATTAAAGCTGCATACATAGCAGACACTAAGTGCCTTGGTTCAGCACCCAGTAATAAAATTTTTACAGGGGAATCCCTGATCATTGGGGGGGCATCCACAAATTGTGCATCTATAGCATGACAAAGCTGGAGATATCTATAAAAATATTGTTTTGGAACATTAAACTCATTTTGCAACTGTTCAAATGTCTTAAACACCCCAGACGCATATAGTTGTCCAAGTGTGTTCACCCGCCATTTCCCCCAGACCCTGTCTACCTGCAGCGAGGCAAGCTCCTCAAGTCCCTTGGTATTAAGTAAGGGAGTATCAGGATCCCATCCCTGGCCCTGGGAAATCTGCCTGACCTGCCTCCAAATCAAGACTGCCTGCCTAACCAATGGAGCTCTAACACCCCTCAGGTTGCCACTAAGTAGTATTTGGAGTGGAGTATGTCCCCGGGATTACTGTCCCACCAGAAGAGTCGGTAATCCATCCGCCTCCATACCCTGTATCCATATCCACAATTGCGCCAATAGCGTTGCATAATAATAAAACTTAAAATGGGGTAACGCCAGTCCCCCAGCATCCCGTGACCTAGTAAGTGTATTCAATTGAATACGGGCTCTACGGTTAACCCAAATCAAAGAGGATAACAATCCATCTATTTGTCTGAACACACTCTGAGGGAGGTATATTGGGGAGTGTTGCAACGCATAAAGGAGTTTTGGTTGTAAAGCCATTTTTACAAGGTTTACTCTGCCAGTGAGTGTTAATGGCAGTTTTCCCCATGTAGCCACCTGGGATCTTAAATATTCTATTTGCGGCTTAATATTTAATGGCATATAACTATGAGGATCATTAGTTATCCATATACCTAGATATTTGAACGAGTCTACACATCTTAATGGGAGGGATATAAGCGGAACAACAGGGCACGCTCCTCTAATGGGGAGTATACATGATTTGTCCCAATTTATCGACAGACTCGAATACTTTCCAAAGGAGTTAATAATTGCAAGGGCATTAGGCATGGAAGTGTCGTATTCTGAGATAAAGAGCAGGATATTGTCAGCATATAATGCTATTTTATCTGATCTGTTTCCCATGGAAAATCCATGAACAGCAGGACTAGCCCTAATCAAACAGGCCAAAGACTCAATGGCCATAGCAAATAGAATGGGTGACAAGGGGCAGCCCTGCCGTGTACCCCTCGAAAGAGGGAAAGAGGATGAGATAAAACCATTAACTGATACCCTAGCCACAGGCGCCGAGTATAGCAATTTAACCCATTTAATGAAGCCAGAGCCTATCCCAAAGCCTCTCATTGTCTCCCACAAGAAAGGCCACTCCACAGAGTCAAACGCCTTAGCGGCATCTAATGACACAATTATTTTAGAAGAGGGATCCTCATGTGAAATCTGCAGTTGGGTAAAAAGGCGTTGAAGATTAAGCGAAGTTGATTTTTCTGGCATAAATCCAATCTGGTCTGGATGTATCAACTGGGAAATCACTTGATTTAACCTAATGGCCAGGACTTTAGCAAGGATTTTAATGTCTGTAGGGAGGAGAGAAATAGGCCGGTATGACCGTCTGTTTAGGGTCTTTTCCCGGCTTTGGTAACACTATTATAAGGGCTTCTGACATGGATTGAGGGAGAGACTTACATTCATACAATTGATTAAATAGCTCGAGTAGGCGAGGCACATAAAACTGGCTATGTTTTTTATATAATTCCAAAGGAATCCCGTCTAACCCCCGGGGCCTTGCCGTTTTGGAAGGATCTTATAGCTATGCCAATTTCCTCCGCAGTCAAAGGGGAATCCAGGAAAACTTTTGCCTCAGGGGACAGTTGAGGTAAAACTATATCTGTAAAATAATGTTGCATTTCCTCATTACTATATGACATGCCCGAACTGTAGAGCCGCTGATAATACCTAACAAACTCCTGTGTAATATCTGGTGTTTGATCATAGGTTATGCCCCTTGGACCCACAATCTCTACTACAGTTATAGAAGGACGTTCTAATCTTGCTAAATTGGCCAAATAACTACCAGGTCTATCACCTGTTGCATATCTAGAATGTGAGTTGAATAAAAATTTATATCGAGTCTTATCTGTCAAACAATCATTCCATGCCCTCTGCGCAGACAGCCATGCATCCTTGGATGATTCTAATCCATCAGCTAGGTAAGTGAGCTCCAGTGATTGGCAGGAAGCCTGCAACTCCAATTCCTTTTTTTGTAAAAATGACCTTAAATCAGCAACACGTTTAATCAAAGTCCCCCTAAGGAAAGACTTAAAAGTATCCCATACTACCTGAACTGGGGCCGTACCACCATTAATTTCAAAATATTCCTTCCACATTTCTTCCAAATCAGAGCCCACCCCCATATGGGTCAACCAAAATGAATTAAGTTTCCAAAATGATTGGCCCCTTTGACATCCCAGATCTAGGCTAAGTGTCAATGGAGAATGGTCTGAGATTCCCCTGGTCTCATAGCACACAGATTTAATTCTAGGCAACATATCCCGCGTGAGGAGTGCCAGGTCAATCCGGGAGAACGTGAGATGAGAGTGTGAAAAACAGAAAAACTGTTTTACAGTAGGGTATTTTTTCCTCCACGCATCGACCAAACCCAACCCAGCCACATATGACAAAAACCTGTTGCCTTGTGGTGAAGGACTTTTCTGAGTCGTACCCCTTCTATCCAGAGCCTGGTCCAAAACATTATTGAAATCCCCAACACATATTGTAGATGTTCCCGGGGACAAGGCCATAAACTCAGCTACTTTTTTTTAAAACTGGCGAAGAGTAAGGAGGCGGTATGTATAATGCCAACAATAAAAGTAATAGATTATTTATCCTACATTTCAAAAAGATATAACGACCACCTGGGTCAGTCTGCACCATCTCCAATACAAAAGGGACCGATTTGCGGACAAGAATGGAGACCCCCCTGGAGGCAGAAGTGTGTGATGCGTGATAAGCCCAACCCACCCATGGTTTTTTAAGGGACAACAGTTTCCCGCCTACCAGGTGTGTCTCCATAAGACAGACTATATCTGCTCCATATTGTTTAAGCTGTCGTAACACTAGGGAACGTTTTATTTTATCATTAAGACCCCGTACGTTCCAAGTGATAACATTAATATTAGCTTGCGTCATAACGTTCCAGCCAAGATATCATCTCCTCCCAAAATATACATCCAAAGGGCAGCACTGTATAAACCTACAATATAAGCACACCCTGCGCTATCTAGACATTGGAATCTAAACATATAATGTTGCAATAGATAATATTTTGAGACCACACAAAGTTTTTAAAAAAAAAAAGAAAAAATGTAATAAAATAATAAAACTACAACCCTTACCCCTTCCGTCCCCCCTCCCTGTATACCCAACCCCAACTGCGGCATACCTATTCCCATACCCCTCCCTCACAGATAACCAACAGAGAAAATAAGCTCACCAGGTGAACATATAACAATTTATCCCGTAAAAAAGGGTGAGGCAAAGTATATAATGACCTCTAAACACAGGGAACCCTCCAGTGTTGCACACCCCGGGAACAGAGAAATAAGAACAAAATACTGTCCTGACCCAAAAATAGAATACTAACAGGTTAGGAAGCATAAAAAAACTGTACAAATATTTAAAGAAATAGTTGTGATGCCAATCCGCACCATCCCACAGCCACTAAGATGACCATATACTTAATCACAGAAATAAAATATGGCAATATATTGACAAAATGTACAAAACATCTGAAATAACATTTCTAGATCAATATTCGTAAGACCTAAAAAAAAGAAAGGAGAACATTTGACCATGTTGACAGTCACATATTTAGCATAGTTATGTGTTACGCAAATCAGGATCACCGAACTTGATCAGTCATTAACTAGCGGCCTCCTGGCCAGGGCACGACGATCCAACCACACAGCAGCCTCCCTTGGGGTGAAAAAGAATTTTGTTTCACCATCCGCTACCACACGTAATTTAGATGGAAACAGCATGGCGTATGGGAGGTTGAGATCACGCAGGCGACGCTTGACTGGGAGAAACTGTGCCCTCTCCTTTTGAACTTCCACAGAGAAATCAGGGAACACCAAAATCCGGGAGCCATTATGTTCTATTGGACCTTTAGTGCAAGCCAGCTTTATCACAGCATAACGATCCTGATAGTGAAGGAATCTGGCAATAAAAGTACGCGGAGGGGCTCCAGGAGGCAACGCTCTGGTCGGCACATGGTGAGCCCGTTCTACTGCAAAGTGTGAAGTAAAAGCCTCCTGGCCATATGTTTCCAGCAGCCATTTTTCCAGAAATTCCTCCGGATTCGAGCCCTCCTCTTTTTCCGGTAGCCCCACATATCTGACGTTGTTACGCCGGAGGCGCCCCTCCATATCCGACAGCTACTTATGCACCGTAGCCATCTGAGAATCCAAAGCAGCCACTTTCTCTTTTAACGGGGATACTGTATCCTCAAGCATAGAAGTACGTGTTTCCACCTCTCCCACTCTCTCCCGGACTCGTTGCACATCATGATGGATTATAGATAGATCAGACTGCACTTTGCCAATCTTGTCAGCGAGCCTTTTCTCACTGGCCGTGACTGCATCTAGCACACTCTGCAAGGTAGCTACAGAGGAGTCCTACGGTACAGTATCGGCAAAAGGAGACGCAGGAGGAGAACAGACATCCCGTTCATCTCAGGGCGGCGGCTGCGGCGTTGATGAGCGAGAATAACGCTCCAGCTTCGCTGCTGCAGCAGCATGATAAGTTTTCCCCATAATAAATAGGTGAGGCAGTATAGTAGTGTAAAATAGATAAATATCAGTATCAGCAGCACCAAGCACTATGGGCCTGATTCAGACCCACTTGCGAGCGGCTGTCCGCTCGCAAGTGGGTCGATGTTATGGACTGAGCATGCGCACGACGGAGGGAGCTCCGTCGTGCGAATGCGCCAGACGCGACGAGCGAAGGAAAGTCCTTCGCTCGTTGTGTCCGATCAAAGGGGGCGTGCTGTCAATGTTGATTGACAGCACGCCCCCTTTGGTGGGCGTGCCGGGGGCGTGCCTCCCTGACGGGGGCGTTCCCACGGGAACGCCTCCCGTCAGAAGCCAGCCCACTGACATCACAAAGTGATGTCAGTGGGAGTGATTTTGGCTCTGATAGAGCCAAAATCACTCCGGAGCTTGCGGTTGAAAACCTCAACCGCAGGCTCCGGCTCGCAAATTCGATGGTCGCGATGGTCTCGACCATCGCAACCATCACAATGCACGCTCGTATAGCCTGTGGGTGGTGACCCACAGCTATACGAGCGTCCAGGAGGACGCTCCATGAAAATGGAGCCCGGCCCTCATTCAGAGCGTGCGCTCTGCTCAGAGCGTACGGCTCTGAATGAGGGCCTATATTTGTATTAGGAGAAGCCACAGACTCAGTACACAGCCCAGCAAACAAAATGGCGACCAGCAGCACATCCAGCCCTCAGGATAGAAAGGCACCCATGCAGGAGATCAAGACAGCAGGCAGGGGCATCCAGTAGCAGGTAAGGCAGGGTGTCAAAGCCAGCCAGTAGGGAGAGTCCAGCGAGGCTGTATGCGGCAGCGTTTATAGCAGCACCGCACAAAGACACGGAGCCCGCCGGCGTCCCAGGTGACCCGCCGCGGCTATCAGACCCGACAGGAAGTCTGCCTCTAAGTAGGCTCAGGAGGCTGCGAATTGCTCCCAAACCCAGTGCAGCAGGTTCTCCAGGACCTCCGACTTCTGCCCAGTGCATTCTATCCCCAGGGCGTTGGAAACAGGAGGTGTTACAGGATAGTTACACTGGAGAGCTCACACCTGCGCGTGCTACTCCATAGACGCCGTGGCCACGCCCCCAGGAAACCTCTAATTACATTCTGTAGAGTTAATCCAGGGTCTGAAACAGTACCTGAATACAGTGTAACTTGAGTCAGAGGAATCTCAGAGACAGTTGCACTATAACCACGTATTGAGTATTACTACAGTATATTGGGAACAGCAAAAGCTACAGTGTAAAAGTGGATATTTAGGAGAGTAATTGCTCATTATTTTAGCAGACTATTACAAAGTTTCCAATTAAATTCTACAGCCACAAGAGGAGTACAAATCTTATACTTGTTCTCTGGCTTTTACATGAATAATCCCACAGGATATTATATACTGACATTGTAAGAGTTTATTTTTATGCCAGGCATCAGCATAGATACTTGCATGAACTTTACTCTAATTTAACCTGGAATATACAAATACTAATTTGTGGTACAACCATAACATCATTTGCATCAAGAGGAAGTCCCATAACTAGGTTAAAGGACCATTGGACTAATACCAGGGACAGTATCTGTGATTTATGAACTTTAAATATTTATATCCTTAGTCCTTAGGATTGTAATACTTTATTGCTTAGACGTTTAGGATATTAGGTGTCATATTCAAGGTAGTAGTATAAGCATTGTAAATTGTAATAATATTGTTACTGCGTTGTCATTAATGTTATCTCAAATGTAAAGTGAATGCCTATGTATGGGAACAACTTTCATTTAAGTTCTTCATAAAAGTAATATATGACAAGCCAACTATCTGTATGTTTACTTACCTGGAGTGATTACAGTGGGTGATCCATTACTGTGGAATCTATGGAAGGAAAAGACATTGGTGGTAAATGTGAAGTGAAATGATACAGTATTGTATTGTGATTACACATTATCTATACACCACACTATATATTTTAACCATTGGGTTTTCCCAAGTAGACCCACATAAACCATAAGTAGGGTGGTGGCACTGACATTGGGGATGTACACCACTTAGAGGAATGCTAAGGGTGGGTACAGTAGGAGTAACAAAGGTGTTAGTAACCCAATATCCCTTTTAGAGAGTAAAGGGGGGTTACACAATTTATATGTTTATGTTTTCACTATGTGTGAATACACCGTTTTAGCACCAGTAGCCATCTCCCTGCTCCCCCTCCCCCAACCATCTTCCTGCTCCCCCTTTCCCCAACCATCTTCATGCTCCCCCTTCCCCCAGCCATCTCCCTGCTCCCCCCCCTCCCTCTGCCCAAGATCAGCAGAAGCCACGCCCCCTCGTCTGTGCAGGGGGAGAAGCAGCAGGGGCTGGCTGGCAACTTTTAGCCTGGCAGATACAAGTAAGTGGCCTGGTTTCTCCACCAGTGCATTGCAATGGGGAAAAGACACATGATAATAGCCTCTGTAGGTAAGGTTTGCTTAATGTGGGTCTGCTTTAAATAGTCAATGAAATGTATAAAAAAGTGTTATGTCAAAGAGCTATAAACAAGTACTACGACCTGCCCCATCCCAAACCAGAAACCAGAGGCTACCAGATTATGTAGAAAGGTTCAGATCAGGAAGCGTCGCAGAGACTGCCATATAATACAGAGAGGTTCTCAGTGATCGCCAGATCAGAGAGCATCGCAGAGATGTGCCATATAATTCAGAGAGGTTCTCAGTGACAGCCAGATCAGGGAGCATCACAGTGACTGCTATATAATGTAGATAGGTTTGAAGTAACCATCAGATCAGAGAGTGTTGCAGAGATGTGCAATATAATACAGAGAGGTTCGCAGTGACAGCCAGATCAGGGAGCGTTGCAGTGATGTGCTATATAATGTAGAGAGGTTTTATGTGACCGTCAGATCAGAGAGCGTCACAGAGATGTGCCATATAATACAGAGAGGTTTGCAGTGACCATCAGATCAGGAAAAGTCGCAGAGACTGCCATATAATGCAGAGAGGTTGAAGTGATCACCAGACCAGAGAGCATTGCAGAGACTGCCACAAATTCTCGCAGTGACCGTCAGATCAGGAAGTGTCGCAGAGATGTGCCATATAATTCAGAAAGGTTCGCAGTGACAGGCAGATCAGGGAGCATCACAGTGACTGTTATATAATGTAGAGAGGTTTGAAGTGACCGTCAGATCAGAGAGCGTTGCAGAGATGTGCCATATAATTCAGAGAGGTTCGCAGTGACAGTCAGATCAGGGCGCATCACAGTGACTGCCCTATAATGCAGAGCGGTGCGCAGTGACTGCCAGAGCAGGGAGCGTCACAATGGGTTCCAGATAATGCCAGATAACTCAGTAATCGCCAAATAATGCAGAGACCATCAGTGACCCACATATAACACAGATATTATGACTGTACCCTTCACACACAATAATAATACCCCCACATACACACACATTATTACACCACCCTCAGCACCTACAGTATTACAACCCCCTCCCCCCAAAATAAAAACAACTACACCCCCCATTGTATAGGTATTCCAACCCCCCTACTCCATCTCAAATATCATATCAAATACCTGGTACATACCTGTCTGGAAGGCTGTTCTGTCCCTGGTCCCTGCGGAGCTCCAGGGTATAGGAAGAGATGACACATACAGGTAGTCTAGGGAAGTGGCAGTGACTCGGGGTGAGGGGGTGGGGTCTTCGGCAGGGACAGGAGAAGATAGATTAATATAGTTAGACATGGTAGGAGAGGGGACGGGATCTCCCGGTGAGGGGACGGGATCTTAGCCATGGACAGGAAGGAGCCCGAAGGAAGGGACAGACACAGAGAGGAAGGTAGTGTAAGTGTACCAGTATAGCCCCTGCAGCAGAGCGGTCACGGAAGGAGGGCTGCTCAGTGTGCAGCCACAAGCTGCATAGATGTGACAGGCAGCCGGGTAAAAGGCAGAGAATGCTGCCAAGCCGCTCTGATGCTTCTATAGTCAGAGCTACTGAGAGCACTATTTGCCTTTCACCTGGCCATCAGTCCTGCATGTGTAGCAGGCTGCGGGGAGCCGGCTCTGCTCTCTCCCTCCTCGGCTCCACGATGACCAGACGGGAAGCGCATTACACAGGCTTCGATCACAGCACAGACTGAGCACAGCCTGCTCAGCTCAGTTCATGATGTGGTCTGTGCTAGGGGGGACGATCGCTCCAATCGCCCCCCCCACCACTGATCCCATGGAATCTAAAGAACGCTGCACTGACCTGCTCGACATGCATCTGGTACCTACTGCTTTGTGGATGTGATTTGAGCTGGTGTCACTTGTTTGTTACCAAGGCCAATTCTGGCCAGATGCCGGTAGTCCCGATCATTAAGCATCCGTGGTCAGCCACTGTGCTATCCACGCTGGGTGGTAATGCCTTCCGTGAGGTATTCCCGGTGCACACATGACACTGCAGATCGAGGAATGTTGAATGTCCGCACAAGTTCTGCTAACCCATGACTTTTGGCATTTCAGTGAGTAGACATAGATAGATAGGTAGATAGTACCCAAACCTCTAAACCCTATTCCTAATACTATAACCCAAACCCCTATACCAACCTGTGATAAAAATCAGTTGCTAAAAAACTAAAATATAATGTGAAAAAAACATTTTACACACATTGTGAATGATATTTCTTCTGTGAATACCCGAACGTACATAGAAAATATATCTATAAATATTGAAACTTGTGTGGTTAGTTCCACAATATTATTACCTGTATAATGTTCCACTAAGTACTTCTCAGTCATCTTATTATTCATTCACCATAGATCCAGATCAAGTTATTTCTTATAGGCTCGATTTATAAAGAAATAGTAAGATTTATAGACCTCATACTCAAAAATCTTAATAAATGTATGCATATGTAAAATAATGCATCATAGGTATCTAGCTAATTCAATATCCATAATTTGTCTAGTTATTGTATACGTTCTCCTTGGTTATAATCCCCTCCTAGGGTAATACAGTGGAGAATTTTGTCCATATTAATGTAATAGTGTTATCCAATGATTGGTATTCCGTTTTGTATTTTAGAAATTCAATGGCTATACAATCACTATCTAGTTCAAACGGTGACAATATTATCATTTTTATTTTTGTAGAGTCCTTCTTAAAGAGTCCCTACCTCATTAATAGGGTAAAGGCTGACACTTCAAGATTCAAATGGAATATTCAGTCTGGGAACTATGTTGATTGATAGTTTTAGATCCCCTCCAGATTGGTAATGATTATGGAGCTCTGATGCCTGCATTTATGATGCTTTGTCCAGGGATCTTACAGAAATGATACATAACTGTTGTTCTCATTGAGGGCCTAACTCAGACCCGCTCGCGAGCGTAGGACGCTCGCAAGCGGGTCGATAGTGCCCTAATGCGCATGCGCACGACAGAGGGAGCTCCGTCGTGCGCATGCGTGAGACCCGCATAGCGACAGCCAAGCTGTCGCTCCGGGTCTCGCACCAAAGAGCGTGCTGTCAGATTTATTTGAGTAATAAGAAGGAGGTCACACAGTGAGGATATTCTATTATTTTATTTCACAATTTTAAATTTTTGTCACATTTATTCCCACTTTTTTCTAATTTTTAACCTTTATTTCGCTGGTCATGTCTCATAATGGGACATTTTAGTGTATACCTAATAAAGATTGATTTTTTATCTTAATAATTGTTATTATACGCCATGCAATAGATACATTTCTTTTCCTTTTTTGTAATTCCTGCAAACAATTATATTCTGTCATTTGGCAGCACCCCCTAATCAATAAACAATTTGGGGTTCTCTATTATTGATGTGTGCAGATGTCTCTATCCCTTTGTGTTCTTATAATTACTTAATGACTGTTATTTCAGTCTTCTAAACACATATAGCACAATTATAGTGATAATTAATTTAAATAGTACAATTTTTACAATAACCATCAATCAAATCTTTATATATAAGATTAATTAAAATCATATTGTAATCAGATTGCATTTTACCTCAACATGACATCATTCAGTCTCAGCAAAGCCATGGAAGATAGACATAACAAACTTAAAAGTACCACAGAGTCTTTATTTAGTAGTAATCCAGATGGGCAAGAGCCAGTATTAAAATCAGCCCTAATGAGACAGGGTAAAACCTGGTGGAATAAGACTACTTTCGATAATTACCTAAAAAATTACCTAATACCAAGAGGTTTGTGATTGAAATTATTTCCTATGTTTGAACTAGCTAACAATGATTTAAAACGGGAATGGGAGAACACATTAACCCAATGTTCAAAACATCTAATTAGAATATTAATCAAAACAACGATGAAGTTATATTAAACAACACAACACAAGTAATATCAGAATTGGGAGAAAAACTCAAACCCTTTGAATCCTTGGATAATTTCCAGCAGAGATAAGAGAAATACAAAATGAGGAAGAGATAATTGATAGGAAACATAGAAAACTTCAAAGAGACAGAGACAACTACTCTCAGTATATGGTATATAAATGGAATACACAATCACATCGTAAAAGCGATAAGAACTCTCATAATTATACAACATCAGAGATAGATTCCTCAGAAGGAAAGAATTCCAGTGGTCTGTCCCTGGTCAAAAACTACAGGAGGAAAAGAGCTCCTAGATTGGAGGGAGGAACCAAGAGAACAAAAGAGATATCGGAAACAACAATAGCTAGGATATCTAATCCTAAGGATCTAAATGATTCACTAAGGATCATCATTCTTTCAGATAAGTCTCTAAGTGATGATCAAATTAAAATTTTAAACAAAGGACTCTCATTCTCCCCAAGAGTTTCACAGATTTGAATCTGAAAAAGATCTGCACCTCTTCATTAGAAAAAATATTTTGAAGAAATTCTTCTTAAACCAAAGCCATAAAAAAGAACAATATAAGACATCCAATTATGATAGTATCACACTTCAATCAGAGGATATAGCAATGGTACAACTACTGGAAGACCTAGAACAAGAAAATTATTTATTAGATTCAAAGGGAAAAATATAATTTCTGTCCAGATAGTAAAATATGTCCAGCTGCCCAGGTATACCAACAACTAGTCTCTGAGGATCTGGATAAACTGTTCAGTCAGAAAAAAACTTTTATGGATAACTTCACAAGAGGGGAAACGAAGGCATTAGAAGAGATCTCCAAATGGCATAATATAATTGTGTAGACCTCTGATAAGGGGGGAAATATTGTTCTGTAACCAAGACTATTGTACGTTGAAGAGCTGAACAGACAACTGAATGACAGTAGTTGTTATAAACAACTTATTTTTAATCCAACTCAAACTTTTCTCAAAGAATACAATCAGTTAATTAACACAGCTCTCAATAATTGGGTTATCATTAAAAGAGATTAGGATTCTTTCAAAATAGACAAGCCAAAAATATCTACGCTGTACCTTCTTCCTAAGATACATAAAAACGAGAAGATGCCTATGGGCAGCGCATAGTATCAGGTGTAGGTAACTTATGTGAATAAGCAAGTGTATTTGTAGACCAGCACAAGCATGTATTCACCTTACCATCGTATGTGAGCGATACGATGGACGTGCTTGTCAAGCTTCAAGATGTGAATGTAAACCCAGGTGTATGGTTAGTATCCTGCGATGTGGAAAGTCTGTATACCAGCATTAACTATGAGAGTGGAATACAAGCCATCAAATACTACCTTAACATGGGAACACAAAATGACTTCAATGACTTTCTGATTAACATTCAGAATTTTGTACTAACCAAGAACTACTTCTTATGTAATGAACGCCACTATCGCTAGGTTAGAGGTACAGCAATGGGGACAGCTTGTGACCCCACATATGCGGGCCTCTACTTGGGGTGGTGGGAGAAAGCCTTAAATTAACTTATGTCATGAGTCAGAAGGAAATAAATGTCCTAGACTTGACAATAAAAATTGGAGAAGAAGGTTAAATCATAACAAACATGTACAGGAAAACAACAGCTACAAATAACATCTTGCATGTGAATAGCTCTCATTTACCGACTACCATTCGAACCATTCCAAAGGGAGAACTACTTCGGACTTAAAAGAATTGTTCCACCCCAGAATCGTTTTGATCAGACAACAACAACTGAGTGAGAGACTCAGAGATAAAGGGTACAGCAAAAATCTAATAAAAAAATCAATTTAGAAACCGAAAAATATCCTAGAGACATACTGTTAAAACCAAAAAAGAAACAACGAGAAGAGGAGTCAGATTTATAGGGACTTTCATCGTACACTGGAAAGAAATCAACAACATTCTCCAGAAACACAGGCCGATTCTTCAAACAGAGACTGATCTTGCCACAATCCTGTCCACAAAAATACAAACCAGATGGAGGAGGTCACATAATATCAAAGATAAATTGGTCCGCAGTCATATAATTTCAAATAAGAGGCCAATGTACAATAAGAAAGGATCCTACGGATGTGGGCAATGTAAAGCATGTAAATACATGATCCCCCAAAAATCGTTCTATGACAGATACAACAAAAAATGGACCATTCAGAGTTATATCACATGTACCACGGTTGGAACAATAAACCATCTAGAATGTCTTTAGGGACAAATATATGTGGGAAAAACATCTAGACCCCTAAAAGTAAGGATACTGGAGCATGTTGGGACGATCCGTAATGCTAGCCAAGATGTGGCCAAATTCAAACCCCTCACATCCATCGCCAGACACTTTTACAGATATCATGGCAGTAACCCCAATGCTTTGAAAGCATTCGGGATGAAACATATTCAAATGGGGATCCGTGGGGGAAATCTGGATGAGGAACTCCTGAGGGTGGAAACGAAGATGATTTTCCTAATGGATAGTTTGCACCCCAAGGGTCTCAATGAGAACAACAGTTATGTATCATTTCTGTAAGATCCCTGGACAAAGCATCATATATGCAGGCATCAGAGCTCCATAATCATTAGCAATCTGGAGGGGATCTAAAACTATCAATCAACATAGTTCCCAGCCTGAATATTCCATTTGATTCTTGAAGTGTCAACCTTTACCCTATTAATGAAGTAGGGACTCTTTAAGAAGGACTCTACAAGAATAATAATGATAATATTGTCACCTTTTGAACTAGATAGTGATTGTATAGCCATTGAATTTCTAAATTACAAAACAGAATACCAATCATTGGATAACACTATTACATTAATATGGACAAAATTCTCCACTGTATTACCCTTGGAGGGGATTATAACCAAGGAGAACGGATACAATAACTAGACAAATTATTGATATTGAATTAGCTAGATACCTATGAAGTATTATCATTTTACATATGCATACATTTAGTTTTTTGTGTTTGAGGTCTATAAATCTTGCTATTTCTTTATAAATCGAACCTATAAGAAATAACTCGATCTGGATCTATGGTGAATGAATAATGAGATGACTGAGAAGCACTTAGTGGAACATTATATGGATAATAATTTTGTGGAACTAACCACACAAGTTTCAATATATATAGATATATTTTCTATGTACATTCGGGTATTCACAGGAAAAATGTCACTCATCGTGTGTGTAAAATGTTTTTTCACCTTTTTTATCACGGGTTTTTAATCATTAGCACATCACATTTAGTGATATGATATATCAGTATCATAACACAATTAAGTTTTCTCCTATTTATGTAATGGATAATAAATTTCAATTATTCTTTACTCAAAACATATTCATTACTCACTTAAAGTATATATAATTATTATATGTTTATATCACAGTTGATCACATCAAATAAATATGCAAACTTTTTCACTTGCTCATTACAGGTTGAGTCTCCCATATCCAAAATGCTTGGATTTTGGATATCGGAATATTCTGTGTTTTGGAATAATTGCATACCATATTGAAATGTCTTAGGTATAGGGCCCAAATCTAAACACAGAATGCATCTATGATTTATTTACACCTTATACACACAGCCTGAAGGTAATTTTATACAATATTTTCAATATTTTGTGGCTCAAACAAAGTTTGTGTAGGGGGAGGCAGATACATTTGGGGAGTGGGGGTTAATGGCACTACTATGGGAGGGGGAGACAAAGACATGGGGAGTAGAGGCTCAGGGAGCTGATGTTACTGTTGTGGGAAGGGGGAGTCAGATACATTTGGGGAGTGGGGGCTGACGGCACTACTATGGGAGGGGGAGACAAAGAAATGGGGAGTAGAAGCTCAGGGAGCTGATGATACTGCTATGGGGAAGGTGGAGATATATACATATGGGGAGTGGGGGCTGATGGCACTACTATGAGAGGGGAGACAAAGACATATGGGTGTGGGGGCTCAGGGAGCTGAAGATACTGCTATGGGGAGGGGAAGATATATACATGTGGAGGCTGATGGCACTACTATGGGAGGGGGAGACAAAGACATGGGGAGTAGAGACTCAGTGAACAGATGATACTGCTATGGGGGAGGGCGAGATATATACATATGGGGAATGGGGGCTGATGGCACTGTTGTTAGAGGGTGAGACAAAGACATGGGGAGTAGGGACTCAGGGAGCTGATGATACTGCTATGGGGGAGGGGGAGATATATACATGTGGGGGCTGATGGCACTACTATGGGAGGGGGAAACAAAGACATGGCGAGTAGAGGCTCAGGGAGCAGATGATACTGCTATGGGGAGGGCGAGATATATATACATTTAGAATGTAAGCTCTCACGAGCAGGGCCCTCTTACCTCATGTATTTTTCATCCTTTACTTACATCGTTATCTACTCTATACTCCAAATGTTTATATACCATGTACTTGTCCTGCAGTATCTTGTACTGTATGTCAGTGTTTTCTCGTTTTGTTCAAATGTTTATGTACTTTGTAAGGCGCTGCTTAACCCTTGTGGTGCCATAAAAATAAAAGATAATAATAATAATATGGGGAATGGGGGCTGATGGCACTGCTGTGAGAGGGTGAGACAAAGACAAGAGGAGTAGAGGCTCAGGGAGCAGATGATACTGCTATGGGGGAGGGCGAGATATATACATATGGGGAATGGGGGCTGATGGCACTGCTGTGAGAGGGCGAGACAAAGACATGGGGAGTAGGGACTCAGGGAGCTGATGATACTGCTATGGGGGAGGGGTAGACAGATACATATGGGGAGTGGGGGCTGATGGCACTGCTGTGGGAGGGTGAGACAAAGACATGGGGAGTAGGGGCACAGGGAGCTAATTATATTGGTATGTGGGGAGGGGGAGGCAGATATATGTTGGGGCTGATGACACTGTTATGGGAGGGTGGCAGAGACAAGGGTGTGTGGAAGCTCAGGACTGAGGACCAGAGCTGTAGCTAGGGTAGTGCGGCTGGTGCCATGGCACAGAGAACCACAGATCAGGGGCGCTGTTTATTATAATTCTCACTTGTAGCTTCCTCTTATTTCATCCCCAGCATCTCCTGGCCTCCCCTATCTCTTCCCTGGCCCTTCCCCATGAGGCCATTCCCATTTTTTGGGTGCATTATGTCCCTTTGAAAATTGAGGGGGGCGCCAATGCTATTTCTGGCACAGGGCACCAAAAAGTCTAGTTACGGCTGCTATTGGGGGAGGGAAGAAGGCAGAAACATATGGGGAGTGGGGGCTCAGGGTGTTTATGACACTGCTTTGCAGGGGACGTGGAGAGATATTGGAAGTGGGGCCTACGGGGATATGACACTGCTATAGGCATCGATGGACTCCATCATCCACAATGGTAAGAAGGGACCCAGTGTGTGCACATGTGATGATGATGATGGTCACCATCATAGAAGGGGGTAGGAAGTAAAAACAAGGTGCAACCATTGGGGGAAATTCAATTCAACGCTCTAATAGAGCAGGAAGTCCACTACTGACATCACGAGTGATGTCAGTAGGACCACCCACAAATGGCAGGCGTTCCTTCGGGAATGCCTCCGTTTGTGCAGCCACCCCCCCTACCTGCCTACAAAATGGGGCGAGCTGTCGATCAACATCGACAGCCGCCCCATCTTGTAGTGAGCCCCGGAGAGACGGAGCTGCCACCACTCGCTGGGGCTCACGCTATGCGTACGCCAGAGGCCCAGAGTTGTAAAAGCCACATTGGGAACAGCGCCGTGTATTTTGAGCAGGACTTATGTGAAATGTTCTAATACAAGGAAAATAGAATCACATAATGCTTTAGAACTCAACCACAGCAGTTGCAAAATTAATATTGGGGCAAACCTAAAGCATTCTAAAGTTCATCCATGTGGTGCTCCTAATATATTTTATGTAACCCCATAAATATTGAAGTTACTCTCATATAACTCTCTCGCTATATAGATTGAGTAAAGATGCAGCATGTGATTACAGAGGGGGAACAACATTAATGAATACAAAGTAAGGAGGATATTTGTATGATAGAGACCAAGATCATACTTATATACTGTATAAGCAAACAGCCCGCTTGAATGTAACAATATAATTATCTTAATGTGAATATAAATGTGACAAATAATGGGCCACAACATGTGAATACATATTGATAATCAACATAAATTCACTGTTAAAAACGTGGTAACCTTAGGCATATATAATCTATGGGGCGATTGAGTCTCTTCTATATATGTACAGCATATTAAATCATATATGCACTTTAAATATTGACTGCGGCTTGCCATTATTGATCCATTAGGGATTAAACATTTGCGGGATCTAACATTAGTAAGGAGTTTTAACCTGACGGTTGCCATGATAGTACCCCAATAGGAGGTATCTCATGGAATGAGAAACTATTAAATGCAACCACCTGTTGTTACTCCAGTCATAGCAAGAGAGTGACAACTTAACTTATAGTTTCAAAAACAGATTTATTTGAGTAATTAGAAGGAGGTCACACAGTGAGGATATTCTATTATTTTATTTCACAATTTTCAATTTTTGTCACATTCATTACCCCTTTTTTCTAATTTTTAACCTCTATTTCGCTGGTCATGTCCCATAATGGGACATTTTAGTGTATACCTAATAAAGATTGATTTTTTTATCTTAATAATTGTTATTGTGCGCCGTACAATAGACACATTTCTTTTCCTTTCTTGTAATTCCTGCAAACAAGTATATTAATTACCAATGTACAATACAGAGCCAGGGGTGTATCTAGGGGTCCGAGCGCCCTACTTAATTATCAGTGGTTATTCTGTCTATGCCTAGTGGTTTCTGGCACTGCTAGGAGCATTGTTTGGGGCAAGTGTAGCTCTCTCCTGACTCTCTATATCTCAGTTTCCTCTTTTGACCTTTTTCACTACACTTTTATGTTGTTTGTGTGGGGTCTGTATATAGCATGACTGGCAGATCTAAAGCATCTCAAAAGTTATTTACCTGCAAAAAGTGTGGAGATAAGTTTACACAAGGGCAGACATCTACCTCCCGATTGTGTGACAATTGCAATACTGTACAACAATCTGCAGGGACGGCGCAGGTTACATCCATTATGTCCTCTCTCTCTGCTGAGCTGGACGCTTCTCAAAAAGAAAGAGAGGCTTCCAGATCAGCGGCTCTAGAGGAACCAGCATGGGCGAGGTCCTTAGCATTATCCATGGAGGGGATTAAAAAGGCCATGACTCTTTCCCACTACGGGATCCTCTCCTCAGTTCTCAAACAAGAGACTGTTGCCCTCAGTCCTTAAAATCAGATTATTCGGAGGAGGAGAATATGCCAGTTTTAGAAGAAGGCATATATGCTCAAAATTCACCTAAAGAACTCCAGGAGGAGTCTGAACTGGTATGCGAGGGGATAGAGGCTTTTATTTCTGCAGTCAGACAGGTATTGCAGATACAAGAGGAAGACACAGGTCCTGTTTGGCAGTCTTTCTTTCTAAAGAAACAAAGACAGGCTATTGCTTTTCCGGTCTTAGAAGAGCTAGATTCTCTTCTAATGTCAGCTTGGGAACATCCGGATAAAAAATTTCAGATGTCCCTGTGGTTATTATCTTTTTATCCTTTTCCGGCAGATAACAGAAAGTCTTGTGAAACTCCCCCTATAGTAGCTCCATCAGTATCGCGACTGTCTAAGAAGACTACGCTACCAGTTCCTGGAGCCACGTCTTTGAAGACACATCTGATAGGAGATTGGAAAACACTCTCAAGTCCATTTACACAGCTGCAGCGGTGACTCTGCATCCTGTGATTGTAAGCTGCTGGACTAGCAAAGCTATTGAGCTTTGGGCAAAACAATTGGCTGACGGAATGAGAAATCAGCTGCTAGTGGAAGAACTTATTCCATTAGCAGAGCATATAAGTGAAGCTGCGACTTACATTGGAGAAGCATCAAAAGACGTTTGCAATATTGCCTTCAGAACTTCAGCTCTGGCAATTTCAGCACATAGGGCGCTGTGGCTTAAACATTCATGGGAAGTGTATTAGTTGGAGAGAAACTAGATAAGTGGATTTCTCAGGGACGTTCACATGGTCGCTTCAGAGGAGGACCATCTACTTCCCGTGGTTCCAGAGGTCGGGGCAGAGCCACAACAACAACCTCTACTCAACTGGAGGTTAATTCCACTACCAAGCCTAGTGCATGATGGGCTTCCCTCTCACCTGGGGGACCCCAGAGTGGGAGCGCATCTCTGGGACTTCAGAGAAATATGGACGGAATCCAGTACAGATGACTGGGTCCGAGATTTCATCAATCGGGGATACAAGCTTGACTTTCAGTTTCAACCTACTCCACGGTTTTTTACTACAGGTTTGCCAGTTTCCAATGACAGGAGTGTCATTTTACAGCAAGCTACAGACAAGCTTCTGTCTGCCAGAGTAGTGGTCCATGTTCCAGGACATCAGACCGGACAAGGTTTTTACTCTTTTTGTAGTTCCGAAGCCAGACGGTTCAGTCAGACCTATTATGAAGTTGAAGGATCTCAATCCCTACCTAAGAGTTTTCAACTTCAAGATGGAGTCCCTTCAGTCAGTGATTGCAGGCCTAGAGGAAGGCAAATTTATGGTATCTCTAGATATCAAGGACTCCTTCCCTCACATCCCTCACCAGGCGTTTCAGAGGTTCACAGTTTGGTATTCTCTTCCCTTCTCTGGTGGTTGATCTCGGTACACCTATTGGAGGGAAAGAGATTCGGAGTGTGGGATTGGACTCTTCTCACCACAGACGTGAGCGCGAATCTGAGAGGATGGGGGGCTGTGATTCAGGAACATCACTTCCAAGGCTGCTGGACAGCACAGGAAGCGAATCTGCCGATAATCATATTGGAATTACAGGCAGTGTTCTACGTGATTCAGACAGCGTATCACCTGTTGCAGAGCCGAGCAGTCAGGCTCCAGTCAGACAATGCCACGACAGTGGCATACTTAAACAGACAAGGTGGCACCATAAGTCGAGTGTCTATGAAAGAAGTAAGCCGGATTCTAATCTGGGTGGAAAAGTTTGCAATGGCAATCTCGGCAATCTTCATTCCAGGCATAGAAAATTGGGAAGCAGACTACCTCAGCCGGCAGGACATGCATCCAGGGGAATGGGTACTACATCCGCAGGATTTTCAACAGCTGGTCCAATGGTGGGGTCTTCCACAGGCCGACCTCATGGCATCCAGACAAAATCATTAACTGCCTCTCTACTGCTCTAGGACAAGAGACCCAGAGGCAGTGGCAGTGGACGTGCTGTCAACTCCATGGCAGTTCTGATTTGTCTATCTGTTTCCTTCGTTCCCTCTTCTCCCTCAAATTCTACAACGCATCAAAGGGAGAAGGCCAAGGATCTATTGGTTGCTCCGGATTGGCCTTGCATAGCTTGGTATTCCAATCTTCAACTTCTATTAATCGATGATCCATAGCCCTATCCTCTGAGAGTAGATCTCTTACTACAAGGTCCTTTAGTCTATCCAGATTTAGAGCGGCTACATTTGACGGCGTGGCTGTTGAAAGGGCCATCCTGAAACGTAAAGTGATCCCATCCAGGGTAATCCCTACTATGCTTAGAGCTCGGAAGGAAGTTACTTCTAAACATTACCACCATATTTGGAAGACTTATGTTTCATGGTGTGAAAGTAGAGGGGCTCCTCCTACAGTATTCAACCTAGCCAGACTTCTGCATTTCCTGCAAGCAGGTTTCTCAGCCAGTCTGTGGTTGGGTTCTCTGAAAGTTCAAATTTCAGCTCTGACGGTTTACTTTCAGAAGTTGGCCTTGATACCGGAGGTACAGACTTTTCTACAAGGTGTGATTCGGTTACAACCTCCCTTTGTTCCTTCTAAGACTCCATGGGATTTGGATCTCGTACTTTCCTTTTTACAGTCTCCTCTGTTCGAACCTTTGGAGTTGAAATATATTTTGTGGATGGTACTGTAACACTTCTTCTCATACTGGCCTCAGCCAGGAGGGTGTCGGAACTAGGAGCTCTATCCTTTCATCCTCCATATTTGGTATTTCACGAGGATAGAGCGGAACTCTGTACAAGAATATACTTTGTTCCAAAGGTGGTTTCGGCTTTCCACATCAACCAACCTATTGTGGTACCGGTTCTACCACTGTATTCACCTTCGTAAAGATCCTTGGATGTTGTCAGGGCTCTTTGTATTTATGTGGAGAGGCCATACTGCAGCCATACGCAAAACAGACACTCTATTTGTTTTGTATGATGCTGCTCGTCCTGGTTGGCCAGCATCCAAACAGAGTCTGGCTACGGGATTCATCTGACCATCAGACAGGCGTATCTGGCCTCATCTAGCGAGCCTCTGCCTTCCATTACAGTGCATTCCACTCGCTCTGTGGGTTCCTCGTGGGTGGCTTCTCACAGGGTTTCCTTTGGAAATCTCTTTGCTGGGCGGCCACTTGGTTGGGCCGGCATACCTTGTTAGTTTCTATGGATTCGACATGTTTGTGGCCACTGCAGCGCATTTTGGTCTGTTTTGCAGGGTTCTCAGCGCTCTCCCGCCCGTGATGGGAGCTCTGGGACGTCCCCACTGTCTTGAAGCCTCCTGTGTCCCCTATGGATGAAGGAGAAAACAGGTCTTTGGTACTTACCAATAAATCCTTTTTTCCGATTCCATAGGGGACACTGGATGCCCTCCCAGCGCTGTTCCTTCCTGCCAGGGTTGTGGTCATGTTATGTTATGACTGTTAGAGACTTTTTTTTTTATTTCTCTGGTTATGTTACTGTTATTTCAACCTTTTCATATGTTCTGTGTACTTGCTTCGCCTCCTCCTCTTCTGTTTGTCTTTTTCTCAGCTCCCCTCAGGCACAGTTTCCTAAAACTGGGCTTGTGGGGGGAGGGGGGTATAGAGGGGGCGGAGCTAGTCACACCTCAAAAAAATTTAAAGTGCCAGCTCCACTTAGCAAAATCTATACCCCCCACTGTCTTGAAGCCTCCAGTGACCCCTATGGAATCCTGTTTTCTGAGTACCCAGAAACCCCTACTAACCAACCAAATTTTTTTTCAGAAATGGAGACAGCCTTGTCTCCGTCTCTGCACAATCAGCAGCATAGGTGAAACTAAAGGGTGGTCCGGGTAGTCACCGGACCACCCATTAGTTTAGCCGCCTTATAGCATTTGCTTCTCTCATTACCCCCCACGCGGCCACTGCTAAAGCCTGTGGAAAGTCACCTCAGAGGTCCACCTCCCCCCAACTCTAAACACAGCTGTGCTGTCCTTTCACTGGGTACTCAATGAATGTGACATGATGATGTCACGTTGCCGGCATGATATCTTAGCACCTGCTGTTGTGTAGAACTGTCTTGAAGTGCAGAGGAGGAGCAGCATGCTGTTACAGGAGAAGGAGGATGCCGCGGACCCGATGAGACAATTGCATCTCCACAGTCCTAGACCATGAAGGAGAGGAGGAACCACCAAAAGCTAAGGTAGGTGTGTGGACTTCATTTTCCAGCATTGGAAATGTTATTAATTACCCTACTGTGTTTGACAGTTTGTAGACTGTCTGTTCATTACGGCAGCATGGTCCCTGCTGACATGATTCCCATTCAATATAAAGGAGGTAGGTGGGGACAAACACACTAGTAACAAGGAGAAATACTGTAACAGTACTGAGCACAAACTTTTTAAACATCTGAAATCAGAGGCACAAAGCATAAAATAAAGGAGATTATTTAGATAATCTAAGGATACATTTAATTTTCTGTGTTCCCCAGAATATGTCGCCTGTGCAGGCCCGGCGACAGGGGGGACAAAGGGGACAACCATAATGGGCCCCAAGGATCAGAAGGGCCCCAAGGTTCAGGGAGAGAAAAAAGATGGGGCAGCAGCACCTAGTAAAACTCTTTAAACAGCTGCTGTACTGTGACAGCAGCTGTCCAGCCGAAGCCCTGCCCACTGACATCCTTCCCCAGTCAAATCCAGGTCACGCAGGGGCTGGTGCTCCTCCTCCTGTGCCGCACATTCCCCTGCACTCAGCTCCAGCACCTCACCCCTCCTGCTTCTTTCTTGATCCTCACCTGTCCTATCTGCTTCCTTCAACTTCTCTGTGTCACGACCAGGGTTTCTCGGCATAGGGGACAATGGGTATTACCCCCCCTCCCTCATGGCACCTCCAACCCCCCCAGCCCACTCGCGGCACCCCCTGACACTCCCTCAACACACATGCACACTCTGGGTCTGACTGGTCGAGCTGAAGAGTGCAGGGACAAAGCGAAGTGTCATGACAGTCCACTACCTATGCATGAAAGTAAGTGACTGTTATTGTCGTTTTTAACGTGTATATATGTGTGTATATATATGTGTATGTGTGTGTACTGTATATATGTGGGTATATATGTGTATGTGTGTGTGTATATCTATGTGTGTGTATATGTATGTATGCATGTGTGTGTATGTATATGTGTGTATGTATGTGTACTGTATATATGTGGGTATATATGTGTATGTGTGTGTGTATATCTATGTGTGTGTGTATGTATGCATGTGTGTATATGTGTATATACATGTTGGTATGTATGTGTACTGTATATATGTGGGTATATATGTGTATGTGTGTGTATATCTATGTGTGTGTATATGTATGTATGCTTGTGTGTGTATGTGTGTGTATATGTGTGTATATATGTGTGAGTATATGTATGTATGCATGTGTGTGTGGACCCAGCATGTGTGTGTGGGGGAGGGGTCAAGGAGGGGGCACTGGGAGGGGGGAGGTTTAGGGGCCCCAGACATCCAAGTGTACCCAAGAATTCTGTTGCCGGCCCTGCACCTGTGTATATGTTTTAAACAAATATGTATGTAACTCCCCTCAGTGTCCCTGCCGTCAGCCTCCCTGTAACCCCCCCTCAGTGTCCCCACTCCTCACCCTCCCTGTAACCCCCCTCAGTGTCCCCGCCCTCACCCTCCCTGTAACCCTGCCCACAACCTACCTGTAAACCCCTCCTTACTATCTCTGCCATCATTCTCACTGTAACCCCTCCCTCAGTGTCCCTGCTCTCACCCTCCCTGTAACTCACCCTTAGTTTCCATGCCCTCGGCCCCCCTGTAATCTACACTCAGTGTCCCTGCCCACAACCTCCCTGTCACCCCTCCCTCAGTGGTCCTGCTCTCAACCTCCGTGAAACTCTTTCAATGTCCCCGCCCTCAATCACCCTGTAACCCCCCTCAGTGTGCCAGCCCACACCCTTATGGAACCCCACTAAAAAATACTGCGTTTGCCCCAGCAGAGAGCACTGTAACAAATAATATGCAATACAGAGAACAGCTTAATAAACAATATAAATTACAGACAGCATGCTACTGACTGAGAAAAAATGCAGACAGCCTTCTAGTAAACTCTATACAAAACAGAGAGCATTCTAAGTGACTAATATAAAATACAAAGAACATTCTATGGATCTCTATATTCAATTTAGGCAGCATTCTAGGAACTTCTATACAATTATCATGCCTCAGGCAGAAGTTTACGCTGTCCATTCTAGATTTCAGAGTTCAGGCGTGGAGACTAATGGGCCACCAGTCTTCACCAGGAACCGCACAAGGTGGTATTGGGTTTGCTGCCAGGGACCCACAGATCACAGCCCTCAAATTGCCTCTTGGATGTGACAACTGGGAGTATGCAAATGTGCTACAAAATTACAAGGCAAAAGAATAGTCCGACGATCCAAGGTCAGGGTCACAGGCTATGAATTTAGGGTGGGGATTTGAAACTGATGCCATGGTGACGTCAGAGTCACGTGACTTTGCCCCTTTAAATCTGGGATGAGACCGGGAGTGCCCCTAAGGGCAGTGCGGTGGTCAGCAAAGATGACGGGACCGCCCACAGCCATCAAAGGAGGAAGCTGGGCAACCGATAAGTACCGTGAAGCTTACTGAAGAGATCAAGCATGGACCTGACAGAATTGCCAGCAGACTGGGTAAGACAGCATCTCTCGAGACTTCCTGACAACAATACAGAAAGACGCTTAATATGAAATATACAATAGGAAGAATATGCTAGTGACTGATGCAATACAGACATAATCTTAATGACAATATACCACAAGCATATTAATAAACAATATACAATGTAGAGAACAGGTAATTAAACATTAATACAGATAACAGTCTACTGACTTCTAGATATTATATTCCTTTAAATATCATCTTATTAAACATTATACATATTAGCAACATTTTAGTGAGCTCTACAATACAATGGCCATTCTAATGACTATTATTCAAAACACAATATAATGGCAACCCTGTTCCAGAGGCCACTATAAAATGCAGCTTTTCAAATCTTTGGTCTTTACAATGCAGGTCCTCAATCTCTAGCGTAGTTACAGTGAAAATCTTTGGTGGCACTACTGTACAAACCCTAGATCATTTGTGTCTTCACTATACAAGACTCTAGATCTCTGGTATTTTAACTATACAGACCCCAGATCTATGGTGTTTTTACTATACAGACATCAGATCTCTTGTGGCTTTACTGTACAGACCACCGGGGGCGTCACCGGGTCCGGTGACACCCGGTGCACCCTCCGTATTATCCTCACGCGATGGAGCCGCATCGAGGATTAGGCATGGCCTAACAAAAAGTGGCATGGCCTCACAGGAAATCCCTCCCGGGGTGTGCCAGTCATGCATTGCACTTTTACTAATACAATCTATTGTACTGATAGTGCATGTTGTTAAGGTTACAAAAAATTTTTTACTTTAGCACCGAAGTTTTAAAATACAGTGGTGGAAATTAGACCATTACAAAAAAATATCCTGTTCTGAATGTTATCTTCACACATTGGCAAGTGAAAACTGCTTTAACAATCAATAAGTATGAATTGGTATGGATGGTCCCTTGCAGGCTTTAGAACCTGTACTAGGGGCAGAGGCAGTCCTGGGATTTTATCCTCAAAATGTATCTAGGAAAAATAGTACAGGCTTAATCTGCTCCCACCCCCAATCTCCAATAATGCTTCTGCAACCATTTTTTTCTTAGGGTACTGGGTAAACAGTAAAGACAAGATGCTGTCCCTAATGACTAGCCCCTATCAGCTAAGTTAACTTCCCAAATTCCAAATTAAAGGCACATTTATTAACAATCCTAAATACCAGCGGCATATTTTATTTAGTATCACAGTGATACAATCAAAATATACCACTGGTACTCATCATTACTTACCTCGCCGGCGAGGTCCAGCTGACCTGAAGCCGTTCATAGGTGAGTATGAGTTGTGCTCTGTATGGGAAGGGGAGCCTGGCGGAGAGGCGATGCAGAAGTACTTTGGTTGGAAAGAAAAATAAACCGAGCAGCAGTGTTGAAGAATGATTGGGGTCTTGTCAAGAATGCCAGAGAAGAGGAGGTTGCAGTAATCCAGTCAAAAGATGACCAGTCAGTGGATGAGGATCTTTGTTGCCTACAGGGTAATAAAGGGTAATAAAGTATTTGATCTGGTAGATATTACAAAGGTGGAAGTGGAAAGACTGGGAGAGGGCCTGGTTGTGGAGATTCAAGGATAGAACAGATGATGATTTTATGAATAGGAAGTGAAAAAGAGGGAGATAAGGGGCCTCAGGAGAGTTGGAAGATGATGTACTCAGTCTTTGATATGTTTAGTTAAAGAAACTGCTGTGACATATTCTGTAAGAGGAACTAGCAGAGAGACAGCTTTGGGAAAGAGGGGAAGAGGTCAGGGAAGAGAAGATAGATTTTAGTATCATCAGCATAGAGATTATATTGGGGACCAAGAGGGATAATTATCAAAGCTTGGAGCGAGACAAAGTGGAAAGAGATAAAGTACCAACCTATCAGCTTCTAACTGCATTTTACAGGCTATGGAGTAGATGTATTAAGCCTTGGAGAGAGATAAAATAACAACCAGTCAGCTGATGTCATTTTTCAAACAACCTGTAAAATGACAGTTAGAAGCTGATTGGTCGATACTTTATCCCTCTCCGAGGCATAGAACTTCTACCCCTTTGTTTGAAATATGACAGTTAAGAACTTATTGGTTTTACCTTTCTCCTTTATCTCTCTTCAAGCTTTGATACATTGTTCTCGTTGGAACGAGAATACTATATTTGAATACAAAGAGTTAATCAAGCCACACAAGTAGTATATGTTAAAAAGACATTTATTACAAAGTAAAAGGACGAATACTTAACTTGCTTTTTCAGATCTACTTAAGACATAGATGGCTTAATTCTCCAGGAGCCTCTCCTCCAACACTTTGGAGCTGGGATCATATACATCATGCATAGACAAAAAGCTAACTGTATACTGACAGATTACCTCTTACATAGGAAGGCACCCCCATGCATAAGCAGTTTAACAAGTTGAAAGGTCATGTTAGGAAATATAAGTAAAAGAAAGAGGAAAGAATAGACAGTAGGGGGCACTGCTGCCTCAACTATGAATGTTGGACATCTAACTATTTATGAGGGGTGTAGTGTATGTACTCAGGTAGACACTGTTGACCCAGGATTAATAATGTATGGCCACATATCTGGATGGAATAAGACACTATTTGCTTAACTTAAACAGTGAACTTTGTCCTGTCCTTGGGTTCTCCTTGTGCAATGTATATACTTATACATTTCAACCTAACTATCCCTTCTAATGTCTGACACAGATATCTATTACCATTATACATTTATAAAATCACACAACAATATGGTTTCCAGCAACCGTATTCTGTATTCCTACCACATATATCTTCCCCAAAGTACCAACCAATCAGCTTCTAACTGTAATTTTTCTAGCATAGCCTATAAAATAACAGAAGCCAATTGGTTATCTGTCTCCACTTTATCTCTCTACATGATTTTTTAAATCGTCCCCCAAAAGAACTCATGAGCTCACTGAGGAAGGATGTATAAAGGGAAAACAGAAGGGTGCCAAGAACAGTGCCATGAAGACCACTGACGGGTGGAGGAAGAGGAGAAGAGGTCACGAATTGAGACCATACTTGCCTAATTTTGAAAAAGCATTTCAGAGAGAATGTGAAAGCAACAGCTATGAGTGCACAGTTAAAGTGGGCGTGTACTACTACATCTGAGAGCTGTGCTATAAAACAGATTTACATTCAAATGTAAATGATCCCCAAAGCAGTTTGTAAGAACTATTTGTTGGTGAAGACATACTGGTAGTTTCAGAGTTTTCTCATATATTGTGTTTTACAAGGGGTTCCATATAAGTGGCAATGTGAAACAGTATATGAAAATGCATGTAGACATAGCGATTATTGTGCCTTATAACCAATGCAGAGAAATGGCACTGATTATACCATTTGAATTACTTATTTTTTTCAAAGTATATAACAACTACATAATGGGGGGTAAGGTGCAATCAAGGAGATTACTAGACTCTCCAGGGAGTCAGAGAGATTGCTACTATTTCAAGGAGTCTCCCTGACAATCAGGGAGAGTTGCCAAGTATAGAAGAGACAGCATGGTCAGAGAGGTAGTAGGACAGCCAAGAGAAAGCAGTGTCACGTAGACCAATGGAGTAAAGAATTTGCAAGAGACGGTGGAGTGGTCAAGGAGAATCAGTAGAAAATAATTGCACTTCTATCTAGTATTCTTATCACGCTGGGAGGCGGGTTTCTGAAAGCTGAGGCCTGAGGCTGCGGGAGGAAACAGAGGCGAGGGGCCTGAATGTACGACCTCCGCATCCACGGGTCTTGGTCGTTGGTGAGACCTAGTCAAAGGTGCGGAATCTAACCCACGAGATGGTGTTCACCAGTGACCCCACCAATCGGGATATGGGCTTGAGCTGCACCTCGTAAGCAGGTCGCAGTCCTTTGACTAGGTGACCAAAGCCTGCGGGAAAAAAGGAGAGACGAACACTAGTGGCCCAAAGGGTCGGTGCCAGTAAGAGGCACGTGAGGACAGGCGTGGAACCCCTAGTTCGGGATACAGTACTTGAGGTACAAGGACGTGTGCACTACGGACACACTCTACTGGGTTGCTGGTCAGGAGGAGTGTACCATGGTGCAATACGTAGCACGTAGGTAGGAACCACAGAGTCCAGTAATGAGGTGGGTAGTGGTGCTGGGACCAGCCAGAGATGATGACTCTGGAGAGATGGGTATGTAACTACACTCAGGCTGTGATGGTAAAGCACTGGTGAAATGGATAGTATACTGCACACAGGCGGGGGTGGTAACGCACTGGTGGAATGGAGGTATACTACACACAGGCGAGGTGGTAACACAGATGAGATGCACGAAATAACTGTACACAGGCTGAGGTAGTAAAGCACTGGTAGGTGGTTAAGCACTGGTGAGATGGACGATATAGCTGCACACAGGCTGAAGTGGTAAAGCACTGGTGAGATGGACGATATAGCTGCACACAGGGATAGATCACTGGAAGCAAGGGAACCTGGAACGAGAGACCACTAGTAACACTAGCAGTGACAATGGTTGTTCAGGCAACTACATGATACACAGGAGCCGGATGTATACCCCTGGAAGCCCACTGATTGGTCCACAGCGTCAGCTGACCGGCCAGACTGTCAGGGAAGGAAGGCTAGTTAGAGAAGGAAGTGTCATGGCGGCGCCCATGATGGAGACTCCGATCCCCGTGCACCAGGCCGCCCTGACACACCAGCATCAGGGAGAATGCTCAGCATCTTCCACGTCACTGCACTAGCCGCCTGACTGCCCGGGAAGTCAGAGGAAGTCGGCGGGATGGTAAGGGACGGCCAATCTCCGGCTGAACTCTGACAATTCTGTTTTGTCTCAAGGCTGTTATGCTTGCCTCCTGAGTTCCTAGAAGGATTTAACAATTATTGTGGATTATCTGATGATCACCAAATAACTACTGAAATCCCTAATTTATTGTTTATAACCTTGAAAATATAGATCAGTAAATGTACATGATTCATTAGTTTACTGCTGTTATATGTTTTATTAAAGGTAATTAAGAATTGTTAAAATATATATTTGCCCTTTCAGCTAGTGACTATTCATTATTAGCAGTATTTAGGTTTACCAGTCATTTTATGCTATGAATGGTTCATGTGCTACATACTGTAGTAACTGGCAAAAATTTGACACAGGAACACAAAGGAACACACATAGTAACTGGCAAAATTTAACACAAGAACTGGGTTCCCAAGATTCCAGAACCTAGGGAACCTAGTTCATGTGTCCCCCTTGCCTCTGCTGTTTTTTCAGAGGGGCACAGAGACAGGGGCCTATTCATCAACACTAAAATAACGTTTTTAAGGACATTTTCCTTAAATAACGTTATTTTGGTATTCATGTAGCCACTTAGCACAGGTTCCCCTGTGTTAATTTCCACACTCCCCATACATTAGTATGGGGATGTGGAAATTGTGGTATTCATCAAATTCCGAAAATTATAAATTTTCGGAATTTGATGCAGTTACTATTCGCCACTGTGAGGTGGCGAATAGCAGGTGAAACTTACCTGTATCCACGTGTGCAGGTCCCCCGACGAGTCCCTCCGGCGCTCTGCTCCGTCCTCAGGCTCCGGAGGCTTGTCGGACATGTGTGCTCCCCAGCAGAGCACAAGAAAGTTTAGACAAAAAAAAAAGTTGTTTTTTTTTTCTAATCTGTCATGTGGTCTGCTGGGAAACCACATGACAGACCAGCAAGACAGAGCCGGAGGCTGCTGCACGGACAGGTAAGTCGGGGGGGGGGAGGTGAGCGGAGGGGGGTGGGGGGGTACACAAACTTAACGCATCTGTAGGCAGTGCTGCGCATGCGCTGGTTTTACAGATGTAACAGCTCATGTGCAGCACTGTTTCCAGATGCGATAAGTTAGTGTAGGCAGGGAAAAGTATCTATTTCCCGAAAAGCTGTCATCGCAAAAATGACAGCTTTTTGGAATAGATACTTATGGAGAGGTGGAATGATGAATTCTGCCTATAATTAGCTAGAACTCCATGAGAGTTCTAGCTAATTATCTCCAGAGAATTTTTAGGTTTAATGAATAGGCCCCACAGTCAGAGGGAGGCTGGCAGCCCAGAGCAATAAAACAATTTTAGGTGTCGGTGCAGCGTGCTTGATGTCATGACATCACACCACTGGGTCAGAGAGTAGTCGGGCCTGAGCCGCCAGAGATAAGGACCAGAACGTAGCATCTTGGTTGGAGAGACACAGTTTGGGAGGTGCTGGGGAGACATGGTTCAATCGGTGGTTGGTGGGGCAGGAGATGTAGTGGTGGGGGGTGGAGATGAAGACATAGGGCTGGGAAGATGTTGGGCTGGGGTTGTGAGACATGGCTGGGGCTAAGAGACACAGGGGCTGGGGTTGTGAGACACGGGCTTGGGTTGTGAGTCACAGGGGCTTGGTTTGGGGTTTTGAGACACATGGGCTGGGTTAGGGGCTGAGAGACACAGGGGCAGGTTTTGAGGCTGAGAGACACAGTGGAGTTGATGAAGCTGAGAGTCACAAGGTTGGGGGATAAAGCGGAGAGACACAGGGTGGGTGACTGAAGCTGAGAGACACGGGTCCACAAAAGCACACACTAACAAATTAATTGAACTGCGCTTGTAAGGAATGTATACATAATAAAACACTTGTTGCAATATGGTAGCACCTGTCTAAATAATGTACCAAGGACAAGGCTTCTCTTATAAAAAAAATTCACAATTTATTACATTCAATACATATACTCTTTAACTTGACTCACAACACTAAAAACAAGTAATACACACAAGCTGGCTATGTAGCGCCCAGTTGTTATGCTGATCAAAAACTAATGTTTAGCAAATATGTATCATGCTGTAATATGTGAGAGAATGTCCAAAATCCACAGTCATATGTTCAGTTCTTAGTGGATATATATCTCTCCACCAGACATTTGTGCAATGTAAGTGCTTGCACAGCCCGTATCAAAGAGTCCTTACCCTTCTGCAGATAATTCAGTCTTAGTAGCCACAGATGGTAATAGTATATGGCTACAAATCCTCTGCGGCTGTAGCTCTGGAATATTACCATGGTCCTGTACCAGCACACTGATGTATAGTAGGTCCGTACTTCAGGGAGACCAGGGTGCAGATGATGCAGCGGCCGCTTGCTAGCACCCAGTCAATCCCTCCGTGGCTGTTTGTTTGTCCGGTCTGTAAGGCTCACTTCGATAAACAAAGATGCAAAGTGACGGGCTTGGGTGGGTTGGGTATCTTCCTCTATTCCAGCGATAGTAACCCTTTCGTCGACTAGTTTCGCTTTTTCAAGACATCACACTGTTCCCCTTTTATGCACAGTCATTCTGATTGGTTAGCAACTCACTTCTGCGTGTTGTACTAACCAATGAGAGTGGCTGTTCTCATATTCTGACCTATCAGAGTGCAGCCCATGCTGGCAAATAATTTTTTGGGGGATCCCATGTTTTTTGTCACCCTGATATTACTATTGCCAACCTAGGCTGGCAGTAGGCCTTTTTGCATTTTTGTTTTACATTTTTATTTTTTTTAATAAGAAACAACAACAAGAACAGTGCTATGTGAAAAGATCAATACAGCATTATACATTCTCCAAGTTTTTTAAGCAATTTTGCGGCATTTGAGCCTTTTAGAAATTTAGTAAATTCAGTGGCAGATCCCAGATGCTTCTGTAAAGCATAGGTTATATACTTATTTGCCTAACTCTGTATTACACATATTTATTTCATACACCTATATAGAGCACACAAATGTATTAGATTACCCTGGCAATAGATAATTGCTGCTGCCTAAGTCTATTATTAAATGTTCTAATGTTTATATATATATATATATATATATATATATATATATATATATATACATACATTTACACACAGTATATATATATATATTAGGGGTGTGCACCGGCCACTTTTCGTGTTTTGGTTTTGGATCTGGATCTTTCTTCGTGTTTTGGATCTGGATTGGTTTTGCCAAAACCACCCTTCCGTGTTTTGGGTTCTGGGTTTTGTGTTTTGGGTCTGTATTTTTTTGAAAAAAAGCATAAAAACAGCTAAAATCACAGAATTTGTAGGTTTTTCTGCTCCTATGCTATTATTAACCTCAATAACCTTAATTTCCACTCATTTCCAGTCTATTCTGAACACCTCACACCTCACAATAGTGTTTTTATGTCCAAAAGGTTGCACCGAGGTAGCTGGATGACTATGCTAAGCGACACAAGTGGGCGGCACAAACACGTGACCCATCTAGGCGTAATACTGCAGTGGCAGACAGGATGGCAGTTTGAAAAACTAGGCCCCAAACAGTACATAATGCAAAGAAAAAAAAAGAGGTGCAAGATGGAATTGTCCTTGGGCCCTCCCACCCACCCTTATGTTGTATAAACAGGACATGCACACTTTAACAAACCAATCATTTCAGCGCCAGGGTCTGCCACACGACTGTGGCTGAAATGATTGGTTCGTTTGGGCCCCCACAAAACAAGCTGGCAATTAATCTGTCCCTGCACAAACTGGCTCTACGGAGGCAAGATGTCATCCTCATCCTCCTCATCCACCGATTCCTCGCCCTCTTCAGTGTGTACATCCTCATCCTCACAAAGTATTAACTCGTCCCCACTTGAATCCACCACCACAGGTCCCTCTGTACGTTCTGGAGGCTGGTCTCCCTGGAAGAGCTGATAATTCATTTTGATGAACATCATCTTCTCCACATTCTGTGGAAGCAACCTCCTACACCTTTCGCTGACAAGGTTCCCGGCTGCACTAAACACTCTTTCGGAGTACACACTGGAGGGGGGGCAACTCAGGTAAAATAGACCCTGTTTGTACAGGGGCCTCCAAATTGCCTCTTTTTCCTGCCAGTACAGGTATGGACTGTCTGACATGCCTACTTGGATGCTGTCACCGATGTAATCCTCCACCATTCTGTCAATGGTGACAGTATCATATGCAGTGACAGTAGACATGTCAGAAATTGTTGCCAGGTCCTTCAGTCCGGACCAGATGTCCAAATTTGGTCCTGCCTGCCCTGCATCACCGCCAGCGGGTTGCTTAGGATACCTCAGTTTTTTCCTGGCAGCCCCAGTTGCGGGAGAAAATGAAGAAGGAGCTGTTGACGTGTCACGTTCCGCTTCAGCTGACAGTGTGTTCACCAGCAGGTCTTTGCACCTCTGCAGGCTTGTGTCGGCCGGAAAGAGAGACACCACATAGGCTTTAAACCTAGGATCGAGCACGGTGGCCAAAATGTAGTGGTCTGATTTCAACAGATTGACCACCCTGGAATCCTGGCAAAGCGAATGAAGGGCTTCATCCACAAGTCCCACATGCCAAGCGGAATCGCTCCGTCTTAGCTCCTCCTTCACTTTCTCCAGCTGCTTCTGCAAAAGCCTGATGAGGGGAATGACCTGACTCAAGCTGGCAGTGTCTGAACTGACTTCACGTGTGGCAAGTTCGAAGGGCTGGAGAACCTTGCACAACACGGAAATCATTCTCCACTGCGCTTGAGTCAGGTGCATACCCCCTCCTTTGCCTATGTCATAGGTGGATGTATAGGCTTGAATGGCCTTTTGCTGCTCCTCCATCCTCTGAAGCATATAGAGGGTTGAGTTCCACCACGTCACAACCTCTTGCTTCAGGTGATGGCGGGGCAGGTTCAAGAGTGTTTGCTGGCGCTCCAGTCTTCGGCACGCAGTCGCTGAATGGCGAAAGTGGCCAGAAATTTATTCAGGCCACCCAAAGCGTCTCCTGCACGCCCCTGTCGCTTTTCAGAAAATTCTGCACCACCAAGTTTATTGTGTGAGCAAAACATGGGACGTGCTGGAATTTACCCAGATGTAATGCCCGCACAATATTGGTGGCATTGTCAGATATCACAAATCCCCAGGAGAGTCTAAGTGGGGTAAGCCACTGGGCGATGATTTCCCTCAGTTTCTCTAAGAGGTTGTCGGCGGTGTGCCTCTTACTGAAACCGGTGATACACAGCGTAGCCTGCCTTGGAACGAGCTGGCGTTTCTGAGATGCTGCGACTGGTGACGCTGCTGCTGTTGCTGCGTAAGGTGATACATCTACCCAGTGGGCTGTCACTGTCATATAGTCCTTAGTCTGCCCTGTTCCACTTGTCCACATGTCCGTGGTTAAGTGGACATTGGGTACAACGGCATTTTTCAGGACACTGAGGACACTTTTTCTGACGTTTCTGTACAGTCTCGGTATTGCAGCAGCGGCAGCAGGAGGCGTAGCAATGCAGGATCCTCCGGAGGAATCCCGGATAGGAGAGTCAGTCATGCCAGTGACATGGCCTGCAGGACTACTTCCGATCCTGACTAAGGAGGAAATTGACGAGGAGGGAGTTGACGGTGTGGTTTGCAGGCGCTTGGATACAACAGGACAACGGGATTTAGGTGTCCCTGGACTGCTTACGGTCTTAGCCAAAGTTTCTGAACTTGACAGTAACTTATTATGAACGCGCTGCAGGTGCCGTATAAGGGAGGATGTTCCTAGGTGGTTAACGTCCCTACCCCTACTTATTCCACCTTTACATAAGGTACATATGGCAAGACAGTTGTTGTCCGGATTTGGATAGAAATATGCCAGACCAAAGAGGTGGAATGTTTGGTCTTCTGCCCAGGCATGACCATGATGGGCTTTTTCATCCCACGGACAACAACTGTATCCCCCGGAGCCTGATTTAAACAAACCACATCACCATCAGAATCCTCCTCGCCAACTTCCTCCTCAGTGCCAGCTACACCATTATCCTCATCCTGTTGTACTTCAACAGTGACATCTTCAAATTGCATATCAGCAAGTGGACTGTGGGTGCTCCTTTCAGCACTTGCAGGGGGCGTGCAAATGGTGGAAAGAGCCACCTCTTCCCGTCCAGTGCTGGGAAGGTCAGGCATCGCAACCGCCACCACACTTGGACTCTCCTTGGGGATTTGTGATATCTTCTTAGAACGCACAGTTCTTCGCTGTGCTTTTGCCAGCTTAACTCGTTTGATTTTTTTAGTGGGAGGAGGGCTTCCATCGTCATGTGAAGCTGAACCACTAGTCATGAACATAGGGAAAGACCTTAGCCGTTCCTTGCCACTCTGTGTCATAAATGGCATATTGGCAAGTTTACGTTTCTCTTCAGATGATTTAAATGTTTTTTTTATGGTCATTTTCCTGAACTTTGTCATTTGGGATTGTATGTGGCATCTACTATGACACTGGGCATCGGCCTTGGCAGACGACGTTGATGGCATGTTATCGTCTATGTCATGACTAGTGGCAGCAGCTTCAGCACTAAGAGGAAGTGGTTCTTGATCTTTCTCTATTTTATTTTTATCGGAGAACGTTTGGTCCTCCATTTATGTTATATAGATTTGATATATACGTGCGGCTAAGGCGCACAAATATTTTTTTATTTTTGCTGGAGAGTAGTGCACTTTGTGGGTTACACCACCCTTTAAGAAATGAGCCAGCCGGCTCTTTACTTATGGGACACAGGCGCACGCTTGGCGCTGCTCCTTTGTTGATGCACGTGCGGCTACTGCGCACACAATTCACAAACACAGAAAATATTTTTTGATTTGGTTTGGAGTGTACTTTGGGGGCTACATCACCCTTTAATTGTCAAGCCAGCCGGCCCTTTACTTATGACACAGGCGCACGCTTGGCACTACTTTGTTGATGCACGTGCGGCTACTGCGCACACAATTCACAAACACAGAAAATATTTTTTTTTTGGTTTGGAGTGTACTTTGGGGGTTACAGCACCCTTTAACGGTCAAGCCAGCCGGCCCTTTACTTATGACACAGGCGCACGCTTGGCACTACTTTGTTGATGCACGTGCGGCTACTGCGCACACAATTCACAAACACAGAAAAAATATTTTGTTATTTGGTTTGGAGTGTACTTTGGGGGTTACAGCACCCTTTAACGGTCAAGCCAGCCGGCCCTTTACTTATGACACAGGCGCACGCTTGGCAATACTTTGTTGATGCACGTGCGGCTACTGCGCACACAATTCACAAACACAGAAAAAATATTTTGTTATTTGGTTTGGAGTGTACTTTGGGGGTTACAGCACCCTTTAACGGTCAAGCCAGCCGGCCCTTTACTTATGATACAGGCGCACGCTTGGCAATACTTTGTTGATGCACGTGCGGCTACTGCGCACACAATTCACAAACACAGAAAATATATATTTTTTTGGTTTGGACTGGAGTGTACTTTGGGAGTTACAGCACCCTTTAACGGTCAAGCCAGCCGGCCCTTTACTTATGACACAGGCGCACGCTTGGCACTACTTTGTTGATGCACGTGCGACTACTGCGCACACAATTCACAAACACAGAAACAATATTATTTTTTTAGCACTTGGGGGGAGCACCCCTGATGGACAGAGCACCCCTGGACAACACTACAGCACACCTTTAGGACTGGGACACTGCACAGGACTTTGGAGTGGACACAGCCCCTATGGACAACTGACTGCACAACACAGTCCAGCCAGCCCCTATGGACTTTGAAGTAGTGGACACAGCCCCTATTAACAACAGCAGCACAGCACAACACAGCCAGACCCTATGGACTTTGAAGTAGTGGACACAGCCCCTATGGACAACAGCAGCACAGCGCAGCACAGCACAGCACAATACTACTCTGCACTACACTACACTACACAGCCCAGCCAGCCCTAACTCCCACCCTCCCTCTTCACTGTCCACAGCCGAGTGAGAAAATGGCGGCAACGCGGGTACCTTATATAGGATCCAAAACCCGCGAGACCCGGAAGGCGGGATGATGACGTTTTGCCTCAATTTCAGATCCGAATCAGGCGGGAAAAGTCGAGCCTGACTCGGATCTGCCTCGGATCGGGGGGGCTCGGGGGGGTTCGTATTTCAGAAATCCGAACCCGCCCACCCCTAATATATATATATATATATATATATACACACTATATTTTAAAATGGTATACTATTATATATTTAAACATAATATTTTATTTATATATATATATATATATATATATATATATATATATGTGAGTCATAAGGGGTTTCACGAAACTCAATAGACTTGCTTATCTATTCAAACATTTACACAAGATCCATCCAATAACAATTTAAAGACTAAAAGGAATAGTGAGAACTTTTACAGTTTTATAAGGGTTTATGAAATAATGAAATGACTGTAACTCCTTAAATAAGTGTAGCATGTGCGATATATTAAATCTCCAGACATCCAGAAAAGTCAGTTAGACTTCAGACAAAGGGGGAGATGTATCAAACCTTGGAGAGAGATAAAGTGCAAACCAATCAGCTTCTAACTGTCACTTTACAGGCTGTGTTTGAAAAATGTCAGTTTGACGCTGATTAGTTACTTTATCTCTCTCCACTTTATCTCTCTTCAAGCTTTGATAAATCTCCCCCAAAATGTCATACCAGTGTGTAAAATGTCTAGCTACAGCTACAATAAAAAAGAAATCTCACATAATATGGACCTGCAGCTCTCCCCAAATTAATTAAGCTCAAATACGGACACTATAAAAATCATATCGATAGCGATATTATGGATGAACTGGAAATGATTTTTATAGTGCCCGTATTTGAGCTTAATTAAATTGGTGAGAGCTGAAGCTCCATATTATGTGAGATTTATTTATTATTGTTGTTCAGATAAAAAAAAGCCAGGAGTACATATGAAAATATATACATACATATATATATATATATTAGGGGTGAGCGGGTTCGGATTTCTGAAATCCGAACCCCCCCGAGCCCCCCCGATCCGAGTCCGATCCGAGTCAGGCTCGACTTTTCCCGCCTGACTCGGATCTGAAATCGAGGCAAAACGTCATCATCCCGCCTTCCGAGTCTCGCGGGTTTTGGATCCTATATAAGGTACCCGCGTCGGCGCCATTTTCTCACTCGGCTGTGGACAGTGAAGAGGGAGGGTGGGAGTTAGGGCTGTGTAGTGTAGTGTAGTGTAGTGCTGCTGTTGTCCACTACTTCAAAGTCCATAGGGGCTGGCTGTGTTGTGCTGTGCTGCTGTTGTTAATAGGGGCTGTGTCCACTACTTCAAAGTCCATAGGGGCTGGCTGGACTGTGTTGTGCAGTCAGTTCTCCATAGGGGCTGTGTCCACTCCAAAGTCCTGTGCAGTGTCCCAGTCCTAAAGGAGTGCTGTAGTGTTGTCCAGGGGGTGCTCTGTCCATCAGGGGTGCTCCCCCCAAGTGCTAAAAAAATAATATATTTTCTGTGTTTGTGAATTGTGTGCGCAGTAGCCGCACGTGCATCAACAAAGTAGTGCCAAGCGTGCGCCTGTGTCATAAGTAAAGGGCCGGCTGGCTTGACCGTTAAAGGGTGCTGTAACCCCCGAAAGTACACTCCAGTCCAAACCAAAAAAAATTATTTTCTGTGTTTGTGAATTGTGTGCGCAGTAGCCGCACGTGCATCAACAAAGTAGTGCCAAGCGTGCGCCTGTGTCATAAGTAAAGGGCCGGCTGGCTTGACCGTTAAAGGGTGCTGTAACCCCCGAAAGTACACTCCAGTCCAAACCAAAAAAAAATTATTTTCTGTGTTTGTGAATTGTGTGCGCAGTAGCCGCACGTGCATCAACAAAGTAGTGCCAAGCGTGCACCTGTGTCATAAGTAAAGGGCCGGCTGGCTTGACCGTTAAAGGGTGCTGTAACCCCCGAAAGTACACTCCAGTCCAAACCAAAAAAAAATTATTTTCTGTGTTTGTGAATTGTGTGCGCAGTAGCCGCACGTGCATCAACAAAGTAGTGCCAAGCGTGCGCCTGTGTCATAAGTAAAGGGCCGGCTGGCTTGACCGTTAAAGGGTGCTGTAACCCCCGAAAGTACACTCCAGTCCAAACCAAAAAAAAATTATTTTCTGTGTTTGTGAATTGTGTGCGCAGTAGCCGCACGTGCATCAACAAAGTAGTGCCAAGCGTGCGCCTGTATCATAAGTAAAGGGCCGGCTGGCTTGACCGTTAAAGGGTGCTGTAACCCCCGAAAGTACACTCCAGTCCAAACCAAAAAAAAATTATTTTCTGTGTTTGTGAATTGTGTGCGCAGTAGCCGCACGTGCATCAACAAAGTAGTGCCAAGAGTGCGCCTGTGTCATAAGTAAAGGGCCGGCTGGCTTGACCGTTAAAGGGTGCTGTAATCCACAAAGTACACTCCAGTCCAAACCAAAAAAAAAATTATTTTCTGTGTTTAGCCGCACGTATATATCAAATCGATATAACATAAATGGAGGACCAAACTTTCTCCGATAAAAATAAAATAGAGAAAGATCAAGAACCACTTCCTCCTAGTGCTGAAGCTGCTGCCACTAGTCATGACATAGACGATAACATGCCATCAACGTCGTCTGCCAAGGCCGATGCCAAATGTCATAGTAGAGGGCACATACAATCCCAAATGGCAAAGTTCAGGAAAATGACCTTGAAAAAGACATTTAAATCAGCTGAAGAGAAACGTAAACTTGCCAATATGCCATTTACGACACGGAGTGGCAAGGAACGGCTAAGGTCGATCCCTAGTATGTTCATGACTAGTGGTTCAGCTTCACATGACGATGGAAGCCCTCCTCCCACTAAAAAAATCAAAAGAGTTAAGCTGGCAAAAGCACAGCGAAGAACTGTGCTTTCTAAGAAGATATCACAAATCCCCAAGGAGAGTCCAAGTGTGGTGGTGGTTGCGATGCCTGACCTTCCCAGCACTGGACGGGAAGAGGTGGCTCTTTCCACCATTTGCACACCCCCTGCAAGTGGTGAAAGGAGCACCCACAGTCCACTTGCTGATATGCAAATTGAAGATGTCACTGTTGAAGTACAACAGGATGAGGATACTGGTGTAGCTGGCGCTGAGGAAGAAGTTGGCGAGGAGGATTCTGATGGTGATGTGGTTTGTTTAAATCAGGCTCCGGGGGAGACAGTTGTTGTCCGTGGGATGAAAAAGCCCATCACGGTCATGCCTGGGCAGAAGACCAAACATTCCACCTCTTTGGTCTGGCAATATTTCTATCCAAATCCGGACAACAACTGTCTTGCCATATGTACCATATGTAAAGGTGAAATAAGTAGGGGTAGGGACGTCAACCACCTAGGAACATCCTCCCTTATACGGCACCTGCAGCGCGTTCATAAAAAGTTACTGTCAAGTTCAGAAACTTTGGCTAAGACCGTAAGCAGTCCAGGGACACCTAAATCCCGTTGTCCTGTTGTATCCAAGCGCCTGCAAACCACACCGTCAACTCCCTCCTCGTCAATTTCCTCCTTAGTCAGGATCGGAAGTAGTCCTGCAGGCCATGTCACTGGCATGACTGACTCTCCTATCCGGGATTCCTCTGGAGGATCCTGCATTGCTACGCCTACTGCTGCCGCTGCTGCTGTTGCTGCTGCTGGGAGTCGTTCATCATCCCAGAGAGGAAGTAGGAACACCACTACTTTTACTAAACAATTGACCCTCCAACAGTCCTTAGCGAGGAGGATGAAGTACGACAGCAGTCATCCTGAAGCAAAACGTATAACTGAGGCCTTGACTGCTATGTTGGTGTTAGACGTGCGTCCGGTATCCGCCATTAGTGCAGTGGGATTTAGACAATTGATGGAGGTAGTGTGTCCCCGGTTCCAAATCCCATCTAGATTCCACTTCACTAGGCAGGCGATACCGAGACTGTACAGAAACGTCAGAAAAAGTGTCCTCAGTGTCCTGAAAAATGCCGTTGTACACAATGTCCACTTAACCACGGACATGTGGACAAGTGGAACAGGGCAGACTAAGGACTATATGACTGTGACAGCGCACTGGGTAGATGTATCACCTTACGCAGCAACAGCGTCACCAGTAGCAGCATCTCAGAAACGCCAGCTCGTTACAAGGCAGGCTACGCTGTGTATCACCGGTTTCAGTAAGAGGCACACCGCCGACAACCTCTTAGAGAAACTGAGGGAAATCATCGCCCAGTGGCTTACCCCACTTAGACTCTCCTGGGGATTTGTGATATCTGACAACGCCACCAATATTGTGCGGGCATTACATCTGGGCAAATTCCAGCACGTCCCATGTTTTGCTCACACAATAAACTTGGTGGTGCAGAATTTTCTGAAAAGCGACAGGGGCGTGCAGGAGACGCTTTGGGTGGCCCGAAAAATTTCTGGCCACTTTCGCCATTCAGCGACTGCGTGCCGAAGACTGGAGCGCCAGCAAACACTCTTGAACCTGCCCCGCCATCACCTGAAGCAAGAGGTTGTGACGCGGTGGAACTCAACCCTCTATATGCTTCAGAGGATGGAGGAGCAGCAAAAGGCCATACAAGCCTATACATCCACCTATGACATAGGCAAAGGAGGGGGTATGCACCTGACTCAAGCGCAGTGGAGAATGATTTCCGTGTTGTGCAAGGTTCTCCAGCCCTTCGAACTTGCCACACGTGAAGTCAGTTCAGACACAGCCAGCTTGAGTCAGGTCATTCCCCTCATCAGGCTTTTGCAGAAGCAGCTGGAGAAAGTGAAGGAGGAGCTAAGATGGAGCGATTCCGCTCGGCATGTGGGACTTGTGGATGAAGCCCTTCATTCGCTTTGCCAGGATTCCAGGGTGGTCAATCTGTTGAAATCAGACCACTACATTTTGGCCACCGTGCTTGATCCTAGGTTTAAAGCCTATGTGGTGTCTCTCTTTCCGGCCGACACAAGCCTGCAGAGGTGCAAAGACCTGCTGGTGAACACACTGTCAGCTGAAGCGGAACGTGACACGTCAACGGCTCCTTCTTCATTTTCTCCCGCAACTGGGGCTGCCAGGAAAAAACGTAGGTATCCTAAGCAACCCGCTGGCGGTGATGCAGGGCAGGCAGGACCAAGTTTGGACATCTGGTCCGGACTGAAGGACCTGGCAACAATTTCTGACATGTCTACTGTCACTGCATATGATACTGTCACCATTGACAGAATGGTGGAGGATTACATCGGTGACAGCATCCAAGTAGGCATGTCAGACAGTCCATACCTGTACTGGCAGGAAAAAGAGGCAATTTGGAGGCCCCTGTACAAGCTGGCTCTATTTTACCTGAGTTGCCCCCCCTCCAGTGTGTACTCCGAAAGAGTGTTTAGTGCAGCCGGGAACCTTGTCAGCGAAAGGCGTAGGAGGTTGCTTCCACAGAATGTGGAGAAGATGATGTTCATCAAAATGAATTATCAGCTCTTCCAGGGAGACCAGCCTCCAGAAGGTACAGAGGGACCTGTGGTGGTGGATTCAAGTGGGGACGAGTTAATACTTTGTGAGGATGAGGATGTACACACTGAAGAGGGTGAGGAATCGGTGGATGAGGAGGATGAGGATGACATCTTGCCTCCGTAGAGCCAGTTTGTGCAGGGACACATTAATTGCCAGCTTGTTTTGTGGGGGCCCAAACGAACCAATCATTTCAGCCACAGTTGTGTGGCAGACCCTGGCGCTGAAATGATTGATTTGTTAAAGTGTGCATGTCCTGTTTATACAACATAAGGGTGGGTGGGAGGGCCCAAGGACAATTCCATCTTGCACCTCTTTTTTTCTTTGCATTATGTACAGTTTGGGGCCTAGTTTTTCTAACTGCCATCCTGTCTGCCACTGCAGTGTCACTCCTAGATGGGTCACGTGTTTGTGCCGCCCACTCGTGTCGCTTAGCATAGTCATCCAGCTACCTCGGTGCAACCTTTTGGACATGAAAACACTATTGTGAGGTGTGAGGTGTTCAGAATAGACTGGAAATGAGTGGAAATTAAGGTTATTGAGGTTAATAATAGCATAGGAGCAGAGAAACCAACAAATTCTGTGATTTTAGCTGTTTTTATGCTTTTTAAAAAAAAAATACAGATCCAAAACACAAAACCCAGAACCCAAAACACGGAAGGGTGGTTTTGGCAAAACCAATCCAGATCCAAAACACGAAGAAAGATCCAGATCCAAAACCAAAACACAAAACACGAAAAGTGGCCGGTGCACACCCCTAATATATATATATATATATATATATATATACACACACACACACACGTATTATATATAAGATTCGTATATATCAATCAATCTATATTGGCATGTACTGCTGATGTTTCAGAGCTAAACTCGCTCTTTTTTCAGAGAAGCCAAATACATAAACATGAACAAATACATCATACGTGTCTTACCTTGGGTAGATTATCTGGGTCACTGAACTGCTTGCAGACCGGGTGAACGCGTGACTGCAATGGTACAACAGCCGGAGTCTCAACGCAATGACGTTAGCAACGTGAGGCCAGGTTGTCAAGGCAGCCAGTCTGTAGCAAACACGTCTCCCAGGTCCGCACTGCAGACCAAAGCAAAACCAAAGTGCTGGTAATGCACTGACACATACACCCATATTGATTGATATATGAATCTTGGAGTGCTGTAGTATTTTCTTCTATTATAGATAATACATATACATATATAAATATATATATATATATATATATATATATTAGGGGTGTGCACCGGCCACTTTTCGCGTTTTGTGTTTTGGTTTTGGATCTGTATCTTTCTTCGTGTTTTGGATCTGGTTTGGTTTTGCCAAAACCACCCTTCCGTGTTTTGGGTTCTGGGTTTTGGGTTTTGGATCTGTATTTTTTTTTTTAAAAAGCATAAAAACAGCTAAAATCACAGAATTTGTGGGTTTTTATGCTCCTATTCAATTATTAACCTCAATAACCTTCATTTCCACTCATTTCCAGTCTATTCTGAACACCTCACACCTCACAATATTGTTTTTATGGCCAAAAGGTTGCACTGAGGTAGCTGCATGACTATGCTAAGCGACACGAGTGGGCGGCACAAACACGTGGCCCATCTAGGAGTGACACTGCAGTGGCAGACAGGATGGCAGTTTGAAAAACTAGGCCCCAAACAGTACATAATGCAAAGAAAAAAAAAGAGGTGCAAGATGGAATTGTCCTTGGGCCCTCCCACTCACCCTTATGGTTGTATAAATAGGACATGCACATTTTAACAAACCAATCATTTCAGCGCCAGGGTCTGCCACATGACTGTGGCTGAAATGATTGGTTCGTTTGGGCCCCCACGAAACAAGATGGCAATTAATGTGTCCCTGCACAAACTGGCTCTACGGAGGCAAGATGTCGTCCTCATCCTCCTCATCCACCGATTCCTTGGATAAAACAGGAAAAAGGGATTTAGGTGTCCCTGGACTGCTTACGGTCTTAGCCAAAGTTTCTGAACTTGACAGTAACTTGACAGTAACTTTTTATGAACGCGCTGCAGGTGCCGTATAAGGGCGACGTTGATGGCATGTTATCGTCTATGTCATGACTAGTGGCAGCAGCTTCAGCACTAGGAGGAAGTGGTTCTTGATCTTTCCCTATTTTATTTTTATCGGAGAAAGTTTGGTCCTCCATTTATGTTATATTGATATATACGTGCGGCTAAGGCGCACACAAACACAGAAAATAATTTTTTATTTTTGTTGGAGACTAGTGCACTTTGTGGGTTACACCACCCTTTACTTATGGGACACAGGCGCACGCTTGGCGCTGCTACTTTGTTGATGCATGTGCAGCCACAGTGCACACAATTCACAAACACAGAAATTTTTTTTTAATTTTGTTTGGAGTGCCCTTTGGGGGTTACAGCACCCTTTAGCGGTCAATCCAGCCGGCCCTTTATTTATGGGACACAGGCGCACGCTTGGCACTACTTTGTTGATGCACGTGCGGCTACTGCGCACACAATTCACAAACACAGAAAATATTTTTTTATTTTGTTTGGAGTGTTCTTTGGGGGTTACAGCACCCTTTAACGGTCAAGCCAGCCGGCCCTTTACTTATGACACAGGCGCACGCTTGGCACTACTTTGTTGATGCACGTGCGGCTACTGCGCACACAATTCACAAACACAGAAAATATTTTTTTATTTGGTTTGGAGTGTACTTTGGGGGTTACAGCACCCTTTAACAGTCAAGTCAGCCGGCCCTTTACTTATGACACAGGCGCACGCTTGGCACTACTTTGTTGATGCACGTGCGGCTACTGCGCACACAATTCACAAACACAGAAAATATTTTTTTATTTGGTTTGGAGTGTACTTTGGGGGTTACAGCACCCTTTAACGGTCAAGCCAGCCGGCCCTTTACTTATGACACAGGCGCACGCTTGGCACTACTTTGTTGATGCACGTGCGGCTACTGTGCACACAATTCACAAACACAGAAAATATTTTATTATTTGGTTTGGAGTGTACTTTGGGGGTTACAGCACCCTTTAACGGTCAAGCCAGCCGGCCCTTTACTTATGACACAGGCGCACGCTTAGCACTACTTTGTTGATGCACGTGCGGCTACTGCGCACACAATTCACAAACACAGAAAAAATATATTTTTTTTTAGCACTTGGGGGGAGCACCCCTGACGGACAGAGCACCCCCTGGACAACACTGCAGCACCCCTTTAGGACTGGGACACTGCACAGGACTTTGGAGTGGACACAGCCCCTATGGACAACAGCAGCACAGCACAACACAGCCAGCCCCTATGGACTTTGAAGTAGTGGACACAGCCCCTATGGACAACAGCAGCACAGCGCAGCACAGCACAGTACAACACTACTCTGCACTACACTACACTACACAGCCCAGCCAGCCCTAACACCCACCCTCCCTCTTCACTGTCCACAGCCGAGTGAGAAAATTGCGCCGACGCGGGTACCTTATATGGGATCCAAAACCTGCGAGACCCGGAAGGCGGGATGATGACGTTTTGCCTCGATTTCAGATCCGAATCAGGCGGGAAAAGTCGAGCCTGACTCAGATCGGCCTCGGATCGGGGGGCTCGGGGGGGTTCGGATTTCAGAAATCCGAACCCGCTCACCCCTAATATATATATATATATATATATATATATATATATATATGAAAAGGGGGATTAAAAAGACATGTGCCTAATAGTGTAGTATATTTGATAAAGTGATAATTGGTGCTCAAAAATGAATGCGCGTACCAAAGGAAAGAACTTTAAAACTTATCTGGGTTCCGATGGTATAGTTCAAATATGGGTGGGTAAATGGGATGTCATCTACTGGAACACCTTTGAGGGAGGCTCATTCAAGCCGGGAAAAAGAGAAAGTAATATAGCGTAGTATGTTTTTATATAGAAGTAGTGAGACAGGACTACAAATAGCTACGTACCATATTTTGCAGTAAAACAAGCATGTAGTAAATGTCAACAAAGTATCTCCCAATATTCTTTTTCCTCATCAATATTCCTTGGAGGAGTAGAAACTGTGCACAGGCTTTGGGATAGACATGTAATAGGTCCCCCATCAGTGCGTTTTATCAAAAGATTTATTTAACATCAGGAAACAGTTTAAAAGGGGATACAGCAAATGGGGAAAAAAGTAAATAAATAAATGCTTATCTTTCAAAATGGTACCCAGTCCTCATGGATATGAGTGTCCACTATCTAGAGAGCCTGGGTCAGGGTGCCTCAATGCGTTTCTCCCAGCATGGACTTCTTCAGGAGTGGTGTAGTGGCTGGGCATTGCCTGCTATTTATACTCTAGGCAAAGAGAAGTGTGCCCTGCCAAATTGCGCCAAAAAACAGGACTGCGCATGCGCAGTGTCCGGCGGCCATCTTGAATGACATCATAAATGATGTCAGTGCTAACTCGTTTTTAGCACTGTCCATGGAGCCAGAAATAAGAAAAAGTGCTTTAATACACACACCAGCGGCTAATCTACTGGTCCAGCCGCGTGTGTATTTTTTTAACAGCTGCAGCGATGTATGGAAAAATCGCTGTTTAAAGCTGGAGGTGGCCATTTTGTTGGTTTGAAAAAACCTTGTACAAGCATGGCGGCGGCCATTTTAATGGTTTCTATTCAGCTCATAATGAGTAAAGCGGTGGCCATTTTGTTAGTTGTCTGTGAGGCAGACATAGAGATAGTTAATTCACAATAATAGCCATTTTGTAAGATCAAACATATTCACAATAATTTGAAGTAATAATAATAAAGAATAAACAATACATAAGATATAAAATATATAAATACAAATATATGTATAAATAAATATACATAAAAAATTAATTAGGAGAATGGTTCGGCATAATAAAAGAGCACATAGATCACAATACAATTATATACCTATTATGATAAAATTGGGTAGTAGGAACATAAAAAATATGTATAATCATAAAAATAGGTAAATAAGTGAAATTAATAAAATTAAAATAAGATAAAGGGAGAAGCTAAAACATATTTGCATTACAGAACTAAAACAAAACATTTCTAAAAATTGTCTAAATATCGTCAAATATTGGAAGTAACAACAAATATCAGCAATATAAACGTATTACAGGAATGGTGCTATTTCATAGCTGTCATTCATGCCAGAAGGTACCAAAGTGTTCAGTTCAAAGATCCAATACATTTCCCATTTCGAAAGTTTGTTGGCCAAATCTCCACCTCTCACGCCCAACTTCACGTGTTCAATGCCTTTGAACGTCAGGAGTTCTGGATTTGAGTCATGAGTTGTTTTAAAGTGTTTAGATACTGAATGACTCTCAATTTTATTTTTGATGTTCCTTACATGTTCCTGAATGCGGTGCTTTAAATTCCTTTTTGTTTTTCCTACGTATTTTAATCCACATGGACATTCCAATAAATAAATGACAGAGGTGGTGTTGCAGTTTATAAAATCTTTGATGCTGTATTGTTTTGAACACTGTACATTAGTGAATGATTTCCTGTTTGGATGTAAATACTTCCACATGTTACATTTACCACATTTATATGATCCGACACATTTCAGACTGTCCATTTTCTTTGTGTCGGTGTGTCTGAGCATACTAGGAGCCAGGATATCTTTTAGATTTCTAGCCTTTTTAAAAATGATACAAGGTTTTTCTGGTAAAATGTTACCTAAGACTCGGTCCATTTTGAGTAATTACCAATGTTTATTCAGGACTCGTTTGATTTTGCTCTCGTCGTTACTGTATTGTGTAATGAAGGGAACCATGTCCCCTTTCTTCTTTTTATTCGTATATCTCAGGAGGTTCTCTCTTTCTAGGGCTTCTGTTCTCATTAAAGCTTTGGAAATGAGTGTTTCAGGGTAATTACGTTCTTTAAATCTCTCAGCAAAGGTACCTAATTGTTGCGAACATATTTCCTTATATATATATACACGCACACACATATATACATATAAGTATACACACACATATAGATATATATACACATATATACATATATATATATAAATATATATGCATACATATACATACTACATATATATTATGTGTGTATATATATATATATATATATATATACTACACTCACACATATACATACATTTATATATATATATATATATAAACAGGTATTATATACTGTATATACATTTATTTATTTGTTTGATGTATACACTGTATATATATATATATATATATATATATATACTACACACACATATATACATACATTTATATGTATGTGTATATATATATATATATATATATATATACACATACACATTGGTATTATATACTGTATATACATTTATTTAAATTCAGCAGCACAGGAGTTGTAATGGATGGGGTCTGGGGCAGGCTGCTGGGCTGGCCACCCCTTTTAATACTGCCAGTCAGACCTCACCTGGCACTGGCAGGTCCTCGGTCCTGTATCATCCAGTCCTGTGTCCACCGCGCCACTCCTTGCCTGCCAGCTCCCACCACACCGCAGCCAGCAGCTCCTTACTGACCTCTGGGAGCCTTGGACGGGGAGACGTCATGACGTCATCAAGTCTCCGTCTCTCCTGTCCTAATAGGCAGGGCCGCCAAGAGCCAAGGCGGGCCCCGGTAATAGGGGGCGTGGCCTAATCTTGGGAGGCGTGGCCACGCCCCCTTGCCGGGAAAAAAATAAATCAAAAAGATTTGCAGCGCTGGCGCAAAGCCAGGGGGGGCGCGATCAGTGTGATCGCTCCCCCGCACAGGCATAGGAGACTGCTGTGGCTGCTGCTCAGCAGCCACAGCAGTCTCCAACTGCAGCTCAGCACACGCTGTGTGCTGGGCTGCTGTGAGGGAGGGGGGGCGGCATCGAACCCGGGCCCCCGCCGGGCCCCTCAGGAAGCCCGGGCCCGGGTTATCTGTACCCGCTCCCCCCCCCCTCTCGGCGCCTCTGCTAATAGGTTGCCGGAGTCGGGACTTCAGAAGGAGGCGGGGAGGCTGCGTCTGTCTGCCCTGCCTACTCTGTGCTGGGCGCCACGGACACTAGATTAAAGAACACCCCCTGGTGGGCGGTCGGTGTTCCGCCCTCAGCAATGTGGCGCTTTGTGCGGAGGCACGGACCGCACCATCCTAGCTACGGCCCTGTGTAAAGTCACAGCTATCCTATGCAGAGAAACGCAGAAAGACCTTTTCTCTAGGATTTTCATCCACAATAAAATATTTTTTTATTATATTTTTCCTGTTGAAACTATGGAGTTCATTCAGATCCGCTCGCTAAGATACAAATGCTCGCTGATGATAATGGTATGCAGTGTGTATGCATTGTGTGCAAAAGCTCACAAGGAATTCACTCGCTGCACATAGACAGCCCAGCAGAGTGAGTGACAGGGGAACCCGTTTGTAAGTGGTAACAGGGGCTGGTCATTAAAAACAGGGGAGTGGAGGTGCAAACCCAGGCGTGCCTGACCATCTCAACGGCGTTTTAGAGGTGTGCTTAATTATAAGACTGCATCATCGTACACGTCACCTGGCTTGTTCTTACACTGAAGTACTCAAGCGCTGCGATCGCATCCGATGTTACCCGATGTACGGATGGTTGCATACACTTTCTGGACATGACGTGCAAAAGTGGGCGTCTTAAGACAGGCTGGTGGGTGTCTGCATACACTATGTGATCGCTGTCTAAGAAATACTGGGGGTGCTAATGTATTGCTGTGCGATTGCACTGCCTATGCAATTTGCATACACATCGTGCGAGCGATCGCATCTAGCGAGCGGCTGTGAATCAGCTAATAAGTACAGTTTGTTTCCTACTTATATTACTTCAATTCATGAATTATAATTAAATGTACTGCACATTCTCTTAGCCTTCTTAGATATGTCTAAGAGCAGAACGCAATATTACACAGAATAAAATGTACCTGTTATCTTTGTCAATACAATACAATACATACTTTAGAAGCCCTTGAGGCTTTTATACACAATGAATAAATGAACTTGAATGGTAAGTAATCTTGTATTCATTAACTAACACGTTGGAAATAGTGTTATTTTTCTGCAACACTTTTTTTTTCAGCTTATAAGAAGTGGATTTGTCACTTATTTTATTTTTCTTCTAACCTCTCTTAGGGCTCTATTTACTACAATCCGCATTTGTAATGCAGATTGTAGTGTGATATTACCGGCTGAATTCGCATTGCAATATCACAGGCAATATCTCAGGGATTTACTACAAATCTCTTGCAGGGACAGAGCTTGCGAGAAAGCTCTGTCCCTGCGAATCCCCACCGGAGCCTTATCACGGTATTTTCGCAAAAAATACAGTGACAAGTGCCCCGCGCATGCGCCGACCGGCCACCACTGCTACCCCCCCGTTGCTAAGCCCCGACCCCACAATCGCGGACTCCCCTCCCCCCGCGACACCCCCCTCCCTTAATTACACTTAACTGCATTTATCGGGCCTTCGGTGATGTCCTCTGCCTCTGTCGCTCCTGTAAGCTGACATCCCATACTGCACTGTCAGGTGATGACCGGGCCCCAGTGCAGCATGGGAGACCAGCTGACCGGAGGGAGGACATCACCAGAGCCCCGAACTCCGGTCCCTGGACTCAGGTAAGTTTTTTTTTTTACAGTGAACCAGTGTGTGGTCTGTTTAGACCACACAGCTGATTACTGGGGCTGGCTCCAGGCTCTGCTTTGCACTTTAGAACAGAGCAGGAGTCCGGTAACCGGGGGAGACCCTGGATAACGCCACCTTCAGGTGACGTTATTATCACAGGGCTTTCCCCGGTATTTTTTCACATTTTATTTTTAGTAACTTTGGTCAGATCACATTTCCCATTACAATTATGGGAAATGCGATCTGCTTACTAAAAATAAGTGATACTTAGGGGTTGGAGAAGAATTTTACGAATTCTACTCCAATTGCCCTTTAGTAACTGTAGGTGATACTAAAATAATGTGAAACGGGTGTGAAAACACCCTTTTTAACAACATGTACCCTTTATAGTTGCTTTGCTTTTAAAAGATTGTATTTACCTTTGGTATACTACTAAGTGTAAGCTGTGTACTGCTGTCAGTCACTTCAGACCAAGATCAGCTCCATTTAGTACTTGCCTATAGGATTGATGAAATAAAGCAGGTATATAGTTGTGGTAAAATATTACTTCCTGAGGTCAGCCATTAAGAGCACCTCATATGGTGGTAGCTGGCAGTGTGTCGCTTGTAGAAAGATCTTGCTTGTCTGAAGAAAAAAAAACTGGTTGATTCAAGTGAGAAAAACTTAATTTTGGTTGAAATTATCCTTCAATCAATGGGGAGTTTTTGGATAAAAGTGATGGTGTTAGCCTTGATTGTGAGAGATAATCGGGTTCGGTAATTTGGTAATTCTTAATTGAATTGATTCAACATTCGCCAGTCAGAGTTGTTTACAATTTATGTAAGGTCAAAGTAGATACAGATATGATCTTTCTGCTATCAGGGAAAACATGTAAGTTTGATGCTGAGGAATTGTGGAATTAGTGTTGCATTTTAAACAACTTGAAAGCAATATGCAGCTACTTAATCATGTTTCAACAACATTAATTTCCATTACTTGTGACTTATTTGCAGACAGAAATTTGGAACTGCATGAATTCTTCATTACCAGGTGAGATTACAAAATGTGCAGTTTTTGTTGGCCCTATTATGTGTCTTGATATAATGGTAATATTAATTTTGCTCTTTTAAATAAAAAAATATTGTAGAAAAGAAAACTAAAACATTTTATCAGTTATATTTTTATTATTATTACACAACTGAATCGACCTAATTGAATATGAATTTATATAAAAAAGAGATAATCAGATATGTGTAGCAAACCTTTGGGTGTCCCTGGTGATTTTGTATTTACAGTACACCCTTTGCAATTTTTCACATTTTAATTGCTTATATTATGGAAACAAAGTGCTTTTGTTTCAGAATTCTTACCACTGATCTACACAAAATGCTGTAATGTCAAGTATAAAAATAAAAAGGACAACAAATCTAAAGATTTTAAAGATAATCTTGTTCTTCAATAAACCTTTCTAAGATTTGAATTATGATTTCATGGGGGGGGGGGTTAGGCTGCAGTGGGGATAGTTATGATTAGGGGGAGGGTTAGGGTAGGGGTACTTACCTGTAGGCATTAGGATTCTGACAGCCGGGATTCCACTGTCTGTATTTTGATCTCTGGCATCCCGACCGCCGGGATCCCATACCCAGCCCGTTAGATATAGTTAGTCTACTGTTTGATTGCACACAAGTGGACTGCAATCAATTAATTATATGATATCTGAATACAACTGATTTCAACATTGTTTTTTTTAAGTGTACATTAGAAAAGGTGATAAATGCTTTTGCAGTCAATTACTGTCTTTTATTTATATTTTTTGTATTTGACATTACAAGGTATTTTGCATTACTCAAAGAATTATATATATTTTGATTCTATGATTACTAGAAAATTAAATATGAAAAATACCAACAGGTTGAATATTTATAGCTGCTGCATATTTCAAAACCAAATAATTATAATTCTTTTTATTATTCTTTCTTTCTTGGTATGCAATCCTCTCTAATCTTGCATAATAAAAGCAGATATACTTTGTCAATGTAATATAATGCAAATATTTTGCAGAAAATTTAGCAAAGAAGACTAACCCTTCAGACAGGTGCTGTTGAGTAGTCTGTCTGGTGCATCTCACCTGTCAAATGTTCTAAAGGGGCCAATACACCTGCGCTGTAATTTCCTGATCTGCTGACACCAATCTGATGTTCGGCCATCGATGATTGTCGGTCCGTCAGGGAATTAGGAAAATTCTATATGTACAAATCCCGGATTTTCCAATCTCATCATTTTGTGGTGGGGATAGACAAATCAGGGAAATCCCACATGTTGGATTTCCCCGATGCCTCGTCCGAGGCATCTGAGGATCGGGGAATTGCGACAACTCGACAATTAGTCGCTGATGTATGGGAGCCATTAGATAAGCTCAGGGAGGACAGAAACCACCCGTGGTTCAAAAGGCAATACCTGTATATTATATTTGAAGCAAATTAACCCATGATACTGAATTTTCATTTACTTTTTAATTTTATCCAATTTAACTGTGGAGTATAATGTTTCCAAGCTTTTACAACTTTAAAGATCTTCACTGTCTGGAGCCCTTTGGATGCAGGTGAAAATTTTTTTGATAACCCTGTTTGCTCCCCATTGTGTGTGGTCATGATATCAGCCAGTGCTTGCTCCCTTGGGTCGTACATTGCACCTCCAGATCTTACTGCATGTTTACTTGATCTGGGGATGTGATGTACGATCCCATGCAGCGCTATGCGGGTAGGGGAGGGGGGTGCCGACATATCCATGGGTGGGGACCACCTGATATGTCGGCCAACGGATCGACCGTCGCATTGCAAGGTGCATATCGCACCGTGTATGGTGGCCTTTAGAGTTATATTGCATATGACCTCAGAGGTGGATGTCTTCTGATATGACCTCAGAGGTGGATGTCTTCTGATTTTTTCTGATTGATGGCTGTGAATCAGATAAATTAACTAATTTGACTCTTTCTATGAGTCATGTATTGTAAATGATGTACAATAATGTGATTTTCTATCTATAGCAAATAAATATTTTATTATTATGATTTTCAGACTATACTATATTTTTCTGTAACAGAAGTGAACAGGGTATAAGGGCAGTTATTATCACGCAATCATACATGAATTGTGTACAGTTATGTTTTTCTTTAATAACTTTGCTTATCTTATTCAAAAGGTGCCTCTAAAAAATCAGATGGTTGGGTTGGCCTTGGATGCTGTGAATTAGCAATAGCAGTGGAGTGTCGGAGAGCTTGTAAACAGGTCATATTGCTTTATATCTTTTCTCGCACATATACTGCCTGAGCAATAAAATATTGTAGTCAGTGCTGCCACTTCAAGAGACACAAATGTGTGTATTCTGAAAGAAATTCTTTAACGCTCTAAATATGATTATTACATACTGTATATTGTCATATACTTATTAAGGCATAGTGCCGTGCTGCCTCCAGAGGTTCTTCTGGCACTCCTCATTAACCGGGAGCCAGGTGCTGCACACTAACATCACAGTCCAGTACCTGGATCCTGATCACTGAGTCTGCCTTTTGGTGTCACCCCCTCAGAGAGGGACACTTTGTGTAGTCCGCACCCCCTAGTGACACCACTGCATGGTAATCTGCTCATGAGTGTGAATGTAATTAAACGCAATGCCCACAATGTGCTAATCTGGAATGGGATATTGCTGCCAGCAACATTCCTTTTTTTTCCCCTCAAACCCCATTCTGTATATATATATATTGAGAGACAGGTGGCACTCAAAGACCTTTTATATGTTTAAAACAGCACACAGTTACAGGTAGGTGTGACTATATGCTGTTTTAAACATATACAAGCCCTCTGAGAGCTGCCTGCCTCTCCACGCTGTGTGTTACCTTTGGGAGTGCACCAAGGCATCCATAGCTTTTGAGTTTGCATGAGTGCTGGACCTCTCTGATATATATATATATATATATATATATATATATATATATATATATATATATATATAGAAATCCAAGGTCCGGCACTCAAGATAAATGAAGAAATAGCAGGGGTGCCCTCTCAGAAGGGTTAAATAAACAAATGTGCGGCACACAAACCACAGTAGTGATAATAGAACGTTTCAGTACTTTAAGTACTATCTTCAGCTATATAGTACGGTACATAAACATACATCTTACCTTAAATACACCCCACTGCCCAATACACAAGAAGCGCGCCAGACAGGACACACGAGGCCAGCCGGCGACGCATCCTGATGACGTCATCAACAAGTGCATCATCAACAACTGATCCCTATCACCTCACCATAGCAACAAGTGAACATATACAGATAACGAGCGATGAATAAAGACAGCATTATCAGGCTAACAGAATCAGATCCTCAGATATCAGATATCAGGCACGTACACATGCATCTAAATGATCATTACCCATTTAACTCAAGCAATATGGTGGATTGATATAAACAGATTCCATAGAATACATAATAAGATTTTTGCAAAATACTATACATCATAACACAGGTAACATTATAGCAATGAAATGGTCAGATAAAAATTAATTATAAAAATCACCAACATTACATGACAAAAAAAGCATGTGATTTAAATACCTGCATATCAGAAAACATGTTAGCCAAATAGCATGCTAGAGGTCATAAGACATTAAGATTTTCACATATTGAATATATTGTCTGTTAGCATGGCTATGACATATTAAAAGCATGATAACCCAAAGATTCATTGAGCCCACGGGGTGCAACCACATCTAACCTGTGAATCCTCCTTGATTCACATTGCAACAATAAATGGTTTCTATCTCCACCTCTATTTAGTTGAGGGATATGATCAATCATCCTATAGTGAATACATGCCAAATTATGTTTGAAATCCACAAAGTGGCGAGCCACTGGTTGATCACTTGATCCACATGACAACGCAGCGCGTATACTTGAGCGATGCATTGCCATGCGTTCCTTAAATTTCCTTTGGGTTTTGCCCACATAAGAAAGCCCACAAGGGCATATAATCTGGTAGATTACAAATGAACTGTTGCAAGTCAAGTGATGTCGAATAAAAAATTGTTTGCCAGAATGAGGGTGAGTAAAGGTGTGGGTGACAACTGTTCATGTGAAGCTGAGTATTGCGATCAGTTTTTTTGACAAAAACTGATGTAGTTAAGGCTGCATCTTTCTTGGTAAGCGTCCTAAACCCCGCCCACTGGATCCTACAATCCTTTATACCTTTACACACACCAAATCAGCCAAACCCATGTAGTGCAGCTGTGTGTAAGACCTTTGTTGTAGACCTTTGCTGTAGTAAGCAGCAGGATTCTAAACCCTATCTGCCCCTTTTCCTGGGGAGTGAGCTCTGGGCCTGATCCAGACCTGCTCGCGAGCGCTGAGCGCTTGCAAGCGGGTCGATGTCGGGCCAGTGCGCATGCGCACGACGGAGGCGGCTCCGTCGTGCGCATGCGCAAGACCCGGATAGTGACGGGCAAGCCGTCGCTCCGGGTCTCGCTACAAAGGGGGCATGCTGTCGATGTTGAGTGACAGCACGCCCCCTTTGGTGGGCGGGCCGGGGCGTGGCTGCCCAAACTGAGGCGTTCCCATGGCCGGCCCCACTGACATCACAAGTGATGTCAGTGGGTGGACTTCTTGCTCTGTAAGAGCAAGAAGTCCACTGGGACTTGCAGCAACGAGACCCTACCACAAGGGTCTTGTCGCAAGTCCGATGGTCGCGATGGTCTTGACCATCGCGACCATCATCCTGGCCGCTCGCACTAGCTGTGGGTGGTCACCCACAGCTATGCGAGCAGCCAGGAGGCCGCTCTAAAAATACAATAGGCGGGCACTGATTCAGAGCGAGCGCTCTGAAAGAGAGTCCGGCTCTGAATCAGGCCCTCTGTTCTGGACATCACAGCATGGCAAAGTACCCTCTTTGTCACAATGTATGTGTGTGTGTGTATATATATATATATACATATACATATATATATATATACATACACACAGTATATATATATATATATATATATATATAGGCAAAAGCAATGGCAGCGGCACTCCCCCAATAAAAGATACTCCAAGCAATTGCTTGAAGTATCTTTTATTGCGGGAGTGCCGCTGCCACTGCTTTTGCCTTGTACCTGTTACTTGCGGAGGGCACCCATATACTATATATTTATAAAGCACTACCAATGAGTTTCTGTCACACTCTAAAGACATATTGGCAGATTAATTGGCTGCTTACAAAAAAATTAACCCTAGTCTGTATGTGTTCATGTGATAGGGAATATCCATAGTTAGATCCACTGTGACAGGTACAGATGTGAATGACAGAGATACTTTCTGTAAATACGTCTGTGCTATATAAGTAACTTAATAAATAAATACATTTAGGGAGAGCTAAGCTGTATTTATATTGTTTTAATCCAATTATTGTAATTTATAGAATTATGTGATTTTAATGGGTTATTGCTTATATTTATCACATAGGTTAATTTAACTATTTGTCTTCTCATTATTTTTTAGGCATCCTCAACAAACGATATTTTAAAAGCCTGCAGGAAGCAATATGAGGTATGATTTTAAATGGAACATAAGTCTTGAATTGTACATGACAAAAAGGCATTGTAGAATACAACAAAAAATAAAGCTCTAATTTTGACTTGCTGCTAAAATAATCTTTGTGCACATAAAATAACGTACTGACTAATGGAATGGCACCACTTATATAGCTAATTAGCAGCATTCACACTAAATCAGCAGTTGGTGATAAATTATGTAGTGAAAGGCAGGTTCATTTGGAAAAATGCTAATGTTTAAATATTGTTACAATTTTGTCCAGACAATAAAAGACAGACTCAATAAAGTCTAACAAAATAATTATATACTGCATTTACTCAGAAAAAGTGGGCACTCTAAGGTATTAGTCGTTATAGAAGAGGGTGCCATAACTAATTTAGTAAATGTAGCAACAGGAAAAGAACAGCACTCCTATATACAGAGGCTTAAGTAGGGTCTTCGGAGCCCACGGCAAGTTTAAAATTGGCGTGGCAAAAAACTGGGCGTGGTCGCATACCAGAAAGGTTTTGGCCACTGAAAATGGGGCGTGCCAACATGATACGCCACCTATTTCTTGTCACTCTGGGAAAATTCCTTTCCATTCCATATGCACCTTACCTATATGGTGGTTTCTCACAATGTGGAACCTCTGAAGAAATGTATCCTCTCTGCGAAGATGTCGTCTTCAGTCAGTATTCACTATTCATGTAGGTCACATCGTCCGGAAGATGCCTGTTTGTGTAGGAATATTAACAAGTTCATCATCATACAACAGCATTTCAACCAGACTCTTGCCCCCTGTGTAACTTCCTCCCCCCTGCGTCTCTCTTAGCCACACCATCATCTTGCTGCATTGTCTCTTAGCCACACCATCATCTCCCCACCACGACGTCTCTCAGCCACACCCTCGCCTCCCCCTTATGTGATCTCAGCACACCATCACCTCCCCCCTGCATCAACTCTCAGCACACCATCACCTCCCCACTGCGTTGTCTCTCAGCACACTATCTCCTCCCCCCTACATCATCTCTCAGCACACCATCATCTCCCCCTGTGTCATCTCTCAGTCACGCCATCATCTCCCCCCACGTTTTCTCTCAGCACACCATCACCTCCCCCCCTACGTTGTCTCTCAGCACACCATCACCTCCCCCCTGCCTAGTCTCTCAGTCACACCACAATCTCCTCCCTGCATTGTCTCTCATATCCCCCCTGAGTCATCTTCCAGTCACACCATCATCTCCCCCCGTGTCGTCTATCAGCACACCATCACCTCCCCCCACATCGTCTCTCTCTACATCATTACCTCCCCTGCACATTGTCTCTCAGCACTCCATCACCTCCCCCCTACATCGTCTCTCAGCACACCATCATCTCCCCCCTGCATCATCTCTCAGCCACACCATCATCTCCCCCCAGTGTCAACTCAGCACACCATCACCTCCCCCCACGTCGTCTCTCAGCACACCATCATTTCCCCCCCACATTGTCTCTCAGCACACCATCACATCCCCCCTGCATCGTCTCTCTCTACACCATCACTGCCTCTGCACGTTGTCTCTCACCACACGATCATCTCCCCCCTGCGTCGTCTCTTAGTCACACCATCATCTACCCCCCATGTCATCTCTCAGCACACCATCTCCCCCCCACGTCATCTCTCAGCACACCATCATTTCCCCCTATGTCGTCTCTCAGCACACCATCACATCCCCCCTGCATTGTCTCTCTCTCTACACTATCATCTCCCCTGCGCGTTGTCTCTCAACACACCATCATCTCCCCCCTGTGTCATCTTTTAGTCACACCATCATCTCCCCCCATGTCATCTCTCAGCACACCATCAACTCCCCCCCACGTCATCTCTCAGCACACCATCATCTCCCCCCCATGTCATTTCTCAGCATACCATCAGGACATGTGAATGAGGGGCTGAAAAGGTCCAGATGGGATATTCCCTATATATATATATATATATATATATATATATATATATATAGCTAGGAGTGATAGGGCTGACCTGGACAGGGTACTGCTCTGGACAGACAAAAGTATATACAAGTGCCTAGTAAATTTAACTCTTTAACCTCTCGTCCCATTTTTTAGCAATTTTTTTAATTTGTTGTGGGCTTGTCAAATTTCCACATGTGTATTTGATGACACAGACACACACACTGACACATGTGCACACACACACTGATACATATACACACACTGACACATACATACACACACACTGACACAGACACACACTGACACAGATACATGCACTGACACATGAACACACACACACTGACACATACACACGCTAACACATATATACACACACAGTGACACATATACACACACATATTGACACATATACACACACACTGACACATATACACACTGACACACACACTGAGAAAGCCTACACAGACACACACACACACCTCTTTCACACAAATGCAGCTAGCCCCCCTCTCCCTGTACCACACGTGAAAAACTAATAAAAGGAGGTCGCTAGCCCCCCCCTGCGGCAGCTTAGCACCCCCCCTGCCCTCCCCAATACACACCTGCGGTGAGCGGAGAGAACACTGGAAAACGAAGAATCACTCTTCACCTGGTGCAGGTACCAGGATAGAGAATGGAAAGAAGACTTCCTGGGAGGGGCTTCGTGCGTCCGCTGCAGCTCCCCCTACAGGCAGCCCAGCCAGCACCAGCAGGCACACTGGTTTATTTGCAGAAACAGCAAAGTATCAAACCACAAAGGTCTTTTGTCAAGCTATACAAACCAATTTTACAAAAAAATACAATTTAAATAAGGGTGTGTAGATCTTTTAGCTCTACTGTAGTTTGTAATATGTGTTTATGTATATAAATAGATCCAGGTTAAGGGGGGAAGGAGGTCACATGGAGCACATGCCCCAGGTTCCCCTCAAACATTAATTAAAACTACAATGCTCAGTGCAACATCTGGGTTTTCTGGGGTGTAAGCAGAGAAAGAAGAGGGGATGTGTTCTGAGTAGGGTGTGGGGCTAAATGTCACAGGGAAGGGAACAGTTCTCTTGACTCCTGCCTTCAGGCACCGTGGCACATCGGAGGATAGCGCTGCTAAAGTCCCAACTCAGTGACAACTTGAGCTACCTGGTCTGCAAGGCAAGAGATAGTGACTCTGCTTTGGTGACCCTCTGCATGTGTGACTCGGCATCTGTTAATCGGTGCATGTGTGACTCTGCATCTGTGACATGCTGTATGTGTGACTCTGCATCTGTGACCCGCTCCATATGTGACTCTGCATCTGTGACCCACTGCATCTGTGATTCTATGTCTATGACTCACTGCACGTGTGGCTCTGCTTCTGTGACCTGCTACATATGTGAATCTGCGTCTGTGACCCGCTGCAACTGTGACTTTGCATGTGTGACTCGGCTTCTGTGACACGTTGTATGTGTGACTCTGCATCTATTACCCACTGCATGTGTGACTACTACTGTGACATGGTGTATGTGTGACTCTGCATCTGTGACCTGCTACATATGTGACTCTGCATCTGTGACCCACTGCATCTATGACCTGCTACATATGTGACTCTGTATCTGTGACCCACTGCAAAGTTGACTACATGTAGAGTATGATTCGGCGTATCTGTCACTCTACATATGTGTTAAATAAAAGTTTCATTTGTGATGGAATTGGTATGAAAGGCTCTTTAATATATTTACCATCTACTCTTGCTATCTCTATCTTGACAATTCTGCCACATTTTAGAAAATAGAGGCAAAGGGGCCCTCCAAACACTTAGGGGCATATTCAATTGAGCGCAAGGTTTAGCGAAGAAAAAACCTTGCGCCCCTCGCGCCCAATTTTGGATTACTGTGGGTATGCGCGCTCCCGATACCCACGGTATCCAATAAATAAAAGTGGCTGCAGGGTTTTCAGCTCTGAAAACCCTGTGCTGCATTAAAAAAATATAAGAAAAAATTACTTACCTGCCCCAGGATCTCCGGTGGTCTCCGCGGCTCCCGGGGGCCTCCCTTCCATCTTCTCACTGGGGAAGGGGCTGCTGTGTGTCTCGGGGGCTGCTGGTATGCTCCAGGGGATGCAGGGAGGCACAAGGGCTGCTAGGAGATGTAGTTCTCCCAGCTCCCATTATGGGGCGGCATACATACACTTGGGGGGGACACAAAGGGGGTCACACACACACAGTCACACACTCATACACACACCCACACTCACTCATACACACTTACAAACATTGACACACACTGCATACTCATCGCTGCTGCAGACCCGATGCTGGATGCAGAAGACAGCGCTGCAGAAGGTAAGTAATTAAGGACTAATTAAGCTAATTGGAAACTTCCAGTTGCTTAATTAGTCCTCAGGGGAAGGGGTGCCACCGGGGTCCCAGAGCAAGTCTCACTGATTTTTCCTAAAATTAATGAGATCAGACTTGCTCTGGAGGTGCGAGAAAAAAAACATCCCAGCGCTCAAAATAGTAAAAAACATGCACCTAATTGAATAGCAAAAATCCCGCACCTGCAGGACAAACCTTGCAGGTGCGGGATTTTTGCTATACTCGCCCCAACTGAATATGCCCCTTAATCCAGCTCTGTACAGAATCCAGGGTAACAGGTGACGTGTACAATCATTGAATTCCATTTGCAAGTACACTGTGATGTGCAACTATTATGATGTTCACTAACAGTATATGTATGAAGTAATTTATTATTATTCTAAAATGGAAAGTGCAGTTTTTGCTTTCTTGTCCATTTTACCTTCTTTCTTAAGCTGGGTACACACATTAGATGATATTTCAGCCGATCCGAAGGATTGGTTTGATATATTTTCAAAAGCGCATAATGTGTACCTTTTATTTCTGGCCATGCATGCTCCCGTTTGGTCATCAGTCACATCATCAGGTTGGCCCTACTTGCAGGTCAATCTAACAATGCGACTGACTACCTCATGCAGTGTGATGCGGCTGGTGCCGACATATCGGGTGGTCGGGCTCCAGATCGTCTAATGTGTACCAGCTACCCATTGTCGAAGCTGAATAATTGGCTAAGACAAGTTCAGATTAAAATTTAATCGCGGCGACGCCATGTTGCGACTGGCCGCAAGACGCCATCTTGAAAATGAGATCGCAAGACGCCATTTTGCGAATGGCCGCCTAAGCGCCATTTTAGACAAACTCACATTTTAGTACATGTGGCGATAATACTAATAGCACCATGCATTTGCATCTTTCACCATTTCTCATACACACATTAATACACAATTGCGCTGTTAACTAGTCGCATATTAGCGAATGCATAGTACTTTGTTTGAAACCGCTGTTTTATTAGCTTTATGCGCACACATCTGCCCCAGGTTAACTAGCATCCTTATTTCAAACCCTGAATACCCACACATTACATATTCACACATAAGGTTCAATAAGCTCTAAAGTGTATGACTTAAGTTGGTTCAGTTAGTTTAAATGCTGAGAAATAAAGATATTTGATAACTAAGGTATTATACATGCTAAACAAGTCATGTTTGGAGTTGTGCTGATGCGTATCCTTTTTACAGTATTCCGGTGTTATCGGTGGGGAGATGCATCATGCATTCCCGAGTTATGGATCGCAGAGCCTACAAGCAACAAAATGTATATTCTAGAAACAACTGTTAGGATGCTACGAGAGGCGTGAAGAGGAAGACCCCCAGCTGTTAGAGGCAGGGAGAGTCTGTTTGAACCAGCCTGTTAAATGTGCTGTAACAGATGCTTCACCCCTGAGAACCAATGGTATCAGCAACAGACTTCCCTATTGTCCTGTATATTCTGGGGGGTATAAATATGAGTGCACAAATGCTGGTTCTGAGTCTTCGTGCTGAATGCTGAATGACAAGGGGTCTCTTGCTGATGCCTATCTCTGGGTCCGGAAGCGCCTGTGTATGTATACTGTACTTGCGGTCTGTATAATTTCCTTTTGCGCCTAAATTGTGTCTTGATCAATTGCGTGTAACTATCTGAACTTTTACCTGAATATCACTTGTGCTTTGGAACCACAGATTCCACGTCTAAGTCTTTATTTATGGTATGACTGCGTACGCAAATTAGCGTTACCCTTAGGAGGTATAGGCAGGACATTAGAAGGTATAGGCAGGACATTAGAAGGTATAGGAAGGTGTGTATAGAGGTTCTGATCCAGTATCGTTAGTTGGGGGCTCGTAGTGAAGTCACTTACCTGCTCACACAGTACATACGGCCATCGATATTTCAGCAAAGGGTGGAGTGGCCACATGCAGGGTTTGCCTGCAACCGCTTTGTGCTGAAAGATCGCTATCCGTCTCCGTGTGAATCAAGGAAGCTGACTAGAATCCAGGGACAAGAGAGGAAAAAGTTTGTTTTCCTCTGTTGATAGAACCTTACGTTTAAAGGGGTGTCGCAGTACTGAGTACGCAACTAAGTCGCAGGTTTGCGCATAGCAAAAAGACCCACTTTTGTGTACGCAGTTAAAAAGCCATTATACGGTTGTGTGGTAGTCGCATTATTGTGTATGCGACTGGTCGCACAATAGCGTATACATACTTCCGGTTGTGCTGCCACGTGTTTGAACAAAGCCATTGAGGTTTACATTTTTTTCTATTACCAATACCTGGGTTAACGTGTATTTTTCTGGCCTACCCAGCGGCCACTAATACTGCTGCCAAGAAAATAGTATGCAGGTACGGTATCCCTAGAATCATCGAGAGTGATAGGGGTACTCATTTCACAGGTGATGTTTTCCAAAATATGTGTAAGCTGATGGGTATTAATAGCCGACTTCACACCACATACCGGCCGCAAGCCAGTGCCAAGGTAGAGAGGATGAACGGGACTATTAAAAATAAGCTAAGTAAAATCATGGCAGAGACTGGACTAGGATGGCCAGAAGCATTACCTTTGGTCCTACATAGCATAAGGACCACTCCTAGACCTCCTCTGAATCTGTCCCCATTTGAAATATTGTTCGGTAGACAACCGCATTTGATTATAAGTCCACAGGAAGATCTAAAGGGTAACAACGAGGTAACTGTGAAGTATCTTATATCAATGAGTAAGCAGTTTAAGCAACAGCAGCAGAAACTGAAATTGTTGTCTAATGATATGCCTGAAATGATCTGTCATGATGTTGAACCAGGAGAATATGTAATGATCAGAAATTTCTTGCGTTCAGGTTGTTTGACTGATCGGTGGGAAGGTCCGTACCAGGTGCTACTGACGAGTACTACATCTCTGAAGGTGGCCGAGAGAGATGGGTCCATTCCACTCACTGCAAAAAGGTCAATCAACCAGTGGAGAAACAAGTCGGAGACAAAGCTGATAGCGTGGATCTGTCACTCGCGAGCTTGTTCCGGGAGGATTGAAAAGGTCGTAGTAAGATACCTGAAGTGAGAGAAATTTGCAGGTCTTGTTGTGACAATGGACGGGCCTGCTGTGTTCATTTTCATATTCTCTTTTAGAGTGTTCACCATCCTGGTCAGTCCGGGGATATCCAGTGTCTGTGATGGGGGACCGATTGAGATAACGGGAGCTGATGGCAGTGCTGATGGAGTGGAATCAGGAGGAGTGCAATGCCAATCAGGGGAGTGTCTTTCCAATCTTAGTACTGTTATTGTTAAAAGAGCTGTCATTCCGAATACTCGGGGAAGGTGTGGAGGGTTATCGTCTGAAGATTCCTGTATATGTGAGCTTTGTGGGTCCCTAGTTGATGAGAACTGTATCCAATGGTGCCAACCTAAATATAATCCGTACTGGGGTGGGTATCCTCTAGAGGATTATCATAGCATGGTAGGCAAAGTGTTAAATCAAACTGATTGCTGGGTGTGTTCACATGTGCCCCAGGGACAGCATAACGTAGGGTTGGTGCCATTTCCGCTGAATATCACGGAAATGTTAGAATTACAAAAAGGGAAAACATTGGATGGAAAATTCCTCTCATCCAAACCACCTAATTTCAAACTCTATCAATTCCAAGTAGATAGATCACTTTTGTGTTTAAACATAACTAACCCCAATAAACCCGGGAGTTGGGAAGTGACGGGGAATAATCAGACGATGACCTTCTCACAAAGAGCTGATAATGAGTCCATAAACCATGATCTATTGCGCTCCATTAAGTCTGGTGGGAAACATTTTAGGTATCGATATACATTGAGTTCCACCAAAGAAATTATTGGTAAGGTGCCAAATGATTATTGTGCTAAAATAATACAGCCAGAAACTTGCATGTACCAGATGGAAGAACCAGAAATAGGATTGTTTGCAAGGGAAATGTGCTTAATTATAATGATGCATACCATTCCTTATGTCCTTATTTCATCTGTGGAAGAAAAGCGTATAAATGGCTCTCCCCGAGTTCCGAAGGTTTGTGTTACCTGGGAAGAGTAGTCCCAGAAGTTATGACCCTCACACATGTTGAAATGCTGGGTATACATAAAAATACACCGTCACCATATCTTCACACACAATATGAATACAGAGGCAAAAGAAATATGGTACCTGGTGATATACATAAACCCACTCAGTTAATCAGTGAGACAACTGGCTTTCAAGTTGTCGCATTGGACCCCACCAGGATCGCTCGGGGTACATTAAATTTTAGATATACCCAGGAACTTGCTAAACTAATAGATATCACCGAGATGTACTATGACACATTTAGGTAAACAGGGAAAGAATTGCAAGCGTACAAGAAAGAACTGGTGCAACACAGGCTAGTGTTGAATTATTTAACTGCTGTTACTGGAGGGTATTGCGTAACATTGGCCACCCAATTTGGAGTAAAATGTTGCACCTATGTCACCAATGAAACCAGCGACCCTAAGGAGGTGATAGACCGGAAGATGGATGAAATTCTACAGCTAAAGTGGGAATTTCGCAAGAACCATAACACTTCAGTGGCTGAAGTAGGGGAACAGATAGAAGGATGGGTGTTATGGCTGAACCCAGTAAAATGGTTCTCAGGTCTAGGGGAATGGGTCCAGGAAGTGATCGCTAGCATAGGCAAATTCTTAATCCTTATACTGATTGTCACCATAATAATTGGCATATGCGTCCGGTGTGTTCCTATTGTGTTGAAGTGTGGAAAATTTAAAAACAGAGTGAAACTAAAGAATGAAACTATGATGGTGGTCAGTAATGACAATATGTATACCGAGGTAAATATAGAACTGCATTAGGAAATACAATCGTTTGATGTATTATATTTAGACATGCATAGAATGTATTATTGAAATGTTATTCATAGAACACCTCAGATAATATAAAGTCTCAATTCCCCTTCAAGACTGCTATTATAAGACTGGTGCATTCCCACACCTTTCACATGATCTTCCAAGATCCGCCGTGTGCGTATAATAGTAGTTTTATGTCCCCGCCCAGAGACACATTATTGATGGATAAAGAACCACCTTGTGCCATCCCATAATAACACCAAATAATATGTAAATGTAAGCCTAAATTAAATTCTAATAGCAGATTGTGATAGCATGTTGTTTGCTATCAAAGGGTGGACTGTCAAAGCTGAATAATTGGCTAAGACAAGTTCAGATTAAAATTTAATCATGGTGACGCCATCTTGCGACTGGCCGCAAGACGCCATCTTGAAAATGAGATCGCAAGATGCTATTTTGCGAATGGCCGCCTAAGCGCCATTTTAGACAAACTCACATTTTAGTACATGTGGCGATAATACTAATAGCACCATGCTTTTGTATCTTTCACCATTTCTCATACACACACTAATACACAATTGCGCTGTTAACTAGTCGCATATTAGCGAATGCATAGGACTTTGTTTGAAACCGCTGTTTTATTAGCTTTATGCGCACACATCTGCCCCAAGCTAACTAGCGTCCTTATTTCAAACCCTGAATACCCACACATTACATATTCACACATAAGGTTCAATAAGCTCTAAAGTGTATGACTTAAGTTGGTTCAGTTAGTTTAAATGCTGAGAAATAAAGATATTTGATAACTAAGGTATTATACATGCTAAACAAGTCATGTTTGGAGTTGTACTGATGCGTATCCTTTTTACAGTATTCCGGTGTTATTGGTGGGGAGATCGCATCATGCATTCCCGAGTTATGGATCGCAGAGCCTACAAGCAACAAAATGTATATTTTAGAAACAACTGTTAGGATGCTACGAGAGGCGTGAAGAGGAAGACCCCCAGCTGTTAGAGGCAGGGAGAGTCTGTTTGAACCAGCCTGTTAAATGTGCTGTAACAGATGCTTCACCCCTGAGAACCAATGATATCAGCAACAGACTTCCCTATTGTCCTGTATATTCTGGGGGGTATAAATATGAGTACACGAACGCTGGTTCTGAGTCTTCGTGCTGAATGCTGAATGACGAGGGGTCTCTTGCTGATGCCTATCTCTGGGTCCGGAAGCGCCTGCGTATGTATACTGTACTTGCGGTCTGTATAATTTCCTTTTGTGCCTAAATTGTGTCTTGATCAATTGCGTGTAACTATCTGAACTTTTACCTGAATATCACTTGTGCTTTGGAACCACAGATTCCACGTCTAAGTCTTTATTTATGGTATGACTGCGTACGCAAATTAGCGTTATCCTTAGAAGGTATAGGCAGGACATTAGAAGGTATAGGAAGGTGTGTATAGAGGTTCTGATCCAGTATCGTTACCATGCAGTCGCCTGTCGCATTGCTGGGTACACATATCGCCTAATATATAACCAGCTTTAGACAGCTCATCTGGCAAGTTAACAACTGACAGTCTAGACATTCCTAAACGTGCTCAGTTCAGCATAATGGATCCTCATTCAGAGGCGGTCGCAAGAAGCGATCGCTCTCTCTGAATAATGGCGGCCGCTTCATTTTTGAAGTGCGGCCTCTTGGTCGTTAGTTAAGCTGGGGATTACCACCCACAGCTTAACGACCGACCAGGTTGATGGTCGCAATGGTGATCACCATCGCGACCATCGGGGCTTGTGACCGACTCTGAATGAGGTCCACTGTTTCTTTTACCCACAACTGTGCTCCTGCTATTCTCCTTCTTTATGGTCAAAATAAGGCTAAAAAATAGCCCTGGCATAAAAACTACACAAGCCTAACCAGTATGCCACTCCGGCTGAAGCAGCATTTCAGTGTGGTTTAGTGTTGTGCTTTCTATATATCTGAAGCTTGTACATGTTTTAGTAAATCCTGGGAGGCTTACAGGCTAAGAAGCCCATATAGTTGAAAGTTTAGGCGTTTAGAACTGACCATGAATATTCTTTGACCTACTTGGGAGTAACAAAATCTTATGGGATTTAAAATCTCTCCAGCCCAAAAATACTAACTAACACATTTTGCTCAAGGAAAGCTATAGGCAAACTTCAAGTAAAGATTACACTGTACAACAAATTAATACTTTTAATTTGTTTCCTTTCTAAAAATAGTCATACATTATTAATTTGAGGTCAAGAAAAACTAAAATGATTTCAGAATGTTTTTACTAGCTCTATTTTTTGAGCTACACTACTTGCACTATACTGTATGTACATTAGTAATATAGTCATAGTGAAAAGCTATTGTAAAATAATCTGATATTTTCTTGATAGAAAATAAATAACAGTTTTTTAATTCAGTCACAAATAAGAACACAAAACGAAACAAACATACAGCAGACGAAACAAACATACAGCATGCGAAAGTATTATCTAATATAGTGGCCTATTCATGGGGGTGCTTTCTCTTTGCTTGTCGCCAGTGGCGTAACTAGGGCAGGGCGAGCGGGGCACGTGCCCTGAGCGCCGTGGGACCGGTGGCGCAGGGGGGGGCGCCGCCGGCCATGGTACCGGCCCGCCCTAGTTAGCCAGTGCAGTGCCGACCGCAGTTTGACCCTGATTCAGAGCCGGACGCTCTGACAGAGCGCTCGCTCTGAATCAGGGCTGGACTATTTTTTTTTTAGAACGGCCTCCTGGCCGCTCGCATAGCTGTGGGTGACCACCCACAGCTATAGCGAGTGGCCAGGAAGATTGTCGCAATGGTCAAGACCATCGCGACCATCGGGCTTGCGACGAGACCCTTGTGGTAGGGTCTCATTGCCGCAAGCCCCAGAGAGGTTTCGGCTCTAACAGAGCCGAAATCTCTCTCACTGACATCACTCGTGATGTCAGTGGGGCCACTCCCAAACGGAGGCGTTCACATGGGAACGCCTCCGTTTGGGCAGCCACTCCCCCGGCCCGCCCACCAAAGGGGGCATGCTGTCACTCAACATCGACAGCACGCCCCCTTTGGTACGAGACCCGGAGCGACGGATTGCCCATCGCTATCTGGGTCTCGCACATGCGCACGATGGAGCCGGCTCCGTCATGCGCATGCGCTCTGGGCCACCATTGACCTGGTTGCGAGCGCTCAGCGCTTGCGACCGGGTCTGAATCAGGCCCTGTGTGCGGTCAGCACTACAGATTTACACACGACCGGCGCTAGGCTTCCCAGCGCCGGTCCTGTGCTGCACAGCTGAGCCCCTTCCCTCCTCCTGAACGCTTGCCCAATAGCGCCAGGAGGAGGGTGGCTGTGCTGACACACACATCGCTGCCAGCGCTGGAGGCGATGTGTGTGTTAACCAACAGCCAGTGAGAGTCAGACGACTCTCATTGGCTGCTGCTGCTACTGCACACACATCACTGCCGAGCGGCAGTGATGTGTTTGTGAATCAGCAGCCAATGAGGTCAGACAGACTCTCATTGGCTGCTGCTGCTGCACACACATCACCGCCAGTGCTGACAGTGATGTGTATGTTAAACAGCAGTCAATGAGTGTCAGATAGACGCTCATTGACTGCTACAGCCGCAGCGCCCACTTCAAGAGCCGGCTCCCTTCCGGCTCCTGCAGTGGGTAATGGGAGAGACGTCATGACATCATTACGTCTCTACCATAATGCAGAGCGCGCCAGCCGGGGGGGACTGAAGTGCGGACGGCAGCGTGGATTCAGGTAAGAATTTTTATCTTATTTATTGTTTCATTTCAGTGTGTATTTATCTGGGGGGGGTAAGGAGGGGACTACTACTGGGGGCACTGCTCCAGGGAGGGGGGGCGGGTTCCACTACTGGGGACTACTACTGGGGGGGAACTACTTGGGCCTACTATGGGGGGGACTATTACTAAAGAGGGGACTACTACTGGGGGCACTGCTTCGAGGAGGTGCACGGGACCACTACTGGGGGCTACTACTGGGGGGAATACTACTGCACTGCATTGGGGGGGACCACTACAGGGGGCACTGCATTAAGGGGGACTCCTATTACGGTGGCCACTATAAAGGGCACTGTGTAGGGGGGACTACTACTGGGGGCACTGCATTTGGGGGGGACCACTACTGGGGACTACTACTGGGGGGACCACTACTATTGGGGGCACTGCATCAAGGGGGACTCCAACTGGGGCACTATATAAGGGGCTTACTACTGGGGGCACTACACAGGGGGGACCACTACAGAGGGCACTGAAAAGGAAGAACCACTACAGGGGCACTGCATAGGGGGGACAACTACTGGGGGCCTGCATAAGTGGGACAACTACTGGGGGCACTGTATAAGGGGAACTAATGGCGGGCTGCATAAGGGGGAATACTACACGGGGAATTGTGTAAGGGGCACTGCATATGGGGGATCACTACTGGGGGCCTTTATAAGGTGAACTAATCGGGGGCTGCATGAGGGGGACCACTACTGGGGGTACTGTATAAGGGGCACTACTGGGGGCCTGCATAAGAGGGACCACTACTGGGGACATTGTATACTGGGGGTACTATATAAGGGGGACCACTACTAGGGGCACTGCATAGGGGGGACTTTATAAGGGGCACTGCATTAAGGTGCAAATGGAAAAATTTTCCCAGTGACAAGAAAGGGGTGTGTGTCATGTTGACACGCTCCATTTTTCAGTGGCCACTCCCCTTGTGTCCACGCCCATTTTTCACCGCGCACGCCTGCGGCGCGCGCACATAGTGGTGAAGGGGGGCCTCCATTTTTAAATTTGCTCTGGGCTCCAAATACCCTAGTTACGCCACTGCTTGTCGTTTGTACTCCTCTTCTGGGGCATCTCTTGTCATTGTCCAACAGTAGTGATTCACCTACTCTGATATCTTTGTTCTATTGCTGAAATGTCCACAGTTATCTTGTGTGGATAATCCCGTGAATCGCATATATTTGCATGGGGGAGAGGACAAATAACTGATTCATTTAATTGGGTCATTAGGCCCCGCCCCCTCTGCGCGGAAAGGAGATTGCTGGTAAGATTTTCTCCATTCTGCCCATTTCACCAGGAATACCCCTACATAGTCATAAATGAGCTATATCTCGGAACTCAGAGCTAACTGAGGGCCTGATTCAGAGCCGGACACTCTGACAAGAGCGCTCTCTCTGAATCAGGGCCGTCCTACCTATTATTGGAGCGGCCTCCTGGCCGCTCGCATAGCTGTGGATGACCACCCACAGCTTATGCGAGCGGCCAAAAAGATGGTCGCGATGGTCAAGACCATCGCGACCATCGGTCTCGGTGCCGCAAGCCCAGGAGTGCTTTTGGCTCTATCAGAGCCAAAAGCACTCCCACTGACATCACTAGTGATGTCAGTGGGGCCGGCCCCAGGGAACGCCTCCGTCTGGGCAGCAACACCCCCGGCACGCCCACCAAAGGAGGCGTGCTGTCACTCACCATCGACAGCATGCCCCTTTTGGTGCGAGACCCATAGCGACGGCTTGGCCACCCACAGCTTATGCGACCACCCACAGCTTATGCGAGCGGCCAAAAAGATGGTCGCGATGGTCAAGACCATCGCGACCATCGGTCTCGGTGCCGCAAGCCCAGGAGTGCTTTTGGCTCTATCAGAGCCAAAAGCACTCCCACTGACATCACTAGTGATGTCAGTGGGGCCGGCCCCAGACGGTAGGCGTTCCCATGGGAACGCCTCCGTCTGGGCAGCAACACCCCCGGCACGCCCACCAAAGGAGGCGTGCTGTCACTCACCATCGACAGCATGCCCCTTTTGGTGCGAGACCCATAGCGACGGCTTGGCCGTCGCTATTCGGGTCTCGCGCATGCGCACGACGGAGCTCCGTCCGTCATGCGCATGCACACTAGGGCACCATCGACCCGCTTTTTAAATGTCATATTCATTCATTGCATGCTGAAATCAATTAGAAGTAACTATTTTCACATCAGAAACATTTTCATTGTTGTGCAGTGTCATCTTAGTTCTGGAAGAACTGTACAAAATGATATTCCTGAAAACAATGTTGTTTTTTTGTAATCATTACTGCCTTTGATATTTAGTCAGAAAGATATAATATTTTCTGTTTCAGCCAACAACTGTAGACTAGTTTACATATTTGTATTTTACGAGACGTATTTTTATCTGGTCTCTACATAAATAAATACTTTTCAGACCAGGTCACATCTTTTTTTTATTTTTGGCAAATAATAGGCATAATAATAAAGCTTGTACATTCAGGCACGAAAAATGTGCACTACAGTGCATCAAGCTTTTAATGTGCTGGAAATGCTCAATACATTGTTTATTACACCTTCGGCAGGTCCTCGAGTGCAAGGTGGTCTTTTAACTCTGCTGCCTTATTTGCTCTTTGTGTGCAAAGCATATGGCTTTATTTTATATTGCGAAATAAACCATTAGAAGTAACTGCATATTGACTTCCTAAAATGAAATGTAAACAGTAACAGAATATGTATTCATATTACACCATGAACAGCAAATTGACAGCTGGTGAGGTTACAAACTGCTCCTTTTAATTTAAACAAAAAGATTAAGGTGCTAATATTCTTTCATTTTACTTTTAGAATGCACTTATTAGCTGCGTTAATAGGAATGAAAGTAAGTATCATGTTTTATTTTACCATCACTATTTAAATTTATGGTTATTTATAAAAAATGTATAAAAAATCTATTATTGTTATTAAAATTATTAAAATTATTATTATTATAACAATTAAAATTATTGTTATTTATGGCACATACTTTGCCAGAGAGTGCCCATACGGGAGATGCGGTGCAGTGCAGTACTCCTTATCATTAGACCGTGCCCTCTCACTGTATAGTGCAACAAATCATGATTCTATGAAGAGTGGGAGGGGGCCAAATAACACAATCTCATAGATTCTAGTAATTTTTTGCCCCTGCCCACGATTCGTAACATCATGCTCCCTGGCCCATCCATTTCACTAGGAAGTGGAAGGGATGGTCACTAACTTTTCCTAGAGTTCGCTGGATTCCCTGACATCTTACACAGATGTCTATGTACTAAGCCTTGGAGAGAGATAAAGTGGATGGAGATAAAGTGGCAACCACTTGGCTCCTAACTGTCATTATTCAAACACAGCCTGTAAAGTGATAGGAGCTTATTTTTTGGTACTTTATCTCCATCCAAGGCTTAGTACATAGACCCTTACTCTCCCAAAGTTCCAGTAGAGTAGATAAGTAGGTAAGTATGCAGTAACATTACATTTATTGGTATTAACATACTATGGGGTCTATTTACTAAGCCTTGGATGGAGATCAAGTGGATGGAGATAAAGTGCTAGCCAACCAGCTCCTAGCTGTCATTTTTCAAACACATCCTATGACATGGCAGTTAGGAGCTGATTCTCTGGTACTTTATCTCCATTCACTTTATCTCCATCCAAGGCTTAGTAAATAGACTGCTATATTTCAGCAATATTTGTAAGATTGTTGCGTATGTGGAGTAAATTTAGCAATACTTTTAGTTGTGAATTTTCTCTGTTCATATTCCAGTGGGATCTGTTTGCTGCAGCTATGCCGGTCGGCACACAAACTGTCGGGAATACTGTCAAGCTATATTTCGCACCGATTCATCTCCAGGACCTTCACAGATCAAAGCAGTGGAAAATTACTGTGCATCGATTAGCCCTCAACTAGTGCAGTGTGTTAACAACTACACTCAGTCCTATCCAATGAGAAACCCAATTGACAGTAAGTAAATGCAATTTAGCAGATGCCAAACATGATAGTAGAACCGACATTCCAGCTATGTGTTTCAAAGGACCAACATGTTTCCTCAGACTCTAAAGGGTATATTAACTAAAGTGAGAGTTTTTAGAATTGGAGACGTTGCCCATAGCAACCAATCAGATTCTAGGTATTATGTTCTAGAAGGTTCTAGTTAAATGTTAAGTAGCTACACAAATATACTGCTCATCCTGGTGCACATCCACAGAAGCATCCTCGATTTCTATGTCAGCATGTTCACTTGTGCTTACAGTACATCATCATAAGAGGCAGAATCACCAGTAATAAATAAAGGCCAAGGCCTTTGCCACTTCATGTTGTGAAAGGTATAATGACAATTTTCTGTCTTTCTGCAGCTAACTGTCACTTTGATGTTTTTTTCTTTACCACTGTAAAAGATTGGTTCTTAATTTTAGATGCCCTGACTTAAGCCCTGCATGCCCTTGGGCATCGGCTTTAGTAGATGATGTAGATAGATTAGTATCGTCATGACTGGTGGCACTGGCAGCAGCTCCAGCACTAGTATGTGGTTCCTGCTCTCCTCTCAACTGATCGTTCTCCATATCAACAAACACAAATTAAGTGGGGTACAGCACACACGTCAATTTGTACCAATTTTAAATATTACACTGCGGTATAAATGACCTACAGTGTCACAATATTTTTTATTAATAAAAAAAGAATAACACACTGCGCTGCCACTTAGTGTCACCAGATTATTTATGAATAAGAATAACACACTGCGATACCACTTACAGTGTCACAAGATTGTTTATGAATAAGAAAAGAATAACACACTGTGCTGCCATTTAGTGTTACAAGATTATTTATGAATAAGAATAACATACTGCGATACCACTTACAGTGTCACAAGATTGTTTATGAATAAGAAAAGAATAACACACTGCGCTGCCATTTAGTGTTACAAATTTATTTATGAATAAGAATAACACACTGCGATACCACTTTCAGTATCACAAGATTTTTTATGAAGAAAAGAATAACACATTGCGCTACCACTTAGTGTCACAAGATTTTTTATGAATAAGAAAAGAATAACACATTGCGCTACCACTTACTGTCACAGGATTATTTATGAATAAGAATAACACACTGTGATACCACTAAGTGTCACAAGATTTTTTATGAATAAGAAAAGAATAACACACTGTGCTGCCACTTACTGTCACAAGATTATTTATGAATAAGAATAACGCACTGCGCTACCACTTAGTGTCACAAGATTTTTTATGAATAAGAAAAGAATAACACACTGCGCTGCCACTTACAGTGATGTCATTATGTTTTATATATATAACGCATATTATTTAGCACTTTGTTGTGGTCTTGTAGTCGGCGTGTAGACTAATCATTTATTCTCGATTGAGGAAAGAAGTGAAAAGTTGAATATTAGAATGCGCTACCACTTACAGTGTCACAAGGTTTTTTATGAGTAAAACACTGTTCTACCACTTACAGGGTTACAATATTTTTTATGAATAAGAATAACACACTGCGCTACGACTTATAGTGTCACAATACGTAGACAATATACTGCGGTCTGGTCAGCAGTGTCACTGAACAATAATAGCGCAGCTAAGTTGCTAATGCACACACAAAAAAATAAAAAAAGTACTTTTATTTTTTTTTACACTGGGGAAGAGCACCCCTAATTGACAGAGCACCCCCCCTGGACAAAACAGCAGCTCTTTATGGACTGCAGCCCTAGCCTGATGGACAGGACAACAACACAGGAGCAGCCACAGTTAATTGACAGGATAAGTGACACAGCACCTGCAGCAGCCACTGAAGGAAGACCCCCTTTATATACTGCAGCCTAAGCCCCTTTATGGACAACACAGCAGCAGCCTTCAGGCCAAGACCCCGATTGGACACATACACTGAGTGACTGACAGTGAATGACTACATCTGCTAGCTTCTCTCTTCACATCCGAAGTGAAAATGGTGCCGATCGCAGGGACCTTTATATAATCCAAAACCCCCGAGAATCCGACAGTGGGATGATGATGCTTTTTGCCTCTTTTCGGGATTCCAGTCAGGCCGGAAAACTCAAGCCGAACTCATATCTCGCCTCGGAACACAAAGTTTAAGTGGGTCCGGTTCTCAGAGAACCGAACCCGCTCATCTCTAGAAAAAATATTAACCAAGCAGCTCCTAACTGTAATTTTTCAAACAGAGTCTATAAAATGTAAGTTAGAAGCTGATTGGTTGGTTATTTATATCTCACAATTTTATCTCTCATCAAGCTTTGATACATAGGCCCCTTAGTTTGTAAAAGTTTAAACAGACTGTCTATTATGTCTCAGTACATATCTCCAACTGATCAACCACAGTCATATACACAGTCCTGTCAAGACTGTATTTTCCACCAAATATGATTTGCTAATATTATATACATAAGGTCATCATCCAGTAGCCAATATATTAAATGTTGGATGTCGTCAATTGTTTATCCCACAAATGTTTGGGTTTATATGCAATACCTATATATGGGGCTTTATACACCCATAGGTAAACATGGTTCTGTATAGTTTCTTGCCAGTTATCCCATCCAATCTCCTACTTTAAGTTCACTGCTATATTTAATGCGGCTGTATTCTATTGTCAGTGTAATTTAGTGTTATGCATTAGTATGCAGTTTGTGACTGACCATATATATTTGTAGATAGTTAGAGTACACAAACACTGGGGGTCCCCAGTTGTTTAAGTCATTAACTCAAATCCTCACAAAATGATTGTCACAATCCAGCATTGCATTTTGAAGTCCTCTGTTATAAACATCACATTCGTTGTTCCAGTCTAACATTCAATGTGTGTGAATCTTGTGTGTGTGTTCATAATAAAGGTAAGAGGGAACTATGTAGCAGTATTAGTGATTTATGACAATGTGGTCGTAGGTTAACAGGCTCCAGCCTGTATATCTCATGCTCCGACAGGCAGTCTCAATTAACCCATGTCTGCCATATCCCATACTTACCGACTTCTGATATTTCCTCACTGGGAAAAACCTGGGGAGGAGACGCAGGTGGTAGGTGTCGGGGGCGGGGCTTGATGATCAGCGACATTAAGCCATGCCCCTTGTGGTAAAATGTTGCAAATCCTGCACATTTGCATAGGGGGAGGGGCTAAATGAAGCGATTATCGTAGAATCGCACGGACCTGCCAATCTGCGAAAAAAATTCTCCCCATTCTGCCCACTTCCCTAGGAAGTGGGTAGAATGCGGAAGAAGTGCCTTCCTGGTGGTGCGGGGGGGTTACCCAAAAAATCGGGAGCCTCCCGCAGGTCTTGCGAGGGTAGGCAAGTATGCATTACTCTCTATTCGGGCTCTGTATCAGCGTCTCCCGGCATCATGTGATTCTATGTTCTAGGAGCTCATAATTCATTATAATCACATTATCATCATAGTGACATTTACAACCGATAGATAATTATGAAGACAGCAGCCATAGAAATGCCAACGTACATTTCACATTAGACCAGTGTTGGCTAACCTTGACACTCCAGCTGTTATGGAACTACATGACCCAGCATGCACTGCTACAGTTTTGCTATTAGGGCATGCTAAAACTGTGGCAGGGCATGCTGGGATATATAGTTCCACAACAGCTGGAGTGTCAAGGTTAGCCAACACTGCCTTAGACTTTTTCAAGGCATCAATCCAATTCTCATCCTCCATTGGTTTAAATACCTTGCCTTAGTAATTGGTCTGTACTCTTTTTCTTTGCTGTAAAGGTGCCTATACACGGTGCGATTTGCAAGCTATCTGATGTCGTATGCAATCGCCCTTAAACTCTCTCTACCTGAAGTGAACGATGTGCAGCAAAAGCTGTACAATGTTCAGCCAATCTATCTTGCATGATCTAATGATTTGCATATTCATTAGATCGAGCACGATATGACACAGATGCATGTAGCATGGACCAGGGAGATCTGTGCTCCATGCATCTGTGTTATTGACACATAGCATGGACGGGATCAGAGAGAACTGTCTGTGCTGCTGTGTATTTCAAAGACACAGATGCATGCACGGACCAAAAGATCCATGCTACATGTAACTGTGTCATTGACACAGAGCACAGACGGGATCAGAAAGCCCCGTTGTGCTGCTGCGATAAAAAAAAAAAAAAACCTGTGTAAAAAAAATAAATAAATGGCATGCCCCCCCTCCCCCCAAAAGAGCAACCAGCCCCGGGCTTTTAGTGACCCAGTGCTGGTTGTGCTTAAATACAGGGGAGTAATGATGTAGGGGTCCCCTGTACTTAAGCACAACCAGCATCGGGCTAGTCAGAACCAGCCTGGTAGCCAAAATAACGGGGTCAAATGACGTAGGGGTCCCCCATACTTTGTGCAACCAGCACTGGGTTCTGAACCGGTCCTGGTTCTGGAAATACAGGGGAAAAAAATGAGTAGGGTCCCCCTGCATTATCCAGAACCAGCACCTGACTTTTTCTAGCGGGGGGCTAATGCCACAGTCTGGGGAGCCCTTTCACCAGGCCCCCAGACAAAGCATTAACCCTGATCGCTATGCAGCCCAGGCCGGGGATCCCTGGGGAGCTGGGGACCCCCCCAGTAAAGGGGTCTCCCTCTCCAGGGCACCCTCAAGCGCTGCAAGCACATTCGATGGTGCTCGATGTACCAATGTTTTCATGCACTTCCAGGAGATGACGTGCGCAAGTGGGCATCTTATGAATGGCTAGTGGGCGTCTGCATACACAAAGTGATCGCACGTCAAGACATAGTGGGCGTGCTAATGCCTTGCAGAATGATTGCCTGCATTGCTGGGCATGCATTAGATTTGTATATGCTAGGAGCGAACGAATGCATATAGCGAATGGGTCTGAATGAGCTCCACAATGTGATCGCAATGCTAACTCGAGCATGCGCACTGCGGTGCATACACATGCACAGTACGCACCATCGACCGATCTCCGTATGCTGTTGCAGTTGCGATCCATGATGAATCAGGCCCTATGTTTGATCACTTGTTTTTATTGCATATATCCATACTTACTGGTCATGTGACCGAAGATTTTCAGAATAAGATAAGTAATCGCCAGCTTCTATATGTTGTTCACAGGTGATTGTTGTCACCCCATTTACACTGTTTACACACTAGTGTGCCCTCTTTGCACTTTGTTTGCTTACATATATATATATATATATATAAAACCACAAATTACCCTTATTTCGTGCTAAGGTCAATTATAGCAACACCTCAAAGTGGGACCCCTGTCAACGGGAACCAAATGAACAATACAAATAAAATAATGAACCTGCGGGCACTAATATACAATGTGTTAAACGGGATTACATTTAATATAACATATGGATAGTTCATATCCTTAAGGTGAATACTTATGCTTGTTTCAACTTAAAATGATCCAAAAAGGTCCAGAATGGTTATTCACTTGATTTTTCCTTCATATGCTTAATAGGACTATTATGGTATGTGGAAATGTCCTGTAATTATACTCTCACACCAAAAATCCCCCAGAAAAGATGGCCGATTGGCCTACTGTTAGTAATTGAAACAATATTTAACTTTTTGTAAAAATGATATAAACAAAGTTAAAAGTTTCTTAAATCAGATAAAATTATGTCAATTAGCCAAAGAATTTGTTAGGTAGATGTTAACACCCACCCACCCTTAGGCATGGCTTTATGTTTGCATACTCACAAACCTCTGCATTAGCCCTACGGGGTTGGGTACGGAATGCCGGCACTCGGGATTCCGGTGGCCAGAATCCAGACGCTGACATCCCAACAGGGTTAGAATGCTGACCCAACAGGTGTAGGTATCCTAACCCTCCTTCCCCGCAGCCCAAACCTAACCTCCCCCTTAGTGTCAAAACTGAACCCTCCCCCTAGTGCCTAACCCTAACCCTTCCCCTAGTGCCTAACGCTAACCCTCCCCTTTCCGCCTAACCCTCCTCCTAACCCCACTACTTACCATCGGGATGCCAGAGCCGAAATCCCGACACCAGTCAGAATCCCGGCACTCTGAAGGCTGGCATCCCAACAGCCGGCTTTTCAGCTGTATCCTGCCTTATGGAATCCTGCATTAGCATAAGGTAGTAAATCTGGCTTCCACGGTACCTACAGCCACTTTGCGTACTACTCAGAATCAGACACTGTATGTGTACCCTGTCTGACAGGAAGCTCAGTCAGCCAGGACAAGGATGTGAATGTGCTGTTAATAATTTAATAAACCGATCAATACAAAATAGTGAATATATATATATATATATATATATATATATATAATAAAAAAGTAAAAAAATAAAAAATTATAAAGATTTTTACATAATCATGCATAATGTAGGTCCAATACACATTGCACAGTATGCAAAGAATATTATTCAGAAGCTGTGAACCCAATCACTAAATCAGTCTGACTGAGTGTCGGTGATTATATATCATATAACAGTTACAACCGTCAGTTCTTTAGTATATCCTTGGTTGCAGCCGCAATAATGTTTCCGATGCTAATTCCTGTCAACATTTGTCCACATAAATGAGAAATAGAAATAAGTATTCCAAGACAATTAGGAAAATGAAATAAACAAATGTGGTGGATGTGGCACTTGTTATCCACTTCCTTATGTTGCGTTTTTCTGATTGGGTTAATGATTCAACCATAGATGGTCATTGTTCGTTATATTCTGCGTCATTATGGGTGGGGTTGGAATGTACATCTGTGTGCATGTGTGTACGCGTGTATGTATGTATATGTGTGCATATATATGTGTGTGTATATGTATGTGTATGTATATATGTGTGCATATAGAAACCATTGTAATTCCTACACCGTTCACCTGATTTGGATGTAATTACCCTCAAATTAAATCTGAAAGTCTGCAGTTAAATCACATCTTGTTTGTTTCATTTCAAATCCATTGTGGTGAATAGAGGCCAAAATCTGAAAATTCTGTCAATGCCACAATATTTATGGACCTGACTGTATGTGTATATTTTGTGGGGATTCTCTGTTTTCCATTGGTTCCTTAGTATATGCCTCAGTCGGAGGAGAAAAATGTATAGGAGAATATATAACAAAATAAAATAAAATAGTTTGCCTAATTGTATGGGGATCAAATGGATTTATAAACCATGAGAATATAACTATAATGTTGGTTTGGGATATATGTTTAAATAGATTTTATGTTCCATAGATATATGTATATGCATATTTTGATTATATTGAAGATAAAGAATAAGATGCCATCCTCCTAGGTTTTTTACACACACGTGTGTGGACACAGGCTTTCCATGTATGTGTGTGTTTTTTAGACATATGTCACAATATATGTCTTTCATAGACTGTTTCTATATATATGTTTTCTATTACTAGTTATTAACTACCTAATTAGTTTTTTTTATTCATTGATTTTATATACGTACACTATTATAGGTTATATTATTTATATGCAAATGTGCTGCTATATTCTATCTGAAGTATGATTTATTTATTTATTCATTTTTTATTTGTATGCAAATGAGCTGCTGTAGTTATATCTGCAGACAATGATTTTTTTATGTTTTTGAGATAAACATTCTTGCAAGGGTTGCATTTGAAAATACAAGCTATAGTGTAAAGCACGAGACCATCCAGGATTAGATTACTAAGAATGCTTTACAGGTGTCTCATTAACTTTAATGAAGTTGGGTATATAAAGGCATCAGGTCAAAGGTCTGGACACACCCCCCTGATGAAATCCTATCAAGGAAGAAATTAGTTAGGAAAAAATCATTCTGTGAAATTTTGGAGACCGATTGCAGCAGCACTGACACTTTTTCTCCAGCCTGGCTATTACTGTGCTTTTTTACACCAGGCTGGCTATTACTGTGCTTTTTTACACCAGCCTGGCTATTACTGTGCTTTTTTACACCAGCCTGGCTATTACTGTGCTTTTTTACACCAGCCTGGCTATTACTGTGCTTTTTTACACCAGCCTGGCTATTACTGTGCTTTTTTACACCAGCCTGGCTATTACTGTGCTTTTTTACACCAGCCTGGCTATTACTGTGCTTTTTTACACCAGCCTGGCTATTACTGTGCTTTTTACACAAGACTCCGCAGGTATCCAAAGTGGGTGCTTCTATTACCGCAGGACAAGCACAGCCTGAGCAGCCTCTATTTCAGCTGAAGGTAACATCTCAAATCCATAGCAGGGGAGCAACACGGCACTTTGGAGCAGCTGAGTCCCGCATATGCAGCGGTGAGTTGTGATATATCACCTGTAAGCACCCGCTGCTAGTGAATTTATCGGGGAGCATGTATGAACAATAAATAAGGAATATTCTCCTCCTACACATTATATTGGAGTAGAGATAATTTCTGCTTAGCCGGACGCGGCTTTAGCTACATACTTTATGCTCCATAAAATAACCACTTTCTCACCGAAATGTGTTTAGTGGATAACAAGTGCCACATCCATCATATTTGTTTATTTCATTTTTCTCCTAATTGTCCTGGAAGACATTTCTATTTCTCATTTATGTGGACAAATGTTGACAGGAATTATTATCGGAAACATTATTGCGGCTGCAACTAAGGATACACTAAAGAACTGACGGTTGTAACTGTAATATGATACATAATCACCGACACTCAGTCAGACTGATTTAGTGCTTGGGTTCACAGCTTCTGAATAATAATCTTTGCATACTGTGCAATGTGTATTGGACCTACATTATGTATAAATCTTTATGATTTTTTATTTTTTTACTTTTTTATCATATATATATTCACTATTTTGTATTGATCGGTTTATTAAATTATTAACAGCATTTTTATATTCATTTTTACTGATTCATTTATTTATTAATTTATTGTAGTGATGTGTACATTGGATTAGTTCCACACCCACTAATAAGGGATTAAGAGATTCTTCCCAGCGCTGTGTTTTTTGGATATTGATTTGGGTCTTTTGCTGCCAACTTTTATCACAGCAGCTAGGTGTATCTGTCCCTCTATTTTGTATTTGTAATTTATACCTCATTTTTACATATTGGTTTCCATAGCGCCATAGGTTACTTTCGTTCTTTTGTTGACAAGGATGTGAGCAGGAATGCACTGAATATGATGGCTGGTCCCTGATAAGGAGCCAGCTATCAGCAGGTACAAACATTTTAGGGCCAGCAGTCCCAAATGTCAGCTCCCACCAGCACCAAAATGCCAGCACAACTGTGAGTGCAGGGTGGACCCATAAATCAAGGAGCTCCCAGGATTTATAGATCACATCTTGAACTTATAATTAATACATGACTCGAAACTAGTTAGATAAATGAGAAAAAAAACTTTCAGAAACGTAAAGGAGCTTTTGAATTCAATTGAAATATTTTATAAAACTTTTGTAAACATTTGTAATCCACATTTAGGAGCGAAATTTTTATTTTATGAATTACAAAATGTAGGAGTTACTCACTTTGAATAACAATGCAGTCTACATTTTTCTTAATATTTTAAACCCCATATTCTTTTTATTTTTTAGTTAAATTCTGTGGTTCTCTTTGGCCTTGGTATTATTTTATTACCTTTCATTTATTGGTGTTCAGTGTAATACTGCACATTAAAAGGAACTGAAATTAATATAAATGTATATAATATCAGTATAGTGCAGTAATCCCTTACTACTTATTATTGTCTCCAATGGTGATAATATTGTTTATATTTTGTATTATGTGGAATTCTAATACAATATATACAGTGTATCATACTGTAGTATAAACTGTTACAATATAAATATACTGAAATACAAAGAATCCATATAAATATTTATATTATCAATCAAAACACTATTTTGGTGAAGTTTCCACTAGGCTTCTCCTAGTAATAACACATATGCTGACAGAGACCTTTCCTACATGGTCTAAACAACATATCAAATGCTTCCAAATACTTCCATTATATTGTAACATTCTCCTTCATAATATTGTAACATTCTCCTTACAAAGAAACATGCACAGTTGCACTTGTCAGATGGCTTTTACTGATGAAAATGTTATATTATCACATTTCCCAAACAGCATATGGCTCCTTAATACTAAGCTAACATTACCAACTCTCTATCACTTGGCCGACTAATTCAGGAGCATCTTCCCCCTGAATCCCTCAATCCTTTATGGTTCACACACAGCTAATAGTAACATCTTTACCCCTGTCTACTCTTTGTTCCAGGGATTGCGTCATGCTCTTTATAGCAGAACCCTCTTTGCCAGTCTTTATTTTTGGAACATATGCATCTAATGCCCATACTTGAAAGATAAAGGGCTGTATTTACTAAACTGCTTCCCAGCAGGTTGCAGGTGAAAATTTAAAACGACATGTGAAGTCATTGTAAAGTCCAGCATGCTTTACACTGATTGCAGTACAGTTTTACATTTTCACCTGCAACCCGCCAGGAAGAATTAGCTTACAAAAACCACTGCTTCATAAATAAATCCCAAAGTGTGAAAAAATGTTTGTTACTCCTGGATGCTAAATAAAAAAATAATGAAATGCTATATATAGAAAGTAAATCCTACAAATGTTCAGACATGACAATTTCAGACAATGTATTGCAATTTCTAGAGATTATTTATTTGCAAATGCCAGAAGTGCTACACAATTACATACAGATTGTGATTTGATAACCATGTGGACATGACTCTTCAAAAACAAACCAACCACTAGCCAAGTCTTATTTACAGTCTAACTTTTTTTTACAGGTCTATACTGTTGTGACAGAGCTGAGGACCACAGTTGTCAAACAGCTTGCAAAAGGATACTCATGTCCAAGAAAACAGAGCTTGAGATTGTTGATAGCTTAATTGAAGGTTGTAAAACTATGCCTCTGCCACAAGATCCACTCTGGCAATGCTTCTTAGAGAGCTCTAGGTCAGCTCATCCTGGGGTCACTATTGCTCCCCCACCTTCTACAGGACTCGATGGAGCTAAACTTCATTGTTGTTCAAAGGCAAATTCATCAGTATGTAGGTAAGTTCATATGCCTGAGATTTTTTTTACCTCAGCTGATATTTTTAATGCTTTTTAATCATGCGTTTTCCATGTGCCTACATGTGTTGCAGTTATACAAAAACAATCAATTGTACCATTAGTGTACATAAAAGCAAGGGAAACAAGTTATGCCATATTCTAAAGTATGAAAACTGTTATCATTTCAACAAAACCAAGGATTTTACTGTACCATATGGTGTGAGATGCTTGGAGTGACTTAGATGCCTCATCACTGGTAGCAATTCCCCTACTTTAGTAATTCTGCATCTTACTCGCATCGTAGCCACATACAAATTTGCATACAGTGTCCTAGATAGTATACACAGAAAAACAAAATGCAGATGCACTAAGTGATCATTACTGTTCAAATTTAAATATATATTTTAATTCAATATATCAGTGGTAGTTAGAATATCGTTGGCCAATGATACATGAACGTGAACCCCAGAGTGTTAGGGACCTGCTCGATTAGGTGACTTGGACGTTGGTGGACAGGCGTGTATCATTGGCCAATGATATGCTAACTACCTCTGATATATTTAATTACAATAAATATTTATGTTTGAACAGTAATGATCGTGTAGTGAATCTGCATTTTCTTTTCCTGTGTATAGTACTTCAAAATCTCAGCATGATAGCACCTTTCATTACTATTAGGGTGTGCAATCTAGAGCCACTCCCCAGTGTCCTAGATAGCTAGGATTAGTATTTTTGGCACAAAGTTGCATATTAAGCATAATATTTGGCGCCTTAGATATTGCTTTGCATAATATGTGGCGCAAGGCATAATGCCAGTCACTCATATCGGAACTTTGGGCCTGATTCAGACCCATTCGCTAAATGTTTACGCTCGCAAGCGGCCCGATGTTCTGCGTACGCGCATGCGCACGCTTCATTTGCGTGTGCGTGAACTACTCACTGCGATGGCATACCGCTCGCTCGCCCTGCAAAGACAGCCCAGTGTAATGAGTGACAGGAGAGGCCGTTTGTGGGTGGTAACAGGGGCAGGACACTAATAACGGGGGGTTGGAGATGTGAATGCAGGCGTGTCTGAGTGTTTCAACGCCATTTTAGAGGCGTGCATAATTAACAGGCAGCATCATAGTATATGTCACTTGCCTTTTTTTTACACTGATTTCCTCGCAATGCTTGTGGTAGGGTAAAGCAACTGCAAGCACTGCGTTAGCATCCGATGGTGCTCGATGTACCAATATTTCAATACACTTCCTGGAGATGACGTGTTGCTGGTGGGCGGCTCTGCCTGTGCGATTGGGCGTACATTCAGACAAAGTGGGTGTGCTTATGCCTTGGCGAGCGATCGCTTCCCATGGCGTCACTTTGACAAGTTTGCATACGCATCCAGCGAGCGTACGTAGATAGCGAATGGGTCTGAATCAGGCCCTTTGTCTTTTGCCTTTTTACCCATATTAGCGACAGTCACACACAGAAGCTGCATGACATGCCAGTATCAGTAGTCAGAGTACCTGTTCATTGTTTAATAATGCGAATGACATGCATATTTTGTGAAAAAGTGCCTGGCAGGACAATTGACATCGCTAAGTCACAAAGTCAGTGGTGCATCAAACGGAGCTATTTGGCAAGATTTGAGGATAGGTGTATGGTACATCTGTAAGTGGCACAAAGTGAAATAACACAACATGCATACAAATAAAATACAGTGATGTGAAATAGGCTGGTCTAGGAAACTGTACCAGGTTCCATCTATAGCAGAATCAAAATGAGATACTGTAAGAGCGAAGGCAGTACAACTGCACCCACGTTCATATGGTATAGCACACAGTACCTGTCCAACTCTGTAGATCAGGACATTGGTCACAATTCCAGGACAGCTGGAAGATGTCTCACTAATGGCTGCATCTTTTGAGTAAGGTTTTGAAAGGATGTTTCTAGGGAAGGCTAAGTGACTATGGGGGAGAATTCTCAACCTCCTAAAGAAAGCAAGTGGAGAATCTGCCCATAGCAATTAGTCACATTCTAGTTATCTAGAAACTGAATGGTTGCTATGGACAACTGTTTCATTTGTTCTCTATGCGTGGCCCATCACATGACCACGCCTCCATATAACAAGGTGCTGGTGTGCACAAGCTGTCCTAATTTGCTACAACCAAAATTTGCTATAGTATAGAGCAAAGACTCTCACAACATGCTATAGATGAGAACTGTCATTCCACCACAACCTCCTGTGATCACTTTACCACAGGTCAGACTGCCTCAAGGGTAAGATGGGCACCGCTGGGCGTCAATACCGATATTTACGCAGGTATGCGTCATCGCACGCAGGTAAAAAGGCAGCAGTGAGCGTCTTTATGCCCGGGTGATCTGTGCTAACATTAGCATATTTTTGCTGCTTCGTTGCATATAAAATCGCAGCTGCGATCGCATTAGCGTCAATCTCTGAATCAGGTCCAGAGTCAACAATACATTCAGACATATCTATATAATAAGCGAGATTGAGTGTCTGTCCATCCTTCTATTTGTCCTTATGCATGGACAGCGTTTTGGACTTCGTCAGGGCCACACACTATCACACAATCCCTAAAAATGGGGACACTCTTAAATGACACAGGCTCCAGTGGAAATTGTCATTTTGCCAAAAACCTGTGAGAAAGCTACAAAAGTATCCTTTTAACCTATGAGTATGAGCAAACTTGATTACTCATGTGAGTTCACATTAAATCCAGAGCCTCTGTGTTTTCATGCAAGGGAGTAACTTGAACTTTGTGAGCCACCTAGCAAGATCTTAAAAGGGTCCCCCCAGAGGTAAAAAAAACACATACATTTGCCCCTACACAGAGCCCATTCATGTTATGCCACACAGACCCTAATAAAGGCATGCCACACAGAGCCCATTCAGGTTATGCCACAGAGTAATATCATACACATTATGCATGCAATAGTAGTGCCCCTTTTACATTATGCCACACAGTAATGCCCCTTACACTGCACAGTAATGCCCCTTACACATTTAACGACACCGCAATGCACTTTACAAATTATACCACATAGTAGTAGTGCTCCATATAACACATTATTCCACACAATAGTAGTGCCCCTTACACATTATGCCCCCCCCAGCAACTCACCTCCCCATGTACCCCCAGAAGCCTCTCGTCTCCTCTTGTGTGCCATCAGCAGCCAGCAGGTGCAGATTTGCTGCGGGCTGCCAGCTAATGGCGCACCAGCAGGCAGCTGCAGACATGGACAGCCAGTGTCAGGGCAATTTGAATATAGCGCCAGTTGTGAGCCAATTAAAGGCCAGGGATATTGGCAGCCAATCAGGAGCCGCCATTGCTTAATGGCTGTCAGTCTGCAAACTCTGATTGCCTCGTGAACATTGGCTCTGTCTTTCCATGACTGGCTTCCAGTGCACCAGCTGTAATCAACTGGTGAGCTGGCACCAAAGGAACATCGCTGATACCCAGGCCCCCCTCGATGGCCCTGACTGGACCGGCCCACCTTGTGTACGTGACTGGAGGCAGGGGGAGCGGCAGGCCACAGAGGCAGCTAAGGCACCATAGCAACTGCACCCCTTGCACCCATGGTAGTTATGCCACTGTTTGCATGCATGTTAGCAAACAGTAGTGTCCTTTTCAGGATCTATAGAATGGGGTTATAAGTGAGAACAATGTAAACAAATAAAACCTGCAGGTGTAATCCAGGGTCCAGTCTTCTACCCAGGCAATGTTGGGTATCCCAGCTAGTTTATAATAGACATGTGGAATATGGAACCTCAAAACTGCATTCAATAATGAATAAGGGAGGGGACCTTGCCTACAGAACACCTCGATATCAATTACCTAATTAAACCTGCTGGTATAACCTTTAGCATCAAGACAAAATAAGAAATGTGAGCCATTGCAATAATAATAAAATAAGTGGAACCTAACCCACCACTCAAGGACCTTCTGTGGCATAGCTCTGTGAGCCTTTAAATTCCAGTCAGGGACCGCAAATAGCAGTAAATTCCTCATGCTTATTAAACCGCAAATGGAGGTCATCCATGGCCGTATAGAGGTCTAGTCTATCAAACCATTCTTTAAGTGAAGGTGGGGATGTGGATCTTCAATGCATGGGTATAACTGCTTTAGTAGTACTATTGAGATGCTTGTGCAAACATTTTTATAGTAGTACACTGGTCCCTCAAGCAGGTTCAAGAGCCAAAAGAAGGGATCAGTAGGGATGTCTCTTTCTATAATTTTCATAGACAGGATTAAAACTTTCTCCCAGAACGGAACAATCTCAACAGACATGGAGTAGAGAACCTAGTGCATAGTCACACCACCAACACGCACTGGAAACACCAGGATATATTTTTGCAAGGGCATTGGGCAGCAAAACCAGTTAGAGAGGAATAGCTAACAGTGCAGGAGAAAGTGTAAGAAATTTACCACTAGCTGGATTTGGAGATCTCACTCCCAGTCTGTTGTGATTGAGTGTAGCATCTGGTATGTGTGTTTAATAAATAAGGAGCCAGACAAATTTCCTCAAAAAGGGTCAAAGAACTACCACAGGCCAGATACAAACTCCTGTCTAGAAGGAAATATTTAAGCAGCAGGTAGCGCCAGACTTCAGAGTCAGGTAAAAATCATTTGGCCTGGAGGTCACCAAGCATCCACCAGCTGGCCCGCATGTATCACCCCCACCTGTGTCCACATGTGAAATACAGCGTTTAGATTTCTTGGTGGAAAGTCGGGTATGTCAAACAATGAAGTCAGAGATGAGACTATGGAGGAAATGGGAGACCGTCTCCGTAATCTGTTCCAGCAAGCCAATATGGGGCCTATTGTTGGGTGGGAGATGACAGGCACCTGGATCGCTAAGGAAATATTGTGATAGATGTGGGAAGGGAGTGGTCCCCAATTCTGACCCATTGCTTGCCATTCCTTGACCTAGTCCATACCAGAACCCAACCCAACTTAGCAACTTCATAATATATGGAAAATTGAGGAATAGAAATCCCCCATGAATGTTTGCTATTGAACAATATGTCATGTTTGAAACAAGGCCTTTGACACCAATCCCTCCCCAACAAACACACACAAAGTATCTCACCAGTCTATGAATGTCAATAAGCCACTGTTTGGGAATATGGATAGGAAGTGTTTGTAGGAGGTAGAGGATTCTTGGGAGGATTTTCTCCTAAGCCAGGAGAAGTTTTTTTATGCCAGTCCCTGAGTTCAGTTTGGAGTTTAAGTAGCAGATGCTGGAAATATCAGCAAAAAGCTGAGGCAAGTCACTGTTTAAGACCATCCCTAAATATTTAATACTAAAAGGATGCCAGGAGTATGTGTCACAAGCCACTGCACTGCTAATTCTGTGCGAGGTGAACGCCAGGCCAGCGTTCGCTGAAGCTCCACCTACCTCCTGTCCATCATTTTGGGCTCAGTCCAGATTGGCTCCTGCATCCATGACCTTCTCCTGTGAACGCTGCTCCGATGCCAGTGATAGCATTTCACGTGTTTTTGGTTCTAGCGTGGTCTCCTGTATTCAGTCGAGTTACCTGTATCCAGTCGGCTTCATTGTTCCTGTCGTTTGTGACATCTAGGCGGCACGGTCCACATTTGTACTACCTGCTGCTTGTGTCATCTTGGCGGCACGGTCTGCATTCCTGCCTCCTGCCGTTTGTTTCATCTAGGCAGCATAGACCGCACTCAGTGTCCAGAGTGCGCAACCCAGCGTCCTGTGGCTTGTCAACTCAGCGGCACAGGACACACGTCAGAGTATGTGATCTTGTGTACTGCTACTAGTGTCATCCCGGCGGCACTAAGCGCACCTCAGTATCCAGTGTACGCAACCTTGTGTACTACCGCTGGTGTCATCCCGGCGGCACCAAGCGCACCTCAGCATCCTGTGTACACGATCTTGTGTACAACCTCTAGTGTCATCCCGGCGGCACTAAGCGCACCTCAGTGTCCTGTGTACGCAATCTTGTGTACAACCGCTAGTGTCATCCCGGCGGCACAAAGCGCACCTCAGCATCTTCTTGCCAATTCTTTCAGTCCTCACGGCTGCTACACAGCCCAGAGGCTGCTTCATAGCCTACTCCACTCAGTGACTGATATTTCAGCCCACAGGCTGCATCAAGCCAAGGTTTTCCAGCCCTCAAGGCTGCTTCTCAGGCCAGAGGCTGCTACCGGCCCAAAGGCCGCATCTCAACTTTTTGTCCCTCAGGCCACAACCAGCCAGAGACTGCTACCAGCCCAAAGGCCGCATCTCATCTTACTGGCCCTCAGGCCACAACCAGCCAGAGCTGCTACCAGCCCAAAGGCGGCATCTCATCTTACTGGCCCACAGGCCACAGCCAAACAAGTCACTTCCAGCCCTCAAGGCTGCTACATTGCTGCATCAAGCCAAGGTATACCAGCCCTCAAGGCTGTTGTGGGACTAATACCCTATTGTCTGACCTGAGCCTTAACAGTATGTAAATGACTGCTTCAGTCTTTACAAGGTATGGGGTATTACCAATAAGTCAAGAGCAGTGGATATTGTATAATTTGCCTTGAAATTCGATAGCTGGCTAAATGTTTGAAACTCTGCCACTAAATTCAGTATTGATACAACCGGGCTGGACAGGATTACTAATATGTTGTCTGCAAACAACACCAGTTTATATTTGCAGTCACCTGCAATGACCCTGAGATGTTGGGAGTCAATCTAATTATTCTGGCAAGAGCCTTTATACATAGTATAAAAATAACATGGGGAAAGGGGGCATCCTTTCCTAGTATCATTAATAATAAACATAGGGTCAGAGAGGGCACTGTTAATCCTAATTCTCATGGAGGGTGATGGTAAAGTGCAGGGCTCCTAAGGGAGGTAGAACCCAAATGCATCAACAGGTTTTATTGGCACCTGTGAAAAGTAAGATTACCAGGGTGGTATCTTTAAGAGCCAAGTGCATGAGATCAATTACCTTGGTGGTGTCATCTCTGGTCTCTTGACCCGGCATAAAAACCCACTTGGTTGGGATGTATCAGTTCAGGGAGTAAGGTTTTGAGTTTATTAGCAATAAGCTTAGCAAACAATTTGAGTATGAGATAGGGCGGTAGCTAGGCTGGGTCCTTCCCCTCCCTGTGAATGACTCTGATGCCTCCAAGAATTTATCTGGGAAATAACGCTCCACAGAAATTTCAATGAAAGCCAGGAAAGGAGTTTTTCTTGGGAAGGAGTCTATCTTTAAAGGTCTTATAACACAAAATAGCGAAACCATCTGGGCCTGGACTTTTCCCAGTGGGAGTTTACTTCTGAAGAAGTTGTGGAGCCCTACCATGATGAAAAATGTTAAGCCAGTCCTATTTGGTCACCTCGGACACTTTGTACCCATTGATATTATCCGGACTAATTTACATCACGGATAGGGTCTCGCTGCCGCAAGCCCTGGAGTGATTTTGGCTCTATCACCCCTTCCCCGCTACCTAAGCCTAAGTCCCCCGGGGGGGTGCCTAACCCTAAGTCCCCCCCCGGGGGTGCCAAACCCTAACCCTCCCTCCCCCTAGCCTAGCCCTAACCCTCCCGTGGGGGTGCCTAACCCTAAACCTCCCCCCCCGCGGCTGTCCGCTCGCGGCGCCCGGCATCACTACGATCGATTTAACCAAAAGTGCACTGTGTGACCCGGATTACCTCACTTGCCGGCCGATCACAGATTGGGTTTTAATCCTCACTGGATTTTGAGATTCCCTCTTACGTCAGTAACTACCTGTTATTGACCACTGTGCAGTGTGCTTGTAACAATGCTGCCACCAATAAACTCCTGCAATCAGTGTTTGGAACCGCTTCTTAAGTACAACTAGGCTCCTACCTCTTCTGCTGCGTATGCATCAACGAGCTGTGGCCTCACCTCCTGATTGGTGTCTGCTGATTCCTCGTGATCCCTCGCACTGGACCAGGCTCTTCACAGTAGCTGGCAGAAGGGCTTGAGTTTGGAGGCACCTGGACTTAATCCAGAAAAGCCAGAGAATGGAATAGCGTTTTGCGCAATTCTGTTGTCGCAGGACTCGGATTCAGGAGTCGCTGTAAAGGCAAAGATGTTTATTGCTCAATAATCTTAAAAAAAGACTCTTACCTCAGCTTTAAGGGGGTCAGCATACAAAGATGCTCAGCAGTTCAATCATTGATGTTCACGAAGATACACACACACACACATACAAAGCTCACATGCCCTTCTTTTATGCCACTCCAATACACATTACCACCCTGTGGTTTCAAGCAATCCAATTAAGTGCATGTGCTGTCCACATGCATGGTTAACATTGTTCCCTATGGACAGCGGGGAGTGATCACTCCCCTGTGTCTGAGCCCACCTGGAGTTTTAGTTGCCACCCAGGAGTCAGCTCATCTAAGGCTGGGGGAAGTTTCCCTCCAAAATGGACTTCCAAAAATCTGCTAAGGGACCAAGCCTGCCACCTCTGCCTGAATCTGAGTTTCAGAGATGGGCAACCAAGGTCTCTGGGCAGGGTTTCATGACTACTGAGGGGAAGCTCTTTGGTAGCTCCCTGAAACAATTAGCTGGCTGACTTGGCCAGCTTCCTATGCACCTTCTCATACCACTTTCAGGCATGAGGTTGCATGGGAGGGCAGTCTGTTTCCCTGGAAGGGGGCTGGGGGATCCAGCAGTCCACACAGAGCCCTGGATCCCCAGGGACTTCCAGGAAACCCAAGGAAAGTGCATTTTACTTTCAATTTATACACTTAAAACACCTACATCTTAAATATATTCACATTTTGTGCTTCTGCACAGCATCAGGCTTTACATACAGCACAGCACTGCAGCTCAAGATCTGTGTGCCCTACTCAGTGCTGCACAAACATGGTTAAACACTTCTATACCTTTTCCTATGTGTGTGTGTTTTTACATTGTGCCCAGCACTCAGTACTGGGCTTTAATTAACCGGCCCTGCAGTGCAGGAATACTGGGAGCCAAACTCCCAGTCCCCAGCGTGGGGCTCTCAGCTCTGCAGCCTGGGACCATGCCCTGGCTGCAGCAGCTATGCTTCCACTCAGCAGCTCTCTGGGCTGACCCCTCTCAGCACCGGGGTAGCAGGGAGCCAACTCTCCCTGTACCCCCAGCATGCAGCCCCGCTGCCTTGCAGTGCCGCGCTGTAGTGTTGTGTAATTTTACACTACCGTAAAATTTAAGGAAATTAATATAATATAATAAACAGATACCTATAGAACCTAGAGGAATCAATATGTAGTAACAGAACACCAGAAGGCAAATATGAAGTATATATAAAAACATGGATAAGAAAAAGCATATTAAATGCAATACCTGAGTCTCACAGTAGCGATCAATGACACCTCAAGTTTCATTTTTTTGTCTCAAAAAGAACCTAATGCACTCGAGGGGCAGATAGCAGGAGTTCAACTGGGAGCAGCTTCAACGTCCCAAGCAAGGAAGCCAAAGGGAGGCTAATCATATCACCGGGATTATTTAACACCAGGAAAAGGAGCAAGATGATATTGGGTAAGGCGATCCACTTGACAGGGGCTCAGACGGATTCTGGCTACCTTTAGGATGAAACAGTCCCCGGTCCACAAGCTGCCAGCTTCTCTTGCCAGATGTAAGGATGGATGGGATGGAGCAGAGGAGGGGGTCTCGTGAATCTTGGATGGCTTCTATTGGAACTCCCAAATCTGAATAATTGGCAGAGAGATCAGGGGTCTCCTTCAAGACAGACAGTTTACATTTATGCAATACCTAAAGGCTGACTGAAAATTCCCATCAATATTTAATGTCTAACTTGCTTAACGCTGCGGTTTTGGAGTGAGACCCTTAAAAGGTGCTGAAAAATGGCCCAGAGTATGAATATCTTCTGAGATGCCTCGAACCTGTAGGTTATTCCTCCATTCCCTATTCTTAAGGTCGTTGATTTTGCCCTGAAGAAACTTAAATTCAGTCACCTGGCATAACACAGCCTCTCGGAGACCAACGGAAGCATCTGTGAACTCCTCAAGTGCAGACAGTCTCTTGCCCAAGTGCGTCACATTAGTATTGATGTTAACTATTTCGCTATGAACAGTTTCCTGAAGCCTACTTTCCAACCATTCAAAGTCTTAATGTATTGGCATTGAATGCAGGAGTTGCAAAACTTGGACAATGCCACCCTCCTTCTCTGTGGCCATGGTTGGATGGCAAGGGGGTGACTGAGGAGTGGACAGAGGGCTGGATTCAGAAACAGATGCAATGGCAATATTTACGCAGAACAAGCGATTGTTTGCTAACAATCAAAGTGACTGACATGTAGTCAGAGCTTGGGGGTGGTAATGGGGACTGTGTGGGCTGCTGGATTCCCCAGCCCACTTCCAGGGAAACAAACTGCCCTCCCATAGTAGAATGCAGGTGTGTCTGACCATTTAAACGTTGTTACATGGACATGCATAAATTAGCCATTATGATCTGTGCAAAATGAGAGCTCTCTGCGTGTCACGAGAGCTGCAGTGTTTGCAGCTGGTCAGACCTGCTGCATATGCAGCATGGCTGCCCGTTGCACGTTAATGCTACCAGTGTTTATGCCTATGCACATCGTTGTATGTATGAGAAGGCAGCATTGGGCGTCCCTATTCTCGGCTGTGCTTTGGAAGGCATTTTCATATTTTAGCAACTGCGATCTGCGAGAGAATGCAGGTGCGATTGCATTACTGTCTGCCTCTGAATCAGGCCCAGAGTCCTTCTTGGGAGCACCCTTTCTATCTTTACATAGGAAAGGCAGTTGGGGGGACAGAGATGCCAATAAATTGGTCACCAGAATGTGAATTGAGCAAGGAAATAAACCGTGGTCAAAGCTGCCACTTGACACATTCCCCCATCGTGGAGGCTAGAACATTTTTCATGGTGGCACAGGATGCATACAGTGGCTAGGCCAGGTCAGTTTATTGTGCTCAAAGGCTTTGGGTGGACCATAAGAAGCTGCTGAGACCTACTAGGTTAGCTATAGTGGTATTTGCTTCTAGGGTGGCATATGGAAATATGGAAGAGCCTGTGAGGAGGCATTTGCATCCATTGGGATAGATGGCAGGAATTCCCCTTCAGCTAAGGAGCGAGTGTGCGAATGGACACGGACTCTCCAGGAACAGTGGTGTTTCAATTTCTGCTGCAACATAAGATAGTAGTGTCACAATTTTCTATGTATAAATTACAACAATCCATGAATCCAACGTCATGTGTCAACAGTTCAGGCTGGAGGTGGTGATGGTGTACTGGTGTGGGAAATGTTTCCTTGACACATATTAGCTGTCTTTACATCGGTTGTGCATCATTTAACTACATGCCGTGGGCTTTCCCTCAAACTTGTCCTGATCTCTGCTTGCCCCATTGACCAAGTAGCCCCACCTGGCAGTTGCAGATCAGCTGCGGATCATTGTAGCTGCGGCTTCTCTCCTGCTGTGTCCTGATCACTGTGGCCAGCAGTGATTGGGCAGCCCAAAGACACCTGCTGGCTTCAGTGCAGCTTATTCTACACTAGAAACACAGCAGATTTGTCCCCATTGTGTCCCAATCACTGCTGGCCACAGTGATCAGGAAATTAAGTATCACCCTACACAGAGGCCCCTCTCCCAGGCATTACCGCAGCAGCGATGGGCGATCCTCAGGAACGCTCACTCACTGCTCTTGGCTTCTCTTGCAGGACTGTGAAGTAGTTTTACATTTAAGAAAAGCAAACTATGGGGTCTATTTACTAAGCAGTGTTAGGAGACAGAGTGAATAATGATAAGGTGCCAGCCAATATAACTGCCATCTCACAGGCTGTGTTTGAAAAAGGACAGTTGGGAGCTGCTTGGCTGGCACCTTATCACTTTTCACTCTCTCCTAACACTGCTTAGTAAATGGACCCCAATCTGTTTATGTGTGTTTGTATGTATGTGCTCGCCATGCCGCTGCTCTGTCTGTCTCTGACTGCTGCACGTGCTCTTCCAGTTCGGTTCTACCCTCACCACCGCTCTGTCCTGATTCACCTCCACTCCACTCAGGTTTAAATAGCTATTATTAACCCAATTTGATTTAAAAAAAATCAACAATATTGGGTCCCTTTTTGGAAAATATATTAGCCAGTTAAGTGGTTAAATGCCACAGGCTACCTAACTATTGTTATTACTGACTTCATGCAGATAATGATCAGGCTTGTGATGATCACACTTCCTTTATGGCTGAAGTGTGCACATATTATATAATGGTTACTTCCAGCAGGATAACAAGCCATGTCACAAAGCACATGTCAACTCAAGCTGATTCCACAAACGTGACATTGATGAGCAGCTTTACGATGTAGTGGAAAAGGAGTTTTACAGCGTGGACCTGAATCTTTAAAGAATGTTTCTGACACCTATACTAAATAAAACCAAAAAACGTTGGTTAGAATTTAGAACAGGAAAATATATTGTTTTTTCTTTTTTTCGTTTGCAGATCTCTAGCAGTTGTGAACTCTGTATGGCTTAATGCAGGGATGTTTTAATAGCCAGGCAGCACCTCCCAACCTCCACCATGAAGATTTATTTATTTTGTAAAAAAGAACTACCACTCTCCATGTAATTGTAAACATAGAAAGATACTTATCAGTTTCAGAATATCCAACATATATGTATTTTGGAATACAGGTTGAGTCTCCCATATCCAAAATCCGTGGGACCAGGGATATTTTGGATAACAGAATATTCCGTATTTTGGAATATTTGCATATCATAATGAAATATCTTGGGAATGGGATCCCAATATACACACAGAATGCATTTATGTGTTCTATACACCTCATACACACAGCCTGCAGGTCATTTTATACAATATTAATAATATGTGCCTTAGACAAAGTTTGTGTACATTGAACCATCAAAAATCAAAGGTTTCATTATCTCAGTTATACCAAAATTATTCCGCATTTCGGAATATTCCGTATTTCGGAATATTTGGATATGGGAGACTCAACCTGTATAACATTGAGGCACTAACAATTGTTACAATGTCTCTAATTTTAGGGAATTGTGTACCAAATTATACAGTACAAGTTGGGGAAATACTCAGAGCTGGAAAGAATTTGATTTTGCATGTGAATACAACCCATTGGAGGCACCAATGTTAACATGCCTAGCAGATGTAAGAGAACCATGTCAACTGGGATGTCGGAACCTTACATACTGTACCAACTTTAACAACAGGTAACTAAAAATATGCTTGGAAATCTCTGTTTATACTGATTGTATATACTTAACATACTGTATATAATTAATGTAGCAATATTTATTGTCAAAATATGTTTCACTTCATTAAGCACTCACAAATAATAAATTTTATCCCAAAAAATACTTGAAATGCAAAATCAAAAACAAGCCCATTCTACACTTGTGTGGCAATTAAGTGTATTTTAATGTTATAGCATGTAAAATGAACAGGGCTTGAGTCTGATACTGGTATGCTTCTGGGAGCTTTCCACCCTGAAAATAGTAGGATATAGATGCTTCAGCTAGTAAAGAGTTGTGTATTTTTAATTTACTATTTTAAAATGTATTTCAATGTCTAGTTTTATAATTAGTGCAGCGGTGCACAGCTTATTTGGTTTATTACATATTGTTCGTTCTGTAGCTATATAATCTGTGTCTGTGGCAGTATTCTTAATTGATGGAGGAAAAAACACATTTTGCTGTTATAGGTGCTTGTTTTATTTGAGGGTAATCTGGCAATTTGTCTCATTCAAATTACAAACAATAATGGCACACATATGAGTAGATAAGTTTCTGAAAATTAAAAGTGATGGTGTTGCCTATAGCATACCAATCAATCAGATTCTAGTAGGTATATATATGAAAGGTCAATTTTAATCGATTTTGATCAATCAAAACTGATCAACATAGATGTAGTGTTTCTGGGGCTAAATCACATATTTACTAACAGACAATTTTTGATTTGGTTTTTAAGTGTTAATTATATATGTGTTTTGGCCCCAGAAACACAGCATTAATGATGATCGATTTTAAATTGATTAAAATCGACCCTTTAGTAAATATACCCCTGCTATCATTTCTTTATTGCATTCTAAAAAATGATAGACATAGGGCCATACTCAATTAGAGGCGAAAGGTCGGACTTTTCGCCGTCATCGAAGGTTTTCCTGGGGATAAAGTATCGGGCGCATGCCCGCGTATCCCCGTATTCAATTAGGAATCGGCGAAAACGGGACCCGGCAAAAGGGGAAGTATCAAAGTCCCGTCACTTTTGGGGAAATCAGCCTGTTACCCCCCAAAAGATGGTCTGACATGAGGGATCACTATGGGTAGCCCCGAATTGGGCTGCTAAAGGTATTTGGGGGTTTTAAACAGTGTCGGCAGGTGCTTTTATGCGTATTTGAAAATGTGGTGAAGAATAGCATTTAGCTACTTTTTTTTGGAAAATAACTAGTCCCATCAAAAGTGAAGTTTTAAATTTCTTCAAAAATCCACCTGCCGCAACCAACCACATTCTTAAAAACACCTGCTGCATACTTGGGTACCCCCCTGAGTCTATTTTGCTAGTCTTTTAGTCTGTCCCCCAACTTTTTTTTTTTTTTTTTGCCCCCAAAACGAAACCACTTTTTTTGGGGTGTCATATGCTACTTTTTAAAAAAAAAATGTATACAGATAACTTTAAGGGGTCATTCCAAGGGCTACCGGGTACTTTTTTTAAAGTTTGCACCCCAAAACCCCAATTCTGCACTTTTTTTCGCCACCTATTCTATGGTGAAAAGTTATCCCCGTTTTTTGACAAAGACTTTGAAATTGAATATGGGGAAAAGTGAAAATGACGTCATCGGTGATAAATTATCGCCAATAACGGACTTTTCGCTTCTAATTGAATACGGACCATAATCTCATTGGATGCTATGGGCTGCACCACCACAGTTTTAGTAAATCTACCCCATAATGTTGGTTGTTAAGCCATAGCTCCAAACGGTGCCATTCCTGGGGTATTATGTGTAGTGAACAGGTCTTGACTGGAAAGTGGGCGGGGTTATGCAGACTAGAGCACGTTTTTTATTAAATGGAGTTATAACTTGCATGGTGCAGAGCTTATTTTGTCCACAGATCTGGGTAAGTGTTGGAAGATGTGGTTAAACACACAAGAGGGTCCACCACTGGCACTTACATATATGTGGGACTCATATACTCTTTCAGTGCCAATATTTGAATCTCATCCCATGGAAAAATTGCCGTTGATAGGGTAAAATGTATGTAAAAAAAATTATATTATCTCTGTATTAAGAATAGGGTACTACATGCTCCCTACACTTGCCAACATGGCTTTGCCACTGTATAGAATCATATCAGAAATGTCATATTAATTAATCACATGCAATAAAGGGATTGTCCTCCTTTGGATACTCACACCTAATTAAACCATAATACAGTTGGGCAGCCTTATATGTGGATTTCACTAATATTATTTTTTTTTACTTGATATCTGAAAAAAAATAAAATAAAATGATTAAAAAAAAAAAAAAGATATGTAAAGCATTGTTAATGACATATCTGCTATATACATATAAAGAAAACATGTCGATTTGCTAAAATATTTTTTTTACACAGAGCCTTTGGGCCTGATTCAGTAAGGATCGCTATTGCGATTACAATAGTAAATACGCACGCAGTCTCACTGCAAATATATGCTAATGATTGCAATCGCAATACCATATGCAGCCTAACATAAAGACGCCCACTTTACCTTACACACATCCGTAATACTTAGCAAGACTGTGAAACCATCGGTAACACTGAGTACAATCGCAGCCTGACGCACACTTGCACAAGGTCTGACCATACTCAGAAATTGCTAACCTCATCGCACGCAGTGAAAGCCCAAGTTGCGTATGGCATCGCAATGGCTAATTTATGCACTCCCCTGCAACTGCGTTCAAATGCACTGGCATGCCTGCGTTTTACCAACAACCCCGCGTCACAACCCCCAAACGGTACTTCCTGTCAATTACTCTGCGATGGGTCTACGTAGTCACTGCGATTGCAATGCACAGAATGCAACAATAGGCTGATTGCGTGCGTAATCACAGTTGCAATCGGTAATGAATCAGGCCATTTGTTCAGTGAAGTGACAGTGAGGATGCCGACTGAGGGCCTGATTCAGATGTGGACGGTATTGCACAGCCACAAGAAAGCAGCTATGTTTCGGATCAATGATGGTGGTAGCAATGGCCATGCTAAGTTAGCTTCTTCTTACTCAGGGTGGCAGCTTGCGAGGCGAGTAAATCTGTGTCCACCAACGCAGACCCTGACCTCGGCACTCTCGGAAAACGGGGACAACACCAGGGTGCAATTTCCACTGTATCCCTGACTCTGTATTTATTTTATCCGTCTGAAGTTGCATAGCAGTTTGCACATGTGTGGTGAATTCTTGAGATTTTGGCCTATTAATGTGGGTACACACCTGAAAGATGTATCTGCAGATCGAGTGATCCGCAGATATACTGTATCTTTGGATGATGGTTGTTGATACACACTGAACGGCCATCATTTATCCAGCATCCACTGGTCCGCTGGCAGGGAGGTGGGTCGGGGGGAGGCCATCCCCCTCCCTGTGGGTGCCGCTGTGTGTGTACGGGGGCGGTCTGCCAGCGGGAGACCAAAACCTCAAGGATTCACCCCACACGTGCAAACTGCTATGCAACTTCAGACATATAAAATAAATACAGGGTCAGACTTGCCCCCAGGGATCCAGGGGAAATGTCAGGTTTCAGATAGTGCACTTGAATTATATAATGTTACTCTGTTACAGAGTCAGTTATCTAGCAGTGCAGAGACATGGTTGAACAGACCATTCACTGCTGTATTCATATTGTCTGTAGGTTATGTCCTCTGTAATGGTTGGCCAATTCCGTGTGTTGGCTGGCCACAGTTTTTAAGCATGGGCCACTACCAGTGCCTTCGTCTGGCAGACTCTTCATACCGTATCCGACACTGAATATATATATACAGTATGTATACATAGAATAAAATCAAGTCCCTAGTAGGTGTCTGTCTATCAGGCTAATCTCGAGAACCACTGGACAACATATTTTGATGCAGTTTTTGCTATTTTATAGAGCATTTGTTGAGGCAGGATTAGGTGTATGAAACATTAATATATGACAAAAGGGAGCCGAGCAGTGTTGATCTTAGTGAAGTAAGTCAATGGAAAAACGGATGTCCTAGCACTTTCTTGGCTTACGCTGCCTGAAAAGCGTTAAAGATATATCATCGATGGACTTTATTTTATACCCTGTTTACTGATACAAAATTTCCCTTTTTCCCTTTTTCACTGTTCTTTCATTTCATTTATTTGAAAAATTATTCTTTAATTTTAAATGAGTCCAATTCCCAGTAGGAGTCTGCTTTGGCATGACCATAAATAAAGCACAGGGACAGACACTTAACGTGAGTGGAGGCGACCAAGGTGGAGGCTGTTTTTCTCATGGACAACTTTACTTGGCCCTTTTGCGTGTCATGTCAAAATTAAATCTTTTCGTGTTGATGTCAGGAGGCAATCCAAGACCTTGGTTAAAATAGACTAGCAGCGTAAATTCAAAATTGCTCCTGTGTGATGCCGGGGTGGGTCGCTAGTATTAAAATAAAAGTATACTAGCAGAGACCAAACCTGTACTGTAATTAGTTTCCTTTTCTATGTATTTATTTACAGGCCAACTGAATTGTTCCGAAGTTGCAATGCCCAGTCAGACCAGGGAGCAATGAACGACATGAAGCAATGGGAGAAAGGAAGCATTGAGATGCCTGCCATGAGTATTCCTGTTCTGGATATTAGGAAATGTCATCCAGAAATGTGGAAGGCAATCGCTTGCTCACTCCAAATTAAACCGTGTCATAGTAAATCTAGAGGAAGCATAATCTGCAAGTAAGGGGTGCTCAACACTGATCTTTCTGCATGTTTTTTTATGCAGGGTAATTTCATCATTAGTACTTACAAATTCAGTCATACAGAGCAACAACCATTATCTATTCTACTATCTTCCTCCTATTCACCTGCCTATCTTCGGCATCCTTCTCTATCCACCTGCACAGCAAGCCTTTTGCTGGGGATGTAGTTAAAAAAGCTACGATCGGGATGCCGGCTGATGAAATCCTGGAAAAAGAATCCCGACATGAGTAGAGATGCCGAAACCCACACCCAGACAGCCGGCATCCCGATCGTACTGCTGGCGCCCTTAGCTGTTAGCCGCGGGGTGAGAGTGCAGGGTAGGTATAGTATAGACCTGTGAGCATGTGCATGCTTGTATTGTATGCAGGGACATAGCATAGATGGAACTTATGCTGCAGACCCAGAGCTGGTTGGGGGGCGTTATCAGGGGTACATTCATTTGTGAACAGACCGTTAGGGAAGGGAGCTAATCCTAGTAGTTCCTGATGGATGGGGACATATTGGTGTGCAAGAGGAGTTTGTTGGTGTGAATGGGGGAATGTTAGTGTGCAGGGGGAGTGATAGGGGAGATGTATTAAGCTCTGAAAAGTAATCAATTTGAAAACTACCAACCATTCAGCTCCTGTCATATTACAGGCTGTGTTTGAAAAATGACAGGAGCTGATTGGTTGGTAGTTTATCACACTCCAATTTAGCACTTTCCAGAGCTTAGTACATATTCCCCATAGTGAGAAGAAAATTACAGTGGGTGAGCTAAGGGGGCAAGGAGTAATGGTGAGTGAGGTTTTTTTTGGTGAGTGAGGTATGCTGGTAGTGAGGGAAATTACAGTAGGTAAAGAATTGGGTAAGTTTGTAATATATTTCAATTAAAAAATTGAAGTTGAATGGTTATGCATTACAAATGCTTAAAAATTAAACCTATAATACTTTATTCAAAGCCATATATTCCACCACCAAGGGTGATTACTAAATTGGAAGGGAAGGGGGGACTCCATGCTGTAATGTTCAAAAGGGCTCTGCAGTGCATGAATGCAGGGCTGCCATTAGTGGGGGACTGCCAGGATTCTAGTACCAAGCCCAAACACTGAGACAGAGAAGGGAGACCCTCCAATTCCTAACTGGCAGAGGCATAAGGGGGGCCTGGCTGGCTGGCAGAGACATAAGGGGGGTCTGGGTGACAGAGACATAAGGGGGGGGCTGGTTAGCAGAGACAGAAGAGGGACTGGATGGTATTGGAGAGATGCTGCGGGGCAGGAGTTGCAGAAACATCAAGGAAGGGGGACCCTGCCTGTTTTGTCAGTCCACAATTTCTGATGACAGCCCTGCATAAGTGCACCATACACTTACTTCAGGGTGTGGTATCTTTTGTTGACATTTAATGTGTTGACATGAGAATGCCAAACATGGTCATAATGTCGACATGCAGTAGAAGTGTGCTGATGAGCAATCAAATGAACAATGAGACTAATCACTCCTAACAGATTTCATAGTGGGGCGTGTAATCCATAAAAGTACAGAACCCAATAAAAGTTCTAATGGGAGTCAGATCTGTATCTCAGATTTGTAATTAATACGTAATTAATATACACCTTGCTGCAGGTGATTAAACATCACACTATAATGCTGAAGGTATGACAAAGTTGTTTATCAGCATTAATAAATACTAATGGTTTTTAATACAGCTTATACAGCTCACCTTTGTTAATTAATACATGTGGTTTGCTTTGCGTGGCTATTTGATAATGTACTGATAAAATATTGACATGATTAGAATGTCAACATAACGTCCCTGGTGGTCTAGTCAGGGCCGAAACTAGGATATCTGTCACCCGTTGCAAGGTAGCAATTTTGCGCCCCATCCCTTCCCATACCTGGATTTTGTCCTTGCTCCTCCATAAGGCAGTGCACTAATCAAACCTCCCTGGTATAGTGACTTACATTATTCCACACACAATAATGCCCATTACACATTATGCCACACACTGTAATGCCTATTACCAAAGTGCCACTTACATATTTGCTCGACACCATTGTATGCCCCACAGTAAGGCTTCTAATTACTTTAAAATTACCTGCTCATTGTTGGGGGTTTCATGCTCGTTGCCAGGGGGTTTCACGGGAGAAGATGCAGCTTTCAGCATCTTCTCCCAGCACTTGCGCTGGCCTAACACACTAGAGGTCCAGTAAGGACCTCTAGCATCTGTCTCCTCCTTGGTGACGGACAGTTTTGGATGGCCGTTTTCTGACTTCAGCCCCCAAGCCACCGTGAGTCATCCCTTTTTCACCCCCTGCATTCCGGCACCCGGTGCATGTGCACCTCTAGCCCCCCCCTAGTTGCAGCCCTAGTCTAGTGGTGACTTACCTGGTACAGCTCCAGCATTGTCTTCCGGGTCTGACAGTGACTTCCAGCGTATCCTGCTGCACTTCCGACGGTGAGTATTGTTAAACCTAATGCTCCAGCCAGTGCCTAACCCAAATCTCCACTCCCATTGCCTTACCTTAACCCTCCTCTTAGTGCAGTGTTGGCTAACCTTGACACTCCAGCTGTTGTGGAACTATATATCGCAGCATGCCCTGCCACAGTTTTAGCATTCCCTAATAGCAAAACTGTAGCAGTGCATGCTGGGTTATGTAGTTCCATAACAGCTGGAGTGTCAAGGTTAGCCAACACTGTCCTAGTGCCTAACCCTAACCCTCCCATAGCCTAACCCTGAAGCTCCTCTGCTGCAGTTTAACCCTAATCCTCCGCTCCATGCAGAATGTCGACATGACTGTCAGTATTGTGGAGTCATCATTATGAATGTCAACACTGTATACGAGTATCTCGACATTATGACATCTCCCGACCCCAATTTTTTTTTTTGCCAATTTTTGTGACAAGGTTCTAACAATTTTTCTCTCTTGTACGAGTATATACTAATTTATTTTGTTCCTTATAATCTTTTTGCACAACTGCTTTTTTAAACCATTCACATGCTGACATAATTTTAATATGCTATAATGGTCAGAAGTGATATTGGCTACAATTATTTTATGTTGACTATAATTAATGCAGCCATTTTCTAACCCTGCTGGTAATTTTATTTTATTGCAATCAGTTTTTTTTCTTACTTGAATGATAGATGCCAGCCAAACTCTTACTTTTATTCATTAAAAGACAAAAGGACTATTAAACCTAACAATCATTTTTTACTATGCAGAATTTTTAACTTCGCAAATAATTTCTTGTGAAATTATACTTTTTTTTTCACTTTTATACATATCTATGTATAGAATTAAAATACATACTATATGTCTGCAAATCTTTTGCAAATAATTATACTAGAGAAGAAACTTCAGGATAAATTTACTAAGATTCAAGTTTGGTCGAGTTAGCATTTTCTGGAGAGTTTCAGCATTTTTTTCCACTCGCAAATTTACTAATGTCAAACTCGGGAGAGAAATCTCCTTTGCTACAGGAAAATTCTGGAGAGTTAGCAAACTCTCTTCACTTCACCATTGGCCAAACTCAAGTAACTTTTCACTATTGAAGATAGGATTCGGGAATTTACCAAGATGAGAACAGACAAAACTCCTGTCCAAATTCGTGAAATAAATTCACCTACCTGTGAGCTACGAGTTCAGCAAAAACATACACAGATCAGTGTGATCCATGTATGTTTCTGCCTGTAAATTGTAAATAAAGGGTTACATTTTGTAAAAGAAAATGTTGCAGGGTTCTCCCCCAAAAGACATAACCAGCCCCGGGCTGCTCAAGCAATCCTAGTTCTTAAAATTTATGGGGGAAAAAAACATGTAGGGTTCCCCGGTAATTTAGGAACCAGCAGGGCCAGTCCTGGTTTTAAATATAGTGGGAAAAATGTGTAGGGGGTCCCCCTATATTTAACAACAGCACCGGACCCAAACCGACCGGGGTGTAATGCCACAGCAGGGGACCCTTTCACCAGGTCTCCCCTGCCAAATCATTAATACCCCAAGCCGGTCAGGCTAAGCTGGGGATCTCAGGGGAGGTGGAAACCCCCCAAGAAGGAGTCCCCCCTCTCCCGACACCCCAGGCTTAAGTCTGAGGCTCTTCCCCATACCCTGGACTGTGGGTATGGGGGTAATAATAGTGGAAATAGGTCAAAACTATTGTATTTTACAGTGGAACTACAGGTACCAGCTTGCCTACCCTTTGGCACTTGTGGAACTACAAGTGCCAGCAGGCGACCGGCATACGCACCCCACTATAAAATAAATAATTGAATAACCACAAGACACACACACCGTGTATAGTAAAACTTTATTACATACCTACCTAACTCATTCACACATACTTACTTGCTGACAGTTGCTCCGTCCCCTTCTCCATGTGGAATCCACTGGGAGTACCTGTAAAAAAGATCACATTCTCACCTCCATCCTGGCGCCACTTTCCATAGCATCCCCATACTTGGCAAAATAAAAAAACGACTGACCCGATCCATGACGAACATGTGTGAGTATATGTTGTCAGATATACCTATACTACGCGAAATGACAGCTGACTGCTATCATCTGTATTTCCCACGGACCGCTAGCCAATCAACGGGTGCTTTACATGTAGCGGCCACTCATTGGCTGGTTACAGGTTTTTTTCCCCCATAATTTTAGGAACGAGGACTGACTGAGCAGCCCGGGGCTGGTTATGTCTTTGGGGGGGGGGGGGCCCTACATAATGTTTTTTAAACATTTAACCCTTTTTTTACAGGTATAACACACACAGCCTTCAGGTATCTCTCTGATATGTGCAGGCTGCTTGTTCGGGAGAGAGTTAGGCAGAGAGAAGACACTGCAATCTCAGGTGGGTAATGTCCTTCATAACTTGCTACTGGGGGGAGAAATCTCGATCTGCTTTACCATCGGCCAACTCACTCTCAGCTAATCTCACTTCTGAGTAAATTTGTGAGTTTCAGAGGCATCAAATCACCTGAGTTTCGGCGATGCTAATCGAGTTGAATAAAAAAACTTGATCAGACTTGATTCTTTTTTTTTTTTTTAAATGTTTTTATTGAAGCAAATAACACCGTACATCAAAATAATAAGAGATAAATAAAAAAAAGTTTCCAGTACAAGTTCGAGAAAACAGTATATATGGTGTCTTAACATCTACAAATATTCCAGGACATTTTCATATGTTTGCGTACATATCTGTGTTCATTTTGTCCAACATTTTATCCTATACAAATTAAAGCTTAGACACCAATAATAGACAATAAACAAATAATAATTTACTAAGTAAATAAAAAGAAAGAATGTCCGGCACTCACCAACCAGGCAGCGTACTAGGAGGATCACCCAAAAGGATTCTAGTTTCATACCATTGGGTCAGACGCATACTATGATAAATTTGGGTTTGTGTTAAAATTGGCAGAGTTGTAATGAAACTTTCCCAGGTATCAAAAAAAAAAAAAAGCGTCCCTCCTCTCCTTTTCAAACACCACTTCAATCCAATCCATACGGAAAATAAAATTACATTTTTCTTTATAGAATTGAAAATTGATGGGGGTTGGTGTTTCCAATCCTGCAAAATGGTCTTTCTTGCTGCGGCACTTATTGTAAGAAATAATTTTCTGCTCCCCGCAGTGAGCCTCTGACCCCTTGGAAAGATACCCAGGATGGCCCATTCTGGAGTAAATGGTACAAAATTGACTAGGCAGTTTTTAGCCTCCCGTCATACTTGCCTCCAGAAACCCTGGACTACCGGACATTCCCATAAACAATGATGAAGTTCGGCCTCTTCCTTGGCACATCTAGGGCAATTGTGAGAGTTGGATAGACCCATTCTGTATAATCTGTGAGGGGATAAATAAGTCCTATGATATACATTTAAAAAGAGTTCATTATATGAACTAGTGGTTAATAGTGTTTGAGACTTCAGTAGCCCTTTTACCAAATCCTCAGTAGTCAGTGTTGGAAATTGCGTCAACCATTGACGCATCCCTTGAGTGACCAAATCATGATCTAGATCCTCACTCAAGAATCTATAGTATATGGAGATAGCTTTGCGTGAGGGTATTGGTCCTGAAAGTCGTTGATCTAATAGATTACACCAGTCATCAGCTGAAAGTGTCCGTATTACCGAATCTATATAATGTTGTGCCTGAAAATATGCTAGAGGATAAGCCCTTAGAGTCTCAAATCTCGCGGTTGCCTCATGGAATGTTAGGGGCTTCTGAGTATCTACATTAAGCAAATGACTTGTATTATAAATTCCCTTCTCTCTCCATACCGTAAAGGGATATGTTGCCCCTCCATCTTCAAACTCCAAGTTACCCAACAGCGGAATGTAAATGGTTTTGTGAGCATTAATGCAAGCTTTGTGATGCAAAATATGCCAGAGGCGTCTAGTTGTCATTAGTAAAGGACTGTCAAGAACCTCTGGCGGAACCTCTTGATCGTGAAGGAAATATTTCAGGGCCATAGTAAGTAAAAATTGTGATTCAAGGGATGTATTAGCATATATCTCTTAATCTTGTAGCCAATCAATCAAAAATCTCATTAAAGAGGCATGGTTATAATCTAGAACATTAGGGAAGTTTATCCCTCCGTTAGATTTAGGTTGGTATAGTTTCCTAAGACTGATGTGAGCCCTACCACCCTGCCATAAAAATGAACGAAACAATTTATGAATTAACTGAACATCTTTTTAGTGAGAAGAATGGGTAATGCCTGCAACATATAGAGAAGACGGGGAAAAGTCATCATTTTAATAAGGGCAGCTCTTCCAAGGTATGAGTGCATCAAATGTTTCCAGCTCCGGAGCTCCTCAGTAATAAGTCAAGTCATCCAAGATACATTCATGCTATACAACTGAGTAGGGTTGTTGGGTAAAATAATACCTAAATATTCCAAGTGTGAGGAGGCCCAGGAGAAGGAAAAAAGCGAGGCCCAAGGGGGAGTGACAATGGTGGGGTGAAGAAACATTGCTTTTCATTTATCTGCATTGATTTGAAGGCCAGAGATGCTGCCAAATTGACCGAACTTTTGCATAATTAAATGTAAAGTATGTTGAGGGTCCTGAATGTATAAAAGAATGTCATCTGCGTATACTGTGAGTTTGACATTTTGAGTGCCCACACGAACTCCCTGAAAACTAGACCATTGTTGCAAAATATGAAGGAGAGGATCAATGGCAAGATTAAAAAGGAGAAGAGAGAGGGGACATCCCTGCCGAGTGCCCCATCCCAGCTCCATGGGAGTACCACGTAATCCATTAATCAATAATGATGTTGAGGGGGAATGATAAAAAAATTAAGTAGTTTAATAAAGTTTGGAGCAAATCCTCCGAGACTCAAAATCTCAAATAAGTGAGGCCAGAGAACTGTATCAAATGCTTGTGTGTATCAAGGCTCAGGAGCTTGTTTTGAGCGTGAGGGTTCTGATTAGAGGCAACTATGGCGGCTAGAGCAGTACGGATACCTTTAACTGAATGCCTTCCTGCCACGAATAATAACTGGTGTTCAGTCAAAAGAGTGGGTAACATTTGCTGCAAACGAGTGGCCATGATTTTCGCAAGTAATTTAAAATCTACATTTAATAATGTAATGGGACGGTATGAACGGAGAAGGAGGGGATCTTTATCCGGCTTGGGTAATAGAATCGTATGGGAAATATTAAAGGACCTAAGGGAGGAAGAGTCACGATGAATGTGGCAAAACAAATCTAAAAGGAGTGGGGAGAGATCATCTTGAAGGATTTTGGAGTACTCTCCTGAGTAGCCATCTGGACCAGGGGCTTTATGGGCGGGCAAGGCCTTAAAACTTCACGAAGTTCTTGTTCAGTGATTTCCGAATCTAAGATGTCACGTTGATCTTGACTAAGTTTAGGTAGACGTGCCTCGTCTGGTATGAGTGTCTGTTGTTCTGAATCAACTGGCTGTAGGGAATATAGTGTTGCATAATAAGTGTTAAATAGGGACAAAATGGTCTGTGAATGAGTAGTAGGGGAACAAGTAGAAGGATTAAGAACTGCAGAGATGTGGTTTCTAGGCTTTCGTGATTTGGCTATAGTGGCCAAAAAATGTCCAGCCTTGTTGCCCCAGCGATAATATTTATGTTTGGAGAATTCCAGACTCTGTTTTGCCTGTGAAAGGAGGAAGTCTTCTAATAGCTGGCAAGCTTGCTTATAAAGCCGCAGATGATCAGGGGATGGATCCAAAGTATATGTGGCAAAGGTTTGGGTAACAGATGCACATAATGTAGTACAAATAGTCATTGTTTCACGTTTTCTCATATAACCAATGAAGTGGCCCCATAACACTACTTTTGAGGTTTCCCACATGAGTCCAGGGTTGTCCCAGTGTTCAATATTATCATCTATAAAATTGGACCATTTTGACTTCAGATAAGAACGGAAATCTGTGGAAGAATCTAAGTATGCAGGAAATCGCCATATGTTATCACGGTAAGGATTTGAGGGAAATGTGAGAGTGACAGTGATGGGAGCATGATTGGAGATCAGATGTCATGCAAGCGTGTATCATGGAGGCGAGACATCAGCTAATAGGAGATAGTAGATTCGTGATAATGAACCACGTGCTGCGGAGAGATGTGTATATTACCGGTCAGTGGGGTTCAGAAGGCGCCAGGGATCGGATAATTGTAGTGAATTTAGTAATGAAGGGAGTATTTTCCATATCGAAGGGGATGATCTAAGTGGTGGAGGAGCCTTGTCAATCTATGGATCGAGGACTGTATTAAAGTCTCCTCCCATGATGAGAGGGTAATTGTTTCTTTGCTGCAACAGTCTAGTGATATGGTTGAAGAAGGACAGGGAGTCCGTGTTTGGTGCATAAACATTCACCAGCGTGAAACGAGACTGCAGAATTTCATCATCAATAATAAGGAATCTACCGTGTTTATCTACCAGCTGATAGTGAATTGCAAACCCTATCGGAACAAAATGGCAACACCTCTGGACCTAGTGCGGAATGGAGCTGCAATACATGAATCTATCCAGGGGGCACGTAAAGTAGCAAAATCTCCCGTGCGCCAATGTGTCTCCTGTACAAACATTATATCAGACCGTAATTTCTTAAGATGGGTAAGTACTCTCTTGCGTTTAATGGGCGAGTTCAATCCCCCAACATTCCATGAGGCAACACGCAACTGGACTGGATCGCGGGAGGGAGCCGTATTCGTTATTGCCGTTGATAAATTATCTCTGTGTGACATTTCAGAAATTGACTAAAGACATTCTCGGGATGTACAACCCACTGACGAAAACTCCTATGGGTGAGCACCAGACACTTAACAAAATAAAATTCTAAATATACATTAAACAAAAACAAAAAAGAAAATAATGCACAGTGTTTCACTTCCTACTACTCCAATTTTCAATTTTCCTACCAACAAAAAATGAGGACACATGTCGCTCCTAAGTGGATGGCATGTGTCCAGAATTGTAACCAATAAGACATCAGTAACAATGAGTAAAGAGACTCTGGAAATAGTCAAGGGCATCTGACTAATTTAAATATTACAATGAGTAACCTATTAACTTTGCTTACATATACTAAGTTATTCTGAACTGTAGAACTATAATGAATTATTTATTGCCTGTCCTCAAACCAGTGTGATAGGAGCAATAGGCTTAAAAAAATGCACTATTTTGTAAATAAACATAGAGAGTCCACAATGGGACCACTAAGGCCAACATATAGGGCCCAAAATCCTTAACACAAATTTTACATTAGTGCAGATTTCAGTGATCTAACATATAAGATCAACCTAGATGAAGGAGGTAAAGGTGACCTAGGAGGTGAGCGTGTGGGGAAAAAATGTCGTTTGGCTTGGTCAGGATTCTCAAAAAATAATTGGCGGCCATCCTTTAACACTCTGAGTTTTGCTGGATAAAGGAGTGCAAATCGATGATTGTGGGAATGTAGATAGTTGCAAATTTCAGAAAAAGCTTTGTGCTTTTGAGCAACTAACATGGAAAAGTCTTGTAAGATCATAATTTTGTGGGATTGGATTACCAAGGGATTGAACCTGCGATAAGCAGTTAGAAGTTGTTCTTTAGCTCTGTAGTCTAGGAATTTTGCTATGACAGGGCAACGTCTATTATTATCACCCTGTCTTTCTGGACCTAAACGATGAGCTCTCTCTATTTCAGGAGTACCTAATGTATCTGCAATGTCTAAGGCTAGAGGTATGTCCTTAGCAAGAAAATCAAGGAGTTGTGGGCCCTTATAAGATTCAGGGATACCAATGAATCTTAGATTTGTTTCGACAGTGTTGATTTTCTAAATCATCAATTTTTTCTTTTAGGGATTGAATAGTGGAGGAGTGGGAGGCTGTATCATCTTGGATGGTCTGAACTCTATCCTCTGTATTGCTGTCCCTTGTCTCTAATGTGATCAGGCGGGCAGCATGAGCATCAATTCTAGTCAGGGCAGCCTCTGTCTTCATTTCAGTACTTTCCAGTCGCTTATCAAACTGCAGCATTAGCACTTTAGAGGTGGCCTCTGCCATTTCAACAATAGGTAGGGAGGAAACGGGGATAACACTTGGGACAGAAGAGCCTGTAGGTTCTAGGACATCTGTTGGCTCAAGGGGGGGAGAGGGAGTGGCATTTTTACCTGATCCTTTGGTTGATTTGCCCATAGTGGCAGGTGATGGTGATATGGTCTGAGGATGTGGACGAAGAGGCCTTGAGAAAATATCTGTCCATACCTCGTAGGCCAGTATTAAGTAAATTACACAAAAATATAATCGTCGCCAATAATATGTTGTCACTACAAACTTAGCTATTAAAAATAGATACACAGGTTACAGTGGTAAATTTGAGGCGATGCCCCTAAAACAGTATTCGGGATCACATAATTATTTTTCTAAAGAAAATAACGGGGGGAAAAGAAACCACCCCACACTAAAAAGTAGATAATGCTTAACCAGAATTTGTCAAAAACAGATGTCAATAAAAATGAATAAGTATAATTCTAAACAATAGGTCTATAACACCACTAGGTGGAGGTGTTGTATTAAGAAGGTTATAGCTACTGCAAAAAAATTGTACAAATATTGAATAAAAGTTGTGAGATATTATATCTGGTGAGTTTGCACAGTAATTAAATCAATTAAATGAGAGCTCAAAAATACTTATTAAGTATAGTTGTAATTAACAATAATTAAGTACAGTTATAGAGACAATTCTAACTTATCTGGGTTACAAGCAATACAGCATACAAACTGGTGACTTGCCGGATATTTTTTGTTAATAATAGTGAGTATGAAAAGTTCACTGGTGGACAAGCTGAACCAAAATATTTAATCCCAGATGCAGAAAGGGACAGTCGTCTTAGGGGTGCTAAGTGTTGCAGCCATTAGGTTCACAGAGTGAGTCCACAACTATTGTGTGAGATAGTTAGGTGAAAGAGAGGTATAGGGTAGATTGGGTGTAGGGGATGGAGAGAGGATTTGGGAGGGCAGGGGGAATACACTAGGGAGGAAAGGAATCAAGTATAGGGAGAAAGAGGAGAATATGTAGGTAGTTAATATGAAGGAGGGTGACAAACAATATTAGTACCAGGGCTCCAGAAGGGATGTTGAATGATCATCACCAAAGTCCCATGGGGTCATGAAGGTGAAGCCCACTCCAAATTTTCCGGTCTCCAACGGTAAGTGTCGCAGTAGAGGACCCAGAGAGCAATCAGGGACGTCAGATCGCGTGGACTCCCAGCCGGCAGCAGAGCCCCTTCAACAATGCAGGAGCAGTTGGTTCATTGGCAGAGTACAGGCAAGCAGCCGCTCCCAGCACAGCGAACAGCCTCAGGAGGGACACCCGGCGGGATGCAGTGCCAGCACCGAGGACTTCTGTTGCAGAGCAGCAGATGAGAAGCTGGCCTCCAGAAGCACGAGCGAGGCCACCCACAGCAGGACCAGAGGAGAGGACCGAGATGTCAGCAGTGGCATCAGTTGTGGAGAAGTCCGGTGGTTCTCAGGATCTCCCAGCCATCAGCACCCGAAGGTTGGGCTGACAGGCATCGTCTACCGTCACTGAAGCGGCAGCCTCCGCAGCAACAGGACCCAGGGTGGCAAGGGAGCCGGTCAACCAGGGATAATCCTAAGGTAGGTTCTCTATGGATAAATCAGGCAGGACTTCAGCGGTAGCACACTCGGCTTGGGTATAGCCACAGATGAGAAAGTCTCGTTAGGTGCGGTGTGAGTAGCAGGCTGTCACTGGAAAGGCAGCTTAAGCAGCCATGACGGCGTCCACGACGAGATTCGCCCAGGCACTTGGCGTACTCTATGGTCTGTGCTATTCGTAGCAGAAATCTGATGGGATCGAGATAGTAGTGGCAATATAGGTATCAAAAGTATCCCCTTTTCATAGGCTAAACGATGGGGCAGTCAAAAAGCCCTAAATAGGGCATATGATGGAATATTAGAGAGGATTTCATGCGCCACTACTAGGGAGACAACTAAAAGGCGGCCATTCCTGATGCCCCGTCCACCGGAAGTCTCAGACTTGATTCTTAGTAAATTTACCCCTTCAGGTTGCCAAAGTTTTTAGAGCAACTCTTGTGGTGACCTGATGATCTGTGTTGTGATGAACTGATCTGTGTTGTGATGAACGAACTGATCTGTGTTGTGATGAACCGATCTGTGTTGTGATGAACCGATCTGTGTTGTGATGAACTGATCTGTGTTGTGATGAACTGATCAGTGTTGTGATGAATGAACTGATCTGCGTTGTGATGAATGAACTGATCTGTGTTGTGATGAACTCATTAATGACCTGCAGCTGCGAAGGGAAGCATTTACTACAACATTGTGGTATCCTTGTGTTAATCTGAAATTTATGTCCAAACATAAGGTCTGCAGGTTAATTGACTTATGGTAATGCAACATGGACTATAGATAATTTGTTTATAGTGGCCTGCTGTCTTTCTTTTCATATGCTTATTACGTATCTAATTTATTCTGGTGTTATAATTTGTTTTTCTATGGTTTGTACTTTTATGTCATATGACTTTTAAAATTTTAAGAATGATGAAAATGAATTGTATGTCTAATTATGACCATACGTGTGTATTGTGCTGGATGTGCAGGAAAATAAAGTTAATATAATGTAATGTTCTGTAATTTAATCCATGAAGAACAGATTGTGTGGAAATACTGAGAAAATGTGGTGATCACAGTAAATTTCGTGAGGGCCAGACAGCAGAAAGTATATGTGAGCTGCTATCTTCCACTGATGACACAGGGGACTGCATTCCGTTGGACACCTATCTCCGTAAGTAGTACAGCGTTCCTTTGTAACAAATCTCCCAGCACTTTACTCTTCTCACAGCCTTTTTTGTTAAGCAAAATATGAAAATAACACCCAAAAACAAAAAAGCAACATTTTTACACAGTCAGGGCCAGATTAACATTTGGGTGGACGGGAATACAGCTCCAGGTCCCAACATAAAAATAGGCCCATCACCTTGACAGCATGATGAAGACCAGCCAAGTATTACAATTGTATTTCTATTTTCCTCACAAAATTTGTGTGTTTTTACATATTTAGGAAAATATTGTGGCTGATAATGTAGGGGGTGTGCATGCCCACATGGCACTGGCCACACAAGCAGAGAACTGGTCAGAACCCCTCTGCTTATCACAATAGTCCCGTAATCACTTTTAACAGCCCCCGGCCCACATGGATGAGGTATAAGAGTTAGACAGTCAGTAGGTCGAAAGGGACAAAAGGTTGACAGAGACAACAAGTCAACACACTAAGTGTAGACATGTAAGGAGATTGACAGGGACAAAGGTCAACAGGGTGAAAAGGTCAACACAAAAAAAAATGGTAGACACAAAAATAACTGTCTAACATCTGGTGTCTATCTAGTCTATCTACCATTTTACTGTCTATCTATAGTCTGGAACCTGGCCCTTAATCCAGCGTAAGTGGGGTTTTCCTTTTGTAACCAGAAAACACCTTGGAAGAAGGCATCAGGTAGCATACAGGTACATTGGATTTTAACTGCAAAAAATATACTTATATTATTCAGTACTGTCAGATATACTGTATCATGAGAAATGTTTCATCCCTAACCCTCCCTCCCCAGTGCCTAAACTTAACCTCCCCCCTTAGAGCCTAACCCTAACCCTCCCCCCTTAGAGCCTAACCCTAACCCTCCCCCCTAGTGCCTAACCCTAACTCTCCCCCTAACCTCAGTATTTACTGTTGGTATGCTGACTTCGAGATTCTGACAGGTGCCGGGATTCCGGCGCCGGCATTCTAAGTGCCGGCATCCCAACTGTCAAGATATTGACCGCATCCCAGGGACAGCAGTCTGTTTTCATGTGAGTTTTACCATCTGATTGAATGTAGCTACAAAGCAGAGTGACCTGCTGCGAGATACCATTAATCACTTAACTGACACTTTTTCCAGCAAAACCGGCCAGAAATTGTCAGGTCCCGGACTGGATAGTCAGAGGAGATCCATTTGGCACAATTGTAGAACAAATTTCCTCTTCAAAACACAGCGGGACACACCTTGTCAGCTGAAGCACAGCTGACTGCGTTCGCATCCGATACAACCATGTCAGTTAAGTGGTTAAACACACAATGACAGCACACATATTTAGCAGTAGGCTGAAAAAAAATACATGCTGCGACTTCCAGTGGTGTACACAAATCATATACAGTATATTCCTTTTCAATGGTGCCTAATAAATGTGATGTCCAGAAGCAGCAGCTCAACCAATTCTATATAATAAAACAGCAGCACATTTATAGGATAACTTACACACACATGCTATCTATGGGGGAGCGCTTTTATCACATTGGATTTAATGCTTGCGATAGGTTTGCAATGAAAGAAAGATCACACAGTAGTAAATACAAATGTTGAAACAAGATTGCATGGAGGAATCTTAATCAGTTTAAGTATATGGCTCATAAGGTGACATTAAAGATCCGGGCATACTCAGATCAGTAGTTCCACACAGGTTGCCTGATGGCCAAGTAATTATTGTTCAGTTCACCATGGCTCAGATTCCTTACCATTGTCTAGGTTATCTGGTCCTTCTCCGGATCATAGTAGGCCATATCCATGGCTGTGCCTGTGTCGCTACTTAGCATACTTGGTGAGATTTTGCCACCATACTAATTAGCCTGATGTAAGACCCACAGAATGGAGTGCAGAGCTGTAACTAGACTTTTTGGTGCCCTGTGCCAGAAAGAGCCTTTGCGCCCCCCTCATTTTTCAAAGGGACATAATGGACCCAAAAAAGACCTTGGCCTCATGGGGAAAGACCAGGGAAGAGATAGGGGGAGGCCAGGAGATGCTGGGGATAAAATAAGAGGAAGCTACAAGCAAGAATGATAATAAACAGAAATATGACAGGCCCAAACAGCGCCCCCTGACCTGTGGTGCCCTGTGCGATGGCATCGGCCGCACTACCCTAGCTACGGCCCTGATGGAGTGAGTCCAGTTTGGGTATAATCAATTTGTCTGTGGGGAGTCTCCAGGGAGGGGGTGACCCAGGGCACATGCCCCCACCATCCCCCATCCCATCATCCCATTGCCCCTCTTAAGCTGTCTCTGCCCTTCCAGCACTAACCACTCATTATGCCTGCACAGAATGCCAGTGATCATGCAGCCCGGCACAGCCAATCAAACTGCTGAATGTTATTCTGCAGGGCCCATGGCGGCACAACCCTGAGTCTCACTATGACCAAAATCTGACACTGTAAGAACATGTTATGGCTGCAGTGGTGTGCTCCTCCACTCAGGACATAACCCCCCCCCCCCACACACACACACCTCCTTGGGCCTTTGATATCTTTAGTTTAAAAATAAAAAATCAAATTTCATGGCAGGGCAGTCCAGGGTCCTTAAGCAGTTTGGCCCCCTACTACCCCCTGATGGTAGCCAGGGAGGTGTGGCTTCAACTCTGGCTTGTATCCACCCTCACTCTCTACACCCCTATTACCACAGGAAAGCACAGTTTTGCTCCCTGTGACCTGAAAATTTTGATGACTACAGGGTAGATGCAGGAAAGCGCCTCACTATAAGCGCACGTGCAATAACGCTTATGCAGATTTGTATGCATCTGGAGAGTTGTGTGGTATATGCAACTTATTTGCTATGAATCATCATCATCGGTAAGATACTTGCACTGGTCCTATACTAGGTGCAAATGATTGGCCTTGCTTACGTCCAGCTGTGCATATGCATGAGAATGTCCCATCACACAGCAGTTCCACCTCTTCGGCCATAAGTGTAGATGCAATTAAAATGCCTATGACTGCATTGTGCCCAATTCATGCAATATACACTTTATAAACAGGCATACTTATATATATAGTGGGTTCAACTCTGTATCAGAGACTTGTTTCTCAGCTAAACTAACTGGTTTTACATATGCAAAGTGATGACAGTGATGTAGCTTTTTTAGTGGGACACCTTTCTCATTAACTAGGGTTATTTAACCTTTTTCTGTTCCCAAATACTAATGTTATGAACACATTAAACTTTAGAAATATTGCACATTAAATAGAGACTTTACCAATGCTCCCCTTTCTTTGTGACATAAATGAACACCAAGGACATCATTCAGGGTGTGAGCACAAGTTGCTACTTTTTTTTTAGCAACAACTTGCATGTCTTTTCCTCTTTTTGTCAGACAACTTGCACATGTGACTCCCTACGAGTAGGGAGCAGGGTCAGTGATTGGACATGGCATAAGCAAGTCACCATGCTCTGTGCTATGCTCTCAATTTTCATATACCGGCACATGTATAAAATTAAATATTTTGTGTCTTATGTTCTGGGCGGGTGGCTTACAGTCACGGATGTGCCGTTGTTAGTAATTGCATCGAAAAAAGCAGTGCACTGACACCATGTCCAATGGTGTGCCGATAGTGCATCTTTGTACACACATCGGCAAATTCCATCGCAGCATTAGTATAAAGACGCAGTAGCAGCTGCGACAAAAAACGCATACACTACTGGAAAAGTGCCCACCTCTGAATCACCCCCTGAATTTCAGGTTAACACTGAAAAATGTTTTTAATTTACCTTCAGGGTTCATTAATTTCAATTTTAAGGTTTAGTGGTGCTTTATAGTCCTGTAATGTAGCAAATTGTCTATGCTTCTAACCTACATCTATTTGCTTTGCTAAAAATAATTTACCAAATTGCACACAAGAATAAAAGACAACTGTCTGTCTGTATGAGGCCTTATATAATCGTAGCCATTTTATTTTTCATTATCTTAGGATCAAGTCCACTGGATAATGCGGTTGAGGAAGTCACAAACCCATGCAACCCAAATCCTTGTCCAGCCAACGAATTATGTGAGGTGAACAGAAAAGACTGCCTTCCTGGAGAACCATGCCTTCCATATTCCTGTACACCAGGTAATTAATAGTGTGGGTCACTGGGTCAGTTTCTCCAGCAATAATAGTTTTTAAATTATTATTTTATATCTCAGGTCCTGATCCTACTCTGCTGCTGTGAGCCTAGGAAAGTGATGTTGCAATTAAGTTACAACTACAGTGCAATCAGACAGCAGTGTAACCGAAGGGCAATACAGGTCGAGTCTCCCATATCCAAATATTCTGAAATGCTATGCTATTTTTAGCATGACTGAGATAGTGAAACCTTTGATTTTTGATGGTTCAATGTACACAAACTTTATTTAATGCACAAAATTATTAAACTAAAGTATAAAATGACCTATAGGCTGTGTGTATAAGGTGTATATGACATATAAATTAATTTCATGTATCTACACAAACTTTGTTTGAGCCACAAAATTAGTGAAAATATTATATAAAATTACCTTCAGGCTGTGTGTATAAGGTGTATATGAATCATAAATGCATTCTGTGTTTAGATTTGGGCCATATTCCTAAGACATTTCAATATGGTATGCAATTATTCCAAAATACGGAATATTCCGATATCCAAAATACCCTTGGTCCCAAGCATTTTGGATATGGGAGACTCAACCTGTAGTAGTAATAAAAGTAATCTTAAATGGTAAATGTTGTAGAAAAGATTAATCTATATAATAATTGGCTAAGTCCATCCTGTATCTGCAAGTGGTTTGGTATGATATCGTCGGAAGTCCGAACGGTGAAGATCCCAACAGGGGAGGTAAGTACAACATCGTTATCATTCAATCGCTCATTAATCGTGCACTAAAATGTCGCAAACGTCCAGCGATGCACTTTTCGACATCGCTCATCGCCCGAACATGACAGTCAACCTGACGATATCGTCAGGTTGAGCATGTTCGGGGATGAGGGAGGGTGTCTGCACTGAATGACATATCTTTCAGTGTGTGCACTGCACAGTATAATGAACGACTGAACGATAACGATATTGTTATCGTGCAGTCCTTCATTGTCAGCAATTGGATACACGGCATTAGTTTAATTTATGTTTCCAGGGGCTCTATTTACTACAATCCGCATTTGTAATGTAATGTGACAGGGAATTACTACAAATCCCTTGCAGGGACAGAGCTTGCGATAAAGCTCTGTCCCTGCGAATCCCCTCCACAGCCTTATCACGGTGTTTTTGAAAAAATGCACCAACCATCCGTTGCTAAACCCCGCCCCCATTGATAAGCCCCCCACCCCGCGCAACCCCTCTCCCTTAATTACACTTACCTGCAGTGTTTGGTGCTGCGGTGATGTCCTCCGTGGCTCCGGTCAGCTGACCTCCCATACTGCCCTGGGACACGATCCCGGAGGGAGGACATCACCCGGAGCCCCGACCACCGGTCCCTGGACTCTGGTAAGTTGTTTTTGTTTCCTATTTTTTTTTTATTTTTACAGTGTATTCAGCTTGTGTTCTGTTTAGACCACACAGCTGATTACAGGGACCGACTCCCGGCTCTGCTCTCCCCGTTAGAGCAGAGCAGGAGTCCGGTAACCGGGGGGAGACCCTGGATAATGGCACCTCCAGGTGGCGTTATTATCACAGGGCTTTCCCCGGTATTTTTTCACAATTTATTTTTAGTAATTTTGGCCAGATCACATTTCCCTTTACAATTATGGGAAATGCGATCTGCTTACTTAAAAATAAGTGATAATTAGGGCTTGGAGTAGAATTTTACGAATTCTACTCCAATTGGCCTGTAGTAACTTTAGGTGAAACTAAAATAATGTGAAAAGGGTGTTAAAACACCCTTTTTCACTTTGTTTTAGTAAAAATTATGTTAAATAGAGCCCCAGGTGAGCTGTGAGCTATGCGCTCACCAATTAGTAGGCAAATGGCAATTAGTACTTTTATCTGCCACAATTATTAGCCTAGCCAACTCTGAACTTATAAAGTATTTTCCTGCACATAACTGCCAGTCAGTGTGTACAAAAGAGAAGTAACAAAGGGTGTAGGTGATGCTCTGAAGGACTGATTTATGAAAATGGAACCTGTATTTTTTCTACCAGCTTAAAGTTCCTCTGCATGTCTAATTCAAACCAGCAAAATGAAAATTAAGGAATTTGTGTTTAAAAATAGCTGTGTGTGTGTATTAAATTGTTCTAATGATCTATTGATTTTACAATTTTATAATTATACATAATTATACTATAGTGTTAGTTGACAGAGTCTTAATTATTATTATAATTGAGTATTGTCTTATGTTCTGTCATTAGTGGTACAGTTTTAATTTGTAGCCATCACTTAAAGTTATGCCACAAGCTCTTTTCTATTAAACATATTATTACTCGTTCTCTGGCTTGTTTAGTGCACCCCGCTAACTGAAGTGACACACGGCGCGCGACCTCGGAGAGGTAAGTTTTACATAATTTGGGTGCAGGGTGTGCCCGCCACACCCTGTACCCATTAAAGATACGCCCCTGGCCCTGGTACAGAACTACATGCACTACAAACAATGTAACATATATATGTAGTACTGGTGGGTTTGTTGCAGACAGAACAGAACCTTCAGTATTTATTTTACTTTCAGGGCATTCTCTGTTACAAGTACAAGTTGTCAGAAAAAATATCACCTAAGTAGATATGTCGCATTAATTAGAATTTTCCATACTGAAAAGTTGTCAGATGTTTTCGTATATGACTAAAAGTTTGTATTGAGTTGTTACATTTAGAAAGATGCTGACAAATCTGCAAGTTTAAAATTAGATTATATTCCTAATATTGCAATTTGCCTGTAAAATTAATTTTTTTATGAGCTATATATTCTGACACACTCCTGTTACACTGTATTTAGAAAAAAATGGAAAATGTCTGTGAGCTGTTTTGTTTAATAATTACTGTATATTTTATTATTTATAATTCACATAGGCTGTAAGTTAGGAGAAGCCTCTGAGTTCCTTGTACGACAGGGAGACCTCATCCAAGTACCTTCAGGAGAAGTAGGTTGCTATAAAATCTGTACTTGTGGACAAAGTGCAACGCTGGAAAATTGTATGGAAATACAGTGTGTCGATCTACAGAAATCATGTGCTGTTGGTGGGCAACGTAAAAGTACGTGATCTACAGCTGATTGTCAGATTGACATTAACAATTAGATTTAACATGAACATACTGTAATAGTACATAGAAAAAATTAAGCTTTGCTTGAAAATTCCCAAGGAATTGCTAAAAGAGTCTTGGATACATTAATTGAAATATTTATTATATCATTTTATTGCATATGGTACTTAAAAATATCTAAAATAAAATTGGCAAAATTGAACACAAAATTAAACTAATTTTTAAAAAAAGGTAAATTGCCAGACCTATGCTGAAAAAATATTTAATGTGTCTCAAAACGGACAGTCTTTCATCAATATAAGCACAATTTGTGGATTTAAAGGAGGTCAAAGAAACTTACTCTTCAATTAGCTGTGAGGAGAGTTACCATTGCAACAGCATGGAAACGCCTGCAACTCCAACACAACTCACCCCCCTTGCGGTCTGATCTCATCCAAGACTCACATATTTTTGTACTCAGCGCTATGTAGAATAATGTGTCAGATAACAACAGTTGCTGCAAATAGTTGCAGGACAGTTAAGGTAATAATTATCAGTGCTTGCTATAGTCCTCATGCTTCTGCTGTCTGGTTATGCCGAAGCATTGAAAGGCAGGATGAGCGCAAAGGGGTAAAGGGACCAGCACTGGGTTAAAGTAAATTCAACAATGCTTCTACCATTGAGTTTTAAGCACGATAGCAAACCCCTGTGGTATATAATAGCACAGGAAGATAGTGAAGGGAAAGTATGTGCTAAAATCCTCAATAAGTGTAGAAATAAGGACATCCTTATTATGTTATTATGTAGACATTTATTTATATGATCTTAATTTGTAGACACATTCATACATTAACAAGATGCAAAGTCCAAGGAAGTTCAAGCTTATGCTTGCTTGTGAATTTCGTCATGCACAACGGGAACTAAATAGGGCGTACTTTGTGCCTTAATCTGGTTTGTTCACAGACAGCCCTAGCTTACAAAGTACAGCAGTCCACATTCATGTACATGCCATATGTCAAAAGTAAAGAACATTTTTGCATTGGATGATTTTATAATAAAGGACACCATCATTTATTGGGCTCCTTGTGGTGTGTAATGTGTCCATTAGTGCACAAGCACCAATCCTGTGTAAGAAATGAGGGCCAAATACGAAAACTACAATGTCTGTAGCCTGAGAATTTTTGCTAAAAGCAGTTTTGGGAGATTGGCTGAGGCTAATCAGGGCCATTTTTAGGGGTTGGAGCTCCTAGTGCGAACAGTCAAAATGCGCCCCCTCTGAAACAAGGTTAAGATGCCTGAGGCGTGCGCACCGAAAAGGGGATGTGGTCTCACAATAAGGCTATGGTCTCAAATGAAAAATCTACCTTATGAATAAATAACGTTAACCTAACCATAAGATTAGGGGCAGCAAAACCTGTTAAAATTTCCATGCCACGCCATCAGTCAGCCCCCCCCCCGCACCCCAAAGGAAAAAAACCACATTGCTCCCCACAGAGGAAATAGCATTGTTCCCCACAGATGAAATAACATTGTTCCGCACTGAGGAAATAACATTGCTCCCCACAGAGGAGATAACTTTGCTCCCCCACAGACAAAATAACTTTTCTCCCCCACAGATGAAATAACTTTGCTCCCCCCCAGAGAAAATAACTTTGCTCCCCCACAGAGGAAATAACTTTGTTCCCCACAGAAAAAAAGCACATTGCTCCTTCTATGTCCCCAGCCAGCCACCCTTCTGTGTCCCCAGCCATCTCCTCTGCTGTATCTCAAGCCAGTCCCCCTTCTATGTTCCCAGCCAGCCAGCTCACTTTCTGTGTCCCCAGCCAGCCAGCTCCCCTTCTGTGTCTCCAGTCAGCCAGCCCCCTTCTGTGTCCCCAGCCAGCCCCTCTTCTGTGTACCCAGCCAGCTCCCCTACTGTGTCTACAGCCAGCTCCCTTTTATGCCCCCAGCCAGCCAGCTTCCCCTTCTGTGTCCCCAGCCAGCTCCCCTTCTGTGTTTCCAGCCAGCAGTTCCCCTTTTGTGTCCCCAGCCAGCCAGCACCCCTTTCTGTGTCCCCAGCCAGCCAGCAGCACCTTCTGTGTCCTCAGCCAGCTCCCCTTCTTTGTCACCATCCCCCCTTCCATGTCCCCAGCCAGTCCCCCTTTCTGTACCCCCAGCCAGCCAGCTCCCCATCTGTGTCTCTAGCCAGCCATTCGACCTTCTATGTTGCCAGCCAGCGCCCCCTTCTGTGTCACCAGCCAGCCCCCCTTCTGTGTCCCCAGCCGTCTCCCCTTCTGTGTCTATGGCCAGTCCCCCTTTTATGGCCCCAGCCAACCAGCTCTCCTTTCTGCGTCCCCAGCCAGCTCCCCTTCTGTGTCTCCAGCCAGCCAGTCCCCCTTTTGTGTCCCCAGCCAGCCTGCTCCCCCTTCTGTATCCCCAACCAGCCAGCAGCCCCTTATGTGTCCTCAGTCAGCCAGCAGCCCCTTCTGTGTCCCCAGCCAGCCAGCAGCCCCTTCTGTGTCCTCAGTCAGCTCCCCTTCTGTGTCACCAGCCCCCCTTCTGTGCCCCCAGCCAGCTACTCTTCTGTGCCCCCAGCCAACCAGCTATCCTTCTGTGTCTCCAGCCAGCTATCCCACCTTCTGTGTCAACAGCCAGCCCCCTTCTGTGTCTCCAGCCAGCCCCCCTTCTGTGTCACCAGCCCTCTTTCTCTGCCCCAGCCAGCTCCCCTTCTGTGCCCCCAGCTAGCCAGCTATCCCTTGTGTCCCAAGTCAGCCAGCCCCCCTTCTGTGTCCCCAGCCAGCCAGCACCCCCTTCTGTGTCCCCAGCCAGCCAGCTCCCCTTCTGTGTCTCCAGTCAGCCAGCCCCCTTCTGTGTCCCAAGCCAGCCCCTCTTCTGTGTACCCAGCCAGCTCCCCTACTGTGTCTACAGCCAGCTCCCATTTATGCCCCCAGCCAGCCAGCTTCCCCTTCTGTGTCCCCAGCCAGCTCCCCTTCTGTGTTTCCAGCCAGCCTGTTCCCCTTTCTGTGTCCCCAGCCAGCCAGCAGCACCTTCTGTGTCCTCAGTCAGCCAGCAGCCCCTTCTGTGTCCCCAGCCAGCCAGCAGCCCCTTCTGTGTCCTCAGTCAGCTCCACTTCTGTGTCCCCAGCCAGCTACTCTTCTGTGCCCCCAGCCAACCAGCTGTCCTTCTGTGTCTCCAGCCAGCTATCCCACCTTCTGTGTCAACAGCCAGCCCCCTTCTGTGTCTCCAGCCAGCCCCCCTTCTGTGTCACCAGCCCTCTTTCTCTGCCCCAGCCAGCTCCCCTTCTGTGCCCCCAGCTAGCCAGCTATCCCTTGTGTCCCAAGTCAGCCAGCCCCCCTTCTGTGTCCCCAGCCAGCCAGCACCCCCTTCTGTGTCCCCAGCCAGCTCCCCTTCTGTGCCTCCAGCCAGCCAGCCCCCTTCTGTGTCCCCAGCCAGCCCCTCTTCTGTGTACCCAGCCAGCTCCCCTACTGTGTCTACAGACAGCTCCATTTTATGCCCCCAGCCAGCCAGCTTCCCCTTCTGTGTCCCCAGCCAGCTCCCCTTCTGTGTTTCCAGCCAGCCAGTTCCCCTTTTGTGTCCCCAGCCAGCCAGCACCCCTTTCTGTGTCCCCAGCCAGGCAGCAGCACCTTCTGTGTCCTCAGTCAGCCAGCAGCCCCTTCTGTGTCCCCAGCCAGCCAGCAGCCCCTTCTGTGTCCTCAGTCAGCTCCCCTTCTGTGTCCCCAGCCCCCCTTCTGTGCCCCCAGCCAGCTACTCTTCTGTGCCCCCAGCCAACCAGCTGTCCTTCTGTGTCTCCAGCCAGCTATCCCACCTACTGTGTCAACAGCCAGCCCCCTTCTGTGTCTCCAGCCAGCCCCCCTTCTGTGTCACCAGCCCTCTTTCTCTGCCCCAGCCAGCTCCCCTTCTGTGCCCCCAGCTAGCCAGCTATCCCTTGTGTCCCAAGTCAGCCTGCCCCCTTCTGTGTCCCCAGCCAGCCAGCACCCCCTTCTGTGTCCCCGCCCAGCCATCAGCCCCTATTGTGTCCCCAGCTAGCTCCCGTTCTGTTTAAGAAAAAGTTATGCATAAGAAAGTTATCTTTTATGTAATGTATAAACTTATTATTTCATAGATCATGGAACATCCTTCAAAGTTGACTGTAATATTTGTTCATGTGTTGCTGGTACAGTGCATTGCTCAAAAAGACAGTGTATAAATGAACTCAGCTCCGAAGATGATCGCAACATGTTTACTGGTAGGAACATAACATATTTATAATTGTTTGTGCTCTTGTATAGGAGGTTTATTTTCCTTTCTGCTTAATGATGGCACTGTTTATGTCTCTGAAGAGAGAGGTGTTTATGTATGTGTGAATGTAAATACAGATGTGTCCTCATACACAGAGCATCTTTATGCCATATATTGTGAGATGTTCGGCGAGACTGAGATCAGTAGCGTGCCATATTGTTCTTTGAATTTTGGGTCTTAGGCGAATCGCAGACTAAACGAAAGCCACTCACAGTATACCAGAGATGCTAGGCTTCGACTTTAACTGCACAGGAATTGGTTTTACATTCAATGTCGCAGATTTAGCACAAAGGAACTTGGCATGAGGAAAGCTGCTGCTATTTGCATCCTTTTTGCACAGATTCAAACTCAGTTGCACACAGATGTACAAATCTCACAAAAACAAACAAAAACACAGTGGTCTGTGTACGCTAGCAATACAGCTTTGTCGCTCTCAGTGGTGTTAATTGTACAAATAAGACATACATTTTGAGCGAAAGACATTTGGCACAGCTGAATCACCTGGGATCTGGCGCGCCGAGAGGGGCTATTTGGCACGACTTAAGGCACAGAATAAAAGTACACATCTGCATGCATTAGTATGTTCACTGCACATTATATACTTAACTCAGTTAAAAAGTAAACTGCCTATTAATTATGTAAACATACTGATAGGTGTCTCTGTCATGTGTTAGGGTTACCCTGTAACTGTGCAGATAAGTTTGTTCCTGTTTGCGGACAAAATGGACGCACATATCCAAGTGCTTGTATAGCCCGATGTGTTGGCTTACTGGATAATCAGTTTGAATTTGGACTTTGTTCCTCAAAGGATCCATGCAACCCAAACCCTTGCCAGAGAAATCAAAGGTAAGTGGCTAATTAAACATGATATTCCTGTTTTTTTCTAGGGAAATTTTATTATCAGCATACTTTACTGTATGTTGCTTCTAAAGCTGTACTGTAGTACACATAGATTAATCTCAACTATTAATGAAAGAGCACACTGATATTAATCACGGCTATGAAATAAAGCATATAGATAGATTAATACAACTCTGCATGTGGATGAAAGTGTGTAAATATTTCCAAGCACGCAAAACAAGTGCAATTGTGTCCGACTTGTGTTCACCTGATTTAGCCTCCTAAGGGCCATATTCAATTTGGAGCGAAAAGACCGTTATCGGTGATAATTTAGTGCTGATGATGTCATTTTCGCCATTTTTCACTTATCCCCATATTCAATTTCAAAGACTTTTCGCAGGTGCGAAAAGTCTTTGTAAAAAACGGTAATGGCGAAAAGTCTGCCCTCTGACTTTTTGCTTCAAATTGAATATGGGGTTAAAAAAGTGCAGAATTAGGGTTTTGGGGTGCCTTTGGAATGTCCCCTTAAAGTAAATCTGTGTCAAAATTTAAAAAAAAATTACCATAGGACACCCCTAAAAAAGTGGCGATATAAAAAAAGTTGGGGGACAAACTTAAAAACTAGAGAAATTTATTCAGGGGGTGTCCCCAAATATGCAGCAGGTGTTTTCTAGAATGTGGGTGGTTTCGGCAGGTGGAGTTTTTAAGAATTTTGAAAAATCATTTTAGGGACTTAAAAATATGCTTCCACCCATTTTCATGTACCCCAAATTTGATGGGACTAGTTATTGTTTCAAAAATATAAAGCTAAATGCTATTCTTCATCACCTCTTCAAAGACGCATTTATGCACCTGCCGCGGCTGTTTAAAAACCCCAGTTATCTTTAGCAGGCAAATTGGGGGGTACCCATAGAGATCCCCCATGTCAGACCATCTTTTGGGGGGTGAAAGGCTGATTTCCCCAAAAGTGACAGGACTTTTCGATACTTACCTTTCCTTCGGGTCCCGTTTTCGATGATTCCTAATTGAATACGGGGATAAGCGGGCATGCGCCTGATACTTTATCCCCTGCTAAAACGGTGATGATGGCGAAAAGTCCTACCTCAGACTTTTTGCTTCAAATTGAATATGGCCCTAAATGCTTTAAATTAACATCTTTGTGTGTAAGGCCTAAAATAGTATAAAAATGAGATTTCAATATTTATAATATCAACTGTGGGATATGAATTAAAAATTCAGTGGTGATGTTAAATGAATGTATAAATCCCTAGCGGTAAAAAAAAGGAATTAGTGGCTGGTGTTGTTTTGCTCTTTTGCCTTAGATCTTTTTCTTCTCTTTTGTCTTATTTTTTCCTCATTGTGTTTAATTTATAAACATAGAAAAAATACCTGATTTTAAATTAAATAAATCAATAAAATTGAAAAGAAAAATAGTGAAATCCACCTGTAATGATGCATATTAAGCCTATTCTCAAGTACAGTTCAACAAAAAAAACAGTCACTTGTTTCTCTTGTATCCTTCAAAAAAAAATAAAGTTTTGCATTTTTAATTGTTTGAATGAACTGCATCAGATCTGAACAATTTTAATTCTTCGAAGTAAATAGCAGTGAGTAAGATGTAGAAAAATATGATACAAATCTGTTTCATGCAGATGCATTCCAAGGAGACAAGTTTGCCTCACCAGCTTTGAGAAATTTGAGTGCTTACAATATGAATGCATCCCAAGACAACTGAAGTGTGAGCATCTAAGAGAGCAAAGAGAGCCTGTGTGTGATAGCGACAATATGGAGCACCCCAGCATATGTACCTTATATCAAAGGGGAAAACAGCTATCATATAAGGGAACGTGTCAGGTAAGATAATAGATAGATTATAATGAGTATTTCTACTCGTTTTTACAGAACATTGTATTTATTGATTCTGACTACATATTACTTTTTCTCTCCCAAGACTGCAATGGATATCACTGAAAGAGACACTGGTACGAATGCTTAAGTTCTTAAGTAAGGAACTTTTGTTACTGTAAAACAATTCCCATCGTGTCTCCATCCAATTGTATGTTTGTATTGTCTCATAGTTTCATTCTTTACATATACAGATATAGAACGTTATGTTTATTATATTGGTAGAACAATATACTAGCTTCATGTGTCTGTTTCCATCTGTGAATATGAGAGGTATTGGTATAGGGTGTTAGTCTTTCAATATAAAGTCATCCCACAACGTCACTAATTATTGTGCTGATTGGGTTATGCTATTGTATTTGTAATCCTTTTTATTTTGTACCCAAACATAATAATTTATTTTACAGTAATAAGCTGAAGTTTGTTGCATCAGTTAGAATAAAAATACAATAACATTTAAACCAGTTCACTGTACAACTAATCTTACACAGTAAAATGACAGAGATGAAGTTGCAAATAAAGGGCACAAATGGATTTTTACATTTATACCCAGGCAGTAAAGTCACAATGGCTGAAACCACTTATCTTATCTTTTATATGTGAATCACAGGGACATGCAGTCAGGGTAGACAGGGGAGGCAGAGCCCAGTCATGCTCTGAGTTTTGTTATAAAAACTGTGTTGTTATACATGTGTGCCTCCCCAGCCACTGACCTCACCGCACGTCACTGAATCAGATCCCATTGGAACACTGTCATAGGCAAACACAGGGGGGTTTCCGTCTGCCTGGAAACCCCCCTCCCCAGCCCACACCATGACCAAAATAGAAATAGTAATATAATAGAATTTTACAAGTGCTGCATGTTATTCTCAGTATCACAAATGAAACAATTAGCACTACCTGTGGATCTTTTCACATCTATCAGCTAGTAATAAATAACCTGTGCATCAACTAGGAGATCTGGAAAACATGCACTGTTAGGGATGTGCTGCTATAGAGCCCAATATGTGCATATATGTCCAGGGCAGTGCTAGGTTATTCTGCTGCTCGCCCAGACTCCCGGACATGCTCTAATACTCTGGAATGGTGCCCACATCTCAAATAAAACCATTCAGCTCAGGCAGGGTGGCCCTACTGCCTCATCTAATGACTTACTGTGATCACTGGTCCTGTACATGCTGGAATTATGATATACAATACACTTTGTATGACGTATATTAAAGCTGGATAAGTGCTAATTCTGCCCTCTTCATGGACTGACCACACTCGCTCTAAAATCAAGCATTTGGAAACCCCCTCTAGAAATCCTGCGTTTGCCACTGACTGTCCAGGGAATGGCTTAAACTGTCTTTCATGAAGTGTGTACATTGCCGTAACTATTTTAGTGCCTTCAAAGAGAGAACACCTCATCTTGGAGGAGATGTGGTAAACCCCCTGAGGATGATGCCTATCCCACAAAGGGAGTGGTTAGACCCTCACCACCCTATATTCTCCCCATTATGGCTTCTTGTTGATCTTTGTGCACTCGAAAGCTGGGTACACACCTGACAGACCTATCTATCACTTAAGGTGCATACACATGTAACGATTTTGTAACCAATGATTTTCTGTCAGATTTGCTTTCAGATTTTACCGTGAAAAAGTGAATGATTTTTTGAAGTGTAATGAGCGATTTTTTGAACGATGAACGAATAATTGCCCTCATTCAGAGCCGAACGATCTGAGCAGAGCGCTCTCTCTGAATGAGGGCCGTCCTCCATAAAAATGGAGCGTCCTCCTGGACGCTCGTATAGCTGTGGGTCACCACCCACAGCACATACGAGCGTGCAGGATGATGGCCGCGATGGTCTTGACCATCGCCAGTGCGACCAGAAGCCTGTGGTCGGGTTTTTTGACCACAAGCCCTGGAGTGATTTTGGCTCTATCAGAGCCAAAATCACTCCCACTGACATCACTAGTAATGTCAGTGGGCCGGCTTCTGACGGTAGGCGTTCCCTTGGGAACGCCCCCGTCTGGGAGGCACGCCCCCGGCACGCCCACCAAAGGGGGCGTGCTGTCAATCATCATCGACAGCACGCCCCCTTTGATCAGACACAACGAGCGAAGGAAAGTCCTTCGCTCGACGCGTCTCGCGCATGCGCACGACGGAGCTCCCTCCGTCGTGCGCATGCTCATTGCACACCATCGACCCACTTGCGAGCGGACAACCGCTCGCGAGTGGGTCTGAATCAGGCCCAATGTTCCTTCCCTTAATGAAAATCGTCATGTTTGACAGTCTGAAATGGACGATGAACGATAACTACAAACTACAAACGAGAGTGCACATTTGTGATTATCGTTCATCATAATACCTCATAAACTGAACGATTTAACAATAACGATGTCGTTATCGACAAATCGTTAAAAAAATTGTTACGTGTGTATGCACCTTTACACTTACCACTCATACAGCCAAAAGTGCATAGTCAGCAGAGTCATTTGAATATGATCATCCACTGGGGACATCATATCCAGTCACTTCTGCTGCAGACATATCAGGCTGTCGGTGGGTGCAACACACCGCAAACACTTCCCCAGAATAATAATAATATCCAATCTGGGTCATATAATTGCCCAATATAAGACCAGATAATAATGGCACATATACAAACATATCTAAATGAGAGACAGCTTACCTTGGAGTCACCCCTAGGTCCTCCTAATGGCACTACAGGAACCAGCATGCCCTCCATGGTCCCATATCTGGTAGATATATCTGCATCGATTGTGCTGCAGGGCCAATCAGATATGTCTGTGAATGACAAAGTTCACAGACATATGAGGTGTACACAGCTGCCAATGTACTACAGATATATCGCCCATTCCAGATGCTTTTTAGGCTTTGTGCCCTGGTTATGGTCACATATCACACAGTAGAGGAACTAGAGAGTGGTGGACCCTATAATTTTTGGGGTCAGAGGAGGGCACATTTTAATTTTGATGAGCAAAATATTGGATACATCATTAAAGCTGAAGTATACAGCTTTATATGCATTAGTAATTATTTCATACACCAGTAATGGTCCCACACCCATACTGTAGTGCCCAAATTTAACATTCCACACATTAGTGCCCAAAATTCACATTACATCGCACAGCAGTGTCCACAATTCATGGCATGCCACACAGTAGTGCCCACAATTCATATTATGCAACAAAGCAGTGCCCACAATTCACATTACATGGCACAGTAGTGCCCACAATTAATGTTATGCCACACAGTTGTGCCCATTATTTACATTACATCACACAGTACTACTGCTTATTCACATTACTCCACACAGCAGTGCCCACAATTCACATTTTTCCACAGTAGTGCCTACAGTTCATGTAATGCCACACAGAAGTGCCCCTTTTTCACATTATGCCACTCAGTAGTGCCCCTTATTCACATTATGTCACAGAGTAGTGCCCACAATTCACATTATGCCACACAGTAGTGTCCACAATTCATGTTATGCCACAGATTAGTGCCCATTATTCACAATATGCCACACAGTAGTGCTCCTTATCCACATTACATCACACAATAGTGACCACAATTTACATTGTACCACACAGTAGTGCCTACAATTCACGTTGTGCCCCTTGTTCACATTATGTCACACCGTAGTGCCTACAATTCACATTATGCCACACTGTATTGCTCACAATTCACATTATGCCACAAAGTAGTGTCACTTATTCACATTACACCACACAGTAATGCCCACAATTCACAACACACAATTCATGTTATGCCACAGTAGTGCCCCTTATTCATATTATGCCACACAGTAGTACTCCTTATCCACATTACGTTACACAATAGGGTCCACAATTCACATTGTGCCACACAGTAGTTCCTACAATTAACGTTGTGCCCCTTGTTAACATTATGCCACTCTGTAGTGCCTACAATTCACATTATGCCACACATTAGTGCCCCTTTTTCACATTATGCCATACAGTAGTACCCCTTATTCACATCGCACCACACAGTAGTGCTCACAATTTATGTTATGCCACACAGGAGTGCTCCTTATTCACATTATGCCACACAGTAGTACTCCTCATTAACTTTGTACAACACAGTAGTGCCCCTTATTCACAATATGCAATACAGAGGTCCCTGTCTACATGTGAGCCAGGGCACTGGCTCACAGTGCATTGTCCCAATTCCAGGCTAGTATAACACACCTGGTGGCTACCTTCCAAATATGTGGCCTGGCTTCATCTACAGGAATCTGCTGAGGTGACTCCTCTTGTACCGGTTACTCCACATCTTCTTTAGGCAGGATGCAACGGCTCCTCTCCACTGTGGTTTTCATGCTGGGGATTATCCATGGCAGCAGAAGGATCAACTCAGAGAGGAGAAGCTGGGGTGAGATCAGGCGAGGGGAGGGATCAGGCAAGACTGCTTCCTTCTTATTATGACTCATTATTAGTACCTGGCTGGCCTACTGATAATGCTGTTTGGTGGCATTTAGCAGCCCCCTTTCCCATAATTAATTTGTTCACCACTATGCAGTTGTACCCACATTTTGTAAACATAGCTACAGTATAGTCACTGACCAATACAGCTTTAACTATCAACAAATTGACAAGAAACATCAAATATGCTAAGTCATAAAAGGACAGAAGTATTATAAAATCACCAGGTGTATAATCACAGTCAAAAAAGGCATTAAAGACAGGTCAAGCATCAAAGAACTATGGCCAGGATAAAGAAAAAGTCAACAACAGTAATCAAATAAATTAATGGCATCAAGGTCAAAAAGCGTAGCCTATAACAAGGGTCGATTTGATGCCAAGTCTGGAATTATTTAGGTGCTGTCACTTAAAGGCAAAAATGACTACGCATTGAAGGCCATAAAAAGTATGGCAATTAAAAGTATGGAATCAGCCACGGATGCTGCTTAGAAGATGCCCGTACACCGTAGAAACAATTGTCTTACAGCCATTTGCTATAAATTATAATTAGAATCTTTCGCACTTTAGCTATAACTGTCATCCAGTGCTTCCAATGTGATTATGAACATTATTTATTGTAAAAAGTTCAATATCAAAATATGATAAAGTATTTCTTTAAAATAAACATATTGTAGGATGCACTGATAATCCTTAACATGATAAACAACTTTATAGTGAGAACCCAGGATTTCTCAATAGTAGACGCTATGCCACATCTGTTTGAAAAAAATGTCTTTTGGTTCTGATATACCGTATATACTCGAGTATAAGTCGACCCGAATATAAGCCGAGGTACCTACTTTACCACAAAAAACTGGGAAAACTTATTGACTCGAGTATAAGCCTAGGGTGGGAAATGGCAGCAGCTGGTAGTGCCCCCAGTAGTAATTCCCCCTGGTTGTGCCCCCAGTAGTAATCCCTCCTGGTAGTGCCCCCAGTAGTAATCCCTCCTGGTAGTGCCCCAAGTGGTAATCCCCCCTTTCAGTGCCTCCAGTAGTAATCCCCCCCTGGTAGTGCCCCCAGTGGTAATCTCCCCTTTTAGTGCCCCCTGTAGTAATCCCCCCCTGGTAGTTCCCCCTGTAGTAATCCTCCCTGGTAGTTCCCCCAGTGGTAATCCCCCCTTTTAGTGCCCCCTGTAGTAATCGCCCCCTGGTAGTGCCCCCTGTAGTAATCGCTCCCTGGTAGTGCCCCCAGTAGTCCCCCCCCCAGTAGAGAGAGACGTAATAAGAATTAAAAAAAAATCACTTACCTGAAACGCCCGCTCCTGGTCCCGCCGCTAACAGCTCCCCCGGCCGCTTTGCATGGGAGAGACGTCATTACTCATGACGTCTCTCCCATTACCCACTGCGGGAGCCGGAAGATGGCTCCCGTAGTGGGAGCAGCAGCAGCCGCTGAGAGTCTGACAGACTCTCAGCGGCTGCTGACTACAGCAGACACACAGCTGCCGGCTCCAGCGGCTGTGTGTTTGGCAGTGTGTAGTGCTGACCGAACTCCGTCCGGTCAGCGCTATACTTCACTCGAGTATAAGCCGAGGGGCTACTTTTTCAGCACAAAAAATGTGCTGAAAAACTCGGCTTATACTCGAGTATATACGGTAGCTGTATTAGGATTCTTCTGCATAGAGATAAATAAAGTTGTCACTTGTATGTGTCATCACTAGACTTGTCTGTCCTCCAGATAGGCAAAATACTTCAAAATCTGCAGGCATCAGTTCACCTCACTCTTACCCTTCTCCAAGAAGTTTATATTGCTGTGGGGACAATTTACCACTGGTACAGTATGATTTGCAGGATATTAAACTTTACTGCAGAACCATGTTCTGCTGTACTGTGATTCATGTAATCAACAGCACACTAAATTCTAGCAAGTTGCTTAATTTAATTGTGGTACCGTGTAATTGGAGTGTGGTTGGGAAATGTTCTGCCTGTAGATCAAATGTTGCCTACCCAAATGCATAGAGGTGAGTCACCCAACCAAAAGAAGGCCCAACAATCAACAACATAACCCCATCCATCCCTGTCTTAAATAGTGAAGTGACAAGTGCTAAGCCTATGTACCCTCCTCAGTGAATGATTCAGTAGAAATGAAATCTAATTAGTCCCCGCCTTGATTGAGGGTGATATTTAATGCCATTTGACATTCTTAGAACTAGAAGTGCCTGCTATACGGTACATTGTACATTTGCACTACATTATCAACCATTCAGGAAGTAGGACATTGGAAAATAAGGCATTTTTAAATATATACATGGGATCTCTTTATAAAAAAAAGTTTCTCATTGCTTTTAATTAGTTGAAACCATAGCAGAAGCTATAAAAGAGAATGTTCCCCTCACAACACAGATGGGAGTTTACATCAATCTGTCTTCCTCCATAGCACCTGCAGTAGTTGCTGGAGACTCCATTATTGCTAGGCCAAGTTACCAGGGGATCCGGCACCTCATCTGAAGCATAGTACTAATAGTTTTTATTTACTTAAGCTCCTATATTTCTTCAACACCAGCAAATTTATGAGAAGCAAAATCCTCTACTTTTACTAGTATTAAAGTTTTACCTTGTAAGATGTCACCTGGTCTGACCAACTGTAATGTTATGAACACAATTTTGGGGCTGGACCTTTCAGATTTTGTCCAGACAACCTCACAACACATCATTCAAATACTGAAGCGAAACAAAGTATTCAAATTTTCTTTACAATAAGATTTTTAGCAGTGCTGCCACACGTCTCAACCCATTACACAAGAGTAATAGTTCAAGATTCCTTTACAAGTTTGTAATATATTTCATCCAACAATTAAACATAAGCAGATCTTAGCTCTTATATACAGTAGCTTATTTATCATCAACAATAACTGTCCAATAATATAAAAATTGAATCAGATTAAATTGGTAAACAATGCTAATGCTACACAATACAAAGCATGGCATTGGCCACACCCTTTATCTTGTGTTCCTAGGTAAACTCCATCCCTTTTAGAATGTACAGCTGAGACTTGTTTAAGCTGCTGAAAAGGGTTAGTCCCAACACAGGAACCCTGGGCCTGATTCAGAGCCGGACGCTCTGACCAGAGCGCTCGCTCTGAATCAGGGCCCTCCTACATGAAAATGAAGCGTCCACCTGGACGCTTGCACAGCTGTGGGTGACCACCCACAGCTTATGCGAGCGTCCATGATGATGGTCGCGATGGTCAAGACCATCGCGACCATCGGGCTTGCGACGGAGACCCTGCGGTAGGGTCTCGCTGCCGCAAGCCCTGGAGTGATTTTGGCTCTATCAGAGCCAAAATCACTCCCACTGACATCACTACTGGTGTCAGTGGGGCCGGCATCAGACGGTAGGCGTTCCCATGGGAGCGCCTCCGTCTGGCAGCCACGCCCCCGGCACGCCCACCAAAGGGGGCGTGCTGTCAATCGACAGCACGCCCCCTTTGGTGCGAGACCCGGAGCGACGGATACCCCGTCGCTAGCCGGGTCTCGCGCATGCGCACGACGGAGCTCCCTCCGTAGAGCGCATGCGCAGTGGGGTAACATCGACCCGCTTGCGAGCGTCCTGCACTCGCGAGCAGGTCTGAATGACCCCCCCAGTCTGCCCAAGGAGAACCTTTGTCTAATATACAGTGCTATACCCTTTTCTTCTTACGAAATACAAACAGTCAATAACATACTGTATACTGAATCCAATAAATGCAACTTAAAGATACATACAGTATTCTCTTGGTAACAGTGCATGCAGAGCCGTAACTAGACTTTTTGGTGCCCTGTGCCAGAAAGAGCATTGGCGCCCCCTCATTTTTCAAAGGGACATAATGCACCCAAAAAAGGGCCATGGCTTCATGGGGAAGGGCCAGGGAAGAGATAGGGGAGGCCAGGAGATGCTGGGGATGAAATAAGAAGAAGCTACAAGTGAGAATGATAATAAACAGAAATTTGACAGGCTCAAACAGCGCCCCCTGACCTGTAGTGCCCTGTGCGATGGCACCAGCCGCACTACCCTAGCTACGGCCCTGAGTGCATGAACATAACTATTGTTTTGGCTAATATCATCACCATGGAGAATTTGTCCTATTCTATTTAATCAGTGTTTTGTACAACTGGTTAAACATGTCAGCATGAATGTACTAAATGGAAACAGAAAAACATATAAACAGGGTCCACCGTTTCCCTGAGACTCCCATAGTCTCAGCAGTAAAAGTAACTGAGAATACAGAAACTATTGTCACCGATTTAAACCCGTATTCAATTAGAGGCGAAAAGTCGGAAAAGTTTTGCCTGGTCAACTTTCCGCCTGTTTCAGAGGCGGAATCTTTCCTTGTGTGACCCCGCTTTTTGCCTAATTCAATTCCAAAACAGGCGAAAACGGAAAGCGGCAAACAGGCGAAAAGTACTGAATAAATTGGGGGAATTAGTCTGTACCCCAATATAAGATGCACTGACACTGGAAATCAGTACAGATGTGTACTATTAGCCCTAATACAGGTACTTTGTGTCATTAATTTGTGTTAAAATTTGTATATCTGCTTATTTGTAAAAGTGCTGAAAAATGGTAGAAAACAGTATTTTTTTGAGAAAATAAATAGTCCTGTCAAATTTGGGGTACTTTAAAATGGGTGCTAGCATATTTTTGTGTCTCTAAAGTGAACTTTTGAAAAACGTGAAAAACCACCCTCATACATGCACCTGCAACCCCAAAAACACTTGGCCCCTCCTTACTGCACCCCAAGAAGTTTATTTTGCTAATTTTTATAGTTGTTCCCCCCACTTTTTCGCCTCTTAAATGATTTTTTTACATTTTTATTGTTGATTTGTCCTTTGAGGGGCTGTCATAAGGGTTCTTAGTTGTTTCCCCACATTTGCACTCTAAAATAATGATTTTGCACATTTTTTCACCTTATATTCACAGGAGATTCTTTTCCGCCTACTACATTGCATTTGAGTTTTGCTTAGGCGAAATCGTCCTGTAATTGAATATGGAGATACTTTGAAAACAGGCGGAAAGTCCAAATCCGCAGAAACTTATCTCCAAACTGCACTTTCCCCCTCTAATTGAATCCGGCCCTTAGAGTCATTCATTTATATTGCAGATATTATAGTGGGCTAGTGCATTGTCAGTTCAAAGTATTTTGTGATGGAATTTAGAAGGTACCATAGCTTATTCATATGTATTGCTTTTAATATTTAAAAATGGACAGCACAGCAAAATAATAAAAATAAAATAAAGACATTAAATAAGATAATAAGGGTATTTTATTAATTTATCCTAGAATTAGTCTGCAGTAATTTCAGTTATATCTGCATTTTGAATATATGTCCTTTAAAAATACATTATCAGCAAAACTGTGTAGTTTAACATGTCATGTTCTCATTTCTAACTCACTAATAATTGCTAGTATTACATGTTTGTTATGTGGGCACTCATCTCTGAATACATTAATTCATTATCCCTGGCTTTCTCCTGGGCCTGCATATTGTGTCAAACAATTTGTATGCATAGTAGATACCTGCCCACTGTTTGAACTCCTACTTATACAAGTCAGCACCGATGGCTTAATTCCTCATGGATGTTGACGTCGCTCCATGTAATAATATACCTCCTCACTATAATGGGGACATAGAGTGCAAGCACAAAATGAAAAGTGAACTTGTTGAAGTGCTGGGGGGAAATTTACTTAGAATTGTGTTTGGTCGGTTTGGACAAAATCTGTGATAAAAGTGCGATTTTGCAAATCGGGAATTTACTAATGGTAAAATCGCATGTATACCGCTTGTCAAACACGACTTTGCAGACCAAATCGCGTCAAAACACCATCGAAACAAACATAGTCAAAATTCCATTGGTACTAATGCAAATCACAAATTTACTAAGAATCGAGTTTACCAAATCGACAATACTCGCACCCAAATTGCACCTCAATGCATAAAATCAATGCACTTGTTTTAAAAATCATTTTGACATGTGCAAACCATTTAAATTACCCCCAACTCAATCAGGAAGCTTATAAAAGCCAACAGCTGCAGCACTCTCTTTCTGCTGACAAGCACAGCTGAGGCAGGATACTCAGTTCTGTGTGTACAGATGTGCCCACGTACATATTACTTCTTTGCGTGTTAAACAGTCTTAACTTGGTAGCGCTGAGCGTATTTTCCTGCGACTTTCTACCTTCAAATGTGTCTTATTCACAAAGTGATGTGATTAGGACGCACAAGCAGCTTCTGCTGATTAAAATGATATGCGGAATGCCTATATTCTGTGTGCAACTGCGGGTATATCTGCATGCAAAATACTACATTACAGTGTCAGTTGCTGTGACAGTGTAACGAAGCATTTTTCATCAGCAGAAGCTGCTTGTGCATCCTATTCACATCATTTTGTGAATAAGACATTTGAAGGTAAAAAATTGTACAAATAGACGCTTGGCGCTACCGAGTCAGGAGTGTTTAACGCACAAAGCAGTAATATGTATGTGGACACATCTGTATGTTTGGAAATTTTCACAGATGTGCTCCGATTTCACATGCAAATTTTGGTGACATGAGTTGTCATATCCCAGATTTGCACTTCAGTTGCGATAAACCCTCGATTTGATTGATCTCGCACACGCCATAACACAACTAGTTACACCATCGAATGACAAACACAAGCAAACACATTTCTTGGTAAATGTGATTTTTGATGAGAAAAACGTTCCTACGATAAGGTGTGAGAATGGTTCGCATCCCAATACAATTGTTAGTAAATTTCCCCCTGGTGTGTTTTCAACACAGTGAACCACAGCCCAAGGATGTGCCTAACATTTTTAAATTAATACAGAGCAGCAAAATACTTATTTATTTTAGAGTGTTATTTTTAACTTTTTTATACACAGACTACAAAGAAATGAATGTAATGAACGCGTAAGCAAATTAAAGAATAATAATTAAGAACTTGTTTTGTTTAGTTTTTTTTGCTGGCGTTTGAGCTATAAAAGAAATGAGGTAGGTGTTTAGAAGGTGGTTTAAGAAGATTTGTATTCCATCCTGGGAAAATTCATTTCATTATTTATTTACTTTTTAAATGCCTTTGTCTTTGTGATTTTGTTGTAACTCCTAGCACCATGTATTGTTATACTTAAGTATTTCACTTCAGAGTTTAGTATGTGACAATTAAATCTAACACCAGAACATTTTGAACTTTTATAGCCTTTCTGCAAATTTGCGGAGCCAGTTTGCGGACACAACGGTGAAACATATAGTAGTGTATGCAGTGCATATTCCAATCGTGTAGCTGTGGATTATTATGGACAGTGCCAGGATGTTGGGATATTCTCAGACCATAGTTTTCCTACTGAGTGCTCATCCATTCAATGTCCTCCAAAGCCTAAAGTTGGCTGTACACCAGTTACACCTCCTGGTAAGCAAATGTATTTATATTGTAGATATATTGGGATCAATTCAATTAGATGCAAGCTTGCAAAAGTGAACCTCATGCCAATGAGCGCTTTTGCAAATTTTCAGATTCACATAGAAATGGCGGTTTGCGGGAATCGCAGTGATGTCACACTTTTTTTCTCCAAAAAACACCCTGGCAGATGTGCATGAAAAAGTGGGGAAATCATCCCGAATGCCAAAAAAGTGGTAGCTACAGTAAGATAGCAAGACAGTTTAGAAGGCTGTTAGTGGTCATTTCCAAAGTATTGGAGTTTCTTAACATTTGTAAAATGGTTGATTTTTTACATTTTTTTATCAATGGTGAAAAAATTATACGCAGCAAGTGTTTTTCAGGATATGTAGTTGGCTTGTCGACATGTGGACCAGCACTATGTGGACCCTATAGCGCAGTCACCGGGAGATTGACAAGTATGAAATTCTACGCAAAACATTTCACATTCACAAACGTACTGTCGACGTGCATAAAATGCTTTAAGTACTTGTCGATCTCCTGGTGCCTCTGTTCTGGGGTCCACAAAGTGCATTTCCATAATAAGATTGTCGACAAGACCTCACCATACATATCTGTACATCATTTAACTCATAATTGAGCTTTTAAGAGAAATTCAACTGAAAACTGACATGTCTATATTGCTCAATTTTTACTTTTTAAGCCCATGGAAATGTGCGATTATTCATTAGTAGGGGTGTACCAGAGGACCTGCACTTTGGACCTCATTCAGAGGCGGTCGTTAGATGCAAGCGGTCGCTCTAAATCAGGGCGGCCGCTTGCATCCTGAACGGCCGCCTCCTTGTCAATCGTTAAGCTGTGGGTTACCACCCACAGCTTAATGACCGACCAGGTTGATGGTCGCAATGGTGATCACAATCTCGACCATCGGGGCTTATCACCCGACCAGACCCTAAGGTTGGGTCTGGGCACTGGTAAGCCCCAGGGAGCTTTCTGTTCTGAAAGAGCAGGAAGCTGCCCACTGACATCACTGATGATGTCAGTGCGGCCGCCCACAAAACGGCAAGTGTTCCTTAAGGAACGCCTCCGTTTTGGAAACCACCCCCCCGGCCCGCCTTCCAAACGGGGGCAGCTGTCGATCAACATCGACAGCCACCACTTTGGTAGCGAGCTCTGGAGCGACAGCGTTTCTCTGTCAATCCGGGGCTTGCGCACGCGCAGGTTGGCCGCTGCGCATGCGCAGGCCTAACCATCGAGTCGGTTACAAGCGCATCAGCGCTCGCGACCGACTCTGAATGAGGTCCTTTGTCCCTACATCTTTACCTTAAAATAAAGATTTTCCCTACCTTTTCATCTGCTTAGAGGGCAGCACACATAAAAACACAAATTAGCTGAGAAAATGTTAAGCAAATTTAAAATTGATTGCCAATGGAAATCACAGTGCAAATTTTTGCAGTGAAAACAGCTGGCAGGACTCAATTTACTCCTTATAGAATTGATACCATTAAATAGTTAAAAAATTGGCTACTGTTGTTTTCTGTCACAATGAAATTTTGTGAATTAGTAAATAACCTTTAAAATATATTTTGTTACAAGGAATTTGATAAGATGCATTATTCCACAATATTAACTTGTTGTTAACAGCAACTTTTTTATATCAAACCAAAAATAATATTTAACATTTGGGGAAGATAAAGAAATTTCCTTTACTGTGTGAAAGACATAAGTGCATGAATACCACAGACAATTATATTTAGTAAAGATATGTCCTCACACACCTGGGAGTAAATTTATCAAAGGTCGATTTGGCATTTTGAGTGATTTGAGGTGCGATTTTCATTTGATTTTGCATTTGGGTATTTACTAAAGGCCAAATCGAATGTAAAATCGAATTTCAAATCGAATTTTAGTCAAATCGATTTGAAATCGACCTCAAAATCGGACTTCAAATCGAGCTTCAAATCACCAAATGAATAGACCTGCTGCATGCTTTCAATTTGAGCATGATCAGGTCAGATTGACACAGATACATGCAGACATCAGTGAGATGCCTACATGTATCTGACTGTAAAAAGCAAATAAAGAGTTAAATGTAAAAAAAAAATTACATGAGGTCCTCCCCCAAAACACAACCAGCCCCAGACTGTTCAAACCCAGTCCTGTTTGACTAAGTGCAGGGAAAAAATTGCGTAGGGTCTCCCTGTACTTCGTTCAACCAGCACTGGGCTATGGGAACCAGTGCTGGTTCTGGAATTACAGGGAAACATTTGCGTAGGGTCTCCCTGTAATTCACAGAACCAGCCCTGGACCCTTTCTAGCGGGGCATTGATGCCACAGCCAGGGGAGCCCTATCACCAGGCCCCCCAGCTGCAGCATCAGCCCTGACCGCTAGTCAGCCCAGGCCAGGGATCCCTTCAGGAGTTGGAGACCCCTCAAATAAAGGGGTCTCCCTCTCCAGGGCACCCCTAGCCTAGGCTGATAGCCCGGGGCTATCCCTGCCACCCCTGGGCGGTGTGTGGCAGGTTGATTGTGTCAATGTAGTGTAAAAATAGTAGAAAAAAAACCTTGTCTTTACAGTAGAACTGCAGGTCCCAGCAAGCCTCCCCTGCATGCTGGTACTTGGAGAACCACAAGTACCAGCATGCGGGGCATTAAGGGCCCACTGGGACATGTAGTTCACATGTAAAGCAATGTTGAAATAAACACACACACACACACCTTACACAGTAAAAAAGTTTAATACATACATACATACATACATACATACACACATACTCACCTATATTACCTCGAGTGGTCCCCTTGTACAGCAGGCATCCATGGTCTTCTTAAAATAACAAAACGAAAAACGCGACCCTCGCACTAAGCAATAACCATCCTACCTACATCCAACGATGCAGCACGAGATACCCGGCGTGAGTGAGCTGCACCGAGCAGTGTAGCACAGCGTGTCATTTGCACTACAGACGCAGCAAAATACCACTCAATCTGTACCAGAGACACCGGGCTGTGACTTTACCCGCACAGGAATTAGTTTTAAATATGAAGAAGATCGTAAATGTAGCACAACAGAACTTGGCGTGAGAAACAGCTATGGATGCAGCATCATAGCCCAATCGCACACAAATGTATAAGTGTCGCAATCACTGCAGTCTCATTAACCACTTAACTGATGATTTTTTTTTTCAAAAAACGCTCTGAAATTGTCATTATTTTTTATGATTGAATTAGGTCAAGAACACATTTTTAAAACTATTTCAACGCAATTTTTTTTTTTTAAACACCATATACCATAAAAAATAAAAATTTTTATGATATACTGTAGTTCTGGTCATTGATAGCTGTACCATCGATGGCCGATTGGTTCAACCATCGATAGAAACAATCGTTTGTTTGACACCGGTCGGGGGGTTCCACACACACTAATATATATATATATATATCCAATAGTGCGCTTGATAGGAGAAATAAATAGCACATACACAAGATGTATATCCACGTTTCAATCTATTTCGATTTTCTTCAGGACATATACGGTATATGTCCTGAAGAAAATCGAAATAGATTGAAACGTTGATATACATCTTGTGTCTGTGCTATTTATTTCTCCTATGAAGCGCTGTGAGTGCCGCACTATTGGATATATTTACATGCGTGATCGCTATGTGAGGGCACCGGGCCAAGCTACCTTCTTTTGTGAGTGCTGGACTTTCTTGACTACTATATATATATATATATATATATGTATATATATACTGTATGAGAGGTTTATTGACTGTGGGCGACAATCTTGCTATTAATACATAAAATAATGACTATAAAGAGGAAAGTGCTAAGTGCAAAATGATCAAAATATAAAAAAATTGCATTACAAATAATTACCAATAAATAATGAAAAGTGCTTAGTGCAAGAAAGAATAATTTGGCAGCATAGACCAATGAAGTGATGGGCGATTGCCAACATAGATTAAAAGATACAAATTTTAATCTAAACATCAGTAAAAACAAGTACAAATAGACCACTGTGGTTCCTAAACGAACTATTTTATCTATACCTATTTTTAATATTGTATTTTTGGTGGTCTTTCCTCATTTAGGAACCACAGTGGTCTATTTGTACTTGTTTTACTGATGTTTAGATTAAAATTTGTATCTTTTAAACTATGTTGGCAATCGCCCATCACTTCATTGGTCTATGCTGCTAAATTATTCTTTCCTGCACTAAGCACTTTTCATTATTTATTGGTAATTATTTTCAATGCAATTTTTTCATATTTTGATCATTTTGCACTTAGCACTTTCCTCTTTATAGTCATTATTTTATGTATTAATAGCAAGATTGTCGCCCACAGTCAATAAACCTCCTTCTCTATTTACAAGGTAGTATTCTCACCAATTCTACAGACTATTGACACGGAGCTGACACCCATGTAGACTAACCTCTTTTGGGATTACTTGCATTGTGTTTCACTAATTTTAAATCACATTAGTGATTAATTCACAGTTATAGGTACTGGCGCCGAATTCATAGATTATTTTTCATATATATATATATATATATATATATATAAACAATATATATGCGTGCATACACATATATATACATATATATATATATATACATACTGTATATACACAGTATATGTATATATCCATGTGTATAGATAACACGTGTGTGTATGTATGTATGTATGTATATACATATATATATATATGTATGTATGTATATATACACACACACACGTTTTATATATATATATATATATATGCAGCAGAATGAATTCTGAAGTGTTTCGGGCAATATTATATGCTCATATTAAGTCAAATGCTTCAGAACTCATTGGACAGCGCTTCACAGTGCAGATGGACAATGACCAGAAGCATACTGCAAAAGCAACCAAAGAGTTTTTTAAGGCTAAAAAGTGGAATGTTATGCAATGGCCAAGTCAATCCCCTGACCTAAATCCGATTGAAATTAAAGAATATGAAAGAATTCCGCACTGATTCTAGTTAGTTATCTTGAGTCCTAAGATTATTCATCCTTCCTCTTAATAATTATATCTGGTGTTGTAATTCATAAGTTCCAGAAATGTTTGATTCTTACCTTAAATGTTGGAAGAAGGAATAGAGTAAAGTGATGCTACCCTGCTCACCTATAACATATTGTTTATAAAAGAGAAAAAGTTGTGAGATCTGTGGGTGCACTCTGGGATGAATGAAAAAGTAGGATACAAGGGAAAAGCTTGGCTTTTGTTAATGGTTGGTATTACAAATGCATAATGTTAAAAAATAACTTTTATTAATATCTATTAAAAATTATATGGAGTTAAAATTAAGAAGATGTGTATAAAGTAAGAAAAAATTGGTGATTAAAAAAGCCTGTTTTGATCGCTGGATCACAAGTGTTAATCTAACTATTTATATGTATGTAATACGAAACATTCATCCACTTGCTCACTTATTATATGATACAGAGTATATGATTTATCAGAGCAAAGTGGTTTTACTGTGTCATGAATCCAAATGGCAACATTTGTTGCAAACAATATTTGTTGCAGGGTATTTGTTACTTTTTATGCGATGAAAGTGCTGCTGGATATTTAATTTAATACTTAATTCTTATCACATCGCGCTTACACATCATTGACTCAGGGGAGCTTGTTTAGTTATGAAACAGAAACTGTCTCAGTGTTATTTAATGTAACACTGTTGATAATAACTTTAGTATTAATTAATACTGTGACACATTTGTGTCCTGCAATTATAACTCAATATATACTGACTCATTGATGTCAGTCACAGGTATTTAAACATATGGTGCTAGTTACTGCAGCTTCTATACGTTTCTTAATAGGTTAATGTACATATCTCTCCCAGTACTTTCATTAGCGTTTGGTTTGACACAACGCACTAACTCTGCCAATATAGTGTTTTGCAATGTTCTAATTTGGACATATACGTCCTTATGATCCAATAATTTTAAGCACCTGTGTATATATTAACAATATCCTGCATTATTGCTCATATACTGTTATACAGTGTTTTCCTTTAGACTTGTGTGTCCTTATAGTTTACCGTTTTTTAGATGTCTGTATTTGCAGTGGCTCTGCTGATACACTATTTTATAACATTTCTGTTGTGTTCACAGAGGATTTGCTAATAGCTCATTCAGGACATATACGTCCATACAGTTCAGTGCTCTCAAGCGTCTGTATTTACAGTATTCAGCGGCTCTGTTAACCCAGTGCTTTTACATTAGTTAGAATTGGACACATGCGTCCATGTGAGCCAGCGGTCTCAGGCGCCGTATCATTCAGCGCTCTCAAGCATCTATATTTTCAGTATATAGCAGTTCTATTAACACAGTGTTTTGTAATAGTTAGAGTTGGACACGTGCGTCCATGTGAACCAGTGGTCTCAGGCACCGATGCGCATTTCGCCGGATGTCCGGCTTCCTCAGGGCAAGCCGAGCATTTGGTCTTGCTTAGTTTAAATCCCTATCCCTTAGCTACTGTTGCTAGGGGGCGTGTGTGTCCTGTCTGGAATGATCGCTATTTGGTAATGTTTGTCTCCGTTTTTTCATAATGGTATAGTTAGGAAAAAACGGAGACAAACATTACCAAATAGCGATCATTCCAGACAGGACACACACGCCCCCTAGCAACAGTAGCTAAGGGATAGGGATTTAAACTAAGCAAGACCAAATGCTCGGCTTGCCCTGAGGAAGCCGGACATCCGGCGAAATGCGCATCGGTGCCTGAGACCACTGGTTCACATGGACGCACGTGTCCAACTCTAACTATTACAAAACACTGTGTTAATAGAACTGCTATATACTGAAAATATAGATGCTTGAGAGCGCTGAATGATACGGCGCCTGAGACCGCTGGCTCACATGGACTCATGTGTCCAATTCTAACTAATGTAAAAGCACTGGGTTAACAGAGCCGTAAATACAGACGCTTGAGAGCACTGAACTGTATGGACGTATATGTCCTGAATGAGCTATTAGCAAATCCTCTGTGAACACAACAGAAATGTTATAAAATAGTGTATCAGCAGAGCCACTGCAAATACAGACATCTAAAAAACGGTAAACTATAAGGACACACATGTCTAAAGGAAAACACTGTATAACAGTATATGAGCAATAATGCAGGATATTGTTAATATATACACAGGTGCTTAAAATTATTGGATCATAAGGACGTATATGTCCAAATTAGAACATTGCAAAATACTATATTGGCAGAGTTAGTGCGTTGTGTCAAACCAAACGCTAATGAAAGTACTGGGAGAGATATGTACATTAACCTATTAAGAAACGTATAGAAGCTGCAGTAACTAGCACCATATGTTTAAATACCTGTGACTGACATCAATGAGTCAGTATATATTGAGTTATAATTGCAGGACACAAATGTGTCACAGTATTAATTAATACTAAAGTTATTATCAACAGTGTTACATTAAATAACACTGAGACAGTTTCTGTTTCATAACTAAACAAGCTCCCCTGAGTCAATGATGTGTAAGCGCGATGTGATAAGAATTAAGTATTAAATTAAATATCCAGCAGCACTTTCATCGCATAAAAAGTAACAAATACCCTGCAACAAATATTGTTTGCAACAAATGTTGCCATTTGGATTCATGACACAGTAAAACCACTTTGCTCTGATAAATCATATACTCTGTATCTTATAATAAGTGAGCAAGTGGATGAATGTTTCATATTACATACATATAAATAGTTAGATTAACACTTGTGATCCAGCGATCAAAACAGGCTTTTTTAATCACCAATTTTTTCTTACTTTATACACATCTTCTTAATTTTAACTCCATATAATTTTTAATAGATATTAATAAAAGTTATTTTTTAACATTATGCATTTGTAATACCAACCATTAACAAAAGCCAAGCTTTTCCCTTGTATCCTACTTTTTCATTCATCCCAGAGTGCACCCACAGATCTCACAACTTTTTCTCTTTTATAAACTAAATCCAATTGAGCATGCATTTCACTTGATGAAGACAAAACTGAAGGGAAAATGCCCCAAGAACAAGCAGGAACTGAAGACATTTGCAGTAGAGGCCTGGCAGAGCATCACCAGGGATGAAACCCAGCGTCTGGTGATGTCTATGCGTTCCAGACTTCAGGCTGTAATTGCCTGCAAAGGATTTGCAACAAAGTATTAAAAAGTGAAAGTTAGATTCAGGATTGTTTAGTTTATCCCATTACTTTTGGCCCCTTAAAAAGTGGGAGGCACATATAGAAACCGTTGTAATTCCTACACCGTTCACCTGATTTGGATGTAATTACCCTCAAATTAAATCTGAAACTCTGCAGATAAAGTACACCTTGTTTGCTTCATTTCAAAGCCATTGTGGTGGTGAATAGAGGCCAAAATATGAAAATTCTGTCAATGTCCCAATAATTATGGACCTGACTGTATATATATATATATATACATACATATAGGGCTTTGCTGTTTATATATGGGGTGGGGCTTGCAAAAATGGTGAAGGCAGAGGAGGGGTTGGCTCTTTGGCAAGCGGCTGCTCCCTCTACTATTTGCAGCCGCTGGGGAGCCGCTAACAGGGCAGAGAAAAGGTCAGCACTGATAGCGCTACCTTCTGTTTGTCCGGCGGCTGCTCTGTCTAGTTTGCAGCCACCGGGCTGCTGGTAGTGGGGTTGGAGAGAGAAGAGAAGGACAGCGCTGATAGCGCTGTCCTTCTCTGCCCGGCGGCTGCTCTGCTCTGCCATCAGCCGCCGGGCTGCTGCTAGCTCCGGAGGAGGGAGAGAAGTACAGCGCTATCAGTGCTGCCTTCAATGCTTTCTCAGCGGCTGCTCTCTGGAGGGGGAGGGAGAGAAGGACAGCGCTATCAGCGCTGCCTTCTCTGCCCTGTCAGCAGCCGCCGGGCTGCTGTCGGGGGTGGGTGCACCTTCGTTGGGCTGTCCGATCACTGCTAGCAGTGATCAGCCGGCCCACGGGGAGGGACAGTGTGCAGAGGGACCGGGAGGTCCCTCTGTGATTGGCGGCTGCTACAAAATTAGTTTCCAGCAGCCGCCCACAGAGCTTTCCTGACTGGTCATATCAGATACGACCATGTCAGGGAAAGCCCAGTCTGGTATGGTCGTATCTGATATGATACGTGGTTAAGTGGATATGTATTAGAGCAAAAGAGACGCTCGATCCAAGCCTAGTCGCACAGGACCTGGAGAGCCGAGAAGATCTGCAATAGTGTATGAGGACACATCTGTACTTAAATGTAGTAGAGTTGCAGTTATTTTTTTATTTACTGATAAATGTGTAGTATTATGTAGGGTTTGGTATGTGTATTCAACAATCAAAATGTCGACATTCAGAGAATGGTGACAATGTAAGGTCAAAACTGTAATCTGATCTGTTAATAATGTGATTTAATGCATTTTAAGTGTCGGCTTTACAACTTCTAATATGATGGTAAAACATTATGGGGAGAGAGAGAAAGTAGAGAAATTGCTCTTAGCGACCAATTGTTAGAACTCTGTCTGTTTTGCATTGCCCTCCAAAGTATGTTTCCCTGCCACTAGGGGTCACCAAGCCCCCTAATCTGTGAGCTGCAGTTCTGGATCCTGCCAGAGGGGCATTTGAGTATAGGCCCCCATACATCTGCAGAGGGATTGTGCGATCCTGCGATCGGAGCAACAGTCCCCACACCAGGGGCAATATGGAATTGCTCCAGTAATTATGTATCCACCGCCGCAACTCGAGACCAGTTGGATACTTAATGTTGAATAGACCCCATGATGTGTAATGCCTTATGTATTAATTATGTTTTTTGTAAAACAGTTCACAGTATTTGGTTAACATACATGATCATTTGAATAAAGCGTAATAAAATTCTAATAAGTAGTGTTTTTTTTCTTTTCTCATACAGGAGCATGTTGTCCTTTATGTGCTGGTGTTCTAAGGATCTTATATGACAAAGAAAAGTTAGATAAATTTGCCAAGGTAAACTGTTAACACTTCTATGTTTTTCTAGGCACTAACACTAACAAGAACAAGAATAAGTGCACCTGCTTCTAGTGCATTTTAAGGTGCACAGCCATTTTGTGGTACTTTTCTTTTTAAAACAAAGTGCATATAAATACAGTATGCAAAAGTGCAACTGCAAGGTGCAAAATGTATCCATTCAAGATTATAGGGATAAAACTTAACCTCTATAGCATTAAAATAATAAATAGAACAATACGTCATATAAAATGAAATGTGAAGAGTCACAATTACCCAAAGATCAGATCTCCTTTAGTATAATGTCTGCTAGTCATTGGCCCAAATTTATCAACGAGTGATATTCTTGTTATCACTCGTTACTAATCTTAAATAATGCTCCAACCAATCAGCTACTAACAGTTTAACACATTAGAGTTAGGGGCTGATTGGTTGGACTAACTAGGGGGAGGGTTGGCAGCGTCACGCGCCCTGGGTGTTGTCGGACCAGTGGTGCTGTGGGGGGAGGGGCGCTGCCGGCCATGCTCCAGGACAGTGGATTCAGTCAGTGCAGTGCGGTCCGCTGCCGGCGGCAGTGTGTCTATTTTAGCAGCCAATGAGAGTCAGACAGACTCTCATTGGTTGCTGCACCCACAGCCAGAGCTGTGGCTGGAGCTCACTCATGAGCTCCGCCTTCCGGCTCCCGCAGTGGGTGATGGGAGAGATGTCATGACGTCTCACCCATAATGCAGAGTGGGGGAGGACGAGGGAGCGGACGGGGGGCACTGTATAAGGGGCACTGCATAGAGGGAACCACTACTGAGGGCACTGTATAAGGGGCACGACATAGGGGGGGCCACTACTGGGGGCACTGTATAAGGGGCACTGCATAGGGGGGACCACTACTGGGGGCCCTGTATAAGGGGCACTACTGGAAGCACTGCATAGGGGGGACTACCACTGGGGACACTGCATAGGGGGGACCACTACTGGGGGCCCTGTATAAGGGGCACTGCATAGGGGGGACCACTACTGGGGGCACTGCATAGGGGGACCACTACTGGGGGCTTTGTATAAGAGGCACTACTGGGAGCACTGCATAAGGGGCACCGCTACTGAGGGCACTGTGTAAAGGGCCCTACTGGGGGCACTAGATAGGGGGAACTCTACTGGGGGCATTGTGTAAGGGCCACTACTGGGGGCACTCTATAACAGCACTACTGGGGCACTGTATAAGGGGCACTACTGGGGGCACTGTAAAAGGGGCACTACTGGGGGCACTACAGGGGGTAATGTATAAGGCTGCACTACTGGGGACACTGTATAAGGGTGCACTACTGGTGGCACTGTATAAGGGTGCAGTAATGGGGGCACTGTATAAGGGGCACTACTGGAGGCACTGTATAAGGGGCACTATTACAGGGGGCACTGCTACTGGGGACATTGCATAAGGGGCACTACTACTGGGGGCATTAAGGTGCATATGGAATGGAAAGGAATGTACCCAGAGTGACAAGAAATAGTGGTGTGTCATGTTGACACACCCCTATTTTTCAGCGGCCATGCTGTGGCCATACCCACTTTTCGTCGCACACACATACTTGGGGGGGCTCTGTTTTTTAACTTGCCCTCGGCTCCAAATACAAGGAAAACGTCCATTAAGGCATCAGTTTTAATGATTGGAATTTCATTGCATTTTTAAGTTTGAGTGGCAGAAATTCAGTAGGTTTTGTGAAATTTCAGATCATGTCTATGAAGCCTTAATGGGACATATGAAACTGTAAGGATTTTTGTCTATGGCATATATATATATATATATATATATATACGACAGGGTCAAGGCTCAATCCACGGCACTCGACCATCTGGGATGCCCTTGGTATGTGACCACACCATCTACATAAAAAATATCATACAAACTCGGCACTCACATGCTTTTCAAACTGCAACTCCTTTGAACATAGGGAATGTTGGTTCCAAAATATTGCAATAATTTGTTAAGCTGGCCACCGCTTCACGGTAATTCCCATCTAGCCAGTCCCTACACTGATTCTCAGATAAATGAAGTTGATCAGCCATCTTGGGCTCAAGCTTGCATACATTTTAAACATGAAACTGGGTCCTGCCTTAAAGAGACAGGACCACACCCAGGGCTATCAGTTGCAGTTTGAAAAGCATGTGAGTGCCGAGTTTGTATGATATTTTATATATATATATATATATTATATATATACACACAGTGTGTATATATATATATATATATATACATATATATATGCATACACATATATAGGGGCATGACTAGTGGAAATCTGTATGTGGCCATCTGATATATATGATCTACTTCTCCCTGTCACTCTCTACCTCTCTTTCACACTCTGCATCCCCCTGTAAACCTCTGCCTCTTCCTGTCACCAGCTGCCTACCCCTGTCACCCTCTGCCTCCCCAGTCAACCACTGTCTCCCCAGCAACCCTCTGCCTCCCCTGCTACCCCCAAAACCTTCATAGGGGGTATCAACTTAACATTTGCATGAATGCATTAAAAACACATGCAGGGACAAGGGCTCCTTATATCTGTTCCTGCCCCATTAGTCTAAATTACTGTATGATGAACATAAACACTAAGGGCCTGATTCAGACCCACTCGCAAGCGGCTGTCCGCTCGCAAGTGGGTCGATGTTGTGCACTGCGCATGCGCACGACGGCGGGAGCTCCGTCATGCGCATGCGCCAGACGCGACGAGCGAAGGACTTTCCTTCGCTCGTTGTGTCTGATCAAAGGGGGCGTGCTGTCGATGTTGATTGATAGCACGCCCCCTTTGGTAGGCATGCCGGGGGCATGCCTCCCTGACGGGGGCGTTCCCAAGGGAACGCCTACCGTCAGAAGTCGGCGCACTGACATCACTAGTGATGTCAGTGGGAGTGATTTTGGCTCTGATAGAGCCAAAATCACTCCGGGCCTTGCGGTTGAAAAACTCAACCGCAGGCTCCGGCTCGCTGTGGCGATGGTCGCGAAGGTCAAGACCATCGCGGCCATCAAACTGCACGCTCGTATAGGCTGTGGGTGGTGACACACAGCTATACGAGCATCCAGGAGGACGCTCCATAATTATGGAGGGCGGCCCTCATTCAGAGCGTGCGCTCTGCTCAGAGCGTACGGCTCTGAATGAGGGCCTAAGTTTCATTTTTGCCAGCAACTAGTTTTGTACACTTTGGACTGTGGAAGAAACCTGGGCTTCCAGATGAAACCCATGCAAACACACGTAGTGAGCATACAAACTCTACACAGCTAATAGACATTGACGGTGTCTGTCCATTAGCATAGCAGGATATTCATTTAAAGCTTCTTTTAGAGTTAAGAGCATATACAGGGAAAGTTGCACCTAGCCCACCAATTTATAATACGAGGGATGCAAATTAAATTTCTCTTCATACAATAAAAACACTGCCTGCTTCTAAAACACTGAGGACCTCATTCAGACCCGCTTGCAAGCGGGTCGATGGTGAGGGCCTGCGCACGCACAGCACTCGCACTGCACGTACGCAAGCTCCTGAGCGAGTGACAAATTCACTCGCTTCAGGGCTCGCTACAAAAGTGGCGGCTGTCGATGTTGATCGACAGCTCACCCCGTTTTGTAGGTGTGGTGGGGGGTGGCCGGACAAACGGAGGCGTTCCTGATGGAACGCCTGCCATTTGTAGGCAGCCCTGCTGCCTTGCAAGCGGGTCGATAGTGAGGGCCTGCGCATGCACAGCACTCGCACTGCACGTACGCAAGCTCCGGAGCGAGTGACAAATTCACTCGCTTCAGGGCTCGCTACAAAAGTGGCGGCTGTCGATGTTGATCGACAGCTCACCCCGTTTTGTAGGTGTGGTGGGGGGTGACCGGACAAACGGAGGCGTTCCTGATGGAACGCCTGCCATTTGTAGGCAGCCCTGCTGACATCACCAGTGATGTCAGTAGGGTGCTTCCTGCAGAGCTGACTGGGGCTTGCCGTTGACGAGACCCTACCGCAAGGGTCTCGTCGCAAGTGCATGGTCTCGACCATCGCCTGGTCACTTGCTAAAGCTGTGGGTGGTCACCTACAGCTTAGCGAGTGGCCAGGAGGCCGGCTCTTTAAAAAGAAGCGGCCGCCCTCATTCAGAGCGAGCGCTCGCTTTTTTCGAGCAGCTCTGAATGAGGTCCTGAATGCTTCTGCAGCTTATAAATACTGGGTATAGAAAGCAGCAGAAGCCACAGCTCCTGCCAGCCCCTCCCAATGTTGCCACTCCTTGTCCACCCTGCTCTCTCCTTCTCTCACAGAGCATCACTCCTCCAGATCACTCCTTACCCAAAATTCCTCCCTTGTTTCTCCTTCCCCTTTCCTCCCTAGCGCATTCTTTCTCTCACACAGCCCATTCCCAGCAGCCAAAACTCGTCCTTTGTAACTCGGAAGTCTTGTCTTATCCTGTGACCAAATACTATTTTGTACATCTGACTATTGCCCTGGTATGAGAGAACTTGTCTCATCATGGACACCGGTGTTTATCGAAGGAGACCTGAATTTCACCCTCACCATCAGACTGCTGATGCATGGCAAGGAAGGTGGTAGCATCATTGGAAAGAAAGGAGAATCTGTAAAAAGATGTGTGAAGAGAGTGGGGCTTGGATAAATATCTCTAAAGGCAACTGTCCTGACAGAATTATCACCTTAGCAGGTTCAGTAAATTACATCTGCAAAGCCTTTTCAATGATCATCGATAAACTGGAAGATATTAGCAGTTCCATGATGAACAGTACTGCATCTAGCAAACCACCAATTACTCTGCATCTGGTGGTGCCTGCAAGCTAGTGCGGATCCCTCATTGGAAAAGGAGACTGTAACATTAAGAATATCAGAGGGTACAGGGGCTCAGGTCCAAGCGGCAGGAGATATGTTGCCTAATTCCACATAGCTTGTAATCACTATTGCTGGTATTCCCCAGGCCATCATACCCTCCAGTTATCCTGTGATTTTTGCAAGTGATCAAGCCTACACCATTCAACAACAGTATGATATTGCCCTTCCTGATCTGACCAAGAAACTGGCAATGCAGCAATCTTACTTTCCGATGTCCCATAGTGGCAATATTGGATTCTGTGAAGGTATCAAAGCTTCAGCTCAGACAACCTCCTGTGACACTACAATACCTTATAATCTGATCGGTTGTATCATTCAACATCATGGTACTTAAGTAAATGAGATTTGTCAGATGTCTGGAGCACAGATTAAGATTGCTAACCCTGTGGAAAGTTCCACTGATCGTCAGGTTGTCAAATTACAATTACTGGATCAACAGTCAGCATTAGTTTGAACCAATATCTTATCAATGTTAGGCTTTCTTCAGAAGGTGATGGCAGGGAAAGCAGTTAAACATCTTCCCAGGGGTGGGGCCCGCCGCAATATAGGGGTCCACACTGCCTGTATGACAGGCTGCAGTGCAGCTGCTTGCCAGGCAGCCATCAAGACTGTGACTGAGCAGGCCAGCAGCTACAAGCAGGGGACCGGAGCATAGTGCACTGCAGTGCAATACTGGGTAATAAATCACAGTAGTCTCTGCAGAGGGGTCAGAGGAGCATGTGCTGAGCTCTCTGATTGGAGGAGCCCATCACATGCTCCTCTGACCCAGCAGCAGTGCAGCCTAATGGGGTGTGTCTCATTGTGAAGCTGTTACCCACTGCTTCTCCCTGTAACCCACGGCCTGTCACCTCTCCCTATCACCCTCTCCCTGTCACCCACTGCCTCTTGCCTCTCCCCGTCACCCTCTACCTCTCTCTGTCACCAACTGTACTGAACTTGGAGTAGGGTGGAGGTGGGGGGCCCAAAGCAAATTTTTGCATCTGGGCCCACCACTCACAAGTTCCTCCACTGCATCCTCCAGCAATTTCTTTTAGCTCACGTCAGTCTACATAGCCCTGTAGGTTTTAACTAGTTTGCACATTTTCAGTTGAAATTACAGCATTTTAACTTGTTTTTTTTTTCCTCTTTTCTTATTGCTGTTAAAACCTGCTGCTAAAGATTTTAATTTAAGTACATATGTAAAGAGTGGGGTATTAATGGCATTTCAATTTAGTTCTGTAATGTCAGGAATATTTCAGAACACAAATAAAGACAGCCTGTAATTTTGAAAAAAAAAATAAAATATAAATAAATAAATAAATAAATACAGCTTTATCTTTACACTGGAGTTAATAAATGCCTGGTATATGGTGAAAAAGAAATTATACCAGCGCCCAGTGCAGTGTAACTTAGTACATATAACAAAAGCAGTGTTAAATTAATAAACCCTATAAGTTGTGGGGAAGAGGAAAATGAAATAATGAATACAACACTCCTCTATAATTTCAGGGTATCAACTCACTCCAAAATATACTGTATATACAGTGGTAAACCATAAAAACAACCATGTAGAGAAGTGAAAAGAGAAGAGCACCTAATACAACAACAAAGCGTTAAATAAAATGTGCTTATCTTTAAGTGTTAGTTCCTAAATCCAGTCCACTCAGCGATTATACAAGGACTTTATTTAGGAATAAAAACATTTAAAATAAAGCAAGAACAACATTAAAAACAATTCATACTGTTTAGCCAGTGTGGTTAAATTGGCTTCATTAATAGGGATAAAAGAGAACAAATTCCTTTCTAGCAATCATTTTTATGTCCCATGAATTATGATACCCATATAGATATATACCAAAAACTGTATTGTATATCATAAAAGGTTTTTATGTGAAAAAAAAAAGGGAGCAAGGAAATAGTACGTAGCACACATTCAATACTGTAATTAAAAAATTCACCGATCTGTCCAAATGGGTAGTCCCAACGTGTTTTGTCTATTCAGTCAGACTTCATCAAGGGGATATGTCATATGATGGACAAACATATAGTTATACCAACTGTGTAATCATGACATAATCTCCGGTGAAAGTAATAGATCATTATTAAAAGAAATACAGGGACAACATACAAATAATTATACACTTAAGTAACAAAAACCGCCACTGTCCACTGTAAGAGATTAAAAATAGGCATAATGACAGTATTAGTGTTAACATCCATACACTATTATGAATCCTAATTTTATTTAGTAATATGGAGGGCAATAATAACACCATATATAATACAAAATAACACCATACAGTATATACTAAAAAATACACTGAAGAGAAAAAAATGACACCTAGTTCTAAAAAGTTTAAAAACATTTAATAGAGTCAATAATATATTAAATATATTCCCCAAGAAGTATATGAAATATATATATATATATATACACAGTATATAAGCTTCTTAGACATGATCTGAAATTTCACAACACCTACTGAATTTCTGACACTCAAACTTAAAAAAGCAATGAAATTCCAATCATTAAGGCTTACGCCTTAATGAACATGTTCCTTGCGCAATACTGCAGATCTCAGCACTCTCATATGTGTATTACAATGAGCACAAAATTCTGTGTATTAGCAGTTCCACCATTTTGTGAGTGAAAGCAATCTCACTCTGTGAGAGTGCTGAATTTACAAATAACTACAGGGTGTGATGGCATACCATATCTGTATTGCTCAAGGAACACGTCCATTAAGGCATCAGCCTTAATGATTGCATTTCATTGCTTTTTTAAGTTTGAGGACAGAAATTCAGTAGGTTTTGTGAAATTTCAGATCATGTCTAAGAAGCCTTAATGGGACATGTGAAACCATAAGGTTTTTTGCCTATGGAATTTCATTGCTTTTTTATAATTGTTTAAAAATCAGGGATGGGAGCAGCAAACCGGGCCACCTGCAGGGGAGAAGGGCAAGAAAATGGTACACTAGTTATGGTGGTGGAGGGGACAGCACAGAGGAGGTGTTTCAGGAGTGCAGAGGGAGAGACTGCTGCGGGGGCAGGCTGCAGGCGTGCGGGGCAGTGGCAGCAGTGGGACAGCAGCGGGGGTGCGGAGCAGTGGCAGCAGCTGGGCAGTGCACAGAGACAGCAGCGGAGGGACACAAGGGCTCAATGGCGCTGATGGTCCCAGCCCTGAACTGCTTCCTAAGGCCTCTACACACAGAACTATGTGCTCATGATGCGATATCGTAAACGATTTCCATTGAACTCTCCCCAACACTCCAGGACACAACATGGTGCTTAAACAGTACATTTTGACATAAGAACTATCGTGCAAGATCTAAAGATAGCTGACTGCATGCATGGATCAGTGAGATCCGTGATGCAGGTATCTGTGTAAAAAAATTATTCAGAGATGCACACACGGATCAGTGCAATCCATGCGGAATGCATCTTAGAAAAATAAATCAATCAATAAGACACAGATGCATGGATGGATCAGTGAGTTCCGTCCATGCATCTGTGTTGAAAAAATTTAAAACAAGTGAAAAATTTTAAAAATATATGGCGCGTCACCCCCCCTCCCTATAGCACAACCAGCCCTGGGATTTTCACAGCTGGTCCTGGTTGTGAAATACAGGGGACAAACGACATAGAGGTCTCCTGTATTTAGCACAACCAGCACCAGGCTTTTCAGAGCCAGTCCTGGTTGACAAAATACAGGGGACAAAAGAAGTAGGGGTTCCCTGTATTTGGCACAACCAGCACTGGGCTCAGCTGAGCCGGTCCTGGTTCTGGACTGCGGACAAACAGTGTAGGGGTCCCCTGTATTAACCATAACCAGCACCTGACCTATTCTAGCTGGGGAGTAATGCCACAGCCAGGGGAATCCTTTCCTCGGGTCCCTCGGCCAAAGCATTAACCCTGACCGCTAGTCATCCCAGGCTGGGAATCCCTGGGGAGGTGAGAACCCCACCAATAAAAGGGTCCCCCTCTCCAGGGCACCCCAGGACTAGGCTGACAGCCCGGGGCAGTGGGTGCCAGGTTGATAGTGTATAGAGCAATATATCTCATAAGATTTTAATATCACAGATGAGTCATATACCATAATCTTAATATCATTTCCCTGTGCAGTGATAACGCTTTCTCATAAAATATGTTTATTTTTTTACACATATATCTGTTTTCAGATGTCTTATACTGTACATCATAATTTCAATTATCTTGTTGCAATACCTGTATCACAGATTAACCTCATTTTATGGTTATTAAAAACATTTAGCCATAGTGAAACCTTATAATGCATGCCTTTAGGTACTTTATTACTTTACAGTAATTGGAAAATCCTCATCTGGTACTCAAACCTGTTTATGCCCTTTATCCATTCCTGTGACACCTTCAATTCAACCCATTTTTTTCCCAGGTAACAAAGAAAATGCCAATAACTATCATGGACATACTTCAGAAAATAAGACTCCACATATCTGTACCCCAATGTGATGTCTTTGGATATCTCAGCGTGGAATCAGAAATAATTGTCCTTGTGGTACCAGTTGATAACCATCCAAAATCAATACAAGTAAGAAATAGTTATCATTTCTTTTGCCTATTGGTCTAACTAAACATTTTACAATTAAGGAGAACTGTGCTGTTAAGGTAAACAGACCTCAAAATATCAGTGCCACAAAGGAGCCAATTCAATCCAAAATGATAAGAGTAACATTTCAAAAATTGTGCATCTTTTTGTACCCAAAGTTCCAAATATTTTGCCTGATGTTTGAGCCAAATCTGACTTTTCTGATACACCTTGCACTAAAGTGTATAGTTTTACGAGCAAGAAAGTTGGATATGAGACTTTTGATTTCCAAGATGTTTTAGCTCAACTATTAAGGAACTGTTTCCAGCTATTTTGGAACATATTACAGCCCCACACTGACAGCTATTGACTTAAATGGCATATTGTTAATTGTTTAAACACAGTAGCAAAAACAAAACAATAACTAAAAACCTCCAAAAAATAATTAACAATTAACAGTATACAACACTCCAACAAACCTAATTTACAATCTTTTTGTAAAATTACATCTTCTCTTATTACTCTATAATATTTTTGTGGAATATATTCCTGTCTGTTATCCAATTTGAAGGAAAATAAAAGCCAACCCAACTGCTTGCTTTGAGTGCCCACTACTAAATAACTGTGACCTGAATTGATCCGGACTTCCCCATGCTGTTTGCCAGTCACAAGCAGCCAGCATGTTTGGCAAGCACCTAAGGGAAACTAAGCATATAACGGCACTCTAGGGGATATATTTACTAATGGTCGATTTTGGTTTTGAATGACTTAAAATCGATAAAAATCATTCAACATAGATGGTGTATTTCTCAGGGCTAAATCACACATTTACTAATACTTAAAAAACCAAATAAAAAATGGTATATTAGTAAATTTTGATTTAGCCCCAGAAACAGCATTGATGTTGATCGATTTTGATCCATTTTCATTGATTTTAAATCAATCAAAATCTATTAAAATCAACCTTTAGAAAATATACTACCAGGTGTCCTATTATCATATTAGATTTTCTTATTTGTGTATTAAATGAGATTCAAAATCATTTGTACTATAATCCCTTCTATTACTAAATATTTTAACAACCATTAATTTCAGTCATACTAACTACAGTAGTTTTACATAATCGAAAATATTGAGCAAAAATACATGAATAGGATTAGTTGGGCTTGTCTGATAACAGGAAAATAACATACAGATGTGCCCAGCTAGGTTGTTGCTCATAGCGCGCCATTCAGGCCTCCTGTGTCGTGCCATGGAACGTTACGTGATGGCTGTACTGTGGTGTACACTGGTATTCTACAATGAAAGATAAGCCATGGCATGTTATACACTGCTTAACCTCTAGGTGGCGAGTGCTCCACTGATCAAATTTGTGCTGCTGTGGGATGTTGAGAGAAATGCTTTCAGTTTAGTAGAGTTCTTTAAAATAACTGAACTGCAGTTGCTCTGTCATTATGTAATGCTTAGTGTGCATCTTCTGGTCAATGTAAGCTACTGTACGGCTGCTTTATTGAGGCTCGGTACAGTAATATGCATCTACTGTAGGGTTACATTTAGGGACAGGGACTTTGCAGCACAGTAATAGAGATGAGTCTACATACATCTATCCTCCATACGCTACAAGTTGTGCACTACACATAGTGCTGGAGTGCTGTGTGACTCGGTAGCGCCGAGCTTCTTTCATGCATCTTTTTATCCTATGCATCTTATTAGCACAAACGGCTTCTGCCTATGTTCTGTGAGCTAGTATGGCTGTATCTGCAAGCAAATAACTATGTTAACGTGTTACAGTCGCTATTCGTGTAACGTAACGTTTCGCGTGCAGATACACCTGCACTGGCTCACAGAACATAGGCATCCTGCATATCATTTTATTCTGCAGAAGCTACTTGTGCTATTAATTCGCTCCGCTGTATGATTCAGACGCATTTGAAGGTAAAAAGTTGCATAAAAGACGCTCGTGATTCCAAGTCGTGCCATGGCATGGAGCACATAGATGGCCTGTTTAATGTGCAAGGAGGCTGGATGTATGAGGACCCATCTGTATATGTATTCATATAAATAACAGGATTCACACACACCACCAAGTGATTTATTTTTAATCTAGTAGTGAAGATTTATAAACTAAAGAAAAAAGAAAAAAACTCCCCTTTCATGATTCGAACCCCGGACCCCCAAGGTGCAATGTACAGACCTTAACCACTAGGCCACACACTCTAGCCATGTTGAGAGCTGCATCTGTCGTGTATGTGATGTGAAGTGTGCAAATTAAAGCCGACAATATCTACAATGTCAATAGCGGGCTCAGCATGCAGCAGCATTGAATAGAAGCGAATGATGGTGGGGGTGGTGGTGGTGAGCCATACAATGAGCTCAATGGAGATGAATAGTAATTGTGTGATGGTGGGGGGAGGTGGTGAAGGAACTTGGGTGGCCATACACAGAGAGGAAGGGAGAAGGGAAGTGCAAAGTACTGTATTTTAAAAGTATTGAACCTGACGTGATCTCTCTGTATGAAAAACTTGCCCCCTGTTATGTGTACAATACTGTGATGTTCTGGGTTGTTTGTGGACCCGGGGTGGTAGCAGGAGCGATCACAGAAGCAGATTTGAAAATAAAACTAGGATTTTTAATAAGTGCTTGAGTAAACATATAATGGCAGTAAATAATAGTCCAGGAATATATAAATGTGCACAAGAGTTCTGTGGTGGGAGTAAAACGGTTAATGTCCAAGTAGAAACAATTAGAGCTGTCCAGGTGTGCAGGTAGTGAAACTGAAAATAAACAAGCCAGGTATACAGGTAGTGAACTGAAGTGCAGGATGTCAGCAGGCTCAGGCACTCAGGTATGGGCAAGGGTGATGGAGGAAGCAGGGTAGTCCAGTGGGAGCTAGGAGCTGACAGGCAGACTGGCAGACAACGAATTCACAGGAACAGGAAAGCACAGAGAACTCCCTCTCAGCTAGGCTGAGATACACGTTGCACTGGCAAAGAAGGAAGGCACTGACCCTTCCTAAATACCCCATGCCGTGCTGTTACTGGCCGGAGGGAACATGTGACTCACCAGGATTGGCCAGCCGCATCACATGGCCAGAAGGCAAGATGGCGGCGCCCATGCCGAAGGGAATGGAGACGCCGCCAGGCCGTACCAGCGCAGAGTGACAACAGGCCCGCACAACAAAGCGCGCAGCCAAAGCCCCCCGCCAGACACCAGCTCCGCCACCAGACAGCCCGCGCCACAATGACCTCACAGGTAACACTCGCCTAGCGCCATGCTGAAATACCCTGGCCGTGACAGTACCCCCCCCTTTTGGGGTGGCCTCAGGACACTCACCAGGCTTCTCCGGATGGGCAGAATGGAATCTCCTGATGAGCGTGGGAGCGTGGGCATCACGAGCATCGGTCCAGCAACGTTCCTCTGAACCGTAACCTTTCCAGTCCAGCAAATACTGTAGTTGACCTCTGCGTAGACGAGAGTCCAAGATCTGGGCGACCTCAAACTCAACTCTTCTCTCCGTCTGGACTCGAGGAGAAGCAGGTAGAGCACTATGGAATTTATTCAGGACCAGGGGCTTCAATAAGGAAATATGGAAGGAATTAGGGATTTTTAGGTATGGGGGTAACTGTAGACGATAGGCCACTGGATTAATGACTTCTGTTATGGAGAAGGAACCGATGAAGCGTGGTGCAAATTTCATAGAAGGAACCCTCAGACGAAGATTCCGGGTGGATAACCAGACCTGGCTTCCAACTTGCATGCGTGGAACTATTCTACGCTTCTTATCGGCCTGGGTCTTATAGCGAGAGGATGCCTTCAACAAATCAGACCGTACTTGAGTCCAGATGGCAGCAAAATTCCGCACCGTGTCCTCCACGGCCGGAACATCGAATACAGGCAGGCTTCGGAATTCGGGAACACGAGGATGAAGGCCATATACAACCTGAAATGGCGTTTGGTTAGTTGACGAGTGGTAGGAAGCATTATGTGCAAACTCAGCCCACGGCAGCAAGGCAGCCCAATTGTCCTGGGAAGATGACATAAAAATTCTTAAGAAAGTCTCTAGATCTTGATTAACTCTCTCGGTGGAGCCGTTGCTTTGCGGATGGTAGGCCGTGGAAAAGTTTAACTTCACTTGAAGAACAGAACACAAAGCCCTCCAGAATTTTGCAGTAAACTGCACACCACGGTCAGAGACAATTTCAGCAGGAAGGCCATGTAGACGAAATATGTGTTGGACAAACAACTGTGCCAGGTCAGGGGCAGAAGGTAACTTCTTCAACGGTATATAGTGGACCATCTTAGAAAATCGGTCTATTACAACCCAGATAGTGTTGAAACCTTGAGAGACTGGCAGGTCTGTGACGAAATCCATGGAGAGATGCGTCCATGGACGTGATGGAATAGGTAATGGAAGCAATTCTCCAGCTGGAGCTTGTCATGATGATTTATGCTGGGCACAGGAGGAGCAGGAAGAGATAAACTCCATTATATCTGCCTTCATAGAAGGCCACCAATAGTGTCTTTTCAGTAACTCCAAGGTCTTCCGAGTGCCTGAGTGCCCTGTGAAGCGCAAGTGAGAAGCCACTTCCTTAATTCCGGGGCCACAAATGATTTTCCCGTAGGAGGCTGAAGTTGTAATGCGGCGAAAACTCTTGATTCCAAGACAGGGGTATTGCTTTGATTTTCAGATTGATCATCACAGAGGAGAGACCTCGATAGGGCATCAGCCTTCTGATTAAGTGCTCCAGACTGGAAGGTCAGGGTGAACTGAAACCTGGCAAAGAATATTGCCCAGCGGGCCAAACGAGGACTCACACATTGGAGGTTTTTGAGAAATAGGAGATTTCTATGGTCCGTAAATACAGTAAATGGAAACTTGGCGCCTTCTAGCAAATATCTCCATTCCTTCAACGCCAACTTTACAGCTAGTAGTTCTTGCTCACCTATGGCGTAGTTCCTTTCGGCAGGTGAGAATTTTTTAGAAAAGAACCTACACGGATGGACTCGGTTGTCCTCATAACGTTGAGACAAGACTGCTCCCACAGCTTCAGATGATGCGTCTACTTCCAACAAAAAAGGCCTGTCCAGATCTGGTTGTCGAAGAACTGGTGCTGAGATAAAGGCCTGTTTTAGAAGATGAAAGGCAGACTCTGCCTCAGGTGACCATTGGGCAGGATTAGCACCTTTGCGGGTCAAGGCTGTAATGGGAGCCAGCAGTGTAGAAAATCCCTTAATGAAGCGTCTATAATAATTGGTGAATCCCAACAATCTCTGGATGGCCTTCAGTGTCTGAGGTCGGGTCCAATCCAGAATTGCTTGTACCTTCTTGGGGTCCATTTCTAAACTGGAGCCAGATATTACATAGCCGAGAAAAGGTACACTGGGCACTCCAAAGACGCATTTCTCCAGTTTGCAGTAAAGGTGGTTTTCTCTCAAATGGGTCAGAACTTCTTTAACATGTTCTTGATGTTTAGCCACAGAGGGTGAAAAAATCAGTATGTCATCCAGATAGATAACAACCGAAACATATAACAGATCCCGGAAAATCTCATTAACGAAACTTTGAAAGACAGCAGGGGCGTTACACAATCCAAAAGGCATTACTAAATACTCGAAATGTCCATCTCTGGTATTAAAAGCGGTCTTCCATTCATCGCCAGCTCGGATACGAATGAGGTTGTAAGCCCCTCTTAGATCTAATATAGAAAAAATGACAGAGCCCTTGACCCTATCAAACAACTCAGTAATCAGGGGAAGAGGGTATCGATTCTTTACAGTAATGTCATTAAGGCCTCGATAATCGATACATGGTCTTAGACCACCGTCCTTCTTGCCAACGAAGAAAAACCCAGCTCCAGCAGGTGAAGTAGAGGGGCGAATGAACCCCTTTGCCAGGTTGTCCCGGATGTACTCGGTCATGGCTTGAGTCTCAGGCAAGGACAGCGGATAGGTACGACCACGAGGTGGTATCTTATCAGGTATCAATTCAATTGGACAATCCCATTCCCTATGAGGGGGTAAGATATTTGCTTGTTGTTCAGAGAAAACATCGGCAAACATCTGATATTCCTTGGGAATGGCAGAAGAAACTAATGGAACTGTCTTTCTCACAGGTCGAATTTTTGGAAGACAGGATTTCTGACAGTCCATACCCCATGACAGAATCTGCATAGAACTCCAATCAATCCTGGGATTATGTTGACGTAACCAGGGTAGACCAAGAACAATTTCTTGAGAGGCCTCTGATATCACCAGGAATTTTAAGGACTCAGAATGAAGTGCCCCAATTCGGACCAATACTGGTTGAGTCTGTCTATAGAGGTCAGAGAGATGGCATGGTTGAGAGACAAACAAGGAATGTGAAATTTATCTATGAAACTAGACGTTATGAAATTTCCGGCTGCTCCCAAGTCGAGTAGAGCAGTAGCAAAGACAGGTTTGGGTTTAAGATCCAAGGCTAGGGTAATCGTGAAATCTTTAATTTTTGGAGACGGGTTCATAACTCCTAACTTGATGTCTCCAGGGTCAGTTAGGATTTGGCATTTCCCGGTTAACGGGGGCAGGAGATCAGCAGGTGACCGGACTCTCCGCAGTACAGACAGAGGTTCTTTTGCGTTCTTCTCTGACGTTCTTCTTTGGAGAGGTGTGTATGATTCACCTGCATAGGCTCCTCTTCAGTAGGAGAAGGAATGGGATGGGTAGAAATGGAGGGGGTAAATGACCTTTGCTGGTCAGTTCTGTTTTTTTCAGCCTGACGTTCCCTGAAGCGTAGGTCAACTTTGATACACAACGAAATCATGTCGTTCAGATTAGTAGGAAGCTCTCGAGTGACTAGATCATCCTTTAGTCGGTCTGACAACCCATGCCAGAAGGTCGAGGTGAGGGCTTCCTCATTCCATTTGAGTTCTGATGCTAAAATTTTAAATTGCACGGCATATTGACTGACAGGACGGACCCCTTGTCTCAGTGTCATGATGTTTGATGATGCTGATACAGTACGCCCAGGTTCATCGAAAATCCTCCTGAAGGATGACACAAAGCCTGCATAATTATCCAGCAGCGGATCTGAGCGCTCCCAGAGTGGGGAAGCCCATTCCAAGGCCTGGCTCCTAGCTCCAGTGGGAGCTAGGAGCTGACAGGCAGACTGGCAGACAGCGAATTCACAGGAACAGGAAAGCACAGAGAACTCCCTCTCAGCTAGGCTGAGATACACGTTGCACTGGCAAAGAAGGAAGGCACTGACCCTTCCTAAATACCCCATGCCGTGCTGTTACTGGCCGGAGGGAACATGTGACTCACCAGGATTGGCCAGCCGCATCACATGGCCAGAAGGCAAGATGGCGGCGCCCATGCCGAAGGGAATGGAGACGCCGCCAGGCCTTACCAGCGCAGAGTGACAACAGGCCCGCACAACAACGCATGCAGCCAAAGCCCCCCGCCAGACACCAGCTCCGCCACCAGACAGCCCGCGCCACAATGACCTCACAGGTAACACTCGCCTAGCGCCATGCTGAAATACCCTGGCCGTGACAAATACAATGTCTATTGTATAGCAGAAATGCCAAGTGGTGGGATGTTGAGAGAAATGTTTTGAGTCTAAGGTCACAGGAGTGCTGTGTGACTCGGTAGTGACGAGCGTCTTTTATGCGTCTTTTTACCCTAAAACATGTCGTCTTAACACAAGCAGCTGCTGATTAACATTATATGCAGCATGCCTATGTTCTGTGAGCCAGTACAGGTGTATCTGCAAGCAAATCACTATGTTAAAGTGTTACAGTCGCTATTAGTGTAACGTAACGTTTCGTGTGCAGATACACCCGCACTGGCTCACAGAACATAGGCATGCTGCATAATTTTAATCAGCAGAAGCTGCTTGTGCTATCAATTGGCATTGCTGTGTGATTCAGACACATTTGAAGGGAAAAAGTTGCATAAAAGACGCTCGTGCTACCGAGTCATGCCTCATTAGTACAGTACATGTAAACACATTCATCATATCTCAGGGAAAGTTGTTCATGCCTGTGACCCCTGTCTGAGCACATGAGACAAATATATATATACATATATATATATATATATATATATATATATATATATATATATATGTTTTTTTTTTTTTTTAACAGTACAGGACTCACACACATTTTGTACTGTTATTATTTAATACTTTATTACACATTCTTCTACAGCCCTGATTCCATGACCAAAATGCTATACTATAGTGTACTGAATCACAGATTCTGTCAGTCAATCATCAGGCGGTGATACAGAAAAGGCTTTGGTACTACGACGCATGTGCTGTGTGGTTTAGGAAAAGTGACACCTGGTGGAAAAAAACTTGTATTACACGATATTACTTTTTTCCAGTGCTACTCTACGTTCCATTAAGAAACATTCTGTGTGGCGCGACTCAAGGCTACTGATGCATGGTGTGCTACATGGCTATATGGAGCAACAAACTAGCTGGGCACATCTGTAGGTGTGAAAATTCATTTTTTTATCAAGAGAACACATAACAGAGAAGATCATATGAATTCCCTGTTATAGTGTGACTGGCCCATCCTTTCCATCATGTCCAGTTTGTTGCTGGTATACATTTTATCCTGTATTGCGCTAGTGCTGGTTTTTGATTTTTAGGAAACAATTTTTTCTTTCTTTTTTACTTTCTTTCTTCATTTAATAGTATCCCATTCATTTCAACATCCCATTCATTTTGACGGGGATTATACATGCCTGAACCCCTTTGAGAAATCTCTGTGCTATTTAATTGAATTCCCCCCCATCCAGTACAGATGGTGGCATATTACAAGTGAACTACATATTAAACGCTTAAGCAGTATGTTAGAATAATAATAATAATAATAATAATAATAATAATAATAATAATAACAACACAAACATAGTGGGCAACTGACCAAGAAAAATAATTGAAAAAAAATAATTTATTTTCTAAGATTATGGGTTTTTTACTTTCCAGAAATGAGATGGTGTTAACAGAGCAGGTTTTTCCCCTAACACTTAATCTGAACTGCAATGGTGGTGGCAGGCCTTCATAGTGTGCAGTTGTATTGGTTTCAATGCCCTTCTTTAAAAAAGAAAACAATGAGGGGGGTTAGATATATAATTCTAGTATTACAATGAAGTTAAGGCACCTTTGTCCTTGAATTCGCACTTTCCCTTACTCTTTTTACCACCCTCAGTGTTGCTAACAGGTTTATATGATTATAATTGATTTCATACAATGAAAAATATTGTGCACAAATGAGTTTAAAGAAGTTTTAAGTTCACCCTTTACTGTAAAAATGTAAATAAGATAAATGTGAAAAGTCCTCTTTTTTTTTTTAGTAAAGTTAAGTAAAAGAGAGGAATAAAATGGTTTGGGAAAATGCATTATCACACCAAAAAACATATCATTAAATTGGCACCAAAGTCTCCAGATTATCCTAAAACATTTAATTAAAATCCAGGTGATGTTACAACATAGAAAAAGTGATAGGGTGCCCACCTCTTTGTAGCTGAATCGTGGCCGGCACCTCTCCTAGGAGTCCACCAACACCCTAAATCCGAAGGTAAGAATATGAAAGTAAAAGATAGCGCCAATAGGCCTATCCCAGACCCAAAAGCAAAAATCAACTCTATATAATATAAATATTTATATAAATATATTAAATATTTAATAATATAAATTTATTATTACACTGTAAATAGCAGGTATAAATACTGGTCTAAATAGACAATCAATGAGCAATTATTAAGCGCATATTCATATTCTGCATGTAGAAAATTATACTAATATAATAAAAACAGATAGAATAAAAAGTGAGAAGTAATGATCTCAAATTCACAATCCACGATCCTCATCCAAAATAATATTAGAGGAGCATCAGCTGTATGCTCCAATATTGCACGGATTAAGCCGTTCTTTAGTATCAATCAATCCTTAGATAAAGGTAAAAGTTAGAAAGTGGCATGTACATATAACAATATATCGGTGTATCACTTCAGCAGATGTAATGTATCCAACCTTGACCAGCCTTAATAAATCCTTGGTGGGACTCCGATTACGTTTGTAATAATAAATGAGCTGCTACTTCACAAAAAGTCCAGACCAGTGCAGGTATATATTTGTAAGTGGCTGACCAAGGTAAGCTCATGCCTCTGTACATTTAAGAGTGAGGTGAGAGAAGGGGGACCGGACTTACATGTCGCTGGCGCAGCCCACTTTTGATGACCAGGGAGCACATGCAGATAAGACTGCTCACCTGGTATCTGTCCTTGGCTGTGTAGAGCCAGGTTCCTCTGCTGCGACTGCATATGTGAGAATCACTGCACACAAGGAAGCGGCTGTCCTAGTGAATCCGGCGGGCGGTGAATGCCGAATCCTGACCGTAGATGAATTCCAGACTGATTAGAGCACTCGTCCAAGCAGGTAAACTCCAGGGAGCTGGCAGCAGCAACAAAAGTTCAGTGTCCTGTATATATATGAATCCAGAAGTGGGGAATTACAACGTTGTTCCACACAAACTCCCACAAGGATAATATGGGTCAGGTAGGTAGGCTTGCTCCAGGGACACCCTTAACACGTTTCTTTCTCACTGAGAATTTCTTCAGAAGTTCTCAACTTCATATCTACAGTACTTCACCCCCTGATATCACCCTAACTTCGCCTCAACCTTGCATATTTTCTGCAACCCTATGGAGGTGAGAGTTGATAATACAGTGACTCAAGATGAAATCAAAGTGAAGACATGGTAGAATCTGGGTGAAGTCGAGGCTAAGAAAAGGTAAATTTCAGGTCAAATCAAGGTGATGTAATATTACCTTCAATTGGATTTCGTCCATAATGTTTTGAAAAAAGCATCTTCAGATATTGTGATATTGTGGTTTTTTTTTGGTTTTGTTTTTAGAAAAAGTGCAAACATTTAAAATATATTTCTGTACACAAATGCACATTATTTCACTTTATCCGTTGAAGTGTACTGAAATAATTGTCTGAAAATATATCAAAACACCTACTTTTCTTATGTTTAGATTGATGCATGCAATAAAGAGGCGGAGAAGTTAAACTCGCTTATAAATTCTGACAGTCCAACTTTGGCATCTCAAGTACCATTGTCAGCTCTCATCACATCCGAGGTTATGATATCATCAACAATAAATTCAAACTGTAACAAAATAATTTCTAATATCTCTTATCTATATGTATGTCTGCTAATTACTTTATGTGTATTGTTAAATATGTAATATTATCTTATTTAAAAAAAAATGTATTGCTCTACATTCTAAAAGTATTAATTGAGTTAATTGAGGCACTGCTCTCTCTCACTCTCTGTAAATATATATAGAGCCTCTCACAACTCACCATGTGGATTGAATAAAATTATGTTTTCTTTGTTGCCAAATATTTGAAAAACAAAAGTAATTTTTATATGAAATATTATATAGATTCAAGTGCAATAGTTAATTCTTATTTCTATGCATTCAAGACATATTTATTTTTTCATATAAAGTTCTAAAAATGACCTCTAATTTGGGTATATTATTTTTATTTGCTTTGATGTAGAACATTTAAACTTAAGTGGTTATTTATATAAACTGGTCATATTTTCAATACAAAGCTCTGTCTTAACTGTGAAACATTTAACATTAATGCAGTATTAAATTATATATATTGTCGGTATATTATTCTTTTCCTCTTCAGTTAAAATGTATTTAGAAAATCACTTTGAATTAGAAAAAGGGAAATTATTCTGAAGATACAGTATTTGACTCTTCCCTTTTAGTCTGTAGTAAGTTTGCATATAATTCTTTGTTACTTCTCTTTAAATAACTTCTGGAAGGCTACAAAGCTATTCTTCATAAACACAGATATGGTGAATGACAATTCTTAGATTTATTGGAATGCGAATTGTGTAAGAGGAGAACAACTGAAGACCATGATACAAAGAGTATGGGGTATATTTACTAAGCCTTGGATAGAGATAAAGTGGGTGGAGATAAAGTACCAACCAATCATCTCCTAACTGCCATTTTTCAAACACAGCCTATAACATGGCAGTTAGGAGCTGATTAGTTGGTACTTTATATCCGTTCACTTTAGCTCCATCCAAGGCTTAGTAAATAGACCCCTGTGTCATAAATAATCATGTTTCAGGTTGAACACTTTCTATGAACTTTATTTGCAAATATTTAAACTTTGTATATTGTGTTACTCTTTTTCTATTCACTTAGTTGGTCCTTTTTATGCATAGGAATTCTGGGAAGTTGGTCAGTACAGTAGCTGCACCAACACAGAGAAGGGAGGGTTTTCTTTGATACTGTTGTTAGTGTGGTTTCATAGCAGATTAAAAATATTTATTTATTTTAAAAGCTCACCAATTAAAAATACAATTTTTCATATGTAACATATTAGAACCATTTTATATTTTAAAATTACAGCAATGGAACCTCAAGTAAGTCCGGTACTTACTTCAAGAACATATTTGGAATAGAAATAAATGTACTCTCTCAAATTTCTTTGGTTGTCAGAGCAGAGATGTTTACTCAGAAAACTTTTTCATCGACCACCAGCTATGGTAATGTAAGCATTATTAGGTCTACCAACAAGGTACGTATCACTAAATTAGATTTCTGCATCTAGAAAATAGGCATTTTCAAGAGAATTTCATACATTTTGCTTCCCCACAAAACTTGCTGTGAGACAGCTGCACATTATATGCACACTCCAATGTCTCCAAAAGACAAATCTGGCAACAGCAATAGGTCACTTCCTCTTATGGCAGCATACTGCTCGTATGGCATGTTGGCTTATCAAGTTAATACTTTCCTGGTGTAAACTGCACAGGATCTCATGGAAATTATAAACATAAGTTCCTAACCTCATACCTTACAGCATGTAGATATGCAAAATGTGGACAGAATTAGCCCAATATCTGTCCAGAAAAAAACAGTTTTTGGGTGAATCTAGGCACTTTTCAAGGTCTGACCTGCCAAATTTGGGACGATTGTGAGGTATAAAGCATTCCTCCCTTGACTGAAGTTTTCAGTAATTCATTTTTTTCTCCTGTGTTCTAAAAAAATTATGTTTGCAGAAGGCAAGGGATAATTTGTGTTTTATACTGGAGTATTTTATTCTTTCTAGGTTCATGAACAATATGAGCTGTTTCACCTCTGGCACATTGGTCTGCTCCTGTTTGTTTATATTTGACTATTTGTATAAACCTGGTGTTAAAAATAAAACTGCCTCAAGGTTATTTCAATCAGTCAAGGTCAGCAACAATGGGAGATATATCAGCATGAGCATTTTAAGAAATGAGGTCGTCTGCGTGCTGGTTTTATAGCACAGGGTCAGAGTCTTTGCTACCTTCTACGCATATGCCATATTTCAATAGATTTCTTAAAAAAATATAGCTGCTGGACAGATATACAGTATATGTATGTGTGTATTTGTGGTGTGTGCTGGTGTTATACTTTCCTACCCTCACGGAATGGCCAGGAGGCTCCCAAAAACCAGGCGCTGCTCCCGGCTGCCCAGAAAGGCATACAAGTGGGCGATGATGCGATTCATGCTGAATCACGACATCGTAGCCATGCCCTCCCCGGTTTACAAACCCGTTAATATTGGCATTATATAGTGATCATGCCGGAATGCCCCATGCCATCACGCCTCCTCACTCCCCCCCTGGCAACCATCTCCCGGAGAGGACAGCCAGAATGTTGGCAAGTATGGCTTGTGTGTGTGATTGGTCAACTTTTTACATGTCTGCTCTGTACCTGCTACCTCACTCATGCCTCTGTCTCTATCAGTCGATCTCTCTTTCTCTTCAACCTACTGTACTGCAGCTTCCTGTGTTTAGAATACAAGAATATTACTCATTGTTCACAGTACTTTTCTAAAAACTTCTGCCTGTCAGTTAATTACACAGTCTATTTATGTGTTGTATAGTAAATTTTCATATTCATATTACTAAATTGGAATCCTTACATAACAGTTCCATAACAAGCAACCATATTCACATAAAACTGCGTTGTCATTTAATCATTTACCATGTAACTCCATCTACTGTAAGTTTAATTTTGCACTTCTATACTCCTATACTAGTGGTTAAATTGCAGAATTTGCCATTGTTTTAGTGTGCTCAGTTCAATCGATTGATTATTTCCAACAATATGTTTGTATACTAGTTCCTGGCCAACCAATGGAAGAGATGAAACTATTAGCAAACTTGTCCAGCAAATATGTCTTCTAACAAACTAGTCAATGCAAGCCTTAAACCAGAGGTTTCCAAACACGGTCCTCAAGGCTCCCCCACAGTTCAGGTTTTAGAGATATCCATGGTGAGCACAGATGACTTAATCAGTACGTCAGTCAATTTGATTTAAGCTCCTGTGTTCAATCATGGATATCCCTAAAACCTAAACTGTTGGGAAGCCTTGAGGACCGCGTTTGGGAACCTCTGTCTTAGACAAAGAATGTGATGATGGTGATGAAAATCACCATTACTCAAAACACTTTTATTTAAACACTTTTTTTTTTTTAAAAACCCATTGATGGATATTACCTAGGGACTGCAGGACTGTAGCCTCCCCAATAAAATCTGCCAACCCCAGTGAGTCTTCCCTGGCAGTGGCGGTGGCTTCCTATTAGAAGTACTCCCAACTAATCACAACCCGACAGGCAATCCCAGGGTGTTTTCTCCCCCCTGGAACTGCCCATCCAGGCCGCGATTAACAGAGAGAGCGTTTCCAATAGGGAGTCACACCTCTGCTTTTCCATGAGCCCTAGCCAGCATCCAGGGGCTGCAGCTGATGCAATACCTAGAACTGGCATTTGTGCACATGCAGCGGTCGCGGGCACAATACACATGACAGAACGAAGGTAACAGGACTGTAGCACGGACAGCCCCCCTCACATTAAAAGGAAGGAGTGGCCGCTGTTTATTTCCCATGTTGACCTAAACACATGTGGACCTTTTGTGTGCCGACCTTTTGTACCAATCGACCTATTGTCCCTGTTAACCTATTGACTGTCAACTTATTGCTAGTAGACCTTTTTACTGTTGACCTTTCATCCGGAACCCATCAGGGTCCCAGTGCCAGCTGTCTCATGTCTAAAGAGTCACTGTCGATCTAGTGACTGTAGACATCCAGACTGCATCCCAGTAATGGTCATGCAAAATGAAAATGGTTGGGACACAGGCTGAAAAGATTAAGATATAATGCAGTATACGCAACTCTAAACACAAAACTGTATTGGTCCCTGTGATACAAAAAGTTGAGCTTATATTTTTAGGAGCAAATCACAAATAATAAATGCATAGCAACATCGCAACAGTATAACATCTCCTGGACCTACCCATACTCTATGGTATAATTCATCATCTAGCAGTTACTATTAAAGAATGACTTCCTGTTCCAGAAGAGTAAAGCACTAAACGATGTGTGTACCCAGCGATTCGACGGATGACCGCACAGGCAACGGGCCAACACATCGGGAGGCCGGTACACATTACATACTCCGTAAAATTAATGTGGAGGTCCATGCATATGCAGATGGAAAGCTGTGTCGCCTATTAAATTTAGATGATACTTTAATCATTAGTATTGGCTTCCCTTCCCTGTACATATGATTCAGAATCATACAGAGCTTTACATGCATGTCCACAAATATGACGGACATACTCAAAGATGCATAAATTTGCATCTGCACATGCGCTGTATACTAACACTCCCCATTTGTGTCCGTGCAAATCTGTTCAACTTAGAATCAGCCCCTATGTGTCACACAACTCCTCTATTGTATTGTGTAGCAAGTGTTAATGCTTGTGGATGCAAAGCTAAGCTAGTGCTTATCAATACCGTTGTCCATTAGCTTATATAGAGGTCTATTTATTCAAACAGCGGCAATAGCTGACATTTTCACCACTACTTATTATTATAGTGCTGTTTGTTGGCTATGTTGACTGAACAGGTAAGCATAGACTTACCTTTACATTGGATGCAATGCGAGTTTGAAATTGAATCGCCTTGCACGACCGAACTCACTACCAATTGGATTGATACCTTAGAGGGAAAGTTATTAAACCTTCTAAAGAGTGGATAAGTGGAAAAAATGTCCATAGTAGCCAATCTGCTTCTACCTATCATTTTATACAACTGACAAATGCTAATGTAGCTAGAAGCTGATTTGCTGCTTTGGGCAACCTCGCCACTTATCCACGTTTCCATTCTTTAGAAGACATGACATACAAGGAGCAATCTCTGATTTGTTATTGGATAGTCACACTTGTATAGTAATAATGTGTACCTAAAATATTTATTCTAGCATTACATGGTACATCAAATCCTGGTAATTTCCATTTTAACATGAAATACAAATTGTAATCAGGAGTGCCGAGGGGAGGGAGGCTGGTACTAGTCACCTGTTTGTTGGAGGGTCCCAGTGGAGCACTGGGTCTGCCCCAAATCACAAAACACTTATCTGTGAGCAGCAACAGCAGCCTCTCTCTGGGCTGGGGCGGGTCCAGGGAGGCAACAGTCTCTCTCTGCCTGCTGTGCAGAGGGGGAGCGATCGTACTGATCACCACCCCCCCTTGTGTCTGTTCTTAACCTCTCCACTTTTTGACCACCAGTACCCAGGTCATTCCCGCTCTCTACAACCCTGGCTATAAGAGAACATTTGTAAAAGTCCAATATCAATAGTACCAATTGCACGTGAACATGTACAGAGTACAGCAGATATGTTTATTTATAAGTATGTGCACCCTCCTAAAAGGCAGAAGGTAAATGTACAGGTCCTGCAAATCAGGAAAGACTCTGGAGTGCAGAGAACACCTTTACTTAGTTTCACATCAGTAACTGAACTAACAACAGGAAATTCCCTCCCAGGATGCATAGCCCCAGAGAAAGTCTCATCCTGCAGGGTCCTAGCAGGATACATATCTACATCCCTTCCTTCAGGAAGATAGTGAAAAAAAGGTAACGCAATACAAGAAGAGTAATGAAGAGTAGAAGATGGGTAGGGGTAGTTATGTGACATAGTCATGAAATTGGGTACTAGGCTTGCACACACATCTTGACTTGTGGTATACAGATGCAGCATGGGTGCCTGGTCATTGTGAGTGATAGGTGAAAAGTGAAAGTTCCATTGAGTCAGATGGTGATTCACCATCGACTGAGGAAGACATTGGTCTGACAACCTGGAGCTTAGTGTGATGTGAGGAGGGTGGCGACGATGGTTACGCTCATACACAGCTCCATCTGCCTGAACAACATATCTGTTGGGCCGGTTGGCTTCCTTTACATCAGTAGCAAGCTTGTCATAGCCTTGAGTGGTCTGTATTCAAACTGCTTGTCCTGGAACCAACTAAGGGAGAGCATGTGCTGTATGGTCATAATTCCTTTATTAGACAAGCACTTGGCAGCCAGCGCTGCCTGCACTTGTATCTGTAATTGAGGTTGTAATTGCTGTTTAGTAATTTGGGTGTGGGTTCTGGTGTGACATGATGATAACCGTTGTGCAGGGGATGGTATTCCAACCTGTGGTATGTTACGTAGGTTTAAGAGCACAAAACAGACATCAGTATGGTCTCATGCACAGCTCTTTCTGCAAGTCCATTGGATTGTGGCTATAGTGGACTGCTGGTGATGTGTGTGAAATCCCAAGTACTAGCAAACATCCAGCAAACTGCTCGTGAACTGTGTGGCATTGTCTGTGATAAATTTCTGAGGTATTCTATGTGTGGTGAAGTGTCCTTTGAGCTTGGTAGTGACAGTGGTGCTGGTAAGAGTGGGTAAATGATCGATCTCAAATCATCCTGAGTAAGAGTCTACGAGAACCAAGTACTCCATAGCCCTCCATAAAAATATATCAGCAGCAGTAACAGACCACGGAAGATCTGGGATGTCATGTGGATACAGAGCCTCTTTAGGTTGGTGTATATAAAGAGCTGCGCACGGGCCACAAAGCCTCTCACGATAATGAAACATGATGGACCAATAGAGCAGTTCCCTGGCCATGCGCTTGGTGGCCTCCAGACCATGGTGTCCTTGGTACTTTTGCTTGGTATAGTACTTTTGCAATGTGTAATGTATAACAAATCTCTGACCTCGCAAATTGATCCTGTCTGAAAGAGATAATTCAACTTGCATGGCAAAGAATAAGCGTAAGTCTTTGGGGAGCTCCCTGGAGGACTGGGGCCAGCCTTGCAGGACAACCAGAGAGATACATTGAAATAAATTATCTGCCAACGACTCTCTTCAAAGCTCCTCCATATGGGCAGAGGACAAGAATTGCACAGATATCACATCATAGTCAACATCAACTTGTAGAGGAGTGGAATGAGGGGGGAATGCTCTGGAGAGGGCATCAGCCATGAACATTCTTTGCTACGCTTAGAAATTACATCTAGGTGATACCTCTGTAATTTGAGCATCATCCTTTGAATAGGGGCTGATGCATTGTGCAGGGTTTTTCTCATGATGGTGATGAGCGGTTGGTGGGCAGTTATGACGGTGACTGGCCGTCCGTAGATGAAATCATGGAATTGTGGCAAGCAAACACCAATGCCAGCAGCTCTTTTTTGATCTGCGCATAACATGTCTCTGTGTCCGTCAGGGCCCTGAAATGAAAGGTAATTGGTCTATTCTTCTGGAGGCAAACCGCACAAAGCCCGTGCTGTGATGCATCAGCTGAGATCACTACCGGTGTAGGTGTACATTGAAGTATTGCAGAACAGGAGGGCTGGTGAGTATGCACTTAAGTCTTGACACTGTGACTTGTTGTGGTTCCAACCACACCACTCTGTATCTTGGTGCAGACAATGCTGCAGGGGTGCAGTGATGTCACTATATTTGGGGATGAATTTTAAAAGGCAGTTGGTCATCCCTAAGAAGCATTGGAGGCGAAGTTTGTCCATGGGCAGGGGGCATGTGCTAGATGGCCATTTTGTCAGGGTTGGGTTTAACGCCTTGGTCTGTGAGGTGTTGACCCATGTATGGAACTTCAGCCACTCTGAATTTGCACTTATCTGGGTTGAGCTTTAAGTTGATAGCCCGTATTCTTTCCAATACCTGGCAGAGACACTCATCATGCTTTTGTATATTACAGCCCCAAACGAGGATGTCGTCGATTATAATCTCACAGGGTAACTAGCAAAAAGTTGTTCCATACACTGTTGAATCACCTCACTGCCAGTAGTCAGGCCATATGGCATGCGTAAGAAGACATATCTCCCAGCTGGTGTCATAAAAGCAGTGAGGAGTGACGATTCTTTGTCTAATGGGATTTGCCAAAACCCACATTTGGCATCTAATGTGCTGAAGACCTTGGCTTCCGGCATGTCAGCAATGACTTGTTCTACTGTTCTCAATGGGTGACGGAGTCTTAGCAGCGCTTTATTGAGGTGTACAGAGTCTATGCAAATCCTGACAGTCCCATCTTTTTTTTTTACAGCAGCCACCATTGCAGATACCCAGTGGGGTGCTTCTACATAGGGGTAATGACACCAAGCTCCAACTCAGCTAGAACTTTATCCTTCATAGCGATTGGAACCCTCCGAGGTGCACACACTATAGGTGTGACAGATTCATCCAAGAGCATGTGGTAGATGACAGGTAGTTTGCCGGTGGTGTCGCAAGTGAATAGATCCTTAAAGTCATGGAACTCTGGGGTGTCTTGTTGTATCATGTGTACTTCAGGCCCCAAATGTATCCACCAAAGGCGCACGCTGTCAGGGACTCCGAGCAAAGGTCTAACATCACTATCTACTATGTGGAATAGCAATGGTCCACACGTGTTTTCGATGGTGGCGGTGCCCATGGTCTTAATAATTTGACCCCCATATGCCACTAAGTTTACAGTGTCTCTGTGGTCTATTGTTGCCTGCGGGCTGGTTTTGTGCAGCAGGGTCCTGGACATTACGTTGCATTTGGCACCGATGTCGATTATTATAATCTTCAATGTGTTGCCACTCTTTTTATCACATAGGTTAGTGAAAATCTCTCCTTGGTTTGCAATTAGATCTATGCTTTCACAATATATGGTCTCAGCGGTGTGTGCTGTTGACTCCATGCCCACGTGATTGACTTTATGTATCTGTCTTTCTCCCTGTGTCGCATGTGGCTCACTGTGTGTCAGGGTATGTCTGGATATATTGCATTTGTGTGCGTTGTACATTGCATATTTCAAAATTGATGGCACTCAGGGGCTAAACAACCAGCAATAACAGGCAGACACAGTCTAGTGCAGCTAGACTATGGGCCTGATTCAGACCCGCCCGCAAGTGGGTCGATGGTGGGGCATTGTGAAAGCGCGGCATGCGCAATTGGCGTACGCAAGCCCCGGAGCTCCGGGGCTCGCTACAAACGGGGCAGCTGTCGATGTTGATCGACAGCTAGCCCCGTTTTGTAGGTGGGGTGGGGGGGTGGCTGGACAAATGGAGGCGTTCATGAAGGAACGCCTGCCGTTTGTGGGCGGCCCTACTGACATGTCAGTAGTGAGCTTCCGGCTCTATTAGAGCTGGAAGCTCACTTGGGCTTGCGGCAGACAAGACCCTACCACAAGCTTAGCGAGCGGCCAGGAGGCCGGGTTTTTTAAAACAAAAGCGGCCACCCTGATTTTCGCTTTTTGCGAGCGGCTCTGAATCAGGTCCTATGTCTGCCTGTTATTGCTGTTTGTTGTTTGTTTAGTCCCTGAGTGCCATCAATTTTGCCTGTCTTTATCTCTATACATGTGATTTTATATATATATATATATATATATATACATATATATACGCATATGTATATATATAGATACGCAATATATGTGCGTGCGTGCGTGCGCGTGTGTGTGCAATGAGCACGTGCTATTTTAATGTAATTAAATGACAATCATTATATGTATTTAGAAACAACTTGTAAAATTGTACAAATTCTGTATTTTAATTGGTTTGTTGATTGTAAATATTTTATACCAGTTTGCTGACTGCTTAAATAAAGGCTTCTGTATCTGTGTTGTTGTGGGGTCTATTTTTCATGCTTAATGGGCCCATTACACTTGTGGAAACGCTAGCTTTCTCATGTTTTAAGTAACGGGCCCAATCATTATTAAAGGCCCCATGTCTAGTATTCAGCAAACTCAGAAAAAGGTTTCAGAGTTTCCCTGCATTAACCAATGCCATCTGCAGAAGGCATTCATTCCCTGAACCCCACTCCTTCCATAAGAGTACCCAGCGGCTGTGCACATGAGTAAACTCAGGTCCCGCATGCGCAGTCGGTTGGCAACACAATGGTAAGTAACTGCTACTTCAGTAGCTTTGTCGGGGATCGTGGGGACAGCTGCTTTTTGGAGTAATACTGAATCCGGCCCCCAATGATGAATTTGCTTCTGTGTCTCAGTTTATGTTTTTGTGCAAATCTTATACATCTTATGAATACTTATTATTTTCTGTTTTTCTTTACACCAGGTCTGACTATATTGCAATATTCTGTTACAGTACAATATGTAAACATTGTAAAAACATTTTACAAAATAATCAAATTATGAATTTGTATATTTTATTTTGAAGTTAAACTGTATCTCAATAAAAGTGATTTGTTTCTGTGCTGATTGAAATGTGTTTTGCTTTTTTTTTATACCCAAAGACTAAGTCAGGGATGGGGAACTTCAGGCTCGGGGGCCGTATGAGGCCCCCGGAATCATTTGGTGTGGCCCTCTTTTTTTGGCTAGCCTTATCTGGCTAGCAGGGTGTCTAGAATGGCACACTGCAGCCAGAATCTATGCAGCAGTGCCACCTGGAGTGTCCTTAGGACGCTTCAGACAGTCACACCGCTGCCCTTACAGCTCCCTGGATGCTCCGGGCATTGCTGTAATCATTGGTGATTGTGGCCCCGCCTCTGTGTGACATCAAACGGAGGGGGCGTAGGCCACATCGGACCTGCGAATAATTTGATATATATATCAAAATGGACCTCGGCAGAAAAAAGGTTCCCCACCCCTGGTCTAAGTGGACCACTGTTGTCAATACAGACACTTTTGTTATATTTGAAGAGAAAGTAATGCACTAGTGTTACAGTAGAAATACTGCAATATACAAGTGTGTATGCTTACACCTAATGGTAGTATAGAGATGCAGCTTAAATCATAGAGTTGCGGCTTAACGTATTAGACATATGTGATATATAATATTTGTATACAATATAACAATGTAATTCAGTGTTACATACACAAGAAAGAAATAGTATCTTTACAGTTATTAACTATTTCATTGCTAAGGATGAGTCCCTATAGAGTGCTGCCGAGACTATGGGCGAGCTCAGGTTTTCTGGTGGTCATGACTGCTGGAAAGAGTATGGGCAATCTTTGTTTTATGCTCTTAGCACTATTGCATCAGCTCCATGTACCCGACACTACTATCCAACCAGCCTACCACTCTAGGAACCAACTAAAGGAGCTGCAACCTGTGTGCCGCTTGCAGATATACCCATAGAGTACCTCCTTTCAGGGGTCCTTGGTGAAAACCACATGTACGTTAGACTCCAGTGGAGTAACTAGGGTATTTGGAGCCCAGGGCAAGTTAAAAACCAGAGCCCCTCTCGCCAAGTAGGTTTGCGCGCCAAAACGGTGGGTGTGGTCACATTCTACAAGGAGCTTGGTCACTGGAAAATGGAGGCATGGCAACATGACACACCACCATTTCTCAGCATTCCTTTCCATTCCATATGCACCTTAATTCCCCAAGTAGTAGTGCCCCTCTTGCAATGCCCACTGTAGTAGTGCCCCTTATACAGTGCCCCAGTAATGCATCCTTATGCAGTGCCCCCAGTAATGCACCCTTATACAGTGCCCCCAGTAATGCACCCTTATATAGAGCCCCTTATACAGTGCCCCCAGTAGTACCACTTATACAGTGCCCCAGTAATGCCCCTTATACAGTGCCACTAGTAGTGGTTTCCCCTATGCAGTGCCCCTTATTCAGTGCCCCAGTAGTAGTCACCCATATGCAGTGGCCCCAGTAGTGATCCCCCCTATGCAGTGCTCCCAGTAGTGCACCTTATACAGTTCCCTTAGTAGTGGTCCCCCTTATGCAGTGCTCCCAGTAGTGGTCCCCTTATACAGTGCTCCCAGTAGTACCCCTTATAGAGTGCCCCCAGTAGTGCTCCCCCTATACAGTGCTCCAGTAGTAGCCCACCTATGCAGTTCCCCCAGTAGTGGTCCACCTTATGCAGTATAACTTATATCGTGCCCCCAGTAGTAGTCCCCCCTATGCAGTGCCCCTAGTTGTGCCCCCCTATGCAGTGCCCCTTATGTAGTGTCCCCACTCCAGTACTAGTCCCCCCTATGCAGTGCCTCCAGTAGTGGTCCACCCTATGCAGTGCCCCTTATATAATGCCCCCAGTAGTGGTCCCCCCTATGCAGTGCCCCCAGTAGTGGTCCCCCTATGCAGTGTCCCTTATGTAGTGCCACCAGTAATAGCCCCCCCTATGCATTGCCTCAGTAGTGGTCCCCCCTATGCAATGCCCCTTATATAATGCCCCCAGTAGTAGTCCCCCCTATTCAGTTCCCCCAGTAGTGCCCCTTATATAGTGCCCCTAGTAGTAGCCCCAACTATGCAGTGCCCCTTTACATAGTGCCCCTCCATGTGCAGTGCCCCCTCCTCCCCCCAGCAGGGCCAGACAAAGACACACACAAAACAAACACATAAAAACACCTTATTCCTGGCTCCTGCACCCGCCACCGGTCCTCCGTCCTCCTGGACCAGCCTGCTCTGCACTATGGGAGAGAGGCCGTGGCATCATGACATCTCTCCCATCACCCACTGTGGGAGCAGGAAGATGGAGCTTATTAGTGAGCTCCAGCCGAGCTCCGGCAGTAAGCCCAGCCTGGCTCCGGCAGTGGACGCAGCAGAAAATTAGAGTCTGTCTGGCTCTCATTGGCGGCCAAACAAACACAGTGCCACTGAGTAGTACGAGTGTACTATCTGGGTGTACTACCCGGCGGCGGTGTTTGTTACTGTGTAGTGTGGACCACGGCCGGCAGTACCCATGGCGCGAGCCCTGCTTGACCCCCCCCCCCCTAGTTATGCTACTGTTAGACTATGCACCCTTTTTATTGGTTATATCAATCTTAGCTGGTAAAATGAATCATCATATATGCATTTAAATTGTGACATAGAGCTTTTATTAAATAGTGTTCTGTGTGATCAGCATATAATAACCCCCAAAAAATCAGTATTCAGGAATGGGAAGAATATTCCCCAGCCTGGTTTTAAAAACTCAGGGAAATCCACAGAGATCCATCACCAAGATCCCTGATACTGTGTAATGTATTACATTTGAGGTGGAGAGGCGAACAAGGAAATTTATGATACCATCAAGCACACTGTAAGAACACCCATCCTTCAGATATCACGATATAAACTTTCTAGGAGCTTCTTATTCGCTGGGACTATCCAAGACATTCCTCCATAAGAGACAGCAGGATTTTTGGTCAGATATATTCCCGGTCAGGGATAAAGCAACGCACACTATCTTACCAGTTATCCAACATTCCTAAGAACGCCCTACCTACAGATTGAAAGTTGGGACTTTATGTTTATTTACAGCAGGACATTGTGCACTTTAAACATCTACTAATTACGTTTCAATTGCATATTGTTCTCAAATACACCAATTAAAATATTATTATTGCCCCTGAGCGCACCACTATTATTCCATTAACTAGTGCCAGATTAAGGTCCATATGGGCCTGGAGTTTAAATTTATGAAGGGCCTATGGTGTGCCGCTGTAGGGGAGTATGACAAGACCTGTGGTGATGTGACCTAGTGATGTGGGGTCATGTCTAGTGTGTGGTTGTGGTTTACACAGGGTGTGTGGCTATCTCCATGGAGGGAATAGGAGGCACCTACCTTCAACCAATTTATAGTGGAGCTATAACAAGAAAGTTTGGATTTTTTTTTGTGAAGGGGTGAAAACTATATAGTTAACTTTTCCTGTCTGTAACAAGGTAACAACCTGGTATACTTGAGGTTGTTACCTTGTTATAGATGCAGTCAAAATATTGGTGATGTGGTGGTCCATAAAAAACGCTCTTCCCGGAAGGTGGTGGAAAATACTAATTTTCTGACTATCACGCGGGAAAGGGGGTGTGAGGACTCAGATGCACTAGGTGTGGCTATTTGGAGAAGGGGACACTTTTGTATTTTCCCATTCTAGCTAGAAATTCAAAATCAATTACACAGCTGCAGTAGCAGTTAAGTGATCTATTTTATTAGATGCCCTTAGTGGAGGGGGGGGGGGGAGAGAGAGAGAGAGAGAGAAAGATATCCACAATATATCTATACATTGTATTAAAATAAAGTCCCGGGTAGGCGTGTGTCTGTTTGTTCGGGATAATCTTGAGAACCACTGGACGGATTATGATGCAGTTTTCACTATTCTATAGAGCATTTGTAGGGTAAGGTTTATGTTTATGAAATATTACTGGATGACAGAAGGGAGCCGAGCAGTGACGAAAGTGTGCGGTAAGGCACTCCTTGTTTGCGCTTCAGTGTCAGGGGCAGATTGGGCAACTGGGACAGTGGAAAATTTCACGCTGGGCCGGTCCCACCTTCCTCTCTGCCTATCCGCCTGACGCAGCCAAGCCGGTCAACGCCGATTCCTATGACTGCAGGACCAGCTGCCGCGTTACCAGTAAGGTCCTGGCTCCTGTGTTCCCTCCCTCGGCCACCGCTGCCTGTCCACCTCCTCTCTGTGTGATTGGTCGGCCCGTCTCCGTGGGCTGCTGGAGGCAGGGGCGTAGCGTATGTGTGCTGTGCACTTTAGTGGAGCTACTAGTGCCCCGGCCCGGGTGCAGAGTTTGACAGGGGGAACTGTCTTGGCTGAAGTAGTACTGCTTTTATCAGACCACCGGAGAATGTAGTAGAAGGAACAGATATGCATGCAAACCTCCCATCTTCCCTCCTCGATTCAGAATACACACACTGATCACATTCCTTAGGCTGAAAAAGATCACCTTCTCTTCCTTCTCCTAGGCCGACAATTGATTGAGCACACTGGCTGGCTCTGTGTGCTAATCTCACTCTCCCACAGGCAGGTCAGTTGCAGGCTGCAGCTCAGCGGTTGAGCTTTTGCTGCTAAAGGAAGGTTTGTCTCCTGTTTCATGAAGCTTCTTGCGCCTGATACTGGTCCAAAATGTGCATTCCAGTGTGTCTCCACCACTAGTGAGTGTCATAAGTCAGTGTGTGTCTAGATAACTATAATGATGATAATAATAATAATAATAATAATAATAATAATAATAATAATAAAGTGTATTATTATTAATACACTGGATCATGTTGGATCATGTGCCATCAGTAATTCTCCTTAACTTATTGTATACTGCAGATGATCTGCATTACATTAATAGCTGCCTAATGTACTGACAGTGTGCCCTATCAATATACAATAAGTTTCTGAACTTGTACAGTAGCTGATAACGGCCTGTGTCACATTTTCTGTATTGTATTTCTTTTTTTTTTTTTTTCATTTATTTTATGCAATTTTCTCTGTAGGTTGTGTACTATTTAACATATTTTACAAGGTAATTCCACACTCTGCTGCAGGGGCGTATCTATAATGGGTGCAGGGAGTGCGGTGCACACAGGACACTGAGTCCAAGGGGGCGCACACCGCAAACCCTGCACCCATATTATTAATATTTCTGTTTGTAGTCCCGTGTCGGCTGTGGCAGTGATGCACAAAACCCAGGGAAAATGGCTCCTGTGACCATTTTACAGGTGTTTTGCGCATATGCAGTAATGAAATCACTGGGATAATGGCTGCCACGCAATTTTCCCGGTGACCTGCGCATGTGCAGTAGACTCTAGGCACAGACTAGTGCCCACAGTCTACTGCTACGCTTAGTTTGCTGCCAAACGCTGGGGAGAGAGGAGGGGGTCCCGGGCGGGGTAGGCACGCAGGCCCCCTCCTCACTTAATTCGCCCCTGCTCAGCTGTCTCAATATAAAATTAAATTGTCTCATATTACTCCCCATACTGTTTAAAATTAATAGAGTTGTGGCACCGCATGTAGATCAAACATTTTAAGTATAATTTTGGTTTAATATAAAATATATGTACACGTATAGATGCAAAAGGTACCATGCTAGCTTGTTTGTATGTGTTTTTAAATAAAACTAGTATGTTCTACCAGTCATTTGCTGGGTCGCTATTTGCTATCGCTCTCCTCCTATTTAAATCCTTGCCTTATCCAATATCTCTATATCTGGCCTTGTCCCCTTTCTCTCCCCAGTCTCTCTGTCCCCCCACCCCCTCTCTCTCTGTCTCTCCCCCTTTCTCTGTTTCACTCTTCCCTGATTCTTCCCGTGGCTCTTTCTCCCTTTTCCTCTATTTTTGCTCCTTCATTCCCCTGAGACGTATTACCTCACAGCCCTATATCACAGACATAAAGCCACTTTCCCATCTCCATAACCGCTCCTCTTCCATGGCCTCACATACTTTGGCCTCTTGTTCTTGGTTGCCACTCCCTGGTCATGGCTTTTGGGTTGCCATCCCAGCAGGGCACCACCAGCCAGGTCCTGTTGAGACTCACTGTTGCCTTAATGCAGCTATACAGGGAGCTCAGGAGTTCCATCCTTCTCCAACCCATGCTTCTGCTGTTGGAGTTTAGACAGGATTTATGCTCGGGGTCCTCCAGAGTGTGCAGGGCTTGTAGTGGCATCCAACTTTTCTTCTGTGTGAGAATGAGTAGCTCGCTGTGCAAAGAGCGGGCGCAAGGAGGAGGAACATCTACCCCCCACTGTACATGTCAGGGTAAAATATTTTAACTGATTATATAATAGATAAATTATGTACATTGAGTGTTGTGTGGGGGGAGGGGTGGCATAACATGCACATGCTCCGGGTGCCATAGCTCCACGCTATGCCTCTGGCTGGAGGTGAGCTGAACCACGCTGGGAGGAGAGAGGTGTGCGCTGCTGTAGCTATGTAATTGGGAGCCAACTGTCAGTACTGTACCCGGAGGGAGGAATGGTGGCTGGGAGCTGTGGAGATGACTTTGTCCAGATGAGTTCTTCCACTACCATCCTTCCTGTTTCTTCTCACCATTACTACCACCCTGCCCTTTGCTTCAAACTACTTCTCCCATCCTGACCCCAGCTTCCCACTACTACTTCCATCCTGCCCCCTGCTTCTATCTACTTCTCCCATCCTGACCTCAGCTTCCCACTACTACTCCCATCCTGACCCCAGCTTCCTGCTACTACTCCCATCCTGCCCCCTGCTTCTATCTACTTCTCCCATCCTGACCTCAGCTTCCCACTACTACTCCCATCCTGACCCCAGCTTTCCGCTACTACTCCCATCCTGCCCCCTGCTTCTATCTACTTCTCCCATCCTGACCTCAGCTTCCCACTACTACTCCCATCCTGCCCCCTGCTTCCCACTACTACTCCCATCCTGACCCCAGCTTCCCGCTACTACTCCCATCCTGCCCTCAGCTTCTATCTACTTCTCCCATCCTGACCTCAGCTACCCACTACTACTCCCATCCTGCTTCTAACTACTACTCCCATCCTGCCCCCTGCTTCCCCCCCACTACTCCCATCCTGCCCCCTGCTTCTATCTACTTCTCCCATCCTGACCTCAGCTACCCACTACTACTCCCATCCTGCTTCTAACTACTTCTCCCATCTTGACCCCTGCTTCTCACTACTACTCCCATGCTGCCCCCTGCTTCCCACTACTACTCCCATCCTGACCCCAGCTTCCCGCTACTACTCCCATCCTGCCCCCTGCTTCTATCTAGTTCTCCCATCCTGACCTCAGCTACCCACTACTACTCCCATCCTGCTTCTAACTACTACTCCCATCCTGCCCCCTGCTTCCAACCACTACTCCCATCCTGTCTCCTGCTTCTAACTACTTCTCCCATCCTGACCCCAGCTTCTCACTACTCCCATGCTGCCCCCAGCTTCTCACTACTACTCCCATACTGCCCCCTGCTTGTCACTACTACTCCCATGCTGCCCCCTGCTTCTCACTACTACTCCCATCCTGCCCCCTGCTTCCCACTACTACTTTCATCCCACCCCCTACTTTCCACCACTACTCCCATCCTGCCCCCTGCTTCCCACTACTACTTTCATCCTGTCTGGAGTGTATGGAGCTTGTGCTCCAAGTGCTGGCTGTGATGGGGGTTTATAGGCTAACCAGTCATACACCCTGGTCTCAGTACAGTACCCACCCTAACCATCATCCCCGCCTCTTGAACATACCCGTAACCTGCCTTACCCCCCAGCCCCTAGCTATACAGTACACCCCAGCCCAGGGACATATACTACCCTCCCCCCTGCCCAAGAAACGTACACTCACCACTCTATTCCCCAGCCCTTTAGACACAGAACATACACTATCCACCCTATTTTGTTCTTGTGGAGGCCAATGTGAGTTTTATTTTCTGTCAGTGGATCGATGTGTTTGTTTTGTTTTTGTCCTGTGGGGGCCAATTTGTGTTATTGTTCTCTTTAAGGGTCAATGTGTTTTATTTTTTTCTTGTGGGGATAGAGGGCTAATGTATTTTATTGTTTTCTGTGGGGGCCAATGTGTGTTTTTTTTAGTGGGGGCCAATGTGTGTGTTTTTTCCTGTGCAATGTTTTTCGTCTGCGCATGCGTCTGAGTTGCACCGGGTACAGTATGCTTCCTGATGATGTTCGTACAGAGCTGCAGTACAGAGTAAGAAGTGCAGTACGCACCAAGAAGTGTATTAGAAATGTGTTGGGTGTTCCTAGGTGGTTACAGGGGGCTGGCTAATCAGATGCAGATGTAACATTATATGGGTGTGTTGCAGAAAGTGGTTGCGTATAGAGACACTGAATTGCTCACATTGGAGGCCATACTCAGGTGGATAATAGGGCTGGTGAAAGATTTAAAGGCGTGACAGGACATCTAAAATGCACAAAGCATGGTTGCAGCATAAGAGATAAGTGATCATGTTTGTATCCGGAAGTAAGATAATAAACACAGATAATGTATATGATACATGATATACATTTTATTCCACGGTATAAGAAATAAAGTGCACGTTATTCGAGCAGTTCAATACAGAGATTTGTTATATCAATATTTTATATAATTAACTGATTACACATTGTAACTAAATACTAAATAGAGTAAGGATGGCTTCAGCCACAGAAAATTTCTTTGGAGTATCTTTACAGTATTCAAAACAAGTTGTCGAAACATAACATGTAGATAGTAATGTTATGATACATGAAATTACTGCAACATATAATTTTCAATCTCTGGTTTATTGAATACACAAACCTCATTACAGGTTTTTTATATATAAGATTTAAACAATAAAAAAATATTTTACCATATTTTTTGGAATAAGTTTTTATTTAAAAATTAATAAAAGTTATATTTTATGAGTTCATATAAATTTGGTTGGTGCTCCATACAGCTATCTCTTTTTTTCTTAATCAGATATTTGAATGTACACCAGTGAAAGGCATTGTAGTGGCATTAGCCTAAATTCACAGACTCAACTGCAGCAAAAGAGAGAAAACTTGCAACTGAGGGCCTGATTCAGAGCAGCTCGTAAGCGGCCGCTCGTTCGTAGTCAGTCGATGTTGCCCAACCACGCATGCGTCGGTGTAACAGTGCGCATGTGCGTACGTCTGATTGCGGTCATTTTTCAGTCGATCGTAGACACAGCGGACAGGAAGTGACATGTCAAATGTGATTGACAGAACTGTCCGTTTTGGGGTGGTGACGGGGGTGGAGATGGAAAAACGCAGGCGTGTCGAGGCGTTATTTGGGCGTACATAAATTATCTTATGCGAGCGCCAAATGTGAACGGAACAAGTGATACGTCACTGTCTCATACAATTTCCATTAAGACTGCTCGCTCAGCTTGTGGTCTGGTATAGTCTACCGCAATGACGATGGTCTCTTCATACTTCCCTGGGTTCATCGATGGTGTAGCGATTTATCAATTGAGGCCCCAAAAACAATCATCTTTTAATTGCAAAACTGCTTGTAAGGTGTTTAGGAAATAGACCTTTTTTAGTAGCTAAAAACCGAACGCAGGTGAACTACTCAGCTGCTAATTTCTGGGTCATACAATCAATTAGCTAACAAATGTTTTTTTTGGGGGGGGCTTTTAAAATATTTGTAAGTGTTTCTTTTTTAGGGAAACAATATTGTATGCATGTTTTTTTTCCTTCACAATTTTTTTGGGGACAAGAAATCAATCGTCCTTTTGTTTTTTGATAAGTGTTAATTAAAACTCATAAATTGTTTTAACCCTTGTTTTTTTTAAAAAAAAATTAAATGTTTCTATTTCCGTTGTATTGTTTCTAAGTTTGTTTGAGGGATTACCTTTTAACCAGTTTTGGAATAAATCAACAATAGAATTTTGCCGATTTTGATCATAATTTTATTAAATGATTGTGTCCATTTTTGTTTTTACATATTTTTGCCATAAACATATTTATTTTAAGGTAAAAAATTTTCAAAATGATTTGGGCCACACACACACAAAATAAGTGGCATTTGAACAAAAAAAATAAAAACAATTCCCAAGAAAGGAGAGGGAGGTTGTTGTCATGAAAGAATATGGGGCAAACACAGAGATGGATTGTGGGGTAATTAGCCAGTGCTGTCATCGCCTTTTAGGCCATTTGGCCGGGGGTTGGAGGGAGCCGGAACGGGGCCGGGAGCTCCTTCGGCTGGCCTGGCCAGAGGCAGATGTTGTGGCCTCTAGACTAGGCATAGGGCTAGGCACATTTGGAGGGATGGCTGTTGTTGTGCCAGAGGTGGAGGGTCCTGATGTTCCGGCAGGAAGGGAGGCCGGCTCCAACATGTGCTGGCGAACGAGATGCTCCAGGGCATTTGCAATTCTCACGTTGGCCCCAGTATTTTCCGCCAGGGCATTTGCAATTCTCACATTGGCCGCAGTATTTTCCTCCAGGGCGTCCACCACCCGTAGCAGATTGGCGTCCATCCTCAGCAGAATCTCGGTGTGCTGATCCGTTTTAACATTGAGATCAGTGAGGAGGGCCACTGCCTGCGAGGAGGAATGCCCTGGACTGTCTTCCACAGGGTCCCCAGCCGGATCTACTGCTTCTTTCCCTGCAGAGCCAGAAGAAATTCTGCGGCCAAAGCTCACCTCTGGAGCAGACTCATCCGTCTGTGTCTCTGTGAGAAAAAAGAGAAAAGAGTAAAATTATAATCTAGATATTTTACAAAACACATTTCTGAGTTGTTAAAATTACAACATTTACCTGGGGCAACATGAGGAGCCGCAAAGTCTGGCATGTCGGTATCCATGTTCGACACGCCCAACACCTCCTCATCCTGCACACACCCCTGTGCCAGCTCCTCCAAATCCGTGAGCTCAAGTAACATAGGGGTGGGACCCCCACCTGTCCCCCCTGCATGCCTAGCCCTATCAGACAGTTTTTGTTTAAGCCGATATTTGAAGTCGCTCCATCTGTTGGTTAAAAAGTTGGAATTATTACTGTATTTGGACCTGTAAACACTTTTTAGTCAAATGTAGTTTTTACGTACCGGCGTTTGACCTCCCGGGTTGAACGTTCAAACTCACCCACCCCATTGACACCACTGGCTATGTCGTCCCACAGTTTCCATCTCTGGGTTGCACTCATATTCCTTGGTGCCTGTGCCAGGTTGTCGTTGCACATTTGCACCAAAACCTCCATCTCCTTCCTTGTGAATTGTGGCTGCCTTTTTTTTTGGCCCTAGTTTGCCTACTAGGCCCAGCAGCCTCTTCCATGGCATCCTCCACACCTTTTTTTAAATGTTTTAAAAATATTTAAAGTAAAATGTTTCAAAATGTAATGTTAAACATAAGCATTTTCCCCTTAAAAAACAAATACTTACATGGCGCCTCTTGGCTAGTACTTTGCTGCTCTGTACTCATTGTCTTTTCTCAATGTAGCAGACTGATTTGGGCCTTCAGTGACGTTTTTATACATGCGTCAGCATTATTCGGCTGCATCATTCATTGTGCGCTCCTATTGTCCGTCCTTAATTTGAGCGGGAAAATAAAGCCTATTTATGGCTTGGTGTGACTCCATTCGAGGTGGCATTTGTGGATTGTTGGAGGAATTTCGGTGTAGTGGTTTGTAGTTTGGGTAGTGGAGCGTGAAGGAGTTGTTTGTATTTTTTGAAGGAGCGTTTTTGTATTACTTTTTTTGTTTAAGTTAGCAGTTTTGCGTAGTTTTATTTGCTATTTTTATTTATATTTTTGAGTAAGTATTTCAATAAATCCCATAAACATTTATTAATAAATTTTGGAAAAATTTTTATATTGTTTTTTTTTTGTTTAAAGTTATTTTGGCTGGAACCCAAGTGATCTTTTATAACTTTTTGATATTTGTCAGTTTTTGGTAAGTGTTTTTGGTTTTATTAATTCACAAATTAGATGTGTCTCAGCATATGTTTCGCTAAGTAATGTGTGCATGTTCTGTGTAAAATCATGTCTTAACTCTAAATGTAGCGTACTATTTTGCGAACTAATGTGTGCTTGTTCTGTGTAAAATCATGTCTTAACTCTAAATGTAGCGTACTATTTTGTGAACTAATGTGTGCTTGTTCTGTGTAAAATCATGTCTTAACTCTAAATGTAGCGTACTATTTTGCAAACTAATGTGTGGTTCCTTCTCTAAATTTTAGAAAACTATATTTGGTTTAATTCCTAGTTTATAAAATTAATCATAAAAATATTTTCTATTTTTGAAATGTAGTTGGATTTTCACATGACACGACCCAGGCCTGTAAGAATCTTTGGTTTTCTTTGAAAAGATAAGTATATTTTTCTTAACACATTTGTCTAAAATAATAACTACCTGGCTTAACATTTCAGGTTGATGTTGGTCGTATTATATTGGCCATGGTTCCAGAACCCGACCAACCTCAACTTCGTCCCAGGCGTAGGCCTTGTAGGCGTGCAAGGCCCCAGATATATAGAACACGTGTCACCCTTTTTGGAATGCCAGATGATGAGGTGTTAAGGCGATACCGTCTGCCTCCAAAAATCATCATAGACACTCTCTCAATAATAGAGAGTGATCTTGAACGGCAAATTGACAGTCCTACAGCAATACCACCACTTACGCAATTAATGTCGGTGTTACATTTTTGTGCCTCAGGATCCTTTCAAACCACTGTGGGAATAGTTGCAGGAATCTCCCAATCCTCCTTTTCTAGGATCCTGAGGGCAGTGATGGATGCACTATTTAAACACCTCCATCATTTTATTAAAATGCCATTGGATATGGGTTCCCTTAATGTGGTGAAGGATAAATTTTACCAAATTGCTGGCTTCCCACACATCATAGGGGTTGTGGGTGGCACTCACATACCACTTCAGCCTACAGCAAGGCTGGAGGCTATATAGAGGAACCGAAAGCACTTTCATTCGATGAATGTAATGGTGGTATGTGATGCCTCCCTCCAGATCCTGTCCCTGAATGCCAAATTCCCAGGCAGTGCACATGATTCCTTTGTCTTCCGTCAATCAGAGATTTGGCACAAATTAAACAGCCTACAAGCTGGTGATGCGTGGCTTCTGGGTAAGTTGACACCTTCTGGTGAAACCAATGCAAAGCTTGGTACACAATGGTCCTGATATTGTTTTTTATATTTTCACAGGAGACAGTGGTTACCCTTGCACGGCCTGGCTGCTCACTCCTTATTTGGTTCCCACACCAGGGCCACAAAGTCAGTATAATTCCACACTTACAGCCACCAGGCAGGTGGTGGAGCACTGTATCGGCCTTTTAAAAGGCTGATTCAGATGCCTAGACCGCTCTGTTGGCGACCTCATGTATTTGCCGGCTATGGTTTCGAAAATTGTGGTCCTGTGTGGGATATTTCACAACATCGCCATAAGGAGTGGTGTCCCAATGCAGCCAGAGGATGCCTTGCCTGAGGACAGCCCCCCCGAGGTTGGTCGGAGGTCAGTATGTGGGGGGGCCATACGCGATCAAATTGTTTAAAGATTTTTTAGGTAATTATTTCCACAAATTAATTTAATTGACACAATGTAGACATGTAATATTTTAATGTACCCTTTTAACTTTTTTTTTGTTTTGTTTTTGTTTTATTCCCTAAAATGACCATAAAAATCCATGCATACTACCTGATCAACACAAATGACTTTATGTGGACACATTGGATATAACTTTGGGAACAATGATTTCTTCTCCTCATTTGTGGATTCATGTTGGCATGCTATTTCTTCAAACAGTTCCTGATTTTGTTTTTTTGGGGGGGGATTTTGGTGTTGTTTGGACTTTTGTGTGTGTTTTCTATGTGTGAATTTATTTTGTCAATTCACTTGGTGTTTATTATTTGTGTGCAATAAATTGATTTTTTTCGTTAACCAACCATTTCCTTGGTAAATTACAACCAAGTGTAACCTGTTAAAAAAAATGCAAACTTGCTTAATGCCTAATATTGTAATTTATTAATTTCTAAACTTTTGTATACTGCTTTGTTGCTAAATACAAACACCAAAGGTATTATGGTGAATAAGTATGTTTTCAATTCTAGGCCTAAGCAGGTAGCTTTAATTTTTACATTACCCCAAAAAATAATTATTCGATTTTTGACGTTAATTCTACAAAACTATTGGTATTGTTATGTGTTTAATGTGCAAGCTTACTTACTTACTTAACCTTTCTACAAACAAATTTACATTACTTAAAAACACAGGGACAAATAGTAGACTTATGTAAGGTTCAATAATCTAAGATTTACAGACAAGGGGCGAAATTCAATTGTTTTCATCCCCTATCGCGCCCGACGGAGCTATTCTATTCTTGCTCCTGTCGGGCGCGATCAGCTGCCAAGCGCTACATTTCAGCTCGCAGTCCCTGGGGGATGAGAGCTGAAATGTGTGAAAAGTGACATGTTTGGGCGCCCAAACATCACTTTTCGCGATCGCGCCCAGCACTTTGGTCGGGTTTAGCTGCTTTACTTGGCTAAACCTGACCTCTATGGGCGCGATCAGCGCGAAGAACGGCAGCAATTGAATGGCGGCCCGCGATCTCCTGTCACTTTAGACGGGAGATCCGGACCGCGTAATCAATTGAATTCCGCCCAAGGAATGAGACTTAAATAATTCAAAATAAACTTTTTTTTTTTTTTATTTTGGTAAGGAAAAAAACTTAGTGGCGCAGGATCGCCAAAAGGTGGTCCAATGCCACCAGCATGGCAATGACATGGCCCCGGAGATCAATCAATCCGGCAGCAATTGCCTTGTTACGCCTCTGGTCCTCTGTGGGTAAAAAAAATGTGCGGCTTACTAAAATGACACCTTCATTTAGATTTTCCAAACCCACACAAAATTCTGACTATACAAAAAACAAACATCAGTTACAAAAACATGTCCAAAAAAACAAGGAATGCAAAATGAAAAGATTTAAAACAAATAAGGGCTCAAAAAGAAGAAATAACAAAAAAAACCATATGTATTAAACCTAAGCAAAACTACGAAATTTGTTGGTACCGTAAACAAAGACACAAGTGTGAGTGTTTGGACATGTGTCATATGTGTAAGGGGAAAACATCCTTGACATTGTTTCACAAAGATATATATACAAAACATTGGAACTACTTTACTACACGTCGGCGCCATCTGACTCTCTGCTCTGCCCCTAAATGATGGAGAAAAACATTTTTAATTACAAATTTCCTTTTTTTTTTGCAAAAATAAACAAAACAAAACAAAAGGGCTATACTGTAAACATGCACATGCAGGTATGAGAAAAAAAATGTAGTGAAAAAATACCAGGGCTATACTGTAAACATGCACACGCAGGTATGTCCAAAATAAACAAACAGGGCTATACTGTAAACTAGGGGTGTGCACCGGCCACTTTTCGTGTTTTGGTTTTGGATCTGGATCTTTCTTCGTGTTTTGGATCTGGATTGGTTTTGCCAAAACCACCCTTCCGTGTTTTGGGTTCTGGGTTTTGTGTTTTGGATCTGTATTTTTTTGAAAAAAAGCATAAAAACAGCTAAAATCACAGAATTTGTAGGTTTTTCTGCTCCTATGCTATTATTAACCTCAATAACCTTAATTTCCACTCATTTCCAGTCTATTCTGAATACCTCACACCTCACAATAGTGTTTTTATGTCCAAAAGGTTGCACCAAGGTAGCTGGATGACTATGCTAAGCGACACGAGTGGGCGGCACAAACACGTGACCCATCTAGGCGTGAAACTGCAGTGGCAGACAGGATGGCATTGAAAAACTAGGCCCCAAACTGTACATAATGCAAAGAAAAAAAAGAGGTGCAAGATGGAATTGTCCTTGGGCCCTCCCACCCACCCTTATGTTGTATAAACAGGACATGCACACTTTAACAAACCAATCATTTCAGCGCCAGGGTCTGCCACACAACTGTGGCTGAAATGATTTGTTCGTTTGGGCCCCCACAAAACAAGCTGGCAATTAATCTGTCCCTGCACAAACTGGCTCTACGGAGGCAAGAAGTCGTCCTCATCCTCCTCATCCACAGATTCCTCACCCTCTTCAGTGTTATGTACATCCTCATCCTCACAGAGTATTAATTCGTCCCTGCTGGAACCACAGGTCCCTCTGTACGTTCTGGAGGCTGGTCTCCCTGGAAGAGTTGATCATTCATTTTATGAACATCATCTCCACATTTTGTGGAAGCAACCTCCTACGCCTTTCGCTAACAAGGTTCCCGGCTGCACTAAACACTCTTTCGGAGTACACACTGGAGGGGGGGCAACTCAGGTAAAATAGAGCCAGTTTGTACAGGGACCTCCAAATTGCTTCTTTTTCCTGCCAGTACAGGTACGGACTGTCTGACATGCCTACTTGGATGCTGTCACCGATGTAATCCTTTAACAGACAGACGCACACTTGTCGCTGCTGCTTTGAGGATTCAAGTGCGGCTACAGCCCACACAATTCACAAAGACAGAAAAAAAAAAAGAATATTTTTATTGTTTGTGGAGCACACTTTGAGGGTTACACCACCCTCTAACAGACAGACGCACGCTTGTCGCTGCTGCTTTGAGGATGCAAGTGCGGCTACAGCCCACACAATTCACAAAGACAGAAAAAAGAAGAAGAATATTTTTATTCTTTGTGTAGCACACTTTGAGGGTGTCACCACCCTTTAACAGACAGACGCACGCTTGTCGCTGCTGCTTTAAGGATGCAGGTGCGGCTACAGCCCACACATTTCACAAAGACCGAAAAAAAAAGAACAATATTTTAATTGTTTGTGTAGCACACTTTGAGGGTGTCACCACCCTTTAACAGACAGACGCACGCTTGTCGCTGCTGCTTTAAGGATGCAGGTGCGGCTACAGCCCACACAATTCACAAAGACAGAAAAAAGAAGAATATTTTTATTGTTTGTGTAGCACACTTTGAGGGTGTCACCACCCTTTAACAGACAGACGCACGCTTGTCGCTGCTGCTTTAAGGATGCAGGTGCGGCTACAGCCCACACATTTCACAAAGACCGAAAAAAAAGAACAATATTTTAATTGTTTGTGTAGAACACTTTGAGGGTGTCACCACCCTTTAACAGACAGACGCACGCTTGTCGCTGCTGCTTTAAGGATGCAGGTGCGGCTACAGCCCACACAATTCACAAAGACAGAAAAAATAACAATATTTTAATTGTTTGTGTAGCACACTTTGAGGGTGTCACCACCCTTTAACAGACAGACGCACGCTTGTCGCTGCTGCTTTGAGGATGCAAGTGTGGCTACATCGCACACAAGTCACAAACACATTAAAAAATTTTTTTTGATTTTTTGGAGCACTTTGAGAGTTACAACACCCTTTAACAGACAGACGCACGCTTGTCGCTGCTGCTTTGAGGATGTAAGTGCGGCTACAGCCCACACAATTCACAAAGACAGAAAAAAAAAGAACAATATTTTAATTGTTTGTGTAGCACACTTTGAGGGTGTCACCACCCTTTAACAGACAGACGCACGCTTGTCGCTGCTGCTTTAAGGATGCAGGTGCGGCTACAGCCCACACAATTCACAAAGACAGAAAAAAGAAGAATATTTTTATTGTTTGTGTAGCACACTTTGAGGGTGTCACCACCCTTTAACAGACAGACGCACGCTTGTCGCTGCTGCTTTGAGGATGCAAGTGCGGCTACATCGCACACAAGTCACAAACACATAAAAAAAATAGTTTTTTATTTTTTGGAGCACTTTGAGAGTTACACCACCCTTTAACAGACAGACGCACGCTTGTCGCTGCTGCTTTAAGGATGCAGGTGCGGCTACAGCCCACACATTTCACAAAGACCGAAAAAAAGAACAATATTTTAATTGTTTGTGTAGAACACTTTGAGGGTGTCACCACCCTTTAACAGACAGATGCACGCTTGTCGCTGCTGCTTTAAGGATGCAGGTGCGGCTACAGCCCACACATTTCACAAAGACAGAAAAAAAAAGAACAATATTTTAATTGTTTGTGTAGCACACTTTGAGGGTGTCACCACCCTTTAACAGACAGACGCACGCTTGTCGCTGCTGCTTTGAGGATGCAGGTGGAATCTAGACGGGATTTGGAACCGAGGACACACTACCTCCATCAATTGTCTAAATCCCACTGCACTAATGTCGGATACCGGACGCACGTCTAACACCAACATAGCAGTCAAGGCCTCAGTTATACGTTTTGCTTCAGGATGACTGCTGTCGTACTTCATCCTCATCGCTAGGGACTGTTGGAGGGTCAATTGTTTAGTAAAAGTAGTGATGTTCCTACTTCCTCTCTGGGATGATGAACAACTCCCAGCAGCAGCAACAGCACTAGTAGGAAGTGGTTCTTGATCTTTCCCTATTTTATTTTTATCAGAGAAAGTTTGGTCCTCCATTTATGTTATATTGATATATATACGTGCGGCTAAAGCGCACACAAACACAGAAAATATTTTTTTATTTTTGCTGGAGAGTAGTGCACTTTGTGGGTTACACCACCCTTTAAGAAATGAGCCAGCCGGCTCTTTACTTATGGGACACAGGCGCACGCTTGGCGCTGCTCCTTTGTTGATGCACGTGCAGCCACAGTGCACACAAGTCACAAACACAGAAAATATATATTTTTTTGGTTTGGAGTGTACTTTGGGGGTTACAGAACCCTTTAACGGTCAAGCCAGCCGGCCCTTTACTTATGACACAGGCGCACGCTTGGCACTACTTTGTTGATGCACGTGCGGCTACTGCGCACACAATTCACAAACACAGAAAATAATTTTTTTTTGGTTTGGACTGGAGTGTACTTTGGGGGTTACAGCACCCTTTAACGGTCAAGCCAGCCGGCCCTTTACTTATGACACAGGCGCACGCTTGGCACTACTTTGTTGATGCACGTGCGGCTACTGCGCACACAATTCACAAACACAGAAAATAATTTTTTTTTTGGTTTGGACTGGAGTGTACTTTCGGGGGTTACAGCACCCTTTAATGGTCAAGCCAGCCGGCCCTTTACTTATGACACAGGCGCACGCTTGGCACTACTTTGTTGATGCACGTGCGGCTACTGCGCACACAATTCACAAACACAGAAAATAAATTTTTTTTTGGTTTGGACTGGAGTGTACTTTGGGGGTTACAGCACCCTTTAACGGTCAAGCCAGCTGGCCCTTTACTTATGACACAGGCGCACGCTTGGCACTACTTTGTTGATGCACATGCGGCTACTGCGCACACAATTCACAAACACAGAAAATAATTTTTTTTTTGGTTTGGACTGGAGTGTACTTTCAGGGGTTACAGCACCCTTTAACGGTCAAGCCAGCCGGCCCTTTACTTATGACACAGGCGCACACTTGGCACTACTTTGTTGATGCACGTGCGGCTACTGCGCACACAATTCACAAACACAGAAAATAAATTTTTTTCGGTTTGGACTGGAGTGTACTTTGGGGGTTACAGCACCCTTTAACGGTCAAGCCAGCCGGCCCTTTACTTATGACACAGGCGCACGCTTGGCACTACTTTGTTGATGCACGTGCGGCTACTGCGCACACAATTCACAAACACAGAAAATAATTTTTTTTTTGGTTTGGACTGGAGTGTACTTTCGGGGGTTACAGCACCCTTTAACGGTCAAGCCAGCCGGCCCTTTACTTATGACACAGGCGCACGCTTGGCACTACTTTGTTGATGCACGTGCGGCTACTGCGCACACAATTCACAAACACAGAAAATAAATTTTTTTTTGGTTTGGACTGGAGTGTACTTTGGGGGTTACAGCACCCTTTAACGGTCAAGCCAGCTGGCCCTTTACTTATGACACAGGCGCACGCTTGGCACTACTTTGTTGATGCACATGCGGCTACTGCGCACACAATTCACAAACACAGAAAATAATTTTTTTTTTGGTTTGGACTGGAGTGTACTTTGGGGGTTACAGCACCCTTTAACGGTCAAGCCAGCCGGCCCTTTACTTATGACACAGGCGCACGTTTGGCACTACTTTGTTGATGCACGTGCGGCTACTGCGCACACAATTCACAAACACAGAAAATAATTTTTTTTTTGGTTTGGACTGGAGTGTACTTTCGGGGGTTACAGCACCCTTAACGGTCAAGCCAGCCGGCCCTTTACTTATGACACAGGCGCACGCTTGGCACTACTTTGTTGATGCACGTGCGGCTACTGCGCACACAATTCACAAACACAGAAAATTATTTTTTTTTTGGTTTGGACTGGAGTGTACTTTCGGGGGTTACAGCACCCTTAACGGTCAAGCCAGCCGGCCCTTTACTTATGACACAGGCGCACGCTTGGCACTACTTTGTTGATGCACGTGCGGCTACTGCGCACACAATTCACAAACACAGAAAATAATTTTTTTTTTGGTTTGGACTGGAGTGTACTTTCGGGGGTTACAGCACCCTTAACGGTCAAGCCAGCCGGCCCTTTACTTATGACACAGGCGCACGCTTGGCACTACTTTGTTGATGCACGTGCGGCTACTGCGCACACAATTCACAAACACAGAAAATAATTTTTTTTTTGGTTTGGACTGGAGTCTACTTTCGGGGGTTACAACACCCTTAACGGTCAAGCCAGCCGGCCCTTTACTTATGACACAGGCGCACGCTTGGCACTACTTTGTTGATGCACGTGCGGCTACTGCGCACACAATTCACAAACACAGAAAATAATTTTTTTTTGGTTTGGACTGGAGTGTACTTTCGGGGGTTACAGCACCCTTAACGGTCAAGCCAGCCGGCCCTTTACTTATGACACAGGCACACGCTTGGCACTACTTTGTTGATGCACGTGCGGCTACTGCGCACACAATTCACAAACACAGAAAATATATTATTTTTTTAGCACTTGGGGGGAGCACCCCTGATGGACAGAGCACCCCCTGGACAACACTACAGCACCTCTTTAGGACTGGGACACTGCACAGGACTTTGGAGTGGACACAGCCCCTATGGAGAACTGACTGCACAACACAGTCCAGCCAGCCCCTATGGACTTTGAAGTAGTGGACACAGCCCCTATTAACAACAGCAGCACAGCACAACACAGCCAGCCCCTATGGACTTTGAAGTAGTGGACAACAGCAGCACTACACTACACTACACTACACTACACAGCCCTAACTCCCACCCTCCCTCTTCACTGTCCACAGCCGAGTGAGAAAATGGCGCCGACGTGGGTACCTTATATAGGATCCAAAACCCGCGAGACTCGGAAGGCGGGATGATGACGTTTTGCCTCGATTTCAGATCCGAGTCAGGCGGGAAAAGTCGAGCCTGATTCGGATCGGACTCGGATCGGGGGGGCTCGGGGGGGTTCGGATTTCAGAAATCCGAACCCGCTCACCCCTACTGTAAACATGCACACGCAGGTATGATAAAAAAATGTAAAAAAAAATATATAAACATACACAGAAACACTTACTTTGCCCAATCTGGCGACGCAAAAGGTCCAGCTGGCGTGGGGATTTGCGCCTCAGATCCGACAACCTGCGTTCCAGCTGTTCGATATTTCGGCGATAGCCGAGGGAACTCAGGCAGCGGCGCACCTCTGCGTAGGCCCTCCGCTTGCGGAGATTGGTGATGGGGGACGGATGGTCTGTTATGCGCTCGTCCATCACCTCAGTGAGGATCATTAGTTCGCGCCTACAGAAAGCGTTTGCTCTCATGATGGCAATGATTTTTTTTTACACAAAACAGTTTTAATAAAGGTCCTAGAAAAAATTTGATTGGCTAATGTACTTTGTAAATTAACAGGAACCATTCTATTGGTTATTGTATGAGTCATGTGACCTACACTCTCATACAATATAATGCGAGTTATCATAGGCTTGATGCAGTGACATGCGTAAGCTAATTTAAATATAAAAATTAAACTAGTAAAAATCTGCCTATAAAAGAAACCGCAAAAGAATAGTAGCATTCAATAAAACTTTTAATTTAGAAAAACCATCCCCTTGGTCAAACCGTACGTATTCTGCGGAAGAAATGACACACACTAACAAGAATAAAGTTTATTGACATTGAAAAAAAAAACAGGATTGCAAACATGTGGATAACAATTAAGGTAATTAATATAGTGATTGCCATTAATCGATTCAAGTATGTTTGCAGAATAAAATAGCAGGCAATCGAAAACTGACAGGGCCACTTCTGGAATTGACTTGTGCGAGCACTCCCTGCAACCAAAGAGGAGACGGACGCTTGCTATTTTGAACGTTCGCTAGCTAGAGGAGAGGTTGGGAGAATATGGGGCGGAAGGTTAGCTACGAGCGAACATACGAGCGAGCGGCCACTTGCGTCCGGGTCTGAATCAGGCCCTGAATCCAACTCAAAATCAGGTCTCATAAGAAGGTATCCCAGCCCCTCAACAGACTCCGCTTCATTAGGGCTGCTTCCATAAATTTCCCGGGCTGGTTTTCCATCCCAATCCGCCCCTGTTAAGCGTGGTAAGCAGACTCAGGAAGTAACCAGCTAAAGGGATAAAAATATATATGGAAGCCTGATGACGGGCAGAAGCCCTAAACGTTGGATGGAATAAAGATGTTGTTTCACTTTATACAGCATAACAAGTCTCCAGATTGCCACCTTTGATTGTCCTCTACATGTGGTTACTTAGAAGAACCTAAGGAGAGCAAGAATTATTGGAGTGCCTGGTTATGGAGTGTATTAAAATACAGATGGGCTAAGCTAGTTTGTTGCTCATAGCGTGACATTCAGTCTTCTGAGTTGTGCCTTGGAATGTTGTGTGATGGCTGTACTGTGGCGCACCATGGCGTTCTACAACGTAAGAGAATCCGCGGCATGTAATACACTGACGAGATGAAATTTATACTACTGAATACCATACTGTAGAAGTGGATTGATATCCCTGACAAGCAGGCCAATCACATTCATGCAGTGTACAGTATTTGCATGTTGCATGTTCACGCAATCAATCAATTTAATAATATCGCAAATCAATACACAAACAGTACTGTATGGTACAGTGTAATTGCCGTGTTGTTATGACGGTATAACCGATACATTAAGGAGATGCATGCACAGCTTTCAATAAGATGGGATGAATTATTATTCACTAATGGTGGGGTTATGTGTTACATGTACTAGTATAATATTTTGAAAGGAAGACACATTTTTATTATTATCATTATTATTATGCTTCCCTCACTGCGCCTTCCCTAATGGTAGCGGGTGGGTGGAGTGCACAAGCATTCAGTAGATGGAAGTGAAAGCCTTCTTGGCCTAGTGGTAGAGTAGTGGTTTTACTGGCGCAGGGTTCAAATCTCACCACAGCCCAATATTATTTTGTAATCATGATTACTTTAGATTTATACCTCTATATATTTTTTTTATAAAGTACAGTGGTGGATCTATCCGCACTAATCGACTTTTAGACACACCCATGGGTGTTGGGGGTTCAGGGACTCAAACGTAACCTCAGTTTTAAATAAGACCACATGATTTTCTGTTCAATAATGTAGCAGCAGTGTACTGAAGGCGCTACATTGCTCCGCTACTCCCCCGCACCCTGCAATGACCCACCCATGCAGTGATGGGGTGCAGGGACTCGAGTGTCGGGTTTCAGACGCACTTTCAGCGTCAGGGTCTTGATGCTCCTTGATGAATGTAGACATGCTCTGGCTTTAGACACAGCACTGTCACAGAAGAATGGTATCACAAGATGGTACTTGATGAATGTACTAAGTACACACGCTGTGGCTTTAGACGCAGCACTGTCACAGAAGAATGGTATTATGAGATGGTACTTGATAAATGTACTAACATGCTGTGGCTTTAGATGCGGAGTTAGTATAGGAGATAACTCTGAATAGATTGTACTCAGAAAATGTTCTAAATACACACACCGTAGAACACACTAAGAACACGTCACTAGAGAGAACGGAGCTAGGAACCTGGAACACTGCAACAGCAAGCTGACACTGGAGGTAACGATGTTGTACAGGCAACTTCCTGTTGTCCAGAGCCCGGTTATATACCCTAAGGTAGCAGTCCATTGGAGGTCACTGTCAGCTGACAGCAACCAATGCTACCATTGGGTAAAGGATTAGTCAGGTGAAAATAGACTGTCATGGCTGCATCCATGACAGCAACTTCTGAAACCACATCATGGAGCGAGCACATAGACATCTTAGCAGACCCTATTGTAGGTATAATCCTCAGTGCATCACTCGCCACCACACCTGGCATCTGACCGCTCTAGAGATCAAGGGAAACCGGCACTGAGGTGAGTAACGGCCGATCCTAGGCCGCAACCTGACAATGTCTATTTCCAGCACTGGTCAAGGACCAGTGGCTGCTGACTTGTAGCGCCAGCTACATGCCGAGTGCAGCTCGTGGACCATGGCAGCTTGTGGACTGTCGAACAGATGGGTGACAATTTGAATTTGAACCAATCACAGCAGTGACAGTTTTGACAATTTGAGCCAATCACGATGTGCAGATTGGCAGCCAATAGAAAGCGTCCACGGTGAGCTAATCATTGTAAGCTGCATCATGGCTGACTATGCCTGTGGCGTCTGATGTCAGACGTTGCTGGGTGGAAGAGTCAGTTTGGCGGAAATGGACAAAGAGCTCCAGCCGCCATGGAAGAGTCCAGAAGACACCGGGCTCAAAAGAGAGGAGCTCCAGCGGCTGCAGAAGAGGCCAAAAGACACCTGGCTCAAGAGAGAAGAGCTCCGGCGGCGCCACTGGTGGTCAGACCGGGCCAGTGGCAGAAGAATGCAGCTGAGGACTGGAGAGTGCTGCAGTGGTTGGGAAGTAAAAGAGCGAATGAAGCTCCTCACTGCAGCCTCTCCCACCGGAAAGGTAGGCCCTCTATAAGCCTTGCCATCATTAACCTCTCCCTGGACCACCAGGTTGTCGGGCACTAGGCATGTAGTGGTAATCAGGCATTAGGCCTGTGGCACTAATAGGCGGGCATTAGGCTTGTGCTCCTAAGGTTATAAGTGACCCTGGGCAATAGGCCCAGGTCACATAAATAAGGGGGGTGCCATTATCTCAAATTTCCCTGGGTGCCAAACACCTTAGTTACACCCCTGGACCTTGGTTATTGCTACCTGGGTGAAGACTGCTGTGGCAGTGGGAATTGGCCAGATCAAGGTGAAGACTACAGGAAGCCCTGAGATGGTGGGTGTGGGCCCATGTTGGGTGAAGAACACATAGTGATCATGGCTGAACTAGGTTAATGCTGGGCATACACTATACAATTATCTGTCAGATATCTGTCCAATCTGGCTGGTTGGAATGAAAACCTGGTAGTGTATGGGAGCAAATGACAGTCGATGATATGGTTTTAAACACTGGAAAACAGACAAAAAACAATTGTTCAAATTGGTTAAATTCATGTGTTTTAACCAATTTAAAACAAAGGGGAGGGGACTGTGCTCTACCACTGTAATCAGGTAAAATATTGGTAGCTGCTGTGTGTGGTGAGGGCACTACGTACCTCACTTAAAATATGCACCAATAAAAACCTAACCACTCGGCGCTTACCTTTACCCGAATTCTGTAACTATACAACCGTAGATAGTGTATATGTCTACAGCTCTGTATATAACCAAATGTAATTGTAATGTATAGGAAATATAAATAAACAGTATAAAACCAATGATATTATAAATAGGATGTCAAGCAATAAGAATTTATGCAAGATTACCCAGCATACGGGGAGGTGGAGTCTATAATCACAGTTTATATGTGACTTTAGACCAAATATATCAGACGATAGAATACTCAGTAGGATACGGAAACTCCTACTATCAGGTAAATGCTGGTAACTGCTGTGTGTAATGAGGGTACTACGTACCTCACTTATTAATTATATGCCCCAACATAAATCTGAACCCTCAGCGTGGTCCTTGCCTAAAATCAAATTAGTTATGTGCGTGTCTGCAGGGCTAAATGACCCAATACAGTGCTGATATATGAAAAAAACTAAATATAAACCATGTATCTGGTAAAAAACAAATTTATTGAAGTTTATCAGGTAAATAGAAAAGTATTTAAAAAATCCCAAGCATACAAGGGCATGGAGTCTGTAGCGACAACTATTTCTAATCACAATTTGGAATAAAAATAATAATAAGGAGATGTCCCTTGGTTTAGGAGTATTCTATAAAGGGTATAAAAAGGGGGGGATCTGACCTAATTTGAATGTCTGTGCAATCAAAAAGACCAGACTATACTGGTACTAAAAACATAACATATAACATAGACATATAGAAGACACTGTTATGCTGGCCATACACTCTGCAATTATCGGGACGATCCGCCCGATTTCGGCGGATCGCCGCGATAATTGCAGCATGTATGCGGGCGACCGAGGGTTAAATATTGCTCGGTCGGGCATGCTGGATTGTCCAGCATGCCCGTCCGATGCGATATTTACCCGGGAAACTGTCGGCCGCATCGGGGCAGTGTATGCCCAGCGCGGCCGACAGACAGACATTTCCTGTGTTCCTTCCTACGGAAGGAACAGGGAAATGTCTCCTCCCCCGGGGGCGGAGCGCGGATGTCGGGCTATACACTGTGAGATTTCTCTCACAGTGTATGCCGGCGACATCTGCGGCTGGCAGGCAGCCAGATAAAATGTCTGTCGGTCTGACAGACATTTTATCTGGCAGTGTATGCCCAGCATTAGTCAGTGCACAGGGGGATACGCTGAGTAGCGTTTTACTCACCCTGTAGTAAATATTTACATATACACAGTGAAGAGGTTCAATTGTGTCCAAAAGGTGGATAGAGTCCTGCAATGTCTGTGGGGGAGTGCCCCTTCAAAGCCAAACCCTGGGGTCCGTAGAATGTGAAGTGGGGATGCGGGTATGATCAGGGTCCTGATCTGCGTGCCCGCTGTGGATCCTGGGTAGATTACCTTTCGTTTGCTCATGGATGTCTCTCCTGGGCTCTGGAAATATATAACAAGGTCCTGAAGTGCTGGGGGTCTGCCGGCAGACTACCAGGACGGCCGCGATGTGCACTGAGCGGCTCGTGCTGGGATCGATGATTCTGCAATCGACGCGTTTCGCCATTTCGGCCATTTTGAAAATGGGCTATTATACCATGGTTAGCCCTTATCATGTTTGTTCTTATTGCAGTATTGTTCCGGTCTTTTAACCAGGTGATAAGGGCTTTATCTTCTTAGTTAAGAAAGTGCATATATATATATATATATATAAAAGTAGAAGACATAACTACACAAAGGGGACATTACATAAAACATAGAATGTGTTTTTCTAGCGCAGAAATAAAACATCAATAAATCTAAAATATTGTACTATAAAATATTGGTCAGATTTCTAAAAAACATCTTATAGAATAAGCTCCTAGGGCTAATTAAATAATATATGAAAACATTGTAGAGAATACATATTCCAATCTACAGGGAGGGAGGGAGGGGGAGGTTATAGTGCTACTCTTAGCTCTATTGGTGGTCTAAAATATTGGTCTAGATCCTTAGGATGGGAGATAACCAACTCCCTGTTGGTGACTAGGGTATGTCTAAATAACTGAACCCAAGGGGGGGGAAGGGGGTTATTGTTGGTCCAGATGTATATACGTATTATGTCTATGTGCATGTATTGGATGGTGATGGTATATCATAGTGTGCACACTGACTGTGGAGTAAGTTATATGGAATAGGGCGAGTGGGAGGTGGATAATGGAAAGGTTCAAAGTGAAGAGACCTATAGCACATAGTATTATCTAAGAAATGGTGCAATTTCCATATCGATATTCAAGCCTCTTGGGGTGAGGGTTCCCATTTCGTATATGGTTCTAGTTTCTTCTCTACTGAGAACTTCATCTATATTCCCTCCTCTCCATGGTGGCACTATCTTCTTTAATCCAACAAATTGTAAATCTTTTGGGTTGCTATTATGCTTTTCTTTCAAAATGTAATGGGACGCTGTGGTTATCCTTTTTGTTTTGATTATTGCATAAGTGCTCCTGTATTCGGACATGTAACTTTCTTTTTGTTTTGCCCACATACTGTAGGCCACATGGGCATGTGAGCACATATATAACTCCTGTAGTTTGGCAATTGATCCTCTCCTTAATGTTGAAAATTTTATTATTGTGAAAGGATTTGATTTGTTTCGTAATCTGTGTGTTGTTCCACTTTGTCTTCTTGCATGCCGTACACATTCCGCATCTTGAAAAACCTGTAGTTGTAGGGGTCTTTCTGGAGCCCGTCTCTTTTAGATGACTCTTGACAAGTGAGGATTTAATGGTGGGGGCTCTCCTATAAATTATCCTAGGGTATTCTGGTAGATGTTTTTCTAGGTCCTCATCTGCCCGTAATATATGCCAGTGTTTTTTTATACTTTTCTCCAGTAAGGAACTCTGTGCGGAATAATTGCAGATAAACATGAGATCCTGTGGATTTTTTCTGGGTAAATCTTTGTGCGTGAGGAGATCTTCCCTATTAATAGCCATGGTTTTCAACCTCTCTTCATCCAGATGTTGGCGTTTGTATTTTTTATCAACAAAGTTTTGCATTAATGTTTCTGATTGTACTTCGAAATCTTCTTTTTTTGAACAGTTTTGCCGGATTCTCCTCAATTGACCTCCTGGGATGTTTGACAACCATGTTTTATGGTGGTTGCTAGAGGCCTCCAGGTAGCTGTTACAGTCTGTGGGCTTAATGTATGTTTTTTGTGTGAATTTGTCCTTCCTCTATATAAAATGTAAGGTCTAAAAAATTGATGGTATCCTCACTAATCATACTTGTAAACTCCAAATTGACCATGTTCTGGTTAATCTTCTGTATGAATAGTTCCAAGTCTTCTTTCTGCCCCTTCCATATGATAATCACATCGTCGATGTACCTCACCCATAGTTTAAGCTGTATTCCGTAACTTTCGTCGTTCCAAATATTTTCTTCTTCCCACTGGGACAGGAAGAGGTTGGCGTATGATGGTGCAAATTTGGTACCCATCGCTGTCCCTTTGCGTTGTATAAAGAATGTGTCTCCATACCAAAAGAAATTATGACATAAAATAAAATTAATCGCTTCTATAATGAAATCAATTTGTAATATATTAAGCCCTGAATCCTTTTCCATACGCTTTCTCACATTTACACACCGTTTTTCATGCTCAATGCACGTATATAAAGCTTTAATGTCACATGTCGCTAGAATGCAATCTTTTTCCCAAGTGATGTTCTTCAAGATGTTCAGGATATGGGTGGTATCCCTAATGTGTCCTTGCTGTTGTGTAACTAAAGGCTGTAGAAATTTGTCCACGTATCCAGATAAATTTGCTGTAAGTGACCCTATCCCTGCCACAATGGGTCTACCTGGTGGTTTCTTTGTGTCTTTATGCACCTTAGGTAGGTGGTAATATACGGGAATAATCGGGCCTTCTTTTTTGAGAAATTGATATTCCTTGGTGTTTAGAATTCCTGAAGCCAGACCTTTTTTAAGGAGTATTCCCAGTTCTTTTTTATATTCGGTAGTGGGATCTTTTTTGAGTGGTTCATAGGTTGATGTATCTCGTAGTTGGTTCAGGGCTTTGTCATCGTACATTGTCCTATCCATAAGGACGATGCCTCCACCTTTGTCCGCAGGTTTGATCACTAACTTATGGTCTTCCTTCAAAGATTTTAAGGCTTCTGTTTCCTTCTTTGTTAAGTTTCTTCTCTTCTTTATTTTATTGGTCATGCTCTCTATGTCCTGTTCTACTAATCTTTGAAAGGTTTTTACAAGTGGTCCTTTCAGATATTGAGGATAGAATGTGGATTTTGGTTGTAGTTCTGTGTGCTTGAATATATCCCCTCGTTCTTCTTGTGGGGTATTTTGGGGTTTGTTAGACATCTGGTTTTGGTTAAAATATTTCTTTAAGGTAAGTTTACATATGAACCTGTGTAGGTCGATAAAGGTGTCAAATTTATTAAGACTATTAGCTGGTGCATACTTCAGTCCTTTTTGTAAGATGTTTATTTCTGTCTCGTTCAGTGTCCGTTGGCTTAAGTTGAATATGCCTTTTGATGCTTTTTCTTTGATTCCCTCCTGTTGTTGTTCCTTCTTTTTGTTCTTAGTTCCTCCTCGCTTTCCTCGCTTGTATTTGAACTTGTTCTTTTCTTCCTTTTCCCCTTGTTCCTCTGTCCCTGGGAACTTTTCGGGATTGCTCCAGCTTGTATATGTGTTCTGTTGTTGCTCTGTACCAGGTCTAAAAAAGCATCCATATATCCTTCCACTTCATCTTCTTCATTTTCTTCATTCGAGGGCTGATCCCTCCGTGAGTGGAAACTGATGTTCTTTCCATTTAAACGATTCATTAGTGTATGTTCTGACATCAATGATTCTTCTTCCACATTCCTTTTTCCTTGGTTGAAGCTATTAATGAGTTGTTGTTCACTTGGATATCTGCATTCTTCCTCTCTCTGTTGTTTGTACATATGCCCGGTGGGATGTCCTTGTTCTACTTGGTGGTTTCTAAAAACTCTTGAATGTGCAGTATGGTTGTATTTCCTGCTTCCTTCTTTTAAGTATGCCTCCCTATTGGTATAGGGGTATTGTTGTTCCCTTCTTTTTTGGGGTTGATGTTGCTCCATATTTGGGTGATGGGGGTATCCATATTCCGCATATCTGGTTTTAAATGTAGGTCTTGTAGCCTCTTTTTCCCAATTTCGCCAACAAGGACGTTGTTGTACAGGTGGATCGGGGTTTCTTTTCTCCATATTCTAATTCCTGTAATCTTTTTTGCAGTCCTCTACATCCCTTGCAAATTTCCTCTTCTTTTGTTCAATTACATCTTCTTCAATTTTCCTTAATTTGTTCTTTGTTAAGGCCTCTAATTTTTTGAAATCCTCAAGTTTTTTCAGAGGTTCCACTTTCTTGTTGATTCTTTCAATTTCTTTTCCCAATATTTTCAGAGATTGTTCTCTGTCTTCTATAATTAACCTCATTAAATTGTCGGAACATATATCGAAAGTCTCATTCCACCTTCTTTGAAAGTCCTCATTATTCGAGTGGAAGGTGGGTTTTTTAATTATTCTCAGTCCCCTAGGAATCATATTTTGTTCCAAATATCTGCTAAGGGTGGTACTTTCCCACCATTGTTTTATTTTGGTAGTTTCTAATATTTCTAACATCAAATACAACCTGCAGAAATTCTCTTCTGATATTTGTGCATTATCTCTATGTGTTTGTATGTTTGATGGAATAAAAGATTCCATGTGTTTATACCTTTCTTCTCTATTTAAGGCCATTTGTAGTCTAACCAGTCTTGGGAATCTGTATTGGTTACCAATTGGAAGTGGGGTGGTAATGCTGCTGTCCCCAATGTAGTGCTACAAACAGTATAAAACAAAGGGGAGGGGACTGCGCTCTACCACTGTAATCAGATAAAATATTGGTAGCTGCTGTGTGTGGTGAGGGCACTATGTACCTCACTTAAAATATGCACCAATAAAAACCTAAACACTCGGCGCTTACCTTTACCTGAATTCTGTAACTATACAACTGTAGATAGTGTATATGTGTATATAGTGTACAAAAAGGATAACCACAGCATCCCAAAACATTTTAAAGAAAAGCATAATAGCAACCCAAAAGATTTACAATTTGATGTCACAATTTGAGATTGTCTCGAGGCACGAATCTGGGGAAGGGTACAGAAAATATCTGCTGTTTTGAAGGTCCCAATGAGCACAGTGGCCTCCATCAACTGAGCAATCGGGGGAGAAGGGCCCTAGTCAGGGAGGTGACCAAGAACCTGATGGTCACTCTGTCAGAGCTACAGCATTCCTCTGTGGAGAGAGGAGATCCTTCCAGAAGGAAAACCATCTCTGCAGCAATCCACCAATCAAGCATGTATGGTAGAGTGGCCAGACGGAAGCCAGTCCTTAGTAAAAAGCACATGGCAGCCTACGTGAAGTTTGCCAAAATGCACCTGAAGGACTCTCAGACCATGAGAAACAAAGGGCCTGATTCAGACCCACTCGCGAGTGGCTGTCCGCTCGCAAGTGGGTCGATGTTATGGACTGAGCATGCGCACGACGGAGGGAGCTCCGTCGTGCGCATGCGCCAGACGCGACGAGCGAAGGAAAGTCCTTCGCTCGTTGTGTCCGATCAAAGGTGGGCGTGTTGTCAATGCTGATTGACAGCACACCCCCTTTGGCGGGCGTGCCGGGGGCGTGCCTCCCTGACGGGGGCGTTCCCACGGGAACGCCTCCCATCAGAAGCCGGCCCACTGACATCACTAGTGATGTCAGTGGGAGTGATTTTGGCTCTGATAGAGCCAAAATCACTCCGGAGCTTGCGGTTGAAAACCTCAACCGCAGGCTCCGGCTCGCAATTTCGATGGTCGCGATGGTCACGACCATCGCGGCCATCACAATGCACGCTCGTATAGCCTGTGGGTGGTGACCCACAGCTATACGAGCGTCCAGGAGGACGCTCCATTTTCATGGAGCCCGGCCCTCATTCAGAGTGTGCGCTCTGCTCAGAGCGTACGGCTCTGAATGAGGGCCAAAATTCTCTGGTCTGATGAGACAAAGATTGAACTCTTTGGTGTGAATGCCATGTGTTATGTTTGGAGGAAACCAGGCACCGCTCATCACCAGGCCAATACCATCCCTACAGTGAAGCATGCTGGTGGCAGCATCATGCTGTGGGTAATGTTTTTCAGTGGCAGGAACTGGGAGACTAGTCAGGATAGAGGGAAAGATGAATGCAGCAATGTACAGAGACATCCTGGATGAAAACCTGCTCCAGAGCGCTCTTGACCTCAGACTGAAACAACGGTTCATCTTTCAGCAGGACAATGACCCTAAGCACACAGCCAAGATACCAAATGAGTGGCTTCACGACAACTCTGCGAATGTCCTTGAGTGGGCCAGCTAGAGCCCAGACTTGAATACAATTGAACATCTCTGGAGAGATCTGAAAATGGCTGTGCACCCATGCTTCCCATCCAACCTGTTGGAGCTTGAGAGGTGCTCCAAAGAGGAATGGGCGAAACTGCCCAAAGATAGGTGTGCCAAGTTTGTGGCATCATATTCAAAAATACTTGAGGCTGTAATTGCTGCCAAAGGTACATCAATAAAGTATTGAGTAAAGGCTGTGAATACTTATGTACATGTGATTTCTTAGTTTTTTTTTTTTTTATTAAATTTGCAAAAATCTCAAAAAAAAACTTTTTACACGTTGTCATTATGGGGTATTTTGTGTAGAATTTTGAGGACAAAAATGAATTTATTCAATCTTGGAATAAGGCTGTAACATAACAAAATGTGGAAAAAGTGAAACGCTGTGAATACTTTTCGGATGCACTGTATGTACCTAAACACCCTTTGTGGGTTCCAAGTGTAAAATTTGTTGACCGAAGCTAGTTAACCCTTGCACAACTACAGCTTATTTAAAATGACAAAATCTGGTGCCTGTGCCCTCTTGTTCACCCTATTTCATGCCCAAATTCTTGTTGGTCAAGGCAAATAGCAAGTGGTTCATATTTACCAGACCACCCTCTGTGGGCTCCAAGTGTGAAATTTGCTGACCAAGGCTATTTAACCCTTGCAGATCTACAGCTACTTATGCAAAATGACATCTGGTGCCTGTACCCGCTTTACTGCCCTATTTATGCTTTAACCTTGTTGGTCAAGGCAAATGGCAAGTGGGTCATATGTACCTGACCACCCTCTGAGGGTTATTCTGGATATACCTGTACTTATGTGTGTGCTTGTACTTATGTGTACTTACTTGATTTTATATCATTAATATAAAAGTAGATATATTGTATATTGTTTCAATACTACTTTTTATTGCAATTTAAGTACAGGGGAAAAATTGGGTAAAGTTCCCCCTGTACGAACGCAAACCAGCACTGGGATCTGACCCTGTTCTGGTTCTGGAATTACAGGGGAAAAATTGTGTAGGGTCCCCCTGTAATCTCCAGAACCAGCACCAGACCCTTTCTAGCAGGGGGATGATGCCACAGCCTGGGGAGCTCTGTCACCTGGCCCCCCAGCCGCAGCATCAGCCCTGATCGCTAGTCAACCCATGCCAGGGATCCCTGGGGAGTTGGGGATCCCCCAATAAAGGGGTCCCCCTCTCCAGGGCACCCCTAGCCTAGGCTGATAGCCCGGGGCTATCCCCACCACCCCTGGGCAGTGGGTGGTGGGTTGATAGTGTAAGTGCAGTGCTTTTGAAATAGTTTTAAATATTGTCTTTTGCTGTGGAACTGCAGGTCCCAGTAAGCCTCCCCCGCATGCTGGTACTTTTAAAACCACAAGTACCAGCATTTGGGGCATTACAGGCTTGCTGGTACCTGTAGTTTCACTGCAAAAGCTATATTAAAACAACAGAGGACACACACCGTACATAGTATGTTTATTAAACATACATGCAGTCACACATGTATGCACACATACTCATACTCACCTCTTCGGTCCAAAGTAGGCATTAATGGTCTTCTTAAAATAAAAAAATTAACAAAGACAAGCAACACAACAGATGACAACCATGATGGTTGTTATCTCCCAATTAAGAACTCATATGCGGCTCTAGCCTTTCTAGAGCCGTATCTGAGCGTTCATTGGCTGAGAGAGATCAGCCCCCACCTCTTTCAGCTAATGAACAGCTCCCTTAATTGAATTCAATGGAAAGCCGCAGGGTAACTAAAGTTTATATTGCGGTTCCCACCATTGACTTCACTGGAGGGAGCCGTTCATTGGCTGAAAGTGGCGGGGGCTGACCTCTCTAAGCCAATGAATGCTCAGATACGGCTCTACAAAGGCAGAGGCCGCATCTGAGTGCTTAATTTGGGAAGTAACAACCATTGTGGTTCATGTTTTATAATTTTTTTATTCAAAGAAGATGATGGATGCCTACAGGGAGAAGGCGACCACTCCAGGTAATGTAGGTGAGTATTTGTGAGTGTGTATGTATGTATCAAACCTTTAATTTCACAGTGTGTGAGTCTTGTGTTATTTAAACATTTCTTTACAGTTGAACTACAGGTACCAGTGGGCCTTTAATGCTCCGCATGCTGGTACTTGTGGTTTCCCAAGTACCAGCATATGGGGGAGAATTGCTGGGACTTGCAATTCTACTGTAAAAATTTTTTTACACTTATCTACTTTTACACAACACTTACACTATCAACCCACCACCCAGGGGTGGCAGGGATAGCCCCGGGCTATCAGCCTAGGCTAGGGGTGCCCTGGAGAGGGGGACCCCTTTATTGGGGGATCCCCAACTCCCCAGGGATCCCTGGCATGGGTTGACTAGCGGTCAGGGCTGATGCTGCTGCTGAGGGGCCCAGTGATAGGGCTCCCCTGGCTGTGGCATCAGCCCCCACTAGAAAGGGTCCGGTTGTGGAGATTATAGGGGGACCCTACGCAATTTTTTACCCTGTAATTCTAGAACCAGGACTGGCTCAGAGCCTAGTGCTGGTTGTGCTAAGGATAGGGTGAACCCTACGCAATTTTTCCCCTGTACTTGGACAACCAGGACTATGAAAAGTCCGGGGCTGGTTCTGTTTTAGGGGGGGGGCCCACATAATTGTTTTCAAAATGTAACTATTTCTAAGCTTTTTACAGTAAGATACATGCATATATCTCACTGATGTATGCATGTATCTGTGTCATTCCGACCTGCTCATGCTCAAATCGAAAGCATGAAGCAGGTCTATTCATTTGGGGATTTGAAGTTCGATTTTGTTTTCGATTTCAAATCAAATAATAGTAAATACGGGATTTGTGTGTTGATCTATGTAAAAGTACCAATGTTTTTAAAATGTTTGATTTGGATGCGATTTGAGTAAAATTTGGTTTTAAGTTTGATTTTACATTCGATTTGGCCTTTAGTAAATACCCAAATGCAAAATCGAATGCAAATCGATTGCCAAATCACTCAAAAATCAAAATCAAACTTTAGTAAATTTACCCCTAAGACTTTCTGATTGACGGTATAGAGAAGACTAAAGATGAGCCTGCCCCTGCTGCTTCCTCCACATTTTCCTCCTAGCTGTTCTCCTGCAGTTGTCGCTGGGTGTTCCGCTGTGATCATAGTGCGGGGGTAGTGCTTCCCAACTTCCCTTCCCGTCACTGATGCACCCGTGCACCCTCAGGTGAGTGCTGGAGCCGGCACCCGGCAGCTGTCTAATCTCTGACAGCCTGCAAGGAGTATTCAGCCAGCTCAGCACTCGTGCATTTTCGGTGGAGCTTGCATTCCACCATTATTCAGACCTGTCGGCGGACCCCCTGGGTCCAGTCGGGCCCTAGGCATCCACTTTGGTTGCCTAGCGGTAATTTCACTACTGGATCTTAGGTGGGGGTTAACACCTTTATATCCAAATCATTTTTTCATTTTTTTGAGTATAAAAATAGATTCCAGCTCTTGGTGGCCAACCTATATTTGTATTGACACAAAAAGAAGATATACAGGTGCTCAACTCCAAATTAACTGATTGTATATAAATAAATAAATTTTTGCAGTGAATAGAGGTTTTTGGCATAATCTTGACCAAGGTTATGGGCCCATCCACCTCTGCTGGGCAGGTAACAAACATACTAGGGTTCAAATTTTGTGCATATATCAATTGTCTCCACAGGTAACACTTCCAATTATATATATATATATATATATATATATATATGTTCAGGGTGTGCAGTCTGAGGTCCATTTCCTATATTTGTATTGAGTTTGTCATTTTGTTTAGTTGAGGGCTTGATTTCACATTGTTTTAGATAATAAATCATTTTTTTGATAACATTTTTTAAACTCTCATTATTTTTGAGGGGTCGGGAATAGTAGTTCCTTTATTATTTTATCTGTGTGAGTATTTAGTTGTGCAATTTTCTACCTTAGTTTTTAACCTATTTTTTTTTAAGTTCTGGTTCAGCCATCTCAGAGTTGCTTTGTACATGGTGATAAATGAATGGTTCACTCTCCTTTGACTGTACTTAGGGCCTAATTCAGAGATGTACGTAAACTTGATAGTTACGTACATCTCCCATGTCTGCAGATCTGTGCATGCGCAGGAACCGCACTGCACATGTGCAGAACCGCTCTGCAAATTCACTTGCAGTGCCCTGAAAGCCACAGCATTATTGACATGTTGCTGGTGTTTGGGGCGGTGATGGGCAATGTTCCATTTTCTGGGTGTGTCGAAGCCAGTGGCTTCTTCCTTGGACGCAGCTTCACCGGACATCCTGATTAAACTGATGGTCAGGAGCACAACCTAATTTTAAAACTTAAGAGGTGCTACCATGCTGAGGCTTGTAGTGCCATAAAAAAACAAAATGCAGGTGCACACTCTAAGCACTAAGAACACAGAAAATCAAAATAATTCTAATAAACTCTACATTTAACATGGAGTATAAATAATAGGGTTAGCACATTTTTGCCAAAGATGTAGGCCCACCTACCACGTCAAAGTGAAACTCATCAGGTGGGTCCCTAACTTCCTTAATACGAACACATTATATAGGTAATACAAAATAGTGGTCGCTCATATCAGCTTAAAGGTCTTTCACAAGTGCTTGTAAATATATTTTACATAAATATATTATATAGGTATCCAGGGCTTACCTATAATAGTGTCCATACCAACGCGTAGACTGCAATGAAAAGACTCATACTAATTAAAAAAATATTATAATCATTTTGTTTTATCAGTTTTCTTAGTGCTTAGAGTGTGCATGTTTTTTCTGTATACCCTGAGGATTACTCAGGTGTCTGATGTTCACACAGCTGATCTGATACTGTGTCTTCGGACAAAGCAGCGGAGCACAAAATCCTGCAGTGTGACGTCTTTTATGCCTCTGGCGGGTTTTGCATATTTTAGCACAGCCGCTGCGTACAATGGGCCTGATTCAGAGTTGTACGCTAATCCTATCACAACTGTGACTTTTTACCCAGCTGCTATGCAAAAATATGCAAATGTTGCCGCCGCATGATGTATTGAGATGCCCCCACCTGCGACTTAGCAAATCCAAGAATCTGCATAAAAAGTTGCAGCATCTGCATAAAATGTTATCGCTCCCAGATCAGTCGATCATTTGAGTAACCTTATGGCTACGCAGAATGGATGATGGAGCAGAGATGCCGGCACCAGTGAAGCTGCTTACAAAGACGCAGTCGCTGGATCCAACACTCCTAGAAAATATTTCATACATGCCTGCCTTTATCTAGACACCCCTCCATTACCACCCACTACCACGCACAAACGGCCTATAACAGTCAATCACTCTGCATTGAAATCCTCTCTGCGAGCTGGTCCATGAAGACAGGTGGCTAACATTTGCAGGCTTGGAAACTTTGATCTCCTTTGATGGCATGGTGGGGATTTCAGCCTGGATGGAGGATACTTTGTCTGCAAAGAAGTTTGCAAATTCAATGCATCTTGACTGGAAGAGGGCTTCAATAGGCTGCGGGCATGCTGGTTTGCAAAGAACACAGACAGATAGGAATAAGGGGGACCCAAACTGGGCGCTTAATCTATCAAAAATATCACAGATATACAGTTGAAATACGTTCCTTAGAGTTGTAGGTCTTCATATGGAATTTCTGTGAGCTCAGACGTCTGTCCTATCCTCATTGGACGAAATATACCAGTGAGAAAAAGAGAGAGATAACCAATGTATCAAAGCGTCTTTCGCACTCCTAGACTTTTTGCCTACATCACGTGTTTTGTAGGTGGAAAAGTATTGCGCGTGTGCCCGTGTATCCCCGTATTGAATTTTAAAGTACGTTAAAACGGGACCCGGCGAAACTTAAACAAGCGGAAAGTACTGTCAGATTTGGGGAAATCAGCCTGACACCCCCCAAAAGATGCTCTGACATGGGGGTTAGCTATGGTACCCCCCCCCCCGATTTGGCTTGCTGAAGGCATTTGGTGTTATTAAATAGCGTTTTTCTATAAGTGGTGCAGAATAGTATTCAGAAGGTTTTTTTGCAGAAGATAACTTAACCCAGCAAATTTGGGGTACTTGAAAATGGGGGCCAGCACATTTTAAAGTTGCTAAAGTTAAGTTTAAAAAAATTGTGAAAAATTCACCTGCCGCAAGCCCCTGCAATGAAAAAAAACACTTGGGGCATACTTGGGGACCCGCCCAGAGTCAAGTTCGCTAGTTTTTAACTTTGACCCGCAACATTTTTTTTTTTCGCCCCCAAATTCAAATTGATTTTTTTGGGGTGTTCTTAAGTGTTTTTTACACAGTTTACCTTTGGGGGACTGTCTGAAGGCTGCACGGGGGTTCCCGCAACACTGCACCCCAAAACCCCAATTCTGCACTTTTTTGCGCCGATGTAATAGGCGGAAAAGTTTGAATAGGTGAAACTTTTGCGCCTATTACATTGCATTGACTTTCCGCCTAGACAGAAAGTCTTTCAAATTGAATACGGCGATACTTTTCCGCCTGGCAAAATGACGTCATCGGCGAAACTATTCCGCGGATTCCGGCTTTTCGCCTCAAATTGAATACCGTCCTAAGATGGACACAAAGGGAAAACGGAAGGCATATGTAAAGGGAAAACACCCCTATACACAATCAATGTGCGTACCCCACTCACAGAAAAGAATGGGGAGTGGTTCCTTGAAAGGTATCTTTAAACACCCGGATCACCTGAGGTGTTGCTCAGAGGGACCAGACATGTGTTCTGCGTACCATAACTCACCTGTAACACCAAAGATAGACTCACATAGGGGTATCTTTTCAATGTTGAGATGACATACCACAAATCGATTCTGAGAGCAATCAACCTCTATATGTCACAGTTCATTTTAACCCAAAAGGATTTCTGTAAGCTCAGACATCTGTCCTAGAAAGGAATGGGAAGTGGTTCCTTGAAAGGTATCTTTAAACAGCCAGGTCAGACCCTATGGTCTACTACATTGGCAAAGTTCCATTTGAAGCGGTTGCGACAGAGAACCAAATGAAGTGGTGGTCTGACCACGTAACTGGGTTAATTTTTAGGTCAGAGACTTTTAATTCAATCTGCTACTTCAAAGATACGTGCAGCATTTGCATCTAGCCAGGTCTCTGTAATACAGGCTAGATATGAACATTCAATAAGGTCAGCAATTAAAGCAGTCTTGTTTCTTATAGATCTGACATTATGAGTGTTCTTCACTTGGCTGGATGTTATAAAGAGGTTCTTCTTTACCATGGAAAGGACCCTGTAATCATCCACCGCAGATGTCTTCTGTGGACATCCATGCCTTTTTCTGTTGCTGATCTTACCAGTGTGTACTTTTTTTACTCTGAATGCACTAAACTCTTGATTTGGCCACTCTTAAAATTCCTGTTATCTCTCTGATGGATTTTCTTTTGTTTTTGCAGCCTAAGAATGGCAAATTTCACTTGACTTGAGAGCCCCTATAACTGCATAATGTGTGTTGACAGCAATAGCTTCCAAATGCAGATGTCACACCTAAAATTAACTCCATACCTTTTCCGGCTTAAATGATAAAGAAATAACAAAGGAACCTGTCCATGAAACAGCTGTCAGATATGGATGGCCCTCAGCAGATATTGGAGATATATGCTGTGGTGCTTCCATGGTACATTCGGGGGATACTTAATATTTGCATGTATCTGCCAAAAATGTGTGTTTTGGGGGAATATCCTGCAAATATTATTTGATAAATAGGCCCCTACAGTATGAGTGAAATCAATTGCCCTGAATAGATAAAGTGGCTAAATCCACAAGTACAAATATAGGACCACACCTAAGAAAATGACAGATTTAGAAGCACTCTGTAGGGATGTGCAGGAAAATCTGCAATGTTGCCGTGCCGTAATTATTGGTAATGTACACTACCACATAATCTGAGGACACATCGTCCACTATGGAATACTACCTTCCCTATCAGTTTAACAACACAGATCTTTGCAAGAGGGGTTGGTACTTTTAATAAACACAGTATTATCTGAAAGTGGATTACATTCGATATATACGGGCAGAAGCAGACTGAAACATGAAGGGCCTACAGGGGAATGCAATAACAAGAGGGCCACAAGGGGCCTGACCAGTCACTGGTGGGGGTGTGGCCAACTAGACTGGGAAAAAGTATTGGTGTAATCTATGACCCTTATATACGAGGGCTGATTGAAAAGTAATGAGACTGCCTTTGTTTATCTGTCCCATAGACAGACGTGACAACACTATGCTGGTTATTGTGAAGCTCATACACTGATGTGTCTGAACCTGCGTTGTCTTCTTTGGTCAAAGCAAGTGAAAGATCTTTGTACGTTTCGTCATGGCGGATGAGGAAGAGGTGTCTGTGTTAAACCTTGAAAACGAAGAAATGAAACTCATGAATGTTACGGCAAGCATACGGTGGAGAAACAATTAACCATGCTGCAGTATTTCTGTGGTGAAAGCACTTCTGGGAGACCGTCCACCGCAGTTACAGATGTCAACATTGCCAAAGCTGTGAAGATGTTGCAAAATGATAGGTTAACTTTATGCAAACTTTCGGCTTCACTTGGCATCTCATTTGAACGGGTTCAGCCAGGGCCGGTGCTAGGTTTCTAGGCACCCTAGGCAAAGCTTCACTCAGCCGCACCTGCTTTTCCCAGCGTATGTGCTGTAGTCGCACATCCCCCACAAACATTAAACATATTATTTATGTTTTTTTATTTATTACATATACACATATATATTTATAACTATATACATACACTAATACAGATACACATTTTATTTTTATACATACACACATGCAAATACCAGATACTTAAGTATCATACTTACCTACTCTCCTGGAAGTGTCGGGAGGCCCCCAGAAAAGTATCCGAATCTCTCGCATCACGCCTACTTCCTAGTGAAGTGGGCAGGATGGGGAGATAAATGCCGGGTATCACAGCTCCGTATGGAGGGGCAGGGGCTATATCATACGTTTTTGCCCCATCCCCTCCTTACGAACTCGCGATTCACGGCAGTTTGCCGTAATGGGGGCGGGGGCTAATGACGTAGTAATCCAGCACCACCCCCCAAAGCGGCCACATGTGTCTGCTCTCTGGGCATCTCCCAGGGAGCAGACAATAAAAGTGGTAAGTATAAGTACATATATACGCACTATGGATACCTATTTAAAACCTCTATGCAATCCTGCCTATAACCTCTATGCAATCCTGCCTATAACCTCTAAACCTTATATGACGCTAATTAGCGTTATGAATAGTCGCACACAGCAATAAACACTTTCAGACTTTGGTTGTGGTTCCGAAGCACAAAAAGTTATTATTCAGCATAAAAAAAGGTACTTAAACGCACATGATCTAGACAATACGTGCAAAGGTTACATTCAATATAAGTACAGTCGATATACATATGCCAGCGTACCGGTCCCAGTTACAGTCATCAATCCAGAAGCCTGCTATCATCCAAGAAGACGAATGGCTACTAACTGGGGCCGGGACGTAGGCTATATACCTTACAGATCATGATAACAACAATGTAGAGAGACAAACATGATTCCATTGGTTCTTGCTTGTGGGTGATCTTCTTATTGGGCAGTTCTAGGGGTATGTCCAATCTTCTCCAGATTGCATTGTCTTTCTTTAACTGATTTAAATTAACTACAGGCTCAGCATACAGAGTTTTATATTTCAACCAATAATTCACTATGGTCCATAACTCCCGAACGCATGATCCGATTCCCTTGCCGATATAACCGAAGATCTGCAAATAAACAGCGGATCAGAATGGCGCCAAACATGGTCTGCTTATCATGTACTAAACCACAGATATCATATAACATGCACTTCACAACATTTCTGATATGAATAAAAACTTGAATATTAACCTACAATACTGCAGAACCTTTTAATGTAATTGTGTGTATGTTTATATCTGAAATAGCAAATGTATATATATGCACGCATTGTGGGTACACATGCGATTGTCTATGTGCGTGCATGTATTTATCATGAATATATATATATATACATACACATACATATATATATATCTCTCTCTATGCATTACTTGGTTTTGATATTACTGTGTTACAACAATGACAGGCAATGTGTTTACACGTGATCAAAAGAGGCTTGATGAGATCACACAGGTAAGGCTAATTTGTTTAAGCCTCAGACTTAAATAAAATGGTTTATTTAGCTTAACCCCATCAGATACCATGCCTACAATGGCTAACGATAGCTTAAATGCCTAACAATTTTTTCAAATTCACTCTGCCTATGAAAATTGAATACACAAAAACACTGATATACGCAGACACGCTGGGCCTGATTCAGAGCCACTCGTAAGCGGCCGCTCGTTCGTTCTGACCGATGTTCGCTCATCTGCGCATGCGTACGGATCGTTATACGCATGCGTGAACCAGTCAGTGCGGCCGAAATTCATGTGCTCGCAAAATAGCGAATGCCTGATAATTTCAGTGACAGGATGAGGCGTATGTGGGTGGTAACAGGGGAAGGTGCTTGAAAACGGGGAGTGGAGATCCGATCGCAGGCGTGCTTAAAGGTCAAAACGGGCGTTTTATGGGTGTGCATAATTAAAACAGCAGCGTCATTGACCACGTCACTGGGTTATTTTTTAGCCAGAACTGCTCGCAAAATTGTGGTAGCAAAAACCAACCACAAGAATAGCGAGCAGCTCATACCCTGTTCGATGTACTCGATTAATGTAATAAATAGCGGACATGACGTAGGATGCGAGCGGCCAGGGGGCGTAGTTTCCCAAAAAACGACAGCAAGTTTTGTTCGCTCGTTCAGACCTAGAGGCGTGAACAGACCGCAAACAGCGAACGGTTCATTTGAATATCCACCCCTATTTTCTGGACGAGCGAGCGCAAATAGCGACCGGCTCTGAATCAGGCCCACTGTTCTGTATGGAGAGCAAACACTCATCATACCTTTGTGTATTCTTAATTATTTGTTACAGACAAATCTACAAAACATGTCTTAAAATCACTGAAAATTTAATGTAAGGATTATTTTAGTTGTAGCTAAAATGGTGTTTTGCGACCAGTCGCAAAATGGCGTCTTGCAGATCTTGATTTTAAACAGATTCTGTCTCAGCCAATCATCCGACATCGACAGTCCACCCTTTCATAGCCAATCAAACGCTATCACAACCTATTTTGAATCTGTTTAGCCATGCATGCGAATATACCGTTTAATGTTATTATGGTATGACACCAGTTGGTCATTTGAACCATTAGATAACAACCCTTATACGCCATCTGCGGATCCTTAAGGGATCATTGGCAGGATGTGGGAATTCATCTAGCCTCTAAAGGAAGTTTTGAGGGGGAATTGGGACAGTATTACCTAGGATGTTTTAAAATAACATTATTGATATATATATTCATGAACAACCAAACAAAATCTGGATCACATTATCATAGGGTACATTCTAATTCAGGGTTGTAATACAGTTCTTCCTTAACCATGGTATCCATATCTCCATCACTTACCACCACCATCTCAATTTCTCAGTTCACCCTAGTACGTTTCCTGCACTTCAACACATTAGGAACACATCTGACACACAAGCCAATTACTAAGATGACACTGATTATGAGGATCAGAAGTTTACCCACTGTAGCAACCAATATCTGGACCCACTCTCCTAGACTGGAGAACCATTTCACAGGGTTCAACCACGTGAACCACTCCTCTACCTGTTCCTCAACTTCAGTCAATGAAGCATTATGGTTCTTTCGGAATTCCCATTTTAACTGCAGAATTTCATCCATCTTCCGGTCTATCACCTCTTTGGGATCACTGGTGTCATTTGTAATGTACGTGCAACACTTTACACCAAACTGGGTGGCCAATGTCACACAGTACCCTCCTGTGACAGCTGTTAAGTAATTTAACACTAGTCTATGTTGCAGGAGTTCTTTCTTATAGGTTTGTAACTCTTTACCTGTATATCTGAACGTGTCATCATACATCTCGGTGATATTATCTATTACCTTTGCAAGATCTTGGATATATCTAAAATTTATAGTACCTCGAGCGATCCTGGTGGGATCTAGCGCTACCAACACTGGTAAGCCAGTTGTCTCACTAATCAACTGTGTAGCTGCATGTATGTCACCAGGTATCATGTTTCTTTAGTCACAGTGTTCATAATGTGTATGAAGATATGGAGATGGGGTGTTTTTGTGGATACCAAGCATTTCACCATGTGTAGCGGTCATAATTTCTGGAAGTATTCTTCCCAAATAACATAAACCTTCTGAATTCGGGGAGATTGAAAACATCATAGTCATTAAACATATTACTCTTATATATAACCCTACTTCAGGTTCTCCCATCTGGTCAAGACATGTCTCTGGTTGTATAATCTTGGCAGAATACCCTTCTGGTACCCTACCAACCATTTCTTTAGTATCACTAAGTGTATACCAATCCCTAAAGTGTTTCCTGTTTGATCTAATAGTGCATAAAAGTTCAACGTTCACAGGCTCATTATCAGCTCTCAGTGAGAAGGTCATCGTCTAATTATTCCCCATCACTTCCCAACTCCCTGGTTTATTGGGGTTGGTTATGTTCAAACATAAAAGTGATCTATCTACTTGGAATTGATGGAGTTTAAAATGAGGCGGCTTGGATGTGAGGAATTTTCCATCCAGCGTTTTCCCTTATTGCAATTCTAAAACTTCTGAAACATTCAATGGAAATGGCACCAACCCTACATTATGCTGTCCCTGAGGCATGTGTGAGCACACCCAACAATCAGTTTGATTTAAAACTTTGCCTACCATGTTATGATAATCCTCTAAAGGATACCCACCCAAATACGGGTTATATTTAGGCTGGCACCGTTGGATACATTTTTCATCAACTAGGGACCCACAAAGTTCACAAATACAGAAATCTTCAGACGATAAACCTTCACACTGTCCCAGAGTTTCAGGCATCACAGATCTCTTAACAATTTCTGTACTAAGATTGGTCAGACACTCCCCTGATTGGCATAGCACTCCTCCTCTCGACTCCACTCCATTAACATCAGCTCCCATCTCCTTTATCTGTCCTCCGTCACAGAAACCGGAAATACCCAGACAAAACTAGATGATGGAAACTCTGGAAAACAATACAAAAATGAACACAGCAGAACAATCCATTGCTGCAACACTGATCTAAAAAATTTTTTTCAGCTCAGATATCTCACTGCCACCTTTTAATCCTCCTGGAACAGGTTCGCAATTGACAGGTCCTCGTTATCTGCCTCAACTCCATCCTGTATTTCCACTGGTTGGTTAACTTTCCTGCAGTGAGGGGAATGGACCCAGGTATCTCTCTCGGCCACCTTCAAAGATGTGGTACTCGTCAACAACACCTGATACGGACCTTCCCACTGGTCTATCAGACAACCTGAGCGTAAAAAATTTCTGATCATAACAAATTCTCCAGTTTTGACATCATGACAGTGCATCAGAAATTTTAGATATTGACACTATCAATTTCTGTTGTTCTTACTCATCTTCGTGAGACACTGCACAGTAACCTCATTATCATATTTTCACATGAGGCTGCCTGTCAAACAGTATCTCAAAGGGGGACAGATAAAAAGACGGTCTGGGGTGATCTTGATATTATTAATACCCACCAACTTACACATGTTTTTTTTAAAGACATCACCTGTGAAATGAGTATCCCTATACTCTAGGGATACCGTATCTGTATACAACCTTCTGTACAATTAAACCCTGTTATTACTAGCTACTGCGCTAGGTAGTGTCTTAGCCCCTGGGTTTGAACAGTATCCCAAGCACTTGACCTTAGCCTGGCATGGCTGCAATTTGTCCTTAGCAACCTTGCGTCCTGTGTGTGAGAGATGAAGCGCAACAGTTTAGTATCATTTAAACATGGCATAAATGAATCAGGGCACAACAATAAATCGTCCACATATTGTATCAGAACAGAATCATTGGCAGGTTGAAAAGATTGTAATCAGTCGTATAAGGCCTGGGAGAAGATACTGGGGTTGTCTGTGAAACCATGGGGCACTCGTGTCCATGTGTAGTGTACACCTCCCCCTATGTGAAAGCAAAGAGGTACTGACAGTCAGGCTGTTAGGGAACAGGGAAGAAAGCAGAACAGAGATTGGGTATCAGTTACATCAATTACCATTACCGGTTCTTCCCTAGTGTCCCCAATCAAATAGACTGGCTGTAGACTACAGGTGTGACCTAACCCTTAGAGCTAACTATCTTCTTCTAAGACAGCATTAATGGTCATGGTGTTAGCTAGGGATTCCCTGACCTACTTTACAAAACCTACTTATGTGACCCTCCCTGTTACATCTAAAACACCTCCGTATGTGACGTGTGTTGAAAGGTTGTTGTTGTGTGCGGGGAGAAGTATGAAAAGATTGAGGTTGAGTATGAGGATATGAGTTTGGAGGTTGTGTGGGGTGTGTGTATTTTGGCGTGTGTGGTAGAAGCGTTGCGGTGGTTTTTGCATTACTTCTAGAGCTTGAATACTAACGGCCATTAGTTTCTCACTCTGGATTTCTCTCTTTTTAAGGATGTTTTTATCATGCTCCATTGCAGTCTCCCTGAGTGCGTCCACAGTAATTCCCCTCCACCCAGGAAGTGAGGTCTGAACCCTGGTCTTAAGGATGTCTTTAAGACTTTCCATAAGCCTGTTACTGTCATTTCCCTGTAATGAGTGTTATCTTTAATATCTTTTATGCCTGTATATTGGGTAATAGTCTGCAGGGCTCGGTTAAAATATTCTCCTGCAGACTCACTCTCCTTCTGTTTAATTGTAAAAATTTTACTCCAATTAAATACTACAGGGAAAAATATGACCAGTTGATCTACAATATCAGTTATATTATTTTGGTTGCCTTCATCAGTTATGGGAACATCTCCATCCAATACACAGGCCGTGATAAACTTTTTCACGTCGGTATTGTGTGGAAGACATGCCTGTAATACTACTCGCCAATCCTTGTTGGTTGGCTCATGAGCATTACCCAAATCCTTTACAAATTTTTGGCAACTTGTTAAATCCTTCCTAGGGTCTGGTAATTCTAGCATTATGGAATGTAATTCCGCCCTTGTCCATGGACAATGCATCGCTACATCCCTTGTGACCACTACACCCTATGCATCCGGATTCCCATTGGGAACAGTTATTGTCCGGACGGGGTGAATGCCTAATGCACCACTACCTGTGATTTTATTACCTTGTGTAGGGTTCAGCCTCTGAATACTACATATGGGATTAGCAGTTTCTGTAGCTGCTGGAGTTACAACATGGGAAAGAGCGGACATTACAACAGGTTCGTCAGAAGAGGGTACAAATTGCTTGTTACATTTTTATGATCGACTGTACCTACACCACTTTCTGCATAGGGCGGCGGTGGTGCATGTGCGTTAACAGTACCTTTGGCAATGCTACTTTGCAGTGCATGCTCGTTCCCTGACCACCCACAGCTATAGCGAGTGGCCAGGAAGATAATCGCGATGGTTAAGACCATTGGGCTTGCGATGAGACCCTTGTGGTAGGGTCTCATTGCCGCAAGCCCTGGAGTGCTTTCGGCTCTATCAGAGCCGAAGGCACTCCCACTGACGTCACTTGTGATGTCAGTGGGGCCGACCCCAGACGGTAGGCGTTCCCATGGGAATGCCTCCGTCTGTGCAGCCACGCCCCCTGGCACGCCCACCAAAGGGGGTGTGCTGTCATTCACCATCGACAGCATGCCCCCTTTGGTACGAGACCCATAGCGATGGCTTGCCAGTAGCTATCCGGGTCTCACGCATGCGCACGACGGAGCCGGGTCCGTCATGCGCACTGGCCCAACATCGACCATATTGCGAGTGGGTCTGAATCAGGCCCACTGTCTCTAACATTGTTCAAGACTTCCACATCAAAGCTACCTATCTTGGGAAAAGGTTTTCTACATTTCTTGGTCATTATGAACCATATGTTACAATACGCCGTAGCATAAGCACCATACTTTTTAAACATTACATACCATGCCGACCCCTGCGGCCCTTCCATCAGCAGCACTTCATCGATCGTTACTAAAGATTGCTTAGCACCAATAGTAAGAACAATGCTACGCAATTTCCGGAAAACGTCGACCTGTGAATGATTTTCAAAGAGCTACGTTCACGCACTCTCTCCCGCTATGCACAGCCAACCCTTTTAAAGTTCACAGTCGGCTTTGCACAACGAGGAGCAGAATAAACACCTATGGTACTTACCCTACTTGCGGCTGTATTACCAAGCTTCAACCGATCGCTTCTGCAAGCTTATACACCGATTTCCCGCCCTTAGGGATCGTTTGTATAGCCAAAACGTGAGGAAAGAAAACAACTTGCTTTGTGAGTAATTTCTTTTTCCTCGTGGTAAATCACCTCAAGCTTTACCACACCACTTCCTACTTCGAGTCTACTCCCTTTGGTAGTATTTAGAAATTCCAATAACCCCTAACCTTGCCAACAGTTTCACTCCCATGACACCCACTTCACAATCACAATTTACACAAAATTATGCAGTTCGATCGGGCTGCCAAAGGAACCTAACCGATCAATGGACTTTGCGATTTATGAGTGTTCGGACAGGGAAGAATTCCTTGTTTCCCCGAAACCACAATATACCTGCTTTGTACACTGGTCCAGTAGTTTGCATAGCCTCATCAGGCCCCTACTGAGTTTCACTTGAGGTTTAACAGACAGTAACCTCCACCAGGCTTAACCAGACAGCCCCCACACACATGCACACTCCAATCACATACCCTAATTCTGCGCAGAATAAAACCTTTTCCTAAAATATAGCAGTACAATTCAGAGGTTTGAACAGGTAATCACACTACAAAACAGAATGACCTTTTTGAACATGCGGCAGCCATACAGAAAACATGCAGAAGCTAATGTGCGGCTAACCCCCTAACAAACTGTTTTAACACCGAAGGAAAACACACTTTTCCTTCTTCGCCCCTGGTTCTAATCAGCGCTCCTTGATCTTACACGTTGACGGTAGCTCTCTCAGCAACCAAGTGGTAGCAGGTTTTTGAGGGCAAAGCGTTCTTTCCTGCTTATGGCGCTTTTCCACCCATTTGATGAGAGATCGCTAACCGTGAGTTACCATGTAAGTGGTAGCGTGATTTCACTCTGAGCCCCCAACTATGGATACCTATCTAAAACCTCTATGCAATCCTGCCTATAACCTCTATGCAATCCTGCCTATAACCTCTATGCAATCCTGCCTATAACCTCTATGCAATCCTGCCTATAACCTCTATGCAATCCTGCCTATAACCTCTAAACCTTATATGATGCTAATTAGCGTTATGAATAGTCGCACACAGCAATAAACACTTTCAGACTTTGGTTGTGGTTCCAAAGCACAAAAAGTTATTATTCAGCATAAAAAAAAGGTACTTAAAAGCACATGATCTAGAAAATACGTGCAAAGGTTACATTCAATATAGGTACAGTCGATATACATATGCCAGCGCACCGGTCCCAGTTACAGTCATCAATACAGAAGCCTGCGGTTATCCAAGAAGACGAATGGCTACTAACTGGGGCCGGGACGTAGGCTATATACCTTACAGATCATGATAACAACAATGTAGAGAGACAAACATGATTCCATTGGTTCTTGCTCATGGGTGATCTTCTTATTGGGCAGTTCTAGGGGTATGTCCAATCTTCTCCAGATTGCATTGTCTTTCTTTAACTGATTTAAATTAACTACAGGCTCAGCATACAGAGTTTTATATTTCAACCAATAATTCACTATGGTCCATAACTCCCGAACGCATGATCCGATTCCTTTGCCGATATAATCGGAGATCTGCAAATAAACAGCGGATCAGAATGGCGCCAAACATGGTCTGCTTATCATGTACTAAACCACAGATATCATATAACATGCACTTCACAACATTGCTGATATGAATAAAACCTTGAATATTAACCTACAATACTGCGGAACCTTTTTAATGTAATATATATATATATTATTAATGATAAACACACAAGAGTTTTGTCGCAAGCCCGATCGTCGCAATGGTCTTGACTATCTTCCTGGCCGCTCGCTATAGCTGTGACTGGTCAACCACAGCTATGCGAGCGGCCAGGAGCCCGTTAAAAAAAAAAAAAAATAGCCCAGCCCTGATTCAGAGCGAGCGCTCTGTCAGAGCGAGCGGCTCTGACTCAGGGCCTCTATTCACTAAGCCTTGGAGATAAAATGGAGAAAGATAAGTCCCAGCCAATCAGCTACTAAAGCTGGGTACACACTGAGCCTTGTGTACCCAGCCGATATGTTGGCCCGACGGAATGATACCATGTTTGCGATATCACCCTGTTGGACGTGCAGAATGGCCGACCAGACTATGGCCCTCATTCAGAGCCGTACGCTCTGAGCAGAGCGCACGCTCTGAGCAGAGCGCACGCTCTGAATGAGGGCCGCCCTCCATAAAAATGGAGCATCCTCCTGGATGCTCGTATAGCTGTGGGTCACCACCCACAGCCTATACGAGCGTGCATTTTGATGGCCACGATGGTCGTGACCATCGCGACCATCGAAACTGCGAGCCGGAGCCTGCGGTTGAGGTTTTCAACCGCAAGCTCCGGAGTGATTTTGGCTCTATCAGAGCCAAAATCACTCCCACTGACATCACTAGTGATGTCAGTGGGCCGGCTTCTGACGGGAGGCGTTCCCGTGGGAACGCCCCCGTCAGGGAGGCACGCCCCCCCCCCCGGCACGCCCACCAAAGGGGGCGTGCTGTCAATCAACATCGACAGCACGCCCCCTTTGATCAGACACAACGAGCGAAGGACTTTCCTTCGCTCGCCGCGTCTGGCGCATTCGCACGACGGAGCTCCCTCCGTCGTGCGCATGCTCAGTGCAGAACATCGACCCACTTGTGAGCGGACAGCCGCTCGTGAGTGGGTCTGAATCAGGGGCCTATGTCGCAAGCTGCCACAGGAGCATGCATATTGGCCATACACACTTAGCGATTCGGCCAAAAACAACATATTGTGCCGACATGCAGTATGAGATTTACCGCTAGGCAACACAAGCGGCCGCTTAGGGCCCGGCGGATCCCAGGGGGCCCACTGGCAGGACTGTATAGTGGAGGCTTTTTATATAGTTCTGATCCCGGCAGACTGTCAGCACATTGATTGGACAGCTGCCGGGTGACGCTCTGTCTCACAGCCCACCCTCCTCTCCCCTGCTCTGTGCTGTGTGTGACAAGTAACGTCACACCCACAGAGATAGGAGCCCTCCATGCTGACATCCAGAGAGGGTACAATAATGGAAGGTGAGTGCCATTGTTAAGGATGGGATTGGGGGGGGTGTTGTATATCATGGAGGCTGTGTGTACTCTGAAGGGGATGCGCGGGGTTATGGGGGGGAGTTGTATATCATGAAGGCTGTGTGTGCTTTATGAAGGGGGGGCCGCGATTTGTATATAATGAAGGCTGTCTGTGCTTTGTGAATGCATAATAAGTATGTGTGTCAGTAAGTGTGTGTCTCAGTAAATGGTGCCTGTGCCGGTAAGTGGTGTCTGTGTCAGTAAGTTGTGTATGTGTCAGTAAGTTGTATCTGTGTCATTAAGTTGCATGTGTGTGTGTTTGTAAGGGGTTTCTGTCAGTAAGTATGTCTGTTAGAAAGTGGTGTCTGTGTCAATAACTGTTTGTATCAGTAATTGTAACTGTGTCAGTTAGTGTGTCTGTATTTGTATCAGAAAGTGGTATCTGTCAGTAAGGGGTGTCAGTAAGGCTGTGTGTGCAGCTACTGTATGGTGGCAGTGTATGTGCGGCTATGTGGCAGTGTATGTGTGGCTATGAGGAAGTGTGTGTGTATGCGGCTATGGTGGTAGTGTGTGCGTGGCTATGGGGGCAGTGTGTGTATGTGTGCGGCTATGGGGGCCCTGTGTGTGTGTGTGCAGCTATGGGGGCCCTGTGTGTGTGTGTGTGTGTGCAGCTATGGGGGCCCTGTGTGTGCTGCTATGGGGCAGTATGTGTGGCTATGGGGGCCCTGTGTGTGTCTATGGGGGCAGTGTGTGTTTGCGGCTATGGGGCAGTGTGTGTGTGTGTGACTATGTGGGCAGTGTGTGTGTGGCTATGGAGGAAATGTGTGTGTGCGGCTATGGAGGCAGTGTGTGTGCAGCTATGGAGGCAGTGTGTGTATGTGTGACTATGTGGGCAGTGTGTGTGTGGCTATGGAGGAAATGTGTGTGCGGCTATGGAGGCAGTGTGTGTGCGCTATGGAGGCAGTGTGTGTGCGGCTATGGGGGCAGTGTGTGTGTGGCTATGGGGACTGTGTGTGCGCGGCTATGGGGACTGTGTGTGCGCGGCTATGGGGACTGTGTGTGCGCGGCTATGGGGACTGTGTGTGCGCGGCTATGGGGACTGTGTGTGCGCGGCTATGGGGACTGTGTGTGTGCGGCTATGGAGGCAGTGTGTACATGTGCGGCTATGGGAGCAGTGTGTATGTGTGTGCAGCTATGGGGGCCCTGTGTGTGTGTGTGTGTGTGTGCGGCTATGGGGGCCCTGTGTGTGTGTGTGTGTGCGGCTATGGGGGCCCTGTGTGTGTGTGTGTGTGTGTGTGTGCGGCTATTGGGGCCCTGTGTGTGCGGCTATGGGGGCCATGTGTGTGTGTGTGTGTGTGTGTGTGCAGCTATTAAAAAAGTGTGTGTGCCTATATGGGGGCCCTGTGTGTGTGCAGCTATTGGGGCAGTATGTGTGTAAAATTGGATGCAGTTGAGGGAGTTGGGCCCCAAACTGATATCTTGCTTAGGGCTTAGGGCTCGATTCAGACCCGCTCGCTCGATGCATATGCAAACCCGGCTAACTACCAGCAAGGCAGACGATTGCACGGCAAGGCATAAGCACACCCACTATATCTTGGCGTGCGATCGCTGTGTATGCAGACGCCCACCAACCTGTCTTAAGACGCCCACTTGAGCACATCATCAGGATGTGCATGCAACCATCGGTACCATCGGAGGTGAACGCAGTGCTTGTGGTTGAACATACCATACCACAAGCACTGCGAGCACTTCAGGTGTAAAATTCAGCCAGGTGACATGTTCTATGATGCTGCATCTTAATTATGCACGCCTTTGGAATGGCTTTAAGATGCTCAGACACTCCTGCGTTCCCACCTCCACTCCCCCATTTTCGCAGACCAACCCCTGTCACCACCCACAAATGGCTTCTATCACTCACTCGGATGAGCAGTCTATGCTCAGCGAGCATACGCTTCCCGATCGCTCAGACTGGTACGAGCACTGCGATGCTTATGCATTCTCACAATGCTAACATTGGTAGTCTGCGTGCGAATGCTTCTTAGCAAGCGGGTCTGAATCGGGCTCCAAATCCGCTTCTGCCGACAGTCTCAGTGTGTACCCAGCTTTTTCAAACACAACCTGTAAAATGCCAGTTAGGAGCTGATTGTCTGGGACTTATCTTGCTCCATTTTATCTCTCTCCAAGTCTTAGTGAATAGACCCCTTAGATGCCTGTTCTCAAGTATGGCTATCTTTAAAACCTGGACTGTTATGGTGCCTACACACTAGGAGATATTTTACACGATTGGCCCCATTTCGATGCATCGAAACGACAAATCATGTAAAATATGTCCAAATATACTCCTCCCTCACCTGTTTGGCCCGTGCAGTCCTTGTGGTTTGCATTGGAGGTGCTGACACTAATGAAAACTGGACAATATCCTCCGGATGGTCTGGGTCTTCTGGCATAGCTGTGCCTGATGTCCTTTGTTGGGTAGTTTTGCGCCGTAGAAAGTTATGCAGAACACAGCACGCCAACATGACCAGACTATCTTGTCCACACGCAGGTTTATGGTGGTGTGGAAAACGCGGAACCAGTTACTCAGAATTCCAAACGCATTTTCCACAATATGGCGTGCCCTAGAAAGCCGATAGTTGTAGATGCATTTTTTTCTGGTCAAGCCCCTTTGAGCATATGGCTTCATCACATTTTCGTGTAACGTGAAAGCCTCGTCAGCCACAAAAAACGTGTTTTAGGCCGTGCTTCGTCTCCTCCACTGACGGCAAGTTGAGGGTTTTGGAGGTGAGCCTCTGGCAGAATGCCATCTGTTTGAAGGACCCACCATCCGAAGCACGCCCATTCTTGCTAACATCCACAAAGAACAACTCGTAATTTGTATTCACCAACGCCATGAGAAAGATGCAGAAGTACCCCTTGTAGTTGTAATATTAGGATCCACTGTTGGCAGGTGGGGTGATGCGGATATGTTTCCAATCGATGGCTACCCCGCAAATAGGGAAATTCCAATGCCGTTCAAAGTCTTGGAAACAAGAAAAAAAAATGGAAAACTTGGTTAAAACATGAACATGATTTTTTTTTCAAAACAAACTCAAACCCAAGAACTGGAATTGGTGTCTACACCTGATTTGAGCATCATTGGTGACAGTGAGGGGGATGTGTCAATTTCCCCACGTCCACCACCAACTGCACCACCCCCAGCACCTACCGCACCTTCCCAGCGAAAGAGAAAGCGCCCAGGGATAAAACAGCAAAGCATGGACCCTGCAGACAATTTTTTACAGCAGGCAGAAGAGGTTTTGAAAAGGCACTCCGACCACCTAGATCATTACACCTCTCATATAAATAGCACCATGCGGCAAATGAGTGTTGAAACCCAAACAGAATTCCAGCGTCTGGTATATATATCAGGGCGTGGCATATTCATTTATATCCATTGACCTATATTGGAGACCCACTGCCTTGTCCCCCGGCCCCAAAGGCCTCTGTGATGGCTCTATCCCAGTCGCAGCCTGAATTCGCATACGGAGGGGGGGGGGGTTTCTGAGTACCCAGAAACCCACCCTGTCTGCCGATCACCAAGTGTAATGCTGTCCGCACTACACACTAACAAACACGCCGCGGTGGCACCGGGTAGTACGCTCGTACTACCCGGTGGCAGTGTGTTTATTTAGCAGCTAATGAGAGTCAGACAGACTCTCATTGGCTGCTGCGTCCACGGAGGGAGCCGGCTGGAGCTCACTCATGAACTCCGCCTTCCGGCTCCCCCCGCAGCGGGTGATGGGAGAAACGTCATGACGTCTCTCCCATTGTGCAGAGCGGGCCGGGAGGAACGGACAGTGGCATTCACAGCAGGATTGGGGATTCAGGCAAGTTGTCAGTTTTGTGTGTGTGTGTATGTATATGTAAGGGGCATGGGCCCTGGCACTGAATAAGGGGGGGCACTACTGGGGTCACTGTATAGGGGGGGCACTACTGGGGGGCACTGAATAGGGAGGGTGGCCTATTCTGGGGGCACTGAATAGAGGGACTACTACTTGGGACACTATATAAAAGGGGCACTACTGGGGGCACTGCATAGGGTGGACCACTACTGGGGGCTCTATATAAGGGGCACTGCAAAAGACGGTACTACTATATAAGGGGCACTACTGGGGTCACTGCATAAGGGGGACTACTACTGGGGCACTACCAGGGGTACTGCATAGTGGGAACCACTACTGGGGGGAGGGGGTCTTTAATAAATCAAGCTGGCTGTATTTATTTGCCTGCTGCATTTATGTTTTTTTGTGATAGAGGGGTGTGTGTGTGTCTGTTTCAATCAGTGTGTGTGTACCCCATCATAGGCTGAGTGGTATATTTTACTGTAGTGGTCCTAAATCCTGTGTAAGCTGTTTCTGTCTATCTGTCTATCTATTTATTTGTGGCTAGATGTTTTTCCATTGGTTTGGTAATCAAGGATTTAGAAACCCCGCTTTCAAAATCCTGCGTTTGCCACTGGCCAACTCCCCCACTCACTAACCCGACCACCGCAAGCCAAGCTATATATAGTGCCCTTTTAGAAGCAGAGGAATTTTTTTTGTTTTGTGTCACCAAATTCTCTCTCTCTCTCAATAGCTGCTCTATGGTATACGGTGGTGACGACGCTGATTGGACATGGTCAATATGCACATGGGCACAAGGACAGATTGTTGGAAGCCGGGGCTACAATATGTACTTGCGCCCTGTGTTTATTGGCCGATTCAATCCGGCATCTGACCCACTGTATACCATAGAGCAGCCTAGCTATTGGGACTGATAACATTTGGTGATAATGCAGTTTTACATTATAAATGCATATAGGAGACTTGAAAAAAAAAATATGCAAAGTTGTTTATTCCATGTTTGGAATGCAAATATACTGTTGTCATAAAGACAGTTTTATTTACTGGCGGCCATATTGGAAGCAAATTTTACACTGTGTTAAAGTATTTATACAGTCGTTTTTCTACGTTTAAAAAAAATATATTTTTTTTTCCTTGAACAAGAAATAAATATGTAGTGTGTTTTTTTTCTTACCTTCCAAAGCTGGTACTGCAGCACTTTGACAATAGCCTTTCATGGAATGATGACACCCAAAGCCTGAGAGGATACAAGGATCCCAAACTTCAGGTCTTCCAGTGACCTTCCTATAGCTAGGTACCTCAGGGTAGCCACCAGCCTCTCCTCAGCAGGTATTGCCCTCCACAGCTTAGTATCCTGCTTCTGGATATAGGGGGTCACCAGATGCAGCAACTCCTGGAAGGTGTCGTCATCCATGCGCAGAAAGTTGCCATAGTCATCTGGATTGTTCTCCTGAATCTCCATCAGCAGGGACATGTGAGAGCGATTATCCCTCTGCAGCAGCCACTCATTGGTCCAGCATGCTCTCCTCTTTTGCTCTCCTTCAACACCTTAACCCCAGCATAATTGACCAGAACTCTATACCGATAGGGATCCATCAGCACAGATGCAGAAGTGCACAGACCTAAAATGGCTTCTGCTTTATATACCCTCTAGTTAAGCCCGACCATTATTTAAATTTAGTTGAAATCTTGCAGATCATCTAGATGTATTTGGGAAGCGAACAATGATTTGGACATTGGACACGATGCATTATAGATCGTAAGATCATTGATCAAATTGAACACTTTTTGCACCAAATCGTGTCGTGGAGCTGCTGGGGAGAATTCAATGGAAATCGGACAAGATATTGCATCGTGAGCACATCAGTAGTGCATGCAGGGGGGGATTCTGAGTACCCAGAAACCCCCCTGACAGAGGTGAGAGGAAGCGCCACCATGCTATTAAGCCCTGCCCCCTTGTAGCAAAATGCCGCCATTCGCGGGTCAATGGGGAGGCGGAGCCAATATGAGCGCAAGCTCCAGGCGCCGAAAAGGTTAGAGGGCACGTTGCAGCCCGACTCCGGCAGAGGATGCCGTGAATAGCCACATTTCCGGTGCGGCAACAGACACTGCAGTGGAGAGATAGCTCTCCACCTCCAGTGTCTCCAGATCCTACAGTATGCGTGTAGGCATGCAACGTGGTGATGACATCACGCCACACATGCACCCGCCTACACGTGCTTCGCTGTTGCCTGTGCCAGTGATGAGAAGCTGTGCACAACCGCTCCTCCTGGGATGCCTACATTTGTTGACCTTGGAAATAACAAGTAAGCAGTGATCACCCACCTGTCACTGCCTTGGAGTCTGGAGGGGCAGGGGGAAAGGGGTAGAGGGAGGGGGGCACATTATATAAAGTGTTTTAAGAACTAACAATGGCGGACATCCATCATTAGTTTAATTACTTAGTTTATTGATTAATTCAAAAGCTAATAATAATTATATATATTTCGACTCCCAAATCTGTGTAGTATAAATATATATATATATATATATATATATATATATATATATATATAAGTACAGTCGTACCCTTATATTAAGTCTGAATCGAAAAAACGGAAATCTCCATTGAGAATTTCTGAAGGGGGTGGGGAGTGGGGTCAGGGTGTTTAAGGGGCTACACCTCAAAAGCTATTGCAGTTACTAGGCTTAAATTTGGCAAGGGTGGGTAGAACTGTCTGCATGTCAAATTTCAGGGCAAAAACATAAAAAAAAAATAGGATTTGGGAGTAATCTAAAGTTCCAACTGTCACTTTTTTCTGACACTCTCAGTTAGGACCACTTTTCTGCTGTTCTCTATGGGGTATTTTTGGGAAGGCATAACTCAGGGTAGGGAGCGAATTTAGACTTGGGGTTTGTTTTATTATGTTGCTATTGTTCCAGAATAGGGCCTTTTGGGGTTCAGGTAATTGAGAAAGTTGCAGTTTTTAAACTATTACCTCACAAATCCACCATTATAGAGATAGGAAGTTTCAATTCCTTGCACAGCCTCAGTAGGAGCCTCTGGCAGGTGTACTCCGGACGGGACCCGGGGATGGCAGCAGGTATTAGTGGCGGAGGTGTGGGCAGCAGTGCGGGCAGCGGTGGTCCAGGTATTAGGACCCTGGGGAGGTAGCAGCACACAGATGCAGGCTCCCAGCAAGCCTCCCCCACATGCTGGTACTTGGAGAACCACAAGTATAAGCATGCAGGGCATTATGGGCCTGCTGGTATCTGTAGTTCCACAGCAAAACCAATATAAAAAAAACACAGAACACACACACACACACACACACACACCGTAGAAAAGTAAAATTTTATTAAAACATACATGCACACTATCTCACATACTCACCTATGTATCCCTGTAGCCAACCTGTCCTCTTTTCCAGTAGATTATCCAATGGACTACCTGTATTAAAAAATCCATACTCACCTCCTCCTATGCGTGGATCTGTCTTCTTCGTTCCAAAGTAGGCAATCCAGGGTCTTGGCAAAAAAAAATAAAAAATGCAAAAACATGGACCCTTGTACATTAGTAGGACACTACTACCCGCGTGACAGCTCCACCACGGGATATCAGTAGAGAAATCCAGATGCGGTACGCTCATTGGCTGAGAGAGGTGAGCCTTCCGCCTCTCAGCCAATGAGTGGTTCTCACCATTGACTTCAATGGTGAGAACCAAGCGTGCCCATTTGAAAAATGGCACCTCAGCGCCATTTTTGAAATTTAAAGATGGCTCCCGCAAGCCAATCACGACTAGTGATGTCATTGTCCCACCCCCTAGGCTGGCTTATATAAAGCCAGCTACAGGCGCCGTCCAGCCAGTCCGTCGACCGGATAGCAGCAGACAAGAGCTGCTCTAGAAAGAAGACACCGGGAAGTCCTGGATGAGCGGCGGCCGTGAAAAAGAGCTTAAAGGCCGCCGCCCTCCAGGTGAAGATGCCGTGGAAGTCCTGGGGAGGCGGCAGCCATGAAAAAGAGCTCAAAGGCTACTGCCCCCCAAGGAAAGGTGCAGATGAATAAAATATTTTAAAAAACAGTGTTTTATTTTAATATTTCTTTTGCAGGGGTACTATAGGCACCAGCGGGCCCTTATTGCCCCGCCTGCTGGTACTTGTAGTTCTCAAAGTACCAGTATGCAGGGATGCCTTCTGGGACATATAGTACTACTGCAAAAGACAATATTTATATTTTCATATGCACCACACTACACAATCAACCCAGCACCCACTGCCCAGGGGTGTTGGGGATAGCCCCGGTATATCAGCCTAGGCCTGGGGTGTCCTGGAGAGGGGGACCCCCGGCCTGGGCTGACTAGCGGTTAGGGTTAATGCTTCGGCTGGGGGGCCCGGTGACAGGGCTCCCCTGGCTGTGGCATTAGCCCCCCCCCGCTAGAAAAAGTCTGGTGCTGGCTCTGGATAATACAGGGAGACCCTACTCATTTTTTCCACCTGTATTTCCAGAACCAGGACCAGATCAGAGTCCAGTGCTAGTTGCACAAAATACGGGGGACCCCTACATCGTTTGTGTCCCACACTTAGGCAAACCAGTGCTGGTTCTGACTAGCCCGGTGCTCATTGTGCTTAAATACAGGGGACCCCTATGTCATTGTTCCCTGTATTTAAGCACAACCAGGACTGGCTGTGAAAAGGCTGGGGCTGTTTGTGCTTTGGGGGTGGGGGGGGAGACCTTATTTATTTATTTTTTTTACACATTCAATTTTTAACAGATGCATAGATGGATCTCACTGATGTGCCCGTGGATCTGTGACTTATTAATTTTATTTTCTCAGGTTCATGCCCAATACTGGTGAGCCCTCTGTTGTCCCCGTGCACTGCCATGCTGCTGCCACTGCTCTTCACTCCCACTGCTGCCACTACCCCGCATGCCTACAGCCCACCCCTGCAGCCATCTCTCACTCTGCACCTCCCAAACCACCTCCTGTCTGCCAGCCCTTCTTCCACCTGCGTTAGTGTACCATTTTTTTGCCCTTCTCCCCTGCAGGTGGCCTGGTTTGCTCCTCCAAATCCTGATAGTTAATACATTTTATAAAAGCAATGAAATTCCATAGACAAAAAAAAAACCTTACAGTTTCACATGTCCTATTAAGGCTTCTTAGACATGATCTGAAATTTCACAAAACCTATGGAATTTCTGCCACTCAAACTTCAAAAAGCAATGAAATTACGATCATTAATGATGATGCCTTAATGGACGTGTTCCTCGCGTAATACAGATATGGTATGCCATGACACCATGTGGTTAATTGTAGATTCAGCACTCTCACAGAGTGAGATTGCACTCGCTCACAAAATGGTGTAGCTGCTAATTCACAGAATTGTGTGCTCATTGGAACACACACATGCAGTCTATGCAACTGAGATCTGAGCAGAACATAGAGCTGTGCAAATGGGATAAGATTATGGTGGATGGGGGGGGAGAAGACAAAGCGGTGTGGATGGGGCAGACAGATACGCGTGAAGAGGGGAAGATTAAGCAGTACAGATTGAGGCAAGCCAAAGTTATTAAGATAGGTTGAAAACAGTGGTACACATGGGGGGGAGACAGAGTGGCACATTTTGGGGGAACAGAGCAACATGAATGGGGGGTACAGAGTGGCATGGATGCGGGAAGATAGAGCAGCGCAGATGGGTAAAGGCAGATTGGTGTGGATGAGGAATACAGACTAGCACAATGGGAGAACACACAACAGTAGCAATTGGGGAAGACAGATTGGTGCGGATGGGTGGGAAGACAGAGTGGTGCGGGTGGGAGGGGAAAGACAGAGTGGCATGGTTGGGGGGACAGAGTGGTGAAGCTGGAGGAAGAAAGAGTGGCAGAGATGAGGGGAAGACAGAGTGATGTGGCTGGAGGCAAGGAAGTGGTGCAGATGGAAGGAAACACAGTGGCAGGAAGACAGGGCGGACCACATGGGGAAAGACATATTGGTGTGGATGAGGGCATGCAGACTAGTACAGTTGGGAGAACACACAGCTGTAGGGATTGGGGAAGTTATAGCAGCATGGAAGCAAAGATAGTGTACATGCATAGACAGAATATGATAGTTTTAGCAATTAGAGAGCTGAATGTGTATAATGAATGAGACGGATGTATTGAGTAAGAAGGATGTTGAAACCCAGTGGGATTATTGTGGTGACTGAATGGGAAGATTGTGGGCATTGAGTGGGATTTGTGTGCCACATAACTGCTCAGACCTCAGTTGCATAGACTGCATGTGTGTATTCCAATCAGCATACAATTCTAAGAGTGCTGAATCTGCAGTTAACCACAGGGTGTTATGGCATACCATATCTGTATTACACAAGGAGCACGTCTATCGTAATTTCATTGACTTTTGAAGCTTGAGTGTCAGAAATTCAAAAGGTTTTGTGAAATTTCAGATCATGTCTAAGAAGCCTTAATGGGACATGTGAAACCGTAAGGTTTTTTGTCTATGGGAAATTTTATATATATATATATATATATATATATAGTCCAAGATCCAGCTCTCCCTTGAATATATATGATTGTGCCGGGTGCCCGCATAAGTGCACAAATATAGTATAATATACTTCACCAATGGATGCAGCACTCCTGGTTCACAGAATAATCAGCACTAAGGCGGCATATAAATCAACGTTTCAGTGCCTATTTATTATTTTCATGCAGCACTTTCATCAGGAATACAAAAAACATAAAATCCATCTTACCTTATTGCTGTACCTTCACCATGTGGATGCTGTGCGCCGGGCACGGGACCTCCCACCCGGCCGGCGGCGCGAAAATGACGACATCATAGTAATCAGCTTGCTGGCTGTACTGAAGCGTCATCCAAGTGCACCCATCATCATGACCACACTAGAATAACAAAACGCTTTGCTCATACAAAGTATCCAATATAAGAATGGTTATATTGCACTGTCCCAGTGCGTGCAGGCATTTAGCTATCCGCAATGAGAAGACGCTAGTCTATAAAACATACATATAGCAAACTATATATCTCCTAACTGGCAGGCTATAAAAATTATTTAGATCATATTAACGGAATAATACAGGTCAAAGTTAATAAAGCAGCATATACATAGATAATATTGCATTATACCTAATAAGGGCTGCCTAGGGACCTAGGCCAACCAAAAGAAAGGCAAAACATACAGTAGCTAATATTATTATATGCTATATCATAAGAAACAATTGAAGCCTAATTGTTCATTTAATCCCTTTGGGCATAATGTGTCCAATCTAAAGATCCACTCATCCTCAAGTTGTAACAATTTGAGTTAGCGGTTACCGCCTCTCAAACTAGGCGGTATGTGATCTATCATCCGATAGTGTAATGTTGCTAGTGGATATGAATTTGTACAGAAATGACAGGCTACCTGGTACTCACTGTCACCACTATTGATAGCCATCCTAATAGTGGATCGGTGAACTGTCATTCTTTCCTTAAAACTGCACTCAGTTAAGCCAATATATGACAGCCCTTATGGGCATACTATATATAGTCCAAGATCCGGCTCTCCCTTGAATATATATGATTGTGCCGGGTGCCCGCATAAGTGCACAAATATAGTATAATATACTTCACCAATGGATGCAGCACTCCTGGTTCACAGAATAATCAGCACTAAGGCGGCATATAAGTCAACGTTTCAGTGCCTATTTATTATTTTCATGCAGCACTTTCATCAGGAATACAAAAAACATAAAATCCATCTTACCTTATTGCTGTACCTTCACCATGTGGACGCTGTGCGCCGGGCACGGGACCTCCCACCCAGCCGGCGGCGCGAAAATGACGACATCATAGTAATCAGCTTGCTGGCTGTACTGAAGCGTCATCCAAGTGCACCCATCATCATGACCACACTAGAATAACAAAACGCTTTGCTCATACAAAGTATCCAATATAAGAATGGTTATATTGCACTGTCCCAGTGCGTGCAGGCATTTAGCTATCCGCAATGAGAAGACGCTAGTCTATAAAACATACATATAGCAAACTATATATCTCCTAACTGGCAGGCTATAAAAATTATTTAGATCATATTAACGGAATAATACAGGTCAAAGTTAATAAAGCAGCATATACATAGATAATATTGCATTATACCTAATAAGGGCTGCCTAGGGACCTAGGCCAACCAAAAGAAAGGCAAAACATACAGTAGCTAATATTATTATATGCTATATCATAAGAAACAATTGAAGCCTAATTGTTCATTTAATCCCTTTGGGCATAATGTGTCCAATCTAAAGATCCACTCATCCTCAAGTTGTAACAATTTGAGTTAGCGGTTACCGCCTCTCAAACTAGGCGGTATGTGATCTATCATCCGATAGCGTAATGTTGCTAGTGGATATGAATTTGTACAGAAATGACAGGCTACCGGGTACTCACTGTCACCACTATTGATAGCCATCCTAATAGTGGATCGGTGAACTGCCATTCTTTCCTTAAAACTGCACTCAGTTAAGCCAATATATGACAGCCCTTATGGGCATACTATCTGGTACACTACAAGTTTTGTGTTACATGTTAATCGATGTCAGATTTTAAATGCCTTTCCTGTATGTGGGTGACAAAATGTATCTCCCGTCAATAGATACCTACAGGTCCTACATAAACACTTTATGCAGCCTAATTTACTAGTGAGAAAATTGGTATTGGTTTTATTGATTTTAGAGATATCTGTCTTGACTAATATATCGCTAAGATTCTGGCTGCGTTTGTAGCATGGCATTAGACGAGTGTCAAGTAGTTTGAGATCCACATACATGAAAAGGCATATAAAATCATACATCGATCAACATGTAACACAAAATTTGTAGTGATAATAGAAATAGGGGATCAGATCAAAGGCGATACAGATAAAAAACTCAAAATAATAAAATAATAATGCAATCAAACCCCAATGGTTTCAGACGACTTCTCCCTCATAAAAAGTCAACTCCAAATAAGCAGGATATGAAAATAAACATAAAAGAAAAGCAAATGTGAAGTACAGCAACAAATCTGTATGCAAATTGCTAGATAATTATTTCTGTGTAGAAATGGAGCAGTGTATCTGCTGAAGAAGATCCACGATAGAATAGAACCTCGCCACCACTAATGAAGGGGCTGAACGTACCATAAACTCACATGAAATATGTGTGGGAAATATATATAAAAGGTATCTTTCCAAATATTCCAATTTATATTAAGAGGACAAAATAAGCGTACCCCAACTCACGTGATCAAGAGGTTGGGATCCACATATAGAGGTATCTTTAAATTTCTTAATCTGGTAGTCTCTTAATCCAATATAATCCACATACTCAATTGGAGAAATTATAGAAATTAAGTCACTTTATTCCAAAATAGTTTTAAAAGAAACAATAGGTGCAATCAACAGGATCTCATCGTTTTTGCACCACCGGCCGGGTGGGAGATCCTGTGTACGGCGCCCACATGGTGAAGGTACAGTTATAAGGTAAGATGGATTTTATGTTTTTTGTATTCCTGATGAAAGTGCTGCATGAAAATAATAAATAGGCACTAAAACATTAATTTATATGCCGACTTAGCGCTGATTATTCTGTGAGCCAGGAGTGCTGCATCCATTGGTGAAGTATATTATAATGTGTTTGTGCACTTATGCGGGCACCCAGCATGATCATATATATTCAAAGGAGAGCCGGATCTTGGACATTTTACATTTAAATAGTACAGGTGACTACAGCTATACTACAGCGCTGATTATTCTGTGAGCCAGGAGTGCTGCATCCATTGGTGAAGTGTATGTGTATATATATATATATATATATATATATATATATATATACACATACACACACATACATATAAACTTATTTGCCTCTAAATTAAAAATTTTCTTGAGTAATTAACTAAATATATAATATATATATTAATTTAGTTACTTACTCAAGAAAATGTTTAATTTAGAGGCAAATAAGTTTATAAGATAGATTGAGATATATATATATATAGATATATATATATATATATATATATATATAAAATGTAACAAGTATCACATAGACCGGGTAAAATCCATCAGTAGCTTTATTGCTCACCACTGGCAGATACACAGGATATGGTAGTTTCATAGGCAAGATGTTACACAGTCTACCAAACCGCAATATTTCTTCAGTTGATTTGCAGGTCCAGGGCACCTAACACTGGTCATACCTGGATCTATAAGCTGGACGACTATCTCACCATCAGGCTAAGTTTCCCCAGTGTCTCTGCAGTTCTTAAACTAGCCTCAGACAGGTGTCTGTAATCAGCTGCCTTCCAGATTCTGATTGAGGCAACACCTAAACTTAACATTACACATTCCTAATGCCTTTGCTCTGCCAAACCTGGTAGATATGGATATTCCACATTTACTTCATGTGGAATTATGCTGACCCTGTCACACTCCTCCCCCCATAGCTGTAACTACCCTGGTGAAGCTAAAACACTTTCAGGCGAGCTATCTGCCTCGCCCACATCTATTTGTGCCATCCATCCTGGTACACAGCTCTCTACCATTTCCCACAGTTCGCCATCCTCACCGTCTTCCTCCTCCTCTAGCTTCACTGCAGGGTTGTTTGGAGGATCGGGCCCAACAAACCTTCTATAAAGGGCATCAGAATCGAGGTGCTGTTTCCCTGGATGATGCTGCACCTCAAACTTAAATGGCTGCAAAGACAAAAACCAGCAAGTTACACGAGCATTCACTTTGTTCGTGTGCATCCACTGTAAAGGGGCATGATCTGTAAACAACAAAAGCTCCTACCCCAACAAATAATATTTTAACGAGTTGACTGCCCACTTAATTGCCGAGCACTCTTGCTCCACAGTTGAGTACTTGCGCTTCCTGGGCAGCAATTTCTGGCTAAGGTAGAGGATGGGCTACTCTTCCCCTTCTACCACTTGGGAAAGGACTGCCCCCAATCCCGTACCTGAGGCATCTGTCTGCAATATAAACTGTTTTTTTAAAGTTAGGAGCCTGTAGAACAAGTTCTGTACACAAGGCGTGCCTTTAATCCTGCCATGCAGCTTCTGCTGCTCTGGACCATAATATCTTGTCTGGGGACTGTTTTTTAAGACACTCACTTAATGGTGCTGCCCTAGTGGCAAAATCACGAATGAATCTGTGGTAGTAAACCACAAGGCCAAGGAATGTTCAGAGCTGGTATTTGCATTTGGGTTTAGGCCATGTGAGGACTGCCTCCACCTTACTGGGCTGAGGTTTTACAATATATCCCAAATATTTTGCCTCCACCATTCCAATGGCACACTTCTCAGGATTAGCAGTAAACCCATGTGCCCGTAAAGATTGCAACACTGCTTCTACTCTTGGTAGGTGTGACTCCCAGTTGGGGCTAATGATGACTATGTAGCTGCATATTCCTGTGAGGTTGCAGCAACCTGTTCATAGCCCTCTGGAAGGTTGCTGGAGTCCCATACAGACCAAAAGGCAGCATTTTATACTGAAACAAACCTTCTGGAGTAGAGACTGCTGTTTTGGCCTTAGCAGCATCAGTTAAAGGAATCTGCCAATACCCTTTTGTCAAATCAAGAGTAGTGAGATACTGGCTGATTACTAAATTCTCCACCAGCTCGTCCACCCGGGGCATCAGATAGGAAGCAAACTGTGACACTTTATTTAATTTGTGAAAATCATTGCAGAATCTTAAAGCACCTGAAGGTTTAGGCACTAAAACTATGGGATTATTCCATCCCCGAGGAGCAGCATTTCCTCTAATTCTTGTTTAACCGCTGCATGCTTTGCCTTGGGTATACGGTATGGCCTCTGTTTTATTACCACCCTGGGAGGAGTAACTATATCATGCTGGATAATTTGGGTTTTTCCCGGAATGGCAGAGAACACATCTTGGTGCCATGCTACTAACCTCACCGCCTCCTGTTTCTGGTGGGGAATAAGGGTAACTTTAATGGGCACCTGACCTTCCGAGGTTTTCTTGACAGCCAAAGAGGGCTGAACAGCGCTCTCTTTCCAGGGTTTTAACAGGTTTACATGGTAGATTTGTACTTCTTTCTACCCTCCTGTCGAACCTTATAATTAACAGGTCTCACTGCCTCTATAACTTCATAAGGGCCACTGTGCATACATTTTGCTTTCAGTGGTGGATACCAGAACCAGTACCTTGTCGTCTGGTTTAAAAGACCGATTAACCGCGGTCACGTCATATCAACATTTTTGCCGCTGTTGTGCCCTATACATGTGCTCGTTCATGAGTGGTGCAATTTGCCTTAAACGCCCATACAATTGGGTCACAAACTAAATGATGTTAGGCTTTTGGCATGACTGTTGTTCCCACCCTTCTTTCAACAGATCTAAAATCCCTCTAGGTTGCCTCCCATAGAGAAGTTCAAAGGGACTAAGGGCCTGATTCAGAGCCGCTCGCTGCTGGCGAGTGCTCTGAATCAGGGCGTGTTTTTTTTTTCTCTGGCCGCTCGCAAAGCTGTGGGAGACCTCGCAATTATCGCGACGATCAGCCTTGCGACGGGACCCTGTGGTAGGGTCTCGGCTACCGCAAGGCAAAGTGGACTTCCTGTTCTAATAGAGCAGGAAGTCCACTACTGACATCAGTAATGATGTCAGTAGGGCCTCCCACAAATGCAAGGCGTTCCTACAAAACGGGGCGAGCTGTCACTCACCATCGACAGCCGCCCTGTCTTGTAGCGAGCCCCATAGCGACTGAGCTGCAGTCACTATACGGGGCTCGCGCACGCCGGACGCGGCACGTGTGGACTGGGGGACCATCGAGTCGCTTGCGAGCGGCTCTGAATCAGGCCCTAAATCCCATAGAGGAATGGGGTACCTCTCGCACTGCAAACATTAAATAGGGTAGGAGAAAGTCCCGATCTCTCATTTCCTCAGACATCGCCCTTTTTATAATTTGTTTAAGGGTCTGTTTAAAGCATTCAACAAGCCCATCTGTTTTCAGGTGGTAAACTGAGGTAGTAATCCTATCCACCTTTAACAGTTTCATTAGTTTAGAGACAAATGGGGTACCTTGGTCCCTTAAGACTTTCTTTGTTATTCCCAACCGGGTATATAGCATCAACAATTCCCGGGCAATAGTGCTAGATTTCATGTTACGTAGCGGAATGGCCTCCGGGTACCTTGTGGCATAATCTACCACCACTAATATGTATTGATGCCCACGAGCAGATTTTTCCACGAGCAGATTTTTCCACCTGCCCTATCAGATCCTTACCAATTCTCTCAAAAGGTACAGAAATGATACAGGTGTGTATGTGCCGCCCTTAACACCAACCGCTCATGTTTCCGGGGAACCAACAATTGGTCTACTCTCTTACCCTGCAAATAGGTTACATAATATAACAAATCATTTTTCAATGCAAAGTATGGTACACCTTCTGCTGGTAAAGTTGTGATTGCTCTACCATTTATCTCTACAACATTTTCAAATACATTTATCAAGTTCCCATCATTCTGTTGATCCTGGCCAAAGTCCTGCAAACTTCTTTGCCAATGGGAACCCACTGTGTCTCGGTCTCACTCCCCTCCGGTTTCTCACTGGCCAAGGAGGGTGTTACAGCCACCAGACTTTGGGAAACAGCAGAGCTTGGCTCTTGGGACACCTCTGATGTGGACCTTCTGCTGTCATCATGCCATATATCCACCTCTTGTAACAACGTAAAGTGCCGACCTAGGATGAATGGGTAGGGTGGCCTGGCGGCTACTACCTCAGGGATCGCCCTTTGATCACTATTGGGAAATGCACTTGTTGCATTCTTCTATATCCCCATGTACACATATAATCTTTACTGGGGGTAGCACCTGATCAGCCCCAGGTGGAACTAGGTTGGCAGAGACGATGGTTACATAGGGGGAGGGGCCCTAGATTGCACAACCTAAGCACAATGTGAGGTGAGACTTGTAGTGCTGCAAGCAGAAACAGACAAATGCAAGTGCATATTCTACCATGCTGAACCTAATAATAATACTGCTAAATTGCATAATAAGTTCTTGGCATAATAATGGGCCTGCCCACCGCGTCCAGGTGACCTCTATCAGGCAGGTCCCTAACACGCCTATGGCACAAATACAGGGCATGGGACCCCCCCAGGCCAACCCAGCAGAACCACCCCATGGCATCATAATAGTGTGAGATTTAAATTGAGGGTTAAAGAATAATAAAGAAAGACTATGTGTTAAGTCCTACATAAGTAGGAGGTCATAATAAAAAGTGTATAAAGTGCTACATATATAAAAACCAAACTAAAGAAGTGAAAGTGTACATTATAATGCCAAGAAGCAGTCCAGCCACACCAACCCAGAGAGCCCCACACCCCAATACCATTCCCAAAACTGACACACAGCGCGCATATATATATATATATATATATATATATATATATAAATAGCTGTCTGGACCGGCACTCCACTATACTAAATATAAGGTTACCTTGACAAAGGGGCCCGTGAGCCCCGAAACGTTGGTCATGTGATATTTAGTGTCACATTAAAGCAAACTTTTCTCCAAGTCTCCTAGTGCCGCTGATTGTTTTTTACTTTTTATATATATATATATATATATATATATATATATATATATATATATATATTAGGGATGCGCAGGCTCGGTTCTACTTGGTTCTGTTCGGTTCTTTTTACCGAATCTTATTGGCTATCCAAAACTCGTGACAGCTGAAACCCAATAAGATCCGGTAAAAAGAACCGAACGGAACCGAGTAGAACCGAGCCTGCACATCCCTAATATATATATATTAGGTCTTACCCGCGGTGTGCAACATTAGATGTGCAGTCTGGAGTGCAAGAACTCCTTGCTAATTAAAAACACCCAGGAACAGGTGAGAGGGGTGCTAATCAAGGTGGAAGGAGTCTCGTCCTTCCAGTGTACATACATACACCTAGTACAGAATACATAGGGGGTGGGGCCCTAGATTGCACACCCTAGAGACGATTGTTAATTTGCTGCCAGTATCCATTAAGGCCCAGACCTCCCGGCCTTTCACTCGCACGAAAACGAAACAAGGTGGTTTGCTCTGGTGAAGTGCTTCCATCAGCCATGCTGACCCTCAGTCGAGTTGTTTTTCCAGCACTAAAGTCCATCGGCTCGCCCTGAAGCTAATTCAGCAAAAGCTCCTCCAGATTACACTGCTTTATCCCTTTATGAACAAACTTAGGAGGCTTTATAATTTCTATATCAGCTAGCTTTAAAACTGAACGACATTCCCTGTGTACTTAACCACATACATAGGAATTAAGCAGTTTTTATATTGTGCACAATTTGCATATACACAAATTATCACTGTGAACTGCCGTTTTATGGCTGGCCTGCCCCATTACCCACCCAGCTGCTAGTAAACTGACTCACTCACCAAGCATCTATGCAGTGGGTAGCATCCTGCAAAGCATCTCACTGCCGCTGTGGGTGTGTCCGGCCACTGTATCCGGGTTCTTGCTGCGTAGTTATTTCCAGCAAGTCCCTGTTCAGTCGCCAAATGTGCCAAGAATCATATAGACCGGGTAAAATCCATCAGTAGCCTTATTGCTCACCACAGGCAGGTACACAGAATATGGCAGTTTCACAGCAAAGAGGTTAGTCTAACAAACCACAATATTTCTTCAGTGGATTCGCAAATCCAGGACTCCTAGCACTAGTCAGCCCTGGGCCTATAAACTGGGCGACTATCTCACTGTCAGACTAATGCTGGCCATACACGGTAAGATTTTCTGCCCAACCATCCAACTAGTTGGTTGGTTGGAATGAAAATCTGGTAACAGATGGGCGTAAATGATGATCAGCAATTTGCTCCTAAATGCCATAAAATAGATTAAAATGGTCGTCAGACAAGTTTGTTAAATGTTTGCTCTAAACAATTTGTTCAAACAACAGTTTTTGTCCATTTTCCTGCATTTGGGAGCAAATTACTGATTGTCATTTGCTTTCATACCTTACCAGATTTTCATTCCAACCAACCAACTAGTTGGATGGTTGGACAGAAAATCTTACCGCGTATGGCCAGCATCAGTTTCTCCAGTGTAAAGACCCCCATACATCAGCAATTGATTTCAGCAATCGTGCAATCGATTGTGTATAAAAATCGTTCCCTTTTTCAATCGATTGTGATATCTCTGCAATCGATTGAAAAAGGGAAAGACTTTTATACACAATCGATTGCAAATTGCACGATTGTTTCTTGAGGTTGTGTGCTGGTCTTTAAAAATGTTTTTAATTATATATACAAACATTCGGGTCTATTCACTAAGCCTTGGAGAGAGATAAAATGGAGAAAGATAAGTCCCAGCCTATCAGCTCCTGACATTTTTTAAATACAGTCTGTAAACTGGCAGTTAGGAGCTGATTGGCTGGGACTTATCTTTCTCCATTTTATCTCTCTCCAAGGGGCCCATTTATCAAAATATATTTGGGGTAAGTATCCCCCTGATGTATTAAGGAGGGACCACAGCAGGGATACCTGCTGTGATCCCTCCATTGTCGCTTGCAGCCATCTCCCCCATAGGTTTCTATGGGGGAAGCGATATTGCCAAATGTACCAATATCCGGAATGTGATGCTGCATAATGGTGGGTTTCATTCTGATCTAAATGAAATAGCACACACATGTGACCAATATGAGTGAGTACAAATGAACACACTTTATTTACAAGTAACAAACAAACAATAAACAAACAACATACAAAGTATACAGTATACTCAACTTTTGTCTATGTATTCCGATGACACCGGTAAATCATCATCTTCAGCATAAGATGTACTTCATCTTATCTTCTCTGGGGAGCCCTCGTTTCACAGCGCCCAGGTTATTCAACTTACATTGCAGGCACCTCTTCTGCAGACTTAGAGATCTGTGCATGAGCTAAAGGGTCCTTTGTGTACCTCTGGTTTATATACCTTAGTCTGGGGTGTTGGCTTTCCGGATATTAAGCCCATATTAATTACATACAGTGCTAGGTATCAAGCACTCATTGGTCGAGCATAGCATTGACCAAACTTATCTCTCTTGCACATGCTCTGTAAGCACTAAGATATTACCAGACAAACACATACATTAATGACGTATCCTAATGTCTGGAGATGAACTCTATTTCAAGGCTCCTTTGTGTGTAGAGTCTGGACATCACTGCTAATTACCCATAATGCTTAGCATCTCTACACATCTTAGAATGGAATGTGGCTATCTACTGAAAAGAACATAGAAGCTATGAATGGCTCATTATACTTCTAGTTGCAATAGAAATGGCAGATAGAGCTAGGCCTCAATTTTTATCTTCTTTGACCCCAAAAGGTCATTTGACCATTCTATGGAAAAACAGCAACTGTATTAAGACAATCTCATTTCAAACCTCAAGAGGCCTAGCAAGGGTATATGTGTTTGTTACAACTTATATGCTTATGTAGAAATTAACTATTTAACCCACTGGTTACATTCCACCCTTTGATTTCTACATATCAAATATAAGGAACATGATCCCCTTTGTATAATCTAAACCTCCATTGTACTTTCGCTACTTATCCTTACAAACTATGTAACAACATATAATATAACAAAGTTAATACTATGATTACATGTTACAAATAATATAAAATCACACTAAGCAACATTTCCAATCAGGACTTGACCACTCTGGCTGTATTGCAAAATCTGTCAATAAGCATCACTGAACTCTTGTTTCATTTCTAACTCTCTACATATATATATATATATATATATATATATATATATATATATTCCTTTATATCATGTGAATATTCTAATAATACAGTGAAGAATACATATGATTATATCATATATATGTTACTTGTAAGATAATTAATATCAGTAAAGTAAAGCAAAGTTCAGTTCAGTTCAATGGAATCTTGAAAAAGTCTTGAGAATATTGGTGAGTGTGGATCCAACCAATATAAGGCACAAGTTCAGTCTTGCAGAATACACATAGATGTATGTAATGGCTGTGCCATCAGATTTTATAACTCTGTTGTCCTCCTGGACTCTCTCTCTCTTGTATGAGAAATCACTCTCAGGCCATCGCCAGCAACGTTCTCTCATCTCCAGCGACGATCATCAACCTGTTGGCTTAAACAAATAAACAGTGTGAGATAAACCATAACAACAAAATAAAATAAGAATTTACTTATCTGCAATTATCTTACACTTGTCTCTATTCTCTTCCCTACTAAACATTTCTTAACAACCTTATCATAAGTGTTTGTGTCTGTGCACCAGATATCTTACTTAAAAAGTTCAACCTTTTACCACTCTCCGGTTATCAAAATATATATACTGTATACAGCCTGCTCTAAACACCCACCATTGTATATATATGAACATTCCTGTTTCCTAAACAACACATTCACTCATTCAATCATACTGATGTCAGTTTTATGAAAGGTATGAAGCATAGAAAACCCAATATACTCCATGTTGTTTCTGTAAAATGGCTGTCTTTGTCTGCTTGAATCTTCTCAGACATCCCATAATATTAACAAATCAGTCTGTGTCACATCTTCAGGAAAGGCTCTTATCTTGTATCACTCTGCTTGAGACAACTTCACTCTTGAATAACACTGTTCTATAGCTGTTCAGTACAACACTCATCCTCCATCTTCTTGGTGGCAAACAATGAATTCAAATTGCTAGACTTGTACAGTCAGTTCATAGTATATGAGGCCTTTATCAGTAACAAGCAAGGTAGGCCACATTTCCAGCTGTTGGCAAACATAACAGGTTTTTGCAAAGTCTCTGACCATGGTTTGGATATAAGGAATCCCTTTGATTTGAGCTTGCTCGAATGCAGCTTCAGCTCCATCATGGCTTAACAGTTCTAGCACCATCAGTGCTGTCTTTGCGGTGAATTACACACAATGTTCTCTGCTCAGTTCACTTGTGCACACACGATTGAAGCTGTAGGTGTATGTATCAGCATGTCCCACGTCGATCTTCCAGCTTTGGACAGCAGCAGTCCATACAGACTTTGTATCAAATGTCCATTTCTCAGTGTGAAGACTTACAGGGTCTTTAGTCTTGTCAGTGACTTGGAAAACAGTCATAGATTCCACAAGTTCACTAGCCCCTTCTTTTGTCTTTTGGCTGTCAGCTTGTAAAGAAAGCTACTTTGCTTCAGCAATGGGCAACAAAAATCCTGTGTGCGTGCAGATAGCACCATAGTCCATGAACCAATAATGCTCTCTGTCTTGGAAATCTTCCCACCACTGTGGAGCTGTGATCATAAAGAAATCCAATATGGACAGTTCAAACATTGGTTTAAATTTCACTCGGCCAGCCAGTAGTGCTTTGATCTCCTTAATCAGCATGAGAGTTTCTGCCGTTGTCATTAGCAACTGTGTGTCTTTCAGCTGCTTCAAAACCTTTGGCTGGTAAGGCTTTGTAAGGAATACACTGGGATGCGAATTTCATTACCAAACACAAAATCTGCACCTTTGTCACTAAATATTCCCACAATCAGTGTGTCTGTACTGCATGTATGCCCCTTGTGGTTAGTCAGTGTGTACCCACCAACCCCTCCTTCACAATGAGCAAGTAAACCATGAACATCATTTGCAATGGATGTTTCATCAGAAAACATATCTTGTTCACTTTTTGCATCTTTAAACTCAACAATGACACGTTGATCATGCCATGTAAATTTAATGTTGTCACAGGGGCATGGTCTGTAACTGCAATCTTGCCCATTTTCCACCCTCTGGCTTTGAGCAATGTCCATGTCTCATTGGGCAAGGCAAAAGGCATCATCCCCAACCCTTCACTTAGCGACACCCCTCTGAATGGCCATGCAAACACAGCTTTTTTTTCAATCAGTTCACAGTGAATGGCAAGCTGGACAGTCCTATTCAATACATGCATACCATGGTGGTAGCCACTATAGCCTATGGGCTACACCACGCACTATAAGACGGCAGAGGGATCCGCTGGAACCCTCCCCGGCTATGGCGGATGTGCATGTGCAGTCCACAGGACCCCAAACACACCTCCAGGGCTACTTGACCAAGAAGGAAAGTGATGGAGTGCTGCGTCAGATGATCTGGCCTCCACAATCACCCGACCTAAACCCAATTGAGCTGGTTTGGGATGAGTTGGACCGCAGAGTGAAGGAAAAGCAGCCAACAAGTGCTCAGCACCTCTGGGAACTCCATCAAGACTGTTGGAAAACCATTCCAGGAGACTACCTCATGAAGCTGATTGAGACAATGCCAAGAGTGTGCAAAGCTGTCATCAAAGCAAAAGGAGGCTACTTTGAGGAATCTAAAATATAAAACATATTTTGATTTGTTTAATACTGTTCTGTTTACAACATAATTCCATATGTGTACTTTCATAGTTTTGATGTCTTCAGTATTAATCTACTATGTTGAAATAATGTAAATAAACAAAAACCATTGGATGAGAAGGTGTGTCCAAACTTTTGACTGGTACAGGTTGAGTCTCCCATATCCAAATATTCCGAAATACGTAATATTCCGAAATACGGAATATTTTCAGCATGACATAATGAAACCTTTGCTTTTTGTTGGTTCAATGTACACAAACTTTGTTTAAGGCACAAATTATTAAAAATAAAGTATAAAATTACCTATAGGCTGTGTGTATAAGGTGTATATGAAACCAGGGGCGTATCTACCCATTGGCCAGGATGGCACTCGCCAGGGTCGCCAACCAAAGGGGGGGCGCCGTCCAGCAGTGCCACCAGCAGCCAATGGGTGGACTACTCCCCGGGCCCCATAAGTCTAGGGCAGACCGCAGTGAGAGCGGTCTGCCCTACACAGTTTACAAACACACAGCCGCCAGCGGCAGCTGTGTGTTTGTTATAGCAGCCAGCCAATGAGAGTCAGACAGACTCTCCTTTGCTGCTGTATCATCCGCGGAGGGAGCCGGCTGGAGCTCACTCATGAGCTCCGTCTTCCGGCTTCCCCCACAGCATGAGATGGCAGAGACGTCCCTCCCATGCAGGAAAAGAGCGGGCCAGGAGTGACTCAGAGCGGACAGCGGCGGTCGTGTCAGGAGCGGGGATCAGGTAAGTTGTATTTTTTTTTGTGTGTGTAAGCCTGGCACAGCAGGGAGGGGCACTGAAATAGGGGGTGGCCGCTACTGGGGGCACTGTATAGGGGTGCCCGCTACTGGGGGCACTGTATAGGGGTGGCCACTACTGGGGGCAATTTAGGGGCGTGGCCACTACTGGGGGCAATTTATGGGGGGGTGGCCACTACTGGGGGCACTGAATAGCGGTGACTACTACTGGGGGCACTGTATAAGGGGGGACTACTACTGGGGGCACTGTATAGGGGGACTACTACTGGGGGCACTGTATAGGGGGGACTACTGCTGGGGGAAATGCAGCATAGGGAGGATTACTAATGGGGGCACTGTATAGGGGGGACTACTACTGGGGGCAATGCAGCATGGGGGATTACTACTGGGGGCACTGCATAGGGGGTGGGGGGGCGCCAGTCCACTACATTGCCATGGGCGCTAGATACACCCCTGTATGAAACATAAATTAATTTCATGTATGTACATGCTTTGTTTGAGCCACAAAATTATAAAAAATATTGTACAAAATGACCTTCAGGCTGTGTGTAAATGGTGTATATGAATCATAAATGCATTGTGTTTAGATTTGGGCCCTATTCCTAAGACATTTTAATATGGTATGCAAATATTCCAAATTCCAGAATATTCCGATATCCAAAATACCCCTGGTCCCAAGCATTTTGGCTATGGGAGACTCAACTTGTACTGTATATATATATATATATATCTATATAAAAAGAGTATCCATAATGGCGGCACTCATGGACAAGAAATGTGTTTCCAACCTTTCAATGCTCTATTGCTGCATTTTCGTCAGGGTGCAAGTAACAAATGAACAAAAAAAATACATACCTAAATACTTGTGAGAGGGAGGCGCCACGCAAGGACACGGAGAGAACCACACCACGTGATCCAAACTAACCAATGGGAGGATAGAAACAAACCATGGCACCACTTATCAAAAAACATGAGAGGGACAGAGGTAACAAACCACATATCCAAGACCATAACAGCACATGATATACATATATGATCCAAGACGCTAAAATACTAATCAAATTAATATTAACAAGCATAAGAATATAACAATAAATGACCTGGTATAAGGATGCTGGAGATGAACCAAAGTAACCAGTCCATGTCCGCACGCGACTGTCATCTACCAGGCAGCCATAATGTATGTGTAATCGCAAACCAGATGTAAACTAGTAAACAAAGGCAAACATAAGGCATACATAAAAGTTATAAAAAACAAGATTTTCATTGAGGCCCACACACAGTGATTTTTCATCCAATTTGGCCAATTTTGACAAATCGTGACGACGAATCGGGTAAAATAAGTACAAATCAATCGTGAGTTTATACTCACGAGCACGATGCGCGTCCCTGCTCGTCGTACCGCGCATCCTCTGATCTGCAGATTAGCCAACCTGGAACACAATGGAAGCCGATCGTGAGGATTTTTTTCCCGTACGATTCATCGCACAACGTGGAATTTCACTGACAGCTTCCTGTGCACACTCCTCCACCATCTTGTGCAGCATTGTGTATGGAGAAGATAGACGCACACTGAAGTGTTGTTTTGTCTGAAGTTTGGTATTTGTACAGTTTAAATGCAACCACACTGACCACCAATATGTGCTCCCCCACTGCCCACCATTGTTTGCCCCCAGGTAATAAATGCATGACCCAGCCAACGCCCGCTGTAATGAGGCGGGCGGTGGCTGGGTCATGCATTAAGCTCCCACTACCCATCAATGTGTGCCCCCAGGTAATAATTGCATGACCCAGCCACGGCCCGCTGTAATGAGGTGGGCGGTGGCTGGGTCATGCATTAAGCTCCCACTACCCACCAATGTGTGCCCCCTACCTAACCATTAACTGGCCACCAATGTCATGGGGCCACCTAATCTTTAATTAGAAAACCAATCAATTTTTTGTAAAATTAATAGACAAAAATATTTAATCAAGATAAACAAATACATTCCAGGAAGATTATTCATATTGAAATAACATAAAATATTAATAATAGGGGCGTGGCCTAGCTGGCAAACAGGACAGACGTGACACTGTGCAGCTCCTGTTTTATCTGCCTAATATTGAGAATAGCCTGCGTCCATTACATAGCCCAGACCATTCCCAGTGACCACTGAGTATACCTGGACCATCCTGGTTCCAGTTTCTGGGCTCCGGAGTTACTTTGAGCCGGATATACAAGTGAGGCCTACATCCTCCTCTACAGCCGCGGCCCTGGGCTTGGGGCAGCGCGGACTTCCGGCGACGCTCCTGTCGCGGCTACTGCCGCTGAAACTAACAGACCTCCGGGACGTGCCGCTGCCACCTCTACTCGTGGGAGTCCTCCTGCCACAGGCTTCCCTGTCACCACTAGCGGAGTCCTGGAAGTGGGTCTTTGACCAGCCGCACCTCCTTTGCGGCGGCTGCCGCCGCTGGTCTCTTCTACTCCTGCCGGCTCCTGCTGCCTCCTGAGGTGTGCCGCTGCCTCCATCCGGGGGGGCCCTTCTGGTGGAGACTGCCCTTCTATCACCTCTGGACTCCTGGAGCGGCTGTATAAGGTACCGCAATTCGCGCCAATCCACTATTTTGGAGATCAGTACACTGCCTTCAGCCACCATTACAATCCGTGGTCCACTGGCTCCTGTCACTCCTTATCAACAGTAGGGGACTATTATGGCTGCCTCCACTGAATAATCCCCTCCATATCTATATCTTGCCACAGAGGATATTCTGTACTGGAACAAATAGATATTACATCCCATTTTTATTAAATGTGTGCAGTTCTTTTGAAATACTGGTACTCCCCCATGTGGTCATAGCTGGGTGGTGCAAGACATAAAAGCACTTGATACTAGATGCTGGAGGGAGCAGACGAGGGGAACAGGAGCTCCGCTAAGCACCCCTAAACTAGCGAATCCCTTTTGCTTTACATTTCCCCCCAATAACTGGGCACTGACCCCCTCACTGAAGGGCATTCCTGACACTGACTAGGACCCTCCTGATTTATCTCTATTCACGGGACCCACCTAGCTCTCTACACTAGCAACGTGATTTGCACCAGCTGCATTAACTACGGGTGCCGCAATTTTACCGGCTTTCACTGCTCAGGGGGTCTAACTTTCTCCATTCGCTGGCAAAGCTCAACAGACACTACACGGGAAAAGCTCCCAGGTCATAGGTGCCCACGAGGCCCACTACACGCTTAGAGGTTACAGCCCCCAACACTGCGCTGTCTGCATCGCTACCTGGATTCCCAGAGCGACTACCCGCTGCTTACTAACTGCAAGCATTCTACTTGGCTTTACGGACTTCCATTTCCACCTCGCCTATGAAGTTTTGTATGGCCTCCCTGCTCTCCTGAAAGATGCAACTTGCCATATAGCTTGTCATTAGCGAAGGGGACCTCTCCTATGTAGAATATCCTCAACCACTCTCTGACTCCTCGCACTCACCATCAGTGATCTTTTCTACAATCCATCTTCAACTACTCATTCGACTCGATCCACTCCGATTACTCAATATGTCTAATCGCAACAAAAAATCTGTTACAAATGAGTCAACTGATTTCTTTCGTCTCAAAGATAAAAGCAAATCCAGTTCAACGTCAACTCACTCTCCGCGCTCCTCTGAAATGACCTCAGGATCTGTAGACGACAGCTCGACCGTGTCTCTCTCTTCTGAAATCACTAAAATGATACAGACAACGATACAAACTGAACTCCGCTCCTTGATCTCCTCTCTCCCTCGAGCGCAAGGTTGATGAGATCTGTCAGTTCCAAGACGTCACCAATCAAGAAATGTCAGAAATGCGCTCTGAAATTGACACTCTTAAGGAGCAGATGGAGGATGCAGAGAATAGATCCAGGCGCAATAACATCCGCTTCAGAAACATTCCTGAATCAATTGACTCTGATGCGCTCCCCGAATATTTGGAGGGATTGTTCCTTCAATGCCTACCAGATTCCAACATAGACTCTTTACAATTGGACCGTGCCCACAGAGCTCTGCGTGCCAAACCTCCACCTGATCAACCTCCTCGAGATGTACTAGTCCGTTTTCATTATTACAAAACCAAGGACAAGCTTCTTTCTTCAGTCCGTTTCTCACCAACCATTTAATTCCGCGGTCATAATCTTCAGATGTTTCAAGATCTGGCTCCCTCCACCCTGAAGAAGCGTAGAGACCTCATAAATGTCACAAAAACACTCCGAAACCACAAAATCAAATATAGATGAGGGTTTCCCTTTCATCTTTCTGTGACTTATGATGGCCACTTCCATAAGATCAAGACGCCAGAAGAGGGACTTGCTCTGCTCTCCACTTTGGGTATCTCGCCCTCTCCACCTACTGCATCTACTAGCGGAGGATCTCCACAACGGTCTTCCCCATCTCCAGAATGGTCTAAAGCCTGAGGCTCCTACGCTAGTTTCAGATTTTCTTCTTTTTCTCTGACTTGCTTTCCCCCTTCTCCTTGGTCTGGGCTTCCTCGTCTTTCATCTTATGATGTTTTTGTCTTATGTTCATTGAGATGTTTTTCAAATAATGAGTTTTGTCCCTGGAGGTTGATCGAGATTGGACCATGCTGCACCTATTCTGGTGTTACCTATGAAGCTATTATTATGTACATGGTCCTCTCTTGCTATCTCCAGCCTCAACCTCATAGTTAATCTGTATTCCATTTAATTCGCTAAAGATGTCACTGTTCAAGTGTTATATTGTGATGTCTTTCATTTTAAATCTGTACCTCTTTAAATGTTTTAAATGTTTCAACTCTCTCTCTGTTCTCTTTCTTTTAGCCCCTAGGCCTACCGCCTTCTCTTACTATATTTTCAGATATCTCTTTCTCCTTTTTCTTTCACTGATGTGTTAGAGCGTGAGTTTTTCTTTTTTATAATCTCAATTTGATAATTGCTATTCGAATCTTCTAAGTTCCCCACGCTAGTTCTGTTTGTCACAAGACTTTACTCATGTTTTGTGTCCTTTGTGCTACCACCCCCGAGCCCCAAGTGCACAGGATGTGCTGTTTCTATTGTATTACTGCTGCGTTCTGTGGAACAGACGCAGTTCCTACTATCTCTTTTCCCTATACCATACTAACAACCCTTCCTTTTCCACACCTCTCTCACCCGATTTCCCCGCTGGCGTTGAGCGTTTGTTGTGAGTGCTATTCAGGTTTAGGAGCTCCCCTAACAAAATCTCGATGTCGCTGAAACTAATCTCCCTCAATGTAAATGGTCTCAACTCCCCCCAAAAACGAACCATGACTCTCCAATATCTTAAGCGACGACAAATACACATAGCATTACTGCAAGAGACTCACTTTCTCAAAAATCATCCAAACTTAACCAACAAAACATTCCCCCATGCTTACTATGCTTCAACTGACCATAAATCTAAAGGAGTTGCAATCCTCCTACACCAGTCCTCCCCGTTCATAGTTGACTCCTCTCATGTTGATCCTTTGGGTCGTTACCTCTTTCTTACAGGCTCAATTGGTAGTGTCCCGGTGACGATTGCTAATATATACACTCCTAATGTCTCTCAGGGTGCTTTTCTCTCTATGGTCTTCTCTAAATTGTCTAAGATCGCTAAAGGTAAAATTATAATCGGAGGAGACTTCAATGTGATTCCCTCCGTCGATATGGATCGTACTGGCCCTGCCAGGCTTTCTCCTATTCAGGTACGTGAATCTATTAAATTCACCTCTTTATTAAAACTATATAATTTATACGACGCATGGAGGGCCTTGTACCCGTCAGCTCGCGAATACTCCCACTACTCCCACTCATAGAGTTTTCTCCAGAATAGACTTCTTCTTAGTTGACCATACCTCCACCCCCATCCTCCGGTCCTCGGAGATCTCCCCTGTGTCTTGGTCTGATCATTCTGCGGTCCTACTGGACCTATTTTTCCCCACTATCAGCCCTCATCGATATAAATGGAGATTAGATGACTTCCTTCTTTTGCGTGAGGAAGTACGTAACCAAATTCTGCACGCAATTTCCGACTTCAACCTGCATAACATCCCGGATCACACTTCGCATGCGATAAATTGGGAGGCTCTTAAAGCCTCGCTTCGCGGCCACTTTCTGCAGATCTCCTCCGCCCTTAAAAAAATTGAGAGGGAAGAGATATCAAAATTAGAGGATCAAATTGCCTCTCTGACAGAAAAGTGTCAACGATTCCCTAAAGACAAATTTTTTAGACAACTACGTCTATTTCGAGGTCAACTAAATCAACTTCTTTCATCCAAAGCCTCTCGTACCCTTAAATGGCTTCAGCAGAGATTCTATGAACGAGGAGACAAAGCTGACGCCATTCTTGCACGAAAACTTCAAACCAGACGAACTAAAAATAGAATTCTACATATTAAAGATTCATCTGGTGATCATTATGATCCGAAGTCCATAGCTAATAGCTTTAAAAATTTTTACTCCTCACTCTATGGACTTCGGAACCATGAGCTATCACCTTCCTCCCTTTTGGATGCAACGCGGACATATCTTTCCTCCTGTAAATTGCCCCATCTCTCTTCCTCACAACTATCCGCTCTTAACGAAGCAGTTACTGTCGAGGAACTTGAATGTGCTGTTAGGTCCATGAAATCCTCTTCTGCCCCGGGCCCAGATGGCTTTCCTGCAGCCTTCTATGAGAAATTTATCTCTCCTTTGTCTCCTCTGTTAATAAATCTTTTCAATTCAATTCTGTCTGGCCAGAAGTTTGATGAAGCCACCACCAGGGCGGAAATAGTGGTCATACACAAAGAAGGCAGAGAACCTAGTCTGTGCTCTAGTTACCGCCCGATCTCCCTTCTAAATGTGGACTTAAAAATTTTCGCTAAAATTCTTGCCTCCCGTCTGGCCCTAGTTATCCCTTCGTTAGTTCATTTAAATCAAGTGGGTTTTATACCGGCTCGACAGGCCTCCGATAACACACGTAAAATCATTGATCTCATCAATTTTGTTAACGCTAAGTCGCTCCCCGCCCTGTTGGTGAAGGCCTTTGACAGGGTCGATTGGACTTTCTTGAGGTCTACTCTACATGCATTCGGCTTTCATGGAAATTTTCTGAATGGAGTGGCTTCTCTATATTATAATCCCTCTGCCTTAGTTTTAGCCAATGGGTTTGCTTCCTCCTCCTTCAATATCCAAAATGGCACTCGACAAGGCTGCCCCTTATCCCCACTTCTTTTTGCTTTAATTATGGAACCCTTAGCAGCCAAACTCCGAGGTAATCCTGCTATTACAGGAATCCAAGTTGGTCACACAAATCACACTGTAGCCTTGTATGCAGATGATGTCCTGCTTACATTGACTCATCCCTTATCTTCTCTCCCTGCTGTCTTTGACGAAATCCAAATTTATGGCCGTTTATCGAATTTTAAAATTAACAGCGACAAAACTGAAATCCTACCTTTACTTCTGGATCCTGACACAATAGCTCAACTGCGTAGCTCCTATGACTTTCGCTGGTGCTCCCGTTCCTTGAAATACCTAGGGATCCAACTAACTAAATCTTATGATAAATTATTTTTTGCAAATTTCCCACCTCTCTTTGATAAGATACGTCGTGATCTTAACTTGTGGGGGACACACTTTATTTCTTGGATAGGGCGCGTAAATGCTATCAAAATGAACGTACTTCCGAGATTTTTATATCTTTTTCAAACCCTTCCAGTCAGAGTTCCCTCCAACTTTTTAACCTCTCTTCAACGGCTGGTTTCCAGATTCATCTGGGCGAGCCGCAAACCCAGAGTTAGATTTCGTATTCTTTGCTATAATGTCAAAGAGGGAGGTTTGGGTTTGCCTAACTTTCATAAATATTACTTAGCAGTCCATTTATCCCAAGCTGTTCTAGCACACGCTGATACACATACTAGAGATTGGGTAGACCTAGAAGCTCAACTTCTTAATTTTCTTTCTCCATACTCCCTTTTTTGGATGGACCATAAACACAGACCACATTACTCCTGCATCCCCCCCACACTCCGATTCTCCCTGTCTATATGGGATTATTGCAAAAGAACCTTCTCCCTAATTCAAAATCAACTTCCTATGACCCCTCTTTGGAACAACAAGGGTTTTTTACCTGGATTAGATCATGGGACCTTTGCTCCTTGGATTTCCCATAACATTAAGTTTCTAAGAGACATCTCTCCCCTTTGTCCATTCCCAGAATTTTCTGAGTTACAAGACAGATTTAATTTACCGAGATGCTTTCATCAGTATCTTCAAATACGCCATCTTTTTTCCTCAACTGTTGGCTTTAAGTCTCATCCTTCATACTCTCCTTTGGAGTCCCTCTGTTTACTTAGATCTTCTTCTAAAGGCCTTATATCCACCCTTTATAATTTACTAACTGTTCATAATCGTCCTCTTAAAGACCCACATGAACTAGCTTGGGAGAAGGATTTGGGGAAGTACCTGGAACCTAGAGAGTGGTCCAAGATTCGCGAGCTGGCGACGGGGGCTTCAATATGTGTCAGAATAAAAGAAAATACTTATAAGAGACTATATAGATGGTATCTAGTTCCTACGCATATCCGAGCCATGTTTCCACAGGCCTCCAGTGCATGTTGGAGGGGCTGTGGAGAGGAGGGAACGTTTGCACACATTTGGTGGCATTGTCCCAGGATTAAGATATTCTGGACAACAGTTCATCGACTCATCCTAGATGTCACAAATTTCTCTCTCCCCTCTTGCATGTCTTACTATTTACTCCCGAGACCTATCCATAATTGTGACAAATATACCCAAACGCTTATAAGACATATTACTAATGCAGCTAACTGTGCAATCGCGGCCTCTTGGAAGAAAACTGACCCCCCTTCTCACACCGCTCTGATCAATTCCATCTGGCAAGTGCACAGTTTGGAATATATTACTAGTCAAATACATGAAAACCATAATAAATTTTCGGAGGTTTGGTCCCCTTGGTTGACCTACCATCACTCTTGAATTTGGTTGGCCTCTCGGTAGATGCTCTTTTCGCCACCCTTACCTTCCTTGCACCCCTCCTCGCCAGTCTCCCCTTACTAACATTCCCTAATTTCCCTCCTATTGTGGACCTTCCTCCATTTCTAGTTGCATAGTTTTTTTCCAACCCTCATAAAAATTACCGGGTTTTCGCTGCTTTTCTAAACAGAGGTTAAGTTGTCCAATGTTTATATTATCTGTATTTTTGGTTTCATGCCAACTCTTATGGATGTATTTATATTTGTCTAAAGACGTACCTTTTATATTATGTACCCGTTGAAAATTTAATAAAAACTTTTCTCAAAAAAAAAAATAAAAAAAATATTAATAATAAACATGTTTAAAAATCAATTCAATACAGATAAAATAAAAATACATTTTAAGTAATATAACAAAAAATAAATAAAATAAAACACGTATTTAACAAAATAATCATCATACATTACATTTAAAAACACACATCATTCAAAGCTGGGGTCTTCTACCTTTCGGCCTCCAGCTGTTGTGGAACTACAGATCCCAGGATGCCCTGCCACCCACCCTTGGGAAATATCAGCATGTTAAAACTGTCAGGGCATCCTGGGATCTGTAGTTCCACAACAGCGACAGGCCCAAAGGTGGAAGATCCAACAAAGAAAAACATTATATTACCAAGAAATGAACACATGACATTCCTGTAAAGAAAACACGATTACAATACCATAACAAACCTTTAAAAACTAAACTATTAAAACATTAAAAATGTTAACCATAACAACATTAAATTTAACAAAACTATATACACAAATATTTAAATGTCCTTTTTTTTCCTCTTCATAGATATGTCCATGGATAGTGAACATGAATTCATTACAGGATTCATTGAAATCCTACCCTCGAAAGAGTGTCTGTGGAGATCAGTTCTCGGAAGTACCGAAACAAGTCGCACAAGTTGGCCGCACTAGAGCTGCTCTTGGAGTATACGAAAAAGTACATTACTGATGCAGACCTGAAAACTGTCCGGCAAAATATTAAAAATCTCAGGACAGTGTACATAAAAGAAAAAATAAGGTGGATGACTCCAAAAAATCAGGAGGGGGCACAGATGATATATATATATGCCTACGCTCTGGTACTACCATATGATGTCATTCATCAGTGATCAAGAGCCTCAAAGGGAATCTATCATCTTGATAGCTGAGCATGAGGGAGAAGAGGAGGTTGCAGAAGTGCCTGGACCGTCTGCAGAAGTCTTGGTAAGTAGTGACACAGTTTAAAGCAAAATCCTTAATGATTTTGTTGTTAAATCCCAAATGAGTATAGAATTGTTTTACTGCGCTATGCACTGTTGGATTTACAAATTTAGAAAACTCTATATAAGGTTTGCTGTCTGTTTAATTAAACAGGAGGCTTGAATAAAATGAAATAAATCTGATACTTTAATACAATGGTCCACAGATAGACACTAATAATCAAATGTACATATATAAAATCAAACAGAATGAATCAATCATATAGTAACAAGGATCAAATGCCTCTCTAGCTTAAGTGCATTGCTAGGAGAAAGTAACTGTATCACTGAGATTCTACAGCATAACGTTCTAATGTTCAGCTCCTACACCAATGGCTACAAATGTAGCAATTAGTTTCCAATGGTGAGGCAGCTCACTTGCACTGCTTAGATTGCAATCACTACTGGCGTCCCAGTGTGAAATGCAGTCACGCTGGAGGATAAACGGTTAAGTAATGACAGTTGGAGTATCTCACCCCTGGAAATCCGTGATCACAATAATATCCGTCCCAGCTCAGCCCGTCTTGACGTTGTAATTCCGCGGCTGGATGAAGCCGGATGCCGTACAGTCAGGGACAGATGCGGCTAATAAAGCGGTGGCTGTGTGTCAGCTGGCGGTGAGCCCGGCCGGAGACAGGAGCTGCTGGTGAAGCGGTGGCTGTGTGTCAGCTGGCGGTGAGCTCAGCCGAAGACAGGTGCTGCTGGTGGAGCGGTAGCTGTGTGTCAGCTGGCGGTATGCTAAAAAAAAAAAACCCTCCAAATAGGCGTGCGGCAAGTAGTTGATATGCTGTGGAAAAATCTCAGATGCCTGGGTGATGACGTCAACGCGTTTCGTCCCGTGGAAACCGGGACTTTCTCAAGACTGTGTGCCCTATCCATTGGCACTTCCTTATATCCCTCCAGGCATTAGCCATAATTGTTTAATTGCTTATACACACCAGATAATCATATATCCTTTGATCAGTATCTTGCTTCAGAGAAAAAACCTCATGGTAATATATGTATGAAAAGTCATGGTTAATACATGTATAAAGGGCCAGAGGTTTACATGTAAATGTAATTTAATGTAAACCTCTGGCCCTTTATACATGTATTAACCATGACTTTTGGTTAACTGCAAATAGTTTTTTTCCTTTCATTGTTAAATCCCAAATGTCCAAGTTAGTCAGTAGTTCACAGTCAGTCCTCCTGCCGTGGCACAGCACCTGGTCCGTTAAAATAGGCCATGTACTCCTCCCTCACTTCTTTGGCACGTGCGGTGGATGTTGTTGTAATTGGTGGTGCAGACACAGATGTAAAATGTCCAATGTCCTCCAGGGGTCCTACATCTTCTGGTCTAGCTGGGATTGGTCCTCGTTGGGTAATTTTCTTCGCAGAAAGTTATGTAGCACACAGCACGCCATCACGGCCCAGTCTTATCTTCTCCACACGTAGATTGATGGTGGTGTGGAAAATGCGGAAGCGGTTGCTCATTATTCCAAATACATTTTCCACAATGCGCCGTGCCCAGGATAGATGGTAGTTGTAGATCCTCTTCTCTCTGGTCAGGCCCCTCTGTGCAAATGGACTCATCACATGTTCATGTAATGCAAAAGCCTCGTCTGCGACGAAAACGTAATTTAGGCCGTGCTTTATCTGGTCCAGTGAGGGCAAGTTGAGGGTTTTGTTGGAGAGTCTCCGGTAGAATGCTGTCTTTTTGAAGGACCCTCCATCCGAAGCACAGCCATTCTTGCCGACATCCACAAACAGAAATTCGTAGTTGGCATTCACCACTGCCATGAGAACGATGCTGAAGAATCCTTTGTAGTTGTAGGAATATGATCCGGTGTTGGCAGGTGGGTTGATACGGATGTGTTTCCCATCGATGGCTCCGCCACAGTTAGGGAAATTGCAACGTTGTTCAAAATTTTCCGCAATACTGGTCAACTCTTCCACGGTGTTAGGAAACTGTAAAAATAGTAAAAAAGTGGTTAAAACATGACTATATATTTTTTTTCTTATTTTCCTATATAGACTCACACCCAAGACCCTGATTTAGGATCCACACCGGACCTCAGTCTGCTCGGTGGTGACAGTGAGGCGGAGAATACCACACAAGTGGAAACTCCACTTCCACCTGGACCCTCATCTTCTTCCCATCAATCCCAAAAAAAGAAAAAAAAAACAGGGGAGAAAGGAGAACCTTACGGAACGTGAGGACAATTTTTTCCAAAATGCAGAACGACTGCTACAAAAACCCCTGATACAATAGATGATTTCACAGCTCATGTGAACAGCACTTTGAGAAATATGGATACAGATACCCAATGAAATTTTCTCAGATTAAACTACCACCTATTGAGTCGCTGTATGAGCAAAAATATCCACAATTCTACGTACATAGCAGACCCAATGCTATTTTCCCCTGCCCCAAATAGGTATGTCCACCCCCCCCTGCCCAGTTAGATATTACTCCCCCACCAAGCACCAGCACGACCTTGTTTAATGCTCTGCTGGATGCAGCGGATGAGTCGCCCCATTATACAGAGATGTCATTTTTTTCTTGCTTTTAATATCACCAAATTGTATGAATTCCAATAGGTGCTTGCTGCATGGGATAGGGTGGTGATGAAGCCATTTGGACAAGGTCACTACACACATGGCATAAATAGACATTGCTGGAAGCCAGGGCCACAATGTGTACTTGTGCCATGTGTGTATTAGCCTGTTCAAAATGGCGTCTGACCCACCCTATCACCTACAGCATGCTACCTATTGGGATTCATAAAATTTGGTGATATTTAATTTTGTTGTTTTTTTCTTACTTTTAATATCACCAAATTTTATGAATTCCAATAGGTGCTTGCTGCATGGGATAGGGTGGTGATGACGCCATTTGGACAAGGTTACTACACACATGGCACAAATACACTTTGCTGGTAGCCGGGGCCACAATGTATACTTGTGCCATGTGTGTATTGGCCTGTTCAAAATGGCGTCTGACCCACCCTTTCACATACAGCCAGCTACCTATTGGGATTCATAAAATTTGGTGATAATGTTGTTTTGTAAAATTGTTATAAAAAATGTATATTGCACACAGTTTAGTGCACACTTTCAGTTGCCTACAGATCAGTGTACATTGTACTTAATGCAGGCTAATTTTTGCTAATTGTTGTGAAAAAAAAAATACATTTTTTTTTCTTTAAACAAGAAACAAATGTGTGGTGTTTTTTTTACTTACCTTGCAATACTGGTACTGCAGCACTTTAACGATGGCTTTGCAGGTCTCCGGAATCATGACACCCAAGGACTGAGGTGAGATGAGTGTCCCAAACTTCAGGTGTTCAAATGACCTTCGTGTAGCCAGGTACCTCAGGGTAGCCACCAGTCTGTCTTCAGCAGGGATTCCCCTCCGCCACCTTGTGTCCTGTCTCTGGATGTGGGGGGTCACCATAGTCAGCAATTCTTGGAAGGTGGCGTCATCCATGCGCAGGTAGTTCTGATAGTCGTCCGGGTTGTTCTCCATCAGCAGGGAGGACATGTGAGATCGGGCATTCCTTTGTAGCAGCCACTCCTTGGTCCAGCATGCTCTCGTCCTTCTTCGCTGGGCACTCTTCCTAATCTCCCGGACCCCAGCTTCAGTGACCAACACTCTATACTGATAGGGACGCATCAGTACAGAATTCAGGAACAGGATAGAATGTAGGTAGGTAGCACACGCTTGCAGGTAGAATTAACTTTGTAAAAGGCAAGCCAAATACAAAGAGCACAGTAGCAATGTACAGGATTCAGCAGGAATGCGCCTAGCCTCATCTAGTAGCAGAGCAGAATGTGCACAGAGTTTAAAGGGCGTCTGCTGATTATACTCCCTAGCTAGCCCCTCCCATTGTTATGGCTATTTAAACTTCCCACCAATAGTCAAGAGCCTGTTTTTTTTTAAACTCACGACCAATCTCACAATGCATACGATCTAGGGATGGACATCGACCATCAATGTTTTTCTTCCGATGTTAGTGTTTTTACCATTCGATGGCAGCATTCCGATGTTTGCTGCCATCGAATGGTAATCATTCAATGGTGTTGTGATGGTGGCTTCTTTTTTAAAAAAACTAAAATCTCTGTCTCCCCTGGGTGCTGTGTCTCTGCCTCTGATAACATTTCTGGCTCATGCTGCTGGGATCGTTGGAGGCTGTCTCTCACTGCCGCAGATCTGGCCCTCAGTCCCTCCCCTCCCTGCTAGCTCTGATTGGCTCTCTGAGACAGTGAGAGCCAAACAGTGTGCAGCCCTGGCCCTGCAGCAGTTGTCACTCACAGACACACAGAGTGACAGCTAACGTTTTCACAACAGAGATGGAGAGTGATTTCTCTGCAGCTGCATGGCAGTGTTTCACATTCTCCTCCTCATCATATATTATTATTAGGGGTGAGCAGATTCTGTTCTACTCGGTTCCGTTCGGATTTTAAAACCGAATCTTATTGGCTATCCAAAACTCGTGACAGCTGATAGCCAATAAGATTCGGTTTTTAAATCCGAACGGAACCGAGTAGAACCGAATCCGCTCACCCCTAATTATTATTAAGTTTCTTATATAGCGCAGCATATTCCGTTGCGCTTTACAATTGTAAGCATTAATAGAACAAAACTGGGTAATAACAGACATATAGGTAGGAAGGCCCTGCTCGCAAGCTTACATCAGCTCTGCTTGCCTGGGTTTGTTTTTTTTTAACTTGTGTCTGAGCCCCTCTCTTAACCCCACCCCTTTACTATTCATAGGAATAGTTTTCACCATTAAATGCTTTTGATGCGATGGTTAGTTACCATCGCATCGAAAGATTCAATGGTGGAAGCACTGCCATCAAATGATGGAGGACTAACGATGTCCATCCCTAATACGATCCGATAGATCGTGATATCGTAAAACAGATTGGGTGATTTTTTTTAGCAAAATCGTGATCACGACGGCAAGGGAGCTCCCGTGAAAGTTCATGAGGAAATTGGACAAGAAGTCGGATCGTAAGCACATCGGTATGTGTGTGAGCACCTTAAGACGAAAGATCCACCGGCATTCAGCCTTCAACAACATAGCGGGACTTATCACCTCCTCTAGAAGATACTGGGATATATTCAATGAGGCGATAGCACAAAGTCGCCATATTGTGTTTGGCCTCCAAAAGGAGTCTTGCGACCGGTTGATAGCTAGATTCAGATGACAGGGCTTATTTAATGTCAGATTGGTGGGCTGCCCTTTTAAACCCCCCTTTAAAAAACCTGCGTTTGCCCATAGCATATCGCGTAGTCCGTAGGCACCTCAGTGTGCCTGGAGGACCGTGGTTGGGAAACCCTGACCTAGACTGTCCCTGTGCAGAGTTTCACATTGTCCACAGACTCCGACATTATTGATTCTTGCACATTACAGCGAGCCATCTTTCGCAATTGCCACACGTACTAGTAAGATGTACTAATTGAGCACTGCCGGACAGTCAGGCACGGTGGGAACACGCCGGTGCGATGGATGAAAAGCTGGGGAGAAGGGGCGTGACCAATGGTGCATGGACACGCCCCTTGTTTCCGAGGGTTTAAAAGGTGCCGCGCGTGCGCAGAGCGCTATCCGTGTGTGGCCGTTTTTTTTTTCTCAGCAGCATTTGGAAGAAGAAGCCGCGCGCACCTCTGAGCCCCATCCGTGAGACAGCAGTAGTCCCGCGCTGCCACTCAGTGCAAGTGCGCGAGCCTGGGCGGTGGGTGAGTAGGACACGTGGTTCCCTGCTGAGTAAAGGGGGCGGCAGGCGGGCAGAGCTGTGGGCACGTGTGGGTCGTCGTACTGGCCGCTATCTCACGGGGATTGTAGTGTTGCTGTCTCTCAGTCCTGTTGCGCTGCCACAAGTCTGGTCCCTCCATCGGCGCGCGTTCTGTTCTGTCCTCCCCGTCCAGCCTGTATGTGACCCAGTCTCATTGCTTTATATGTGTCCCCGTCCTGCTAAGCACTGTGCTGTTCATTACATGGTTTCTCTTCTTACAGGTAGATTCCAGGCTGTCACCTCCCACGCATCTTCTCTACACTCATCACAGGACCCTGACTCAAGGAGAGATACCAGGAGAGGCCCCCAGACTCCGTCCTGCCACTTGTTTCATACTAGTTAGTGCTCCCCACCCTGTGATGCTGTCAGTGGAGAGACTATAGACCTATACCAGTCTCCCCAAGCGCATCTCATTTACTAACTGGGCCGGACACATCATCTGTCTAAACATCTGATGCAAGTGAATGTTTTATTTGTGCTGTGCGGTTATACAAGTTCCTTTTGGCTTACACAAGTGTTGCTGTCAATGTCCCCAAAGTTATATGTACGTTTTTAAGTAGCCTTCTTTGTTTCAACAAACTCCTTTTTTCTGTTTTTTTTTTTTTTTTTGTGTGTGCATTCTGCCTATTGCAGTCCCACTGAACTGTTTATTTTATGGATCCGCGTGTGGCCTGGATTCAGCCGGAGCAGAAAGGCCCTGCCAATGCTCTTTGGATGCATGTTTGGGAGACCTCACAGGGGTTTTGGGACCCACACTTTAGACAGCATATGTCACCTGGAATGCCTCCTGGAAGTTTTAGCCCTAATTTGTTAAATGGCCCTCCTAGTTACCCATCCCATATGTGTCTCAATACCTTGTCAATGGATAGATACATGTTCCAGAACAACTCTGTTTCTCGTCCAGGCACACCTGGTTCATCATCTTCATCATCCTCGGGAGATCGCGACCAAGATACTGTACCAGTGGTTGCTGGCTGTGCTTTACCTCCTGCCTCAGCCTTTCAATCTCTGGACAATTCTCACACTGCAAGGTTGCAGAAGAACCCCTCTGTGTCCTCGTCATGTTCGTCGTCCTCTGACATTGATGCAGATGCTGTTAGGTGCTCCTCTCCTGCTGGTAGCGGTATAGGACCGCTTCAGGGCTGTACTTTTCCAAATGCTTTAATATCTGAGGTAGTGCGAGGCAATAATTTTGAGAATGGACTGAACAATAACATATATAGCCATCATACAGTCTCCAGAAACCTCTATAAACGGCCATCTTCCCCACTTACAGTCCATGACTCCCGCCATGTTGACTTGCATCACAACATCCTTAACCAATTTTCCAGCTGCTATGACCGATTACATCAGTACCACCCTGGGCGCAGGAAAAGAGAAAATAAAGCTAGCACATATGGCATAAACTACTTGATTAATGAGCGAGTGCCCTGGATGGAATGTGGAAATCGTGCACAATATGCGTCTGGAACCCCATGGAAAACTAGAGAATACTATCCGGGCATAAAGGGGTAAGTTTGTTGTATATGCCAGTTCAGATGTGTTTGTATAATTGAATCTAAAAAGTTACAGCTAAATTAGTTTCTTTAGAATAGAAACATTTTAATTTTCATACATGTAACACTTCAGGCTTATCTGTGGAGTTTTATACACTGTAGAGTTGGATCCTTCCAGTGCGTATAAGATCTAATGATGATTACACACTGGCTGACGTATTGGCAGTTCAATTGAATGGCCAATATATTGTGTGCTCATCGGCCAGTGTGAACAATGTCGTTCAGACATATCGCGTCGGCGGTGTAGCACAGCCGATGTCAGATTTATTTACTCATCCTGTGTGTACGGGCGTTCAGCCGTCCACCTGTACACTTGCTGTAGAGGCCGGTGGAGAGTGGGTCCTGACACGGGACCCGCACAACCATCTGTTAATATAACTGCAGATCATTTGATCTGCAGATATCTTTCCAGTGGAATCTGTATGATTTACAGCCGGCGGTTCTAATCCCGACAGCGGAAGCCCGGCAGGGGTGAAGATCCGAAGCTAGAAAGCAAAGTACTAACTAACCTATTTTTACCCCTAACTCTCCTTTAGGGGTGCCTAACCCACCCTTCCCCGCAGCCTAACCCTAAATCTCCCCGGGGGCGGATCCCTAGCTATAACCTCCCCCTGGGGGAGCCTAACCTTCCGGGAAGGGAGGGGGGTGCCTAACACTAAGTCTACCCTGCGGCTGCCCTTCGCCTGGCTTACCTTCGACCGGTAAGCTGAGTGTCGGGCTCCTGGCGTAGGTCCAATGTCAGACGTCGGGATTTCGTCGCCTGTCGTTTGTACCTTGCCTAGACAGTTGGGAAGCTGGCGGTAGGGATTTCGTCTGACGGCTTCCCGACTGCTTCCCTTTCCAGTGTGTACCCACCTTAAGTCTACAGAAATACTAATTGAACACCTCCTTTGCTGTAATCTAGGATTGGGTACGCGATATATGCTCTGATAATGCTGGCAGTTTAATCCTGACGCATGCTGAAAAGTATTCTAAACTATCCCCTAACGTCAACAGCATATTGGCTTTAAAGAAAGTTGGGTGCAAACTATAGGGGCTTGATGACAAGCTAGCAAACTCTTCATCTTTAGGCTACAGATATTAGTTGTGTAATCACCTGGCCACTTAGGTTGTTAAACACCTAACTGTCCACAAATTGTCTGTAGAGACCTAAAATCTTTATTGATAAGGTTCTCTATGAATAGTCTGATCATATAGTGAATTTATAATCCAGCCGCCTGAACTGTTCTCAAAGGGCTCGATTTCAATTCAACGTGAATTGAATAGCGCCGGGAAGGAGCTCCTGGAGCTATTCAATTCTGCACGGTGTTAGGTGTTTCAGTGCCCGGTCTCGCGCCTTAAACAGGGTGTTTAGTGGCGAGAATGGGCGTTATTCGACTAAACTTGCCGGCGTGATGCTAGTTCTGCCGCTTTTGTTGGATTTCTGCTCATATCCCAGGAGGGTTTCGAGAAGAATCCTTAGTCAGGCTTAGCAGTACGCTGAATTGAATGGCTCCGGCAGCTCATTCCCGGCACTGTTCAATTCATATTGAATTGAGCCCATAGATCTGGTTGGACAGCCTGATTGTCAAATTGCTGTATATTTCTATCTTGGCAAAGCTGGATATAGATCCATGCATATGTACTTGCCCTCACTATTTCCTGTTAGGATCAAGTCATAATTGCATTTGCTGCAGGGTTTTGCACGAACACTTAAAATTTTTTTTTTTTTTTTAGCTTCTAATAACTGGCATTTAAATATTTTAAGTGTGAGTTGTTGGTCTGAAAAAATGCCTAGTCCTTTTCCCAGGGTCCATTTTATCCTGTCCTGTAAAATTACTAAATAATTAGGATAATTGTACATACATAAGCTGGGTACACATTAGGTCGATAGGTTGGCAATTCAGCCGACCCATCTGATGTTTGGTAAGTGTATACACAGTCGCTAACCTTTGGCCCATGTGTCGTGCTTGACAGCTCAACTTGGTGGTTTTTAAACTTGCCTACCCATTTGAGATGTCGTTCACTGCCGAGTCCTTGCAGCATGTGTATGGGCGATTGGTGGGTCGCCTGTACACACCAGCAGTTGAACAATATATTTTTCAGATATATCTGCCAACTGCTGTGCTGCATAGCAGATCGGATATGTCTGTGAATGACATTGTTCAGACATATCCACTGTACACACCTGGTGATGCACTATATAGATAAATCGTCTAGTGGAAAATATGGGAAAAAAAAAGAATAGGGCTTCTCCCCATTTTCCAATAACCAGCACCAAGCTGAACTAGCCAGGGGGCTAATGCCATAGCAGTAGGACTCACAACATGGTGTCACCCTGCCATCACCTTAACCAGGGCTGGAATTCTTCGGAAAGTAGGGCCCCCAAAAAATAAAATGGAGTCGTCCCACCCCCCTTTTAACAATAACCAGCTATGGCGTGCAGGGTTCATTGTACCTTAATAATCTTTACAGGCTGCCTACAGGTCGGCACTTGAAAAACCACAGATGCAAGCATGCCTGGACATAAAGGACCCGTTGGCGCCTGTAGTCTGCCTGTAAAGAAAATATTAAAATAAAGACAAGATACCTATTGTTATAATAATTAGGCTGCACCTTCACCTGGGAGCAGGGATGGTGGCCTTTAAACTCTTTTGCATGGTTGCCGCCTCCCCAGGTCTTTCTATGTCTTCATCTTTAATCTTACCCTGGGGAGCAATTTTTCATGGTCGCCACCCATCCAGGACTTCTATCTTCAGGAGCTCTTCTTTGCTCCGCTGCTGTCACTGACTGCCCCTGCCTTGCGCTGGCTAATATTAGCACAATGGGACGGGGCTATGATGCGGCAAGCCTTAGCCATCTTGAATTTTATAAATGCTTTGTGGCGTCATTTTTTAAAATGGAAAACGCCGTCATTATGCACGCTGCCTAATGCCAAACTCTGCAAGTATAGGCTCAGGTCCCACCGCCATGCACTCTTACCGCCTCAGCTACCATGCGCACATCTTCCCGCCTGGTCCCGCAGCGATGGACAGTGTAACGCTGAAGGTGTAACAGGCTTCTGGGACCGGAGATTGGTCGCCAGCTTCGGTCTCTGCAGCCTACACACTACAAAATTGGTCGACTAGTCTGCGGTCAGGTCTCCAAGTTTACAAACCAGGGGACCTGACAAGCGACCAGGATTGGGTGTGTTGGTCGGCGGAGGGTACACACTTGTCCAGAGTCCGACAAACTGGTCGGTTCGGAGTCAGATCTGCCAAGGATTGGACAAATTTGTACCCAGCTTAAGGATATCTGAGCTTGGCCACTAGCTTTGCTACAGTGCATTGCATAATGCAGTGTAAATTTGCTTCACCTGCAGAAATTAGACCATTCTTGTACATTGACAAGCAGTGGCTCAGCTCTGTAGATTATGAAAATTTGGGTGGACTTACTGAAAACAACTAGTAAATATATAGTTCTACATGCAAAATTTATTTTTAAAGCTACGAGCACTAGCCTTAATCTTGGCAGTCTTGTTTTTGGCAGCTGAATGGAGTAGCGTCGGAAGCTTAAATAAGAATGTTGATCTTTTTGGAGAGACTAAATACCAGACCTAAAACCCGGGTTGATTGCAGGGTTAACACGGCAGCTCCTTATGTGTAAAAGGTGATGGGGTTGAATTGCCAACCCGATTGACCCAGCAATCCAACCCAAGTTACTTGCAGGATTTAATGCTGGAATAACTCGTGAAACCCTGCCGAGTAAACTGCGCGATCCAGGTCACGGTGACCTGGATCGTGCCGCATGCCTGCCGATTGGCCGGTTTCAGTGGCGCTTGGAGATGACTGGTCTGATCCGGATTGGTGCACTTTTCTAACCTCCGTGTCAGACCTGGAATTTCGTTATAAAAGCAGTATTAACTATAGCACACATGGGTATCTGTCTAAACCACAGGTTCTCAAACTCTGTCCTCAGGACCCCAAACGGTGCATGTTTGCCAGGTCTCCTCACAGAATCGCAAGTGAGATATTAGCTCCTCCTGTGGATCTTTTAAAATGGGTCAGTGAGTAATGATTACACCTGCTGTGACCTGCAAAACGTGAACTGTGTGGGGTCCTGAGGACCGATTTTGAGAACCACTGGTCTAAACTGGAGAAATTAGAAATTGTTTGCCTTCATTAATGGACCTATGTATTAATAATCACTGTGATTATTAACACTTTGAATTGCAAGAGATGTATTTTAATTTTGAATGATATCCCTGCTATGTAGAAAGGTGAACCTGCAGGAATAGTGGTAGCGATAACAGCTGTCCCTGTGAGTAACTTCATCAGCATTTCGGAGAAGTATTTAGCATTTTGTGAATGACTACTCTGGGGGAATCTGACACTGCACATGCACCCAGTGTATGTTTCCTCTGCCATTTGGTACATGGGGATCGGATCTGTAGTCACCATTGATAATGGACTGCAATCTGCAGTGCTAATTGGCCTTCTGCAGGAGATTTTAGTGACATCTCTGGCATTAGCCTATTGGCACATGGCAACAAGTCACTAAATTATATGGAAATTGCAATTTCCACATAAAATGATAAATAGGCCTATTAGTGGTAAACTTGTGTAAGTATGCAATGTATTCAAACTAGCATTGTACCACCTCATTGTTTCTATAATTTGTATTGTCATATTTATTTGCAATTTAGGGGGGTATTTATCAAAGCATGGAGAGAGATGAAGCACACCACCCAGGTCAAGCCAACCTGTGGCTTTCCGAACTCAGAGGTTCTCAGGGCTCCCCAACAGTTTTAGAGAGATCCATGGTTGAGCACAGGTGGTTAAATCAAATTGGCTGAGGGTATGAATTAAATCACCTGTGCTCAACCATGAATATCTCTAAAACCTGAACTGTTGGGGAGCCTTGAGGACAGTGTTTGGGAACCTCTGCTGTAAAGCTGGGCACACATCTAAAGATTATCTGTCTAACCAGCCAACTAGTTGGTTGGTTGGAATGAAAATCGGGTAAGGTATGAAGGCAAATGACAATCAGAAATTTTCTCCCAAACCCCGGAAAATGGACAAAAACTGTTTGAACAAATTGTTTATATCAAACCTTTAAAAAAAGTGTCTGACAACCATTTTCATCTGTTTTCTGGCTTTTAGGAGCAAATTGCTGATCATCATTTGCTCCCATACGTTACCAGATTTTCATTCCAACCAATCAACTAGTTGGCTGGTTGGACAGATAACCTTTAGATGTGTGGCCAGCTTAACTCATTTTACAGGTTGTTTGAAAAATACCTCCTTAGTTATGTAGGACTAATCGTAATGTCAGTACCTTTTTAGTTCTCTTCTGATTGCTTATAATGGAAAAAAGATAATGTTCAATCAAACATTTTACTACTTTTGTTCTAGTACTGACCCATATTTGCTTATATTCATTCCATGAAATGTGAAATTTAAATGTGTTGTGTCCTCAACTTCTTAATATTTTTATGCTGCTAAAATCTTAGTATATTTAACTGTCAGAGTTCAGATGTAGTTATTGTTGGTGACTAGTTCTATGTTAAATATGATGGAAAGCGTTACCCAGGTGAGATCAAGGACATCAGGGATGGTGACTACCATACTTTCACATCGCAATTGGCGGGTGGTTACGGCAGGTGCATTTTTGAGGAATTTAAAAAAATAACTTTAGGGACTTAAATATATGCTTGCACCCACTTTTGTGTACCCCAAATTTGGTGGGCATAGTTATTCCCCCCCAAGAATACGAAGTGCTATTCACTTTATCAAAGCCACATTTATGCACCTGCTGCAGCTCTTAAAAAACCCGACTTGCTTTCCACAGGCTAAAACAGAGGTACCCATAGTGATCCCCCATGTCAGGACATCTTTAGCGGGGTGCCAAGATGATTTATCGAAAAATTACAGGACTTTTCTGATACCTTTCCGCTGGGTCCCGTTTTCGCTGGAACCTAATTGAATACTGGGATAAAGCGGGCACGTGCCCGATACGTCCCACATCAGACTTTTCTCCTCAAATTGAATATCTGCCTATATCGGGAAGATAAGTAGGCCTACATTGATTAATTCACCTGGATTCTACAGGTTTGAGTCATTTGTATCAGAGTCCTTTGACTGGGGACAGAAATGTAACATGAGTTACATTCATATGTAACAGGAGTCACGTGTCGAAATTTATTTGAAATATAGTTTGATTAACATTCAGTTTTTTTTGTTAGTCATAACCTAACCCTAACCTCCCTGCCCCCCCGGGGGTGCCTGCTGAACTTGACCAGGGGGGTGCCTAACCCTAATCCCACACCCCCTGGGGTGCCTATCCCGAAGACCCCCACGGCTGTCTGTCTTCCAACGTAGGGAAAATGACAGGTGTCGGGATTTCGATGCCTGTCATTTAACCCTTGCCGGGATTAGACAGTCGGGAAGCCAGCGGTTGTGATTCTGTCCATCGGCTTCCCAACTGTTTCCCCCTTAGGGTCTCCATTTTTTTTTTTTTTTTCAAGGCACCCCTAAGCCAAATGAATTACCTGTAGTAGTGCCCCTTATGTAAAGTTGCCTGTAGTTGTGCCCAGTATGCAGTATCCTTGTAGTAGGCAGTGCCCCCACACCCCAGTGCAGGACTTACCTGACTGAAGTTCACACTCCCACTGTGCTGTTTTTTCTGTTTAATTTGTGTGGTGCATTTAAACATCTAAAAATGAACATGAGATGGATAGATATCTATCTAATACATAGTGTATGTGTGTAACACACAGACCAATCACTGCAAACATTTTTCTCAACCCAAAATACTTTAAAGACTAATTTGCTGAAAAGCACTTGCTGGCAATTTTTCCACCAGTAATAAAATTTATGTATAAAAAATGTATGGCCACTAATGACCTTATTGTCTTGCTATCTAGTCACTTCCTTGGGGTCCAGGGTTTATCATGCAGGTTGAGTCTCCCATATCCAAATATTCCATAATACAGAATTTTTTTAAGCATGACTGAGATAGTGACACCTTTTTGATGGTTCAATGTACATAAACTTTATTTTAGGCAGAAAATTATTAAAAATATTGTATAAAATACCTTCAGGCTTTGTATAAGGTGTATATGAAACAAATTAATTTGTGTACATACACTTTTTGAGCCACAAAATTGAGTATACTGTATAAAATTACCTGCACGGTGTGTATAAGATGAATATAAAACATAAATGCATTCTGTTTAGTCTGGGGTCCATTCCCGAGATTGCTCTTTATAAGATTTTAATAAATCTGTCTTAAGGCACACATCCACTAGACTATTAAATTGAGCGATTTAACAATAACTATCGTTATCGTCCGAAAATCGTTTGCAGATTGTTTTCAAAAATGTCTAAAACGGCCAGCGATGCATGCTCCCATTGGTCGTATAGACATCTATCATCGTACAAAACCTCACAAAAATGAGAAAGGTAAGTAGTTACGAGGGTGCACTAGCGACCACAAAAATATAATTTAAGTTATAAAAACTTTATTGGTATGTATGAAATATTTATAAGTTAAAATAGGTGAAATATAAAATGAAAGAACACGAAAAAAGGAATGAAAAATAGTAGTGTATTAAAATATATGTTCAACAGAACAACCATTGTCTGTCGTTCAGTTTCTGTAAATCACTTATAACAGCTAATTGCTTATAAGTAATCACAGTTATGTCTTAAGGCCCCCATACATCAGCAATTGATTGCAGCAATCGTGCAATTTGCAATTGATTGTGTATAAAAAACTTTCCCTTTTTCAATCGATTGTGGCAATTCTGCAATCGATTGAAAAAGGGAAAGATTTTTAAGCACAAATCGATTGCAGAATTGCACGATTCCTGCAATCAATTGCTGATGTATGGGGGCCTTTAATTTGATACTGTATGTTATGGAAAGAGAGTTTAGTAGAATGTTATTCCCTCACTAAGGAAGATGGGTATTGTGTAGTCTAGCCCTTTAAATGTATCCAGTCAGTTCCTCTTAGTGCCCAGTTATGCAGTTTCCTATCACCTTTGTAATTTCATCATTCTTCTAATATTCTTTATTAACCACAAGGATTTTTACTGTGCTACTCAAATGTATTCATGTCCTGCTATTGAGGATTCATATAATATCCCACACAGGTACAACTTAGTGTGAATTAATTAATAAATATTCTTAATATCTATTCTCACATTATTCACCAATTGGCTTGTGGCAGGTGAGGGCTACATATGCAGTATCAACTAGCTTCTGCCATTCGATCCTAGCATATTGTTGTTGTTGCTTTTTATTGCTTTTACTCATGTGCTTCTACTCTGCCAAAGCTGTCTGTGCTTTCTCATTGCTTTGTTTGGAGGCGGCTGAAGAGTCACAGGTATACAGTGTAACACATGTATCACCCTCAATCGAACAGCATAAACAATAAGTGTTTCAATATATTCAGAACATAGACACCGGCTGCAGAGAGCCTACGGCCGGTTCACCATTTAGGCTTTGTCAAGGTGACAGTAAAAATCTGTGTGGTTAATAAAGAATATTATAAGAATGATGAAATTACAAAGGTGATTGTGCCCAGTTATGCATTTACCTAAGAGGAACTGATTGGATACATTTAAAGGGCTAGACCACACAACACCCATCTCTTCCTTATGGTGCATACACATGGTCAGATGAACAATTGAACGAATTTAGACTCTATTAAAATGAATGGAATCGTCCAAATCTGACTGCAAACACGTCAGATTTCGTTATCTGACAAACAGGAACGCTTATCGTTGCAGGGACACATGTCAGATCTTCTTTCAGATATGAACATTTGAACGTTTTTTTTTTTTTTTTTTTTTTTAAATAGTTATTCAAATCTGAAGGAAAATCTGACCGTGTATGCACCATTAGTGAGGGAATAACATTCTATTAAACTCTGGCCATAACGTATGAAACTAAGACATCACAGTGTGATTACTTATAAGCAACTAGCTGTAATAAGTGATTTACAGAAACGGAACGACAGACAATGGTGGTTTTGTTGAACATATATTTTAATGCTTTACTATTTTTCATTCCTCTTTCATGTTTTTTTTAATTTCTACTTCAGGGTCCATAGGGTATCCACTGGATTCCTTGGGGTATAGGTGATGACGTCAGTCTTTAGGCACCACAGAGTTAGTTTTCAGCCTCCCAGGATGCATCTGGGTCCCTCTCCTATACCCCGCCCCTGGGCCAAGGCATCCCAGTTTCGTCGGTGCCTGGCTCGGAGTCGGAGGCACTGTGCAGAGGGGGGCTATGAAGAGCCCCTGAAGTTTGTTTTAAAGGCAGCGCTGGCTGCACATCTGGGAGTACAGCATGGACAGTCAGTACTGACGTCCATGCTGTCTCCCCTACACCCCGCCGGTACTGATCCGGGGATGCTGGTAGATATCAGGGGTCACGGCTAGCGGTGACCCCAGATGTTTTGGACCATGGCCGGATCCAAGGAGATAGCAGGTAAGCAGCGGGGTCCCACTGTGGTTCCCCGCTGGTCACATGGTCCTGAGTCCCCAGGCAGGGGGCTCCCTGGGGACTGGCTGCAGCGTGGAGCCAGGCGTCCAACCTGCGCTTCCACTACCCCCTGGGACAGCGGGCCGCTGCTGAGCGGCATGCGCTGCGGTGTCCCAGGGGTTAAATGCAGGCCTGGGGAGCGCGCTTTCCCTGTTTCTCAGCCGGTGCCTCCCCTGCTGCACACAGCCTCTCTATTCTGCCTGATTGGCCATAGTGTCAGCGCTCCTCCCCCAGCGCTTCTTCCTCCTTCATCCTCTGCTCCTCGGTGGCCATCTTTAAAGCATGGTGAACGCTGCTGGAAGCCTGTGAGCGGTAGCATTGTGGTCTGGGTCCCCCAGCATACCTCTCCTCTGTTTGTCTGAGGTCAGTGTCTGCAGCGCTGAGTCCTACCAGCCTGAGGGTCTGAGTAGTTGAGAATCAGCGCTAATAGTGCAGGGATTTGTTTCTTCTGCATTGTATGTGACTAATCTGCTAGACCTGCTGTCTGTACTTTCACTTTCTACTGTCAGCCATATTACTGTCCCTGATCTTGCTCTGCTCAAAGCCCTTGCGGTGCACGGTGTGCAGGGTGTTATTCACACTATACCAATAAGTATAGGTGTGAGTGTCACTTACCATCATGTCTGAGACTGATTTTCCTCTCCAGCTCCTGTGTACTAAATGTAAGGTACCAATAGCGGAGGGGGAGGGTAAAGCGGAGGTGTTATGCCCCAGTGCCTGGCACTGTCACGGCCGATTATGGTCCCGGTACAGGAACCTCCCGGGGCTTGTTTAGCTAAGGCGCTTACAACCCTTGTGGGCCAGCTAGCTCCGCCACCTGCGTTTACCCAGACGGATTTATCCCAGCGGTCAGTGGTGTTGTCACCCATGCGGGAGTTCCCGAGACAATTGATGGTACCCCACAGTCTCCCTGTCCCTTCCCAGGTTTCTCCGGAGCCTGCGTGGGCTAATACTCTAACTACATCTGTTCAGCATTTGTCCGATGTTTTACAGGGGGGGGTCTGTGTTGCGGCCTCATAATAGGCCGGTGGCGTCTTTATCTGCTGCTTATGGAGATGACGATGAGACGTCAAATGATGGGGAGATTCTGGATCTATCTGACCAAGAACCTCTCCGTACCAAAGAGCCGGACGCGAAGTCCAGGGTGTATATCCCTGGTTTTATTCGTGCGGTCCGCACGGCTTTAGTTATTGAGGATCTTGATCCTTCGGTGGCCAATTTCAAATATGCCCTTTTTAAGGATATTAGGGGTGAGGCTACGGTGTTCCCTCTTTCTGATCAATTAGTGGATCATTTAGAGGAGGCGTGGAAAAATCCAGGTAAACTGTTTCAGCCCCAGAGGCGCTTAGCCGTGGCTTATCCGTTTGCGGACAATTATTTTTCTAAGTGGGAATCCCCTCCGCAAGTGGATTCACAAGTCACACGCCTAGTCAAAAGTGCCACGTTGCCTATGCCTTCGATGTCATCCTTGAAGGATGTCACTGACCGCAAGGTGGAGATCTGCCTCAAATCCGTTTATTCCCTTGCAGGGGGAGCATCCAGACCGGCTATGGCCGTGTGTTGGGTAGCCAGAGCTATGGAGCGCTGGGCGGATAATTTGGAGGCGTCTTTGGATTCTGACTGTTTGACTGAACAGACCAAGTTGGTGGGCAATCTCCGAGACTCGGCCACTCACATTAATGAAGCGGCCTTAGATATTTGTATGCTCACCTCTAGGATCTCCTCTGCAGCCGTGGCTGCTCGTCGCACCGTATGGTTGCGTTCTTGGAAAGCGGACGCGGATTCCAAAAAGGGATTGGAAGGTCTGCCTTTCAATGGAGAGGTACTATTTGGTCCAAATTTGGACAAAATAGTAGCTACGTTGGCAGCAGCAAAATCTGCATGTCTTCCGTCTGCTTCGATTCCTTCTAGAGCTGGTGGGTCGTCCTTCCGGCCTCACAGGGCCCAAGGTAGGCCTAAAGCACAGTCCTTTCCACGGCAGGCTGGGACCAAGAAATTGTCCAAGCCCAAGAAACAGGTCTGGAGTAACAGACGTCCGGCTCCTAGGTCAGATGATAAACCTGCGGCCTGACGGTCCGGGCCTCCTGTTGGGGGATCCCAAAGTGGGGGGCCGTCTGCTTCAGTTAGCCCAGTGCTGGTCCAGGACTATGACAGACACTTGGGTTCAGGAGGTGGTCTCTCACGGCTATGCCCTCTCTTTTCGGCTCAGGCCTCCATCCTGGTTCTTTACCACAGGCCTTCCGCTAGACCGGAGCAAAGCCTCAGAACTGCAGAAGGTTTTGCACACTATGCTCCAGGCCGGAGTTATAGTGCATATTCCAATTTCAGAGGGGTCTGGGTTTTCTGTTCCAATCTCTTTTTGGTGCAGAAACCCAATGGGTCTTACCGTCCAATACTAAACCTAAAGGCCCTCAACAAGTCCTTGAGGGTGCCTCTGTTTCGGATGGAGACCCTGCGGTCCATTATTCTGGCACTGGAACCTGGGGACTACATGGTGTCATTGGACATCCAGGACGCTTACCTGCATGTCCCTATTCTTTTGCGCCATCAGCAGTTCCTCAGATTTGCAATCTGGAAAGAACATTTCCAGTTCCGGGTGCTGCCTTTTGGCCTGGTGACTGCTCCACGGGTATTCACCAAGGTCATGGCGGCTCTCCTGCGGACGCAGGGAGTCCAACTGTTGCCTTATCTGGACAACCTCTTGTTGATAGCGGGGTCTCCAGAGCTTCTTTTACACCATCTGGATCTGACGATTGCGGTCCTGCAATGTCGCGGCTGGTTGATAAACTGGCAGTAGCCCACTCTCACCCCGTCTCACCTCGGGGCCTTATTGGACTCCAGGCAGCAGCGGATCTTTGTGACGGAGGAAAAGATCCTATCCAGATGGAATGGATTGCCTCAGTGTCGCAAGTCCCAAACGATGGTGCTCACTCCGGAGGTTCGTCTGTCTCTAACCTGGTGGTTGCAGACCCACCTCAACAAGGGTCGCCTGTTCTGGGTGGCGAACTGGGTCCTGTTAACAACGGACGCCAGTCTCCGGGGCTGGGGAGCTGTCACGGGTCCACACTTGTTTCAGGGCAGGTGGACTCGGGCGGTAGCGGAGCTTCCAAAACATATTTTGTAACTCCGTGCGGTGTTCAGAGCTCTCCAGCTGGCACAGCCGGTTCTCCAGGGTCCCCCTGTGCAGGTCCAGTCGGACAACGCCACCACAGTGGCCTATTTAAACCAACAAGGAGGAACCCGAAGTCGGGCGGCACTCGCAGAAGTGTCCCGTATTGTGGTCTGGACGGAGCTCAATCTCCCAGCAATATCAGCAGTGTTCATCCCAGGAGACCTCAACTGTGAAGCGGATTTTCTCAGCAGGCAGGACATGCATCCGGGAGAGTGGTCTTTACACTTTCGTCCAGTAGTGTAGACCTAGAGGGTATTCCCCTAGGGAGTTCCGCCTGTCTAGGGTGTTTGGCTTTCCTACAGGCTGGACTGGATAATGGGCTTCGCCTGGCTTCTCTGAAAGTGCAGGTGTCTGCCCTGTCAGTCTGGTTTCATCATAGGATTGCTGCGCTCTCTGATGTGCTCACCTTTCTGCAAGGTGTTCTTCACATTCAGCCACCTTTTGTTCCACCGGTGGCGCCTTGGGATTTGGCCGTGGTCCTCAGAGTTCTCCAGCGACCGCCATTTGAAACACTGGGCTCAGTGCACTTTAAATGGCTTACAGCTAAAACCATATTCCTTTTGGCCATTGCCTCGGCCAGAAGGGTTTCGGATTTAGTGGCTCTCTTGTAGACCCCCTTTTCTGATTTTTCATAGGAATGGGGCAGTGCTTCGCACTCATCCGGGATTCCTTACCAAAGTGGTATTCAGTTTTCACATCAATGAAGAAATTGTTGTGCCGGCTTTCAATTCACCTGGACTTTCAGTGGGTGAAGCCACTTTGGATGTTGTGCGGGCCTTAAAGATTTATGTGGACCACACTTTAGGAAGTCGGACCCTTTGTTTGTCCTCTATGGCTTCCGTAAAAAGGGTTGGCCTGCTTCAAAGCAGACTTTGGCAGGCTGGATTCGTATGGCAATTTCAGAAGCTTATCTTCATGAAGGTCTTTCAGTTCCCTCCTCTGTGAGGGCTCATTCCACTAGGTCTGTGGGTCCTTCGTGGGCAGCTAGACGTGGTGCCTCTGCAGTTCAGATCTGCAAGGCTGCTACGTGGTCCTCTGTCCATACCTTTGTGAGGTATTACGCTTTTGACACCTTTGCCTCTCAGGATGCTTCCTTCGGGCGGCGGATTCTCCTTTCAGCACAGGAGCGTCCCCACCCTTAAAGGATATTGCTTTGGGACATCCCCAAGGTATCCTGTGGATACCCTATGGACCCTGAAGTAGAAAATGAGATATGGTAAGAACTTACCCTTGTTATCTCCATTTCTTCAAAGTCCATAGGGTTCCACAGGACTCCCGCCCTGTTGCACCTGTGTTGCAGATGGGCTTTATTCTGGTCACCGGTTTTTCCATCTCCCTATGGTGAGAATGTGATGCTTGTGAGTGTCCAGATATTTCTTCTCTTTATTCTCCTCCTCCGGCCTATGGCTTGTGACGTAAGTGAGATGCCTTGGCCCGGGGGTGGGGTATAGGAGAGGGACCCAGATGCATACTGGGAGGCTGAAAACTTTAACTCTGTGGTGCCTGAAGACTGACGTCATCACCTATACCCTAAGGTATCCTGTGGAACCCTATGGACTTCGTAGAATAGAGATAACAAGGGTAAGTTCTTACCATATCTCATATTATTTCACCTATTTTAACTTACAAATATTTAATACATACAAATAAAGTTTATAACTTTTAAATAATTTTGTGGTCGCTAGTGCACCCTCGAAACTACTTATCTGTCTCTCTTCTTATTTATGTGATATGTAAAAATTGAGTAGTGGGTAGCACCTCCATAGAAGCCATATAACTGCGGTAGAGACGTGCAACTACAGATTTGAGCTATTTTGAGATGAGGACCATTGAAGATATTGGTTAAGGATGAATCCTGCACCAGTGTCTTTATCCTGTCTTGATTATATTGTACAACCTGATGATATCGTCGGGTTCAACATGTGTTTGCAGATGATTGATGTGCCTTCACCGAACAACTGCTTTGGGCTGCATTACAATAAGAGGTAACAAACTAGATGATATATGATCCTCTGAATAGTTGAAATCATGATATACGTCCCTGGACGCCAGTACAACTCAGACTGTTTCTAGCGGCTGCTAACTATTAAATTGACCTGCCGAACTTATTTTTAAATTAGCAGCATATTGCTACATGGTCTGTACGTGGCAGAGTTGCTACTTTAATAACTGGATGTGACATCACTCTTGAAAACACAAGCCACATTTATAGCTTTTTCAAGCTCCTTCCTATATAGATGCACTATATATTTAATTAAGATTGAATACATATTAATACTTAAATAAAACCTATATTTGGTAAAATTAAATAAGCCTCCTGTTCAAATAATAGAGCAAAACTTTTACACTAAGACATATTTATTAATATCTTTATAAAGACCAATTAGCACCAGCACAGTATTGTTGTTTCTAGAGGCATTGGGGCAGATGTATGAAGCTCTGGAAAGTGATAAAGTGCAGAGTGATAAACGACCAACCAATCAGCTCACAACTGTCATGTTACAGGCTGTGTTTGAAAAATGACAGGTAGGAGCGGATTGGTTGGTCATTTATCACTCTGCACTTTATCACTTTCCACAGCTTCATACATCTGCCCCCATTGTGCCATTTGGGTCCTAACTAGACCAAAATTACTCGCAGCAGGTACTAATTAAAAGAGTAAGTACCAAGTGTTTTTTTTTTTTTTTTCCCAATTACGGATCACTAGCGCCAGGAACTGTAGTTTTCTACAACATATGTGGAGTTTCCATCCTGAGATCTCTGCAAATATTCCAAAATACAGAATATTCCGATATCCAGAATACCCCTGTTCCCAAGCATTTTGGATATGGGAGACTTAACCTGTACACCTCAAATGTTCAAGTGTATTTAGCCTAAAAGTATATTTAAGCACTTTAGTGAAGGATATATGAGCGTATTTCTCTTTCATTCACTAGGGGACACTGGAGGTGCTCATGCTAGGGGGTATAGAGGCGTGGATAACTGGAGCTGGCACTTTAATTTAGAAGTGTGAAGCTCCTCCCCCCTGTATGCACCATCAGCCCTCAGTTTAGAAAATGTGCCCACTAGGAGCTGGTCACAGTCTGTGCTCCAGCAACACACCTTTTTATTTTATTTATTTATTTATTTTTTTTAAATTATATACATCTTTTTGACACTTGTAGGTACCCTTCGCCACCTCTCTAAAGTTGGGGTCTAGCTACCTGGTGTCCTGTCCTTATAGAAGGCAGGAAGGAGTGCACAGCTCTTATATCAAAAGCACTGTCAGCTCCTTACCACCACAGCACATTTCTCAACAGGAAGAGAAGTGCTGAATGCTGCAGAGACTTCTATCGGGGACCACGCAGTGAGTAACCACGTGTGCATCCCCTGGCTCCCAGCCCTACCGCTGCCCAGCGTTATTACAATACTTAGTGTGCTGGGCAGCTAATGTGGAGCGCTACAACCATGCTGTTACATGTGGTGCTGGGCAGCTGATTAACAGGGCTACAGTGCGGCTCCTGAATTTCCTCTCCAGCTTATGTGTACTAAGTGCAATGTTCCAATAGCTGAGGGGGAGGGTAACGCGGAGGGGCTATGTCGGCAGTGTTATTTATTGAAACGGCCAATTACTGTCACGGCTCCGATACAGGAACCTCCCTGGGCTAGTTTCGCTAAAGCGCTTACAACCTGCGTTTTCCCAGAGGGGATTGTCCCAGCAGTCAGTGGTGTCGTCACCCATGCAGGGGTTCCCGAGACAACTGATGGTACCCCACAGTCTCCCTATTTCCCCTCCCCAGGTTTCACAGGAGCCTGCGTGGGTTAATTCTCTGACAAGTTCAGTACAGCATTTGTCGGACGTGTTACAAGGGGAGTCTGTGTTGCGGCCTGTGGCGTCTGTCTGCTCCTTATGAGGATGATGACGTGACGTCCGATGATGGTGAGATTCTGGATCTTTCTGACCAAGAACCTCTCCGTACTAAAGAGTCGGACGCTAAGTCCAAGGTTTATATTCCTGGCCTTGTTCGGGCAGTCCGCACAGCTTTAGTTATTGAGGATGACGATCCTCTGGTGTCCAAGTCCAAATATGCTTTTTTTAAAGGATATTAAGGGTGACGCCACAGTGTTTCCTCTTTCGGGTCATTTAGTAGACCATTTAGAGGAGGCGTGGAACACCCTGGTAAACTGTATCAGCCTCAGAGGCGTTTATCGGTGGCTTATCCGTTTGCGGACAATTATTTTTCTAAGTGGGAATCCCCTCCACAGGTGGATTCTCATGTGATGCGCCTAGTCCGAAGTGCCACATTTCACATGCCCTCAATGTCCTCCTTGAAGGATGCTACGGACCGCAAGGTGGAGGTCTGCCTAAAGTCCATTCCCTCGCGGGGGGAATCCAGACCGGCTATGGCCGTATGTTTGGTAGCCAGAGCTATGGAGCGCTGAGTTGGTAGACAATCTTCGGGATTCGACCACTTACATCAATGAAGCGGCCTTGGATATTAGTACCCTCACAGCTCAGATTTCTTCGGCAGCTGTTGCTGCTCGTCGCGCCTTATGGTTGCGATCTTGGAAGGTGGACGCTGATTCCAAAAAGGGCTTGGAAGCTTTGCCTTTTAATGGAGAAGTCCTATTTGGTCTGGATCTGGACAAAATTGTAGCCACGCTGGCGGCAGCCAAATTTGCATGTCTCCCGTCTGCTGCGGTACCTTCCCGTCCTTTCGGCCTTACAGGGCCCAGGGTAGGCCTAAAACACAGTCTTTTCCCCGACAGGCTGGCCCCCAAAAATCGGCCAAGCCCAGAAAGCAGGCCTGGAGTACCAGACTTCCGGCCCCTAAGTCAGATGACAAACCTGCGGCCTGACTGTCTGGGCCTCCCTTTGGGGGATCCCAAAGTGGGAGGCTGCCTGTTGCAGCTTGCCCAGTGTTGGTCGATAACCACGACAGACAATTGGGTTCATGAGGTGGTCTCTCACGGGTATGTCCTCTCCTTTCGGCACAGGCCCCAACCTGATTCTTCACCACGGGCCTTCCATTAGACCAGAACAAAGCCGTGGAACTGCGGAAGGTTTTGCACACTATGCTCCAGGCTGGAGTTATAGTGCCTGTTTCATTCTCCCAGAGGGGCCAGGGTTTCTATTCCAATCTCTTTTTGGTGCAGAAACCCAATGGGTCGTACCGTCCGATTCTCAACCTCAAGGCCCTCAACAAGTCCTTGCGGGTGCCGCGGTTTCGGATGGAGACCCTACGGTCCATCATTCTGGCACTGGAACCTGGGGATTACTTGGCGTCATTGGACATACAGGACGCTTACCTGCATGTCCCTATTTTACGCCATCAACAGTTCCTCAGGTTTGCAATCCGCAGCGATCACTTCCAGTTCCCGGCGTTACCTTTTTGGCCTGGCAACAGCACCACGAGTGTTCACCAAGGTCATGGCGGCTTCCCTGCCGCTGTCGGGAGTCCGCATGTTGCCGTACCTAGATGACCTTCTAGTTGGTAGCAGGATCTACAGAGCTCCTTCTACACCACTTGGACCTGACGATTGCAGTACTGCAACGTCACGGCTGGTTAATAAACTGGCAAAAGTCTACCCTGATCCCGTCTCAGAGGATTCTGCACCTCGGAGCCTTATTGGACCAGTCAGCAGAGTATCTTTGTGTCGGGGGAAAAGATCTCTGCCTTACAGTTGAGGGTGCGCAGTTGTCTGCACTCGGCGATGAGGTTACTGGGCTCCATGGTGTCAGTATTCGACATGGTGGAATATGCCCAGTTTCACTCCAGACCTCTGCAGCAGTTGATACTTTCCAAATGGAATGGACTGCCTTAGAGTCTAAAATCCCAGACGATGGTGTTCACTCCGGAGGTTCGCCTGTCCCTAGCCTGGTGGTTGCAGACGACCCACCTCAACAAGGGTCGTCCATTTTGGGTGGCGAACTGGGTCCCTTCGGGGCTTCGGAGCTTTCACGGGTCCACACTTGTTCCAGGGCGATGGACTCAGGTGGAAAAGGAGCTTCCAATAACATCTTGGAGCTCTGTGTGGTTTTCAATGCTCTCCAGCAGGCACATCGGGTTCTCAAAGGTCACCCCGTGCAGGTCCAGTCGGACAACGCCACCACCGTGGCCTACATAAATCGGCAAGGAGGAACCCGAAGTCAGGCGGCACTCGTAGAGGTGTCCCGCATCCTGGTCTGGGCAGAGCGCAATCTCCCGGCCATATCAGCAGTATTCATCCCAGGAGTCCTCAACTGGGAGGTGGACTTTCTCAGTCGCCAGGACGTTCATCCGGGGGAGTGGTCTCTGCACCAGGACGTCTTTCAACTTCTGGTGGACAGATGGGGTCTTCCAGAGATAGACCTCATGGCGTCCCGGCACAACAACAAGTTGCCGGTGTACGGGTCTCAAACAAGAGATGAAAAGGCGTCTATGGTGGATGCTCTGTCTGTCCAGTGGACGTTCTGGTTTGCTTATCTCTTTCTTCCGTTTTCCCTTCTTCCACGGGTAATCCGGAAATTCAGACAGGAAGGAGGGACGCTCCTGTTGATAGCTCCCACGTGGCCCAGGCGGCACTGGTTCTCAGACCTTCAGAGTCTGTCCGTCGACATTCCTCTGCAGTTGCCGCTATGACCGGACCTGCTGTCACAGGGTCCTTGTCTTCACCCGGACCTGACTCTTCTGTATTTGACGGCGTGGCTGTTGAGACGGCCATGTTAAGGTCCAGGGGTTTTTCCAGCTCTATAGTACAAACTATGCTAAGAGCTCGGAAACCATCTTCTGCAAGGATATACCATTGTGTGTGGCATATGTTCTTCCAGTGCTGTCGACCGAGAGGTTATGCTCCTCGGGAGTTCCGTCTAGAGTGTTAGCTTTCCTACAGGCGGGACTGGACCATGGGCTTCTCTAAAGGTGCAGGTGTCTGCCCTGTCAGTCTGGTTCCATCGTAGGATTGCTGCAGTCCCTGATGTGCGCACCTTTATACAAGGTGTTCTTCGAAAACAGCAGCCTTTTGTTCCACCAGTGGCGCCTTGGGATTTAGCTGTGCTCCTGAGGGCTCTCCAGGGACCGCCGTTTGAACCACTGGGCTCAGTGGATCTTAAATGGCTGACAGCTAAAACAATTTTCCTTCTGGCCATTGCTTCGGCCAGACGTGTTTGAGTCAGGGGCTCTCTCCTGTAGACCCCCTTTTCTGATATTTCATAGGAACAGGGCGGTGCTTCGCACTCGTCCTGAATTTCTTCCCAAAGTTGTTTCACGTTTCCATATCAACGAGAAAATCATTGTGCCGGCTTTTAACTCAACCTGATCTTTCAGTGGGTGAGGCCACTTTGGACGTCGTGCGGGCCTTAAGGATTTATGTTGACCGCACTTCTTCGTTTAGGAAGTCGGACGCCTTGTTTGTCCTCTATGGCTTCCGTAAAAAGGGTTGGCCTGCTTCAAAGCAAACTTTGGCAGGTTGGATCCGTATGGCAATTTCAGAAGCTTATCTACATGAAGGCCTTCCGGTTCCATCCTCTGTGAGGGCTCATTCCACTAGGTCTGTCGGTCCTTCGTGGGCAGCTCTACGTGGTGCCTCTGCAGTCCAGATCTGCAAGGCTGCCACGTGGTCCTCTGTCCATACCTGTAATACCTCACGTATTACAAGTTTGACACCTTTGCCTCTCAGGATGCTTCCTTCGGGCGGCGGATTCTCCTTTCAGCACAGGAGCGACCTCACCCTTGAAGGATACTGCTTTGGGACATCCCCAAGGTATCCTGTGGATACCCTATGGTCCCTCATGTAGAAAATGAGATATGGTAAGAAATTACCGTTATCTCTATTTCTACGAAGTTCATAGGGTTCCACAGGACTACCGCCCTGTTGCACCTGTGCTGCAGATGGGCTTTACTCTGGTCACCGGTTTTTCCATCTCCCTCTGGTGAGAATGTGATTCTTGTGTGTCCAGATCTTCTTCTTTTTTTTTTTTCTCTTCTCCTCCTCCGGCCTATGGCTTGGTACGTAACTGAGATGCCTTGACTCTGGGGCGGGGTATAGGAAGGGGACCCTAGTGCATCCTGGGAGGCTGAAAACTTAACTCTATGGTGCCCGATGCCTGACGTCATCACCTATACCCAAGGTATCCTGTGGGGAATGGGTATGAAATACCGCCGGTCGCATGGCCGGCGGTTCGATTCCCGTCAGTGGCACCCCGACAGTAGCAGAGTGCGACGCAGCGGAAGCCCGACAGCGCTGGAAATCCTGATCGTGGATAGGTAAGTATCCACTAACCTAACCCCCCTTAGGGGTGCCTAACCCTAACTTCCCCCCCCAAGTGCCTTACCCTAACCACCCCCTTCTCCGCTACCTAAGTAAGTTCCCCCCCCCCCGTGGCTGTCCGCTCGCGGCGCCCGGCGTCGGGGAAATGCGCCCGGCATTTCACCCTTGCCGGGATAAGACAGTCGGGAATCCGGCTGCCGGTATATAGGCAGTCGGCTTCCCGATTGCTTCCCTCCTGTGGAACCCTATGGACTTCGTAGAAATAGAGATAACAAAGGTAAGTTCTTATCATAGCTCATATATTTTTTTTTTTTCTTTTACTACGGTGCATCCATGTGGTCACTGCCCACTTGCTGGCGTATGTTCAAAACCTGTCCTTCATAATTGTAAAGTTGTTTGCTTTTATGGACAAGCTTCATTTGCTATAGAATTCAAATGAAGGTTTACTGTTTTTGTGTTGATTCTTATGTTCATTTGTGTTCAGAAGTGTACTGCACCTGGAATAAACCTTTTTTACTTGGGAGTTTGTGTGGGGATAACTGCAAACCCTTCTTTCCCTCTTCCTTGTAGGTGTGGAGGCTATTGTAATACAGAACATCACAACTTTGTTTAATATGTTGGCATGAGCTGACTTGCATCTGTTGGGAGGTGTAATGGTTTTTGCTACTTATCATATTTTACAGTGCATCTGTAAAGTATTCACAGCGCTTCACTTTTTCCACATTTTATGTTACAGCCTAATTCCAAAATGGAATAAATTCTACACACCATACCCCATAATCAGAACGTGTAACAAAAAAAAAAATTGAGATTTTTGCAAATTTTAATTTGAAAAAGAGAAAAAAATATTCACAGCCTTTTACATGAAGCTCAAAATTGAGCTCTGGTGCATCATTTTTCCACTGTTCATCCTTGAGATGTTCCTACAGCTTAATTGGAGTCTACAGCTTAATTGGAGTCTACCTAGTAAATTCAGTTGATTGGACATGATTTTGAAAGGCATACACCTGTCCATATAAGGTCCCACACGTGAGCGTGCATGTCAGAGCATAAACCAAGCATGAAGTCCAAGGAATTGTCTGTAGACCCTTGAGATAGAATTTGTCTCAAGGCACAAATCTGGTGTAAGGTACAGAAAAATATCTGCTGATTTGAAGGTCCCAATGAGCACAGTGGCTTCCATCATCCGTAAATGGAAGTTCGGAACCACCAGGACTCTTCCTATAGTTGGCCGGCCGTCTAAACTAAGCGAACGGGGGAGAAGGGCTCTAGTCAGGGAACCCGATGGTCACTCTATCAGAGCTACAGCATTCCTCTGTGGAGAGAGATCCTTCCAGAAGGAAAACCATCTCTGCAGCAATCCACCAATCAAGCATGTATGTTAGAGTGGCCAGACGGAAGCCACTCCTTAGTAAATAGCACATGGCAGCCCACCTGGAGTTTGCCAAAATGCACCTGAAGGACTCTGACCATTAGAAACAAAATTCTCTGGTCTGATGAGACAAAGATTGAACTCTTTGGTGTGAATGCCAGGTGTTATGTTTGGAGGAAACCAGGCATCGCTCATCACCAGGCCAATACCATCCCTACAATGAAACGTGGTGGCAGCATCATGCTGTGGGGATGTTTTTCAGTGGCAGGAACTGGGAGACTAGTCAGGATAGAGGGAAAGATGAATGCAGCAATGTACAGAGACCTCCTGGTTGAAAACCTGCTCTTGACCTCAGACTGGGGCGACTGTTCATCTTTCAGCAGGACAGCGATCCTAAGCACACAGCTAAGATATCTAAGGAGTGGCTTCAGGACCATCTCTGTGAATGTCCATGAGTGGCCCAGCCAGAGCTCAGACTTGAATCATCTTTGGAGAGATCTGAAAATGGCCGTGCACAGACACTTCCCGTCCAACCTGATGGAGCTTGAGAGGTGCTGCAAAGAGGCATGGGTGAAACTGCCCAAAGATAGGTGTGCCAAGCTTGTGGCATCATATTCAAAAAGACTTGAGGCTGTAATTACTGCCAAAGGTGCATCAACAAAGTATTGAGCAAAGGCTGTGAGTATTTATTTTATATAAATACATTTTTAATAAAAAAAAAGACACTGCTTTTCTACTTCAGGGTCCATAGGGTATCCACAGGATACCTTGGGGTATAGGTGTGACGTCAGTCGCAGGGCACCAAAGAGTTAAGCTTTCAGCCTCCCAGGATGCACTAGGTCCCCCTCCTATACCCCGCCCCCAGGCCAAGGCACCTCAGTTTAGTTTGGTGCCCGGCCGGAGTCGGGTGCACCTGTTGGAGTGGGGGCTAGAAGAGCCCCTGAAGCTTATTCTTCATGCAGCTGTGGCTGCACAACTGGATGAACAGCATGGACAGTCAGTCCTGACGTCCATGCTGTCTTCCCTACACCCCGCCGGTACCAGAACGCCGGTACTGATCCGGGGATGCTGGTGGGCGTCTGGGGTCACAGCTAGCGGTGACCCCAGATGCTCCGGACCATGGCCGGATTCAAGGGGGACAGAGGTAAGCAGCGGGGTCCCGCGGTGGGTCCCCGCTGATCACATGGTCCTAAGTCCCCAGGCAGGGGGCTCCCTGGGGACTGGCTGCAGCGTGGAGCCAGGCGACCAACCTGCGCTTCCACTACCCCCTGGGACAGCGGACCGCAGCAGAGCGGTAGCGCTGCGGCGTCCCAGGGGTTAAATGCATGCCAGGGGAGCGCGCCTTCCCTGTCTCACAGCCGGCGCCTCCCCCGCTGCACACAGCCCTCTCTGCACTGTGCTGACTGGTCCTGTGTCAGCGCTCCTCCCCCAGGCCAGCTTCTCTCTGCTCCTCGGCGGCCATCTTCTCTGCAACGCATGGTGAACGCTGCTGGAAGTCTGGAAGGAAGCATCGTGGTCTGGGTCCCCCCGCATACCTCTCCTCCGCTGTGGCTCAGGTCTGTGTATGCAGCGCTGTGTCCTACCAGGCCCTGTGTCTGTGTAGTTGAGTGATCAGCGCTGTTAGTGCAGGAATTGTTATTTCTCTGCATTGTATGTGACTGTGCTAGCGCTGCCTGTAACTATTCTTCACTAAACTGTCAGCTTTATTACTGTCCCTGTTCTTTCTGCTAAAGCCCTTGCGGTGCGGTGCTGCAGGGTGGTCTCTCGCCTATTTAATACTTAATTGGTGAGAGAGGTCACATACGTGGTGCCATCATGTCTGAAAGTGATTTTCCCCTCCGGCTACAGTGTACCACGTGCAAAGTACCGTTAGCGGAGGGGGAGGGTAGCGCGGAGGGCCTTTGCCGGCAGTGTTGTCCATGGCGCGGCCTATTACGGTTACAGCACCGGTACAGGAGCCGCCCTGGGCTTGTTTCGCTCAGGCGTTAACAGCTTTAGTGGGCCAGTTAGCTCCGCAGCCCGCGTTTACTCCGATGGGTTTGTCCCAGCAGTCTGTGGTGTCGTCACCCATGCAGGGGTTCCCACGACAATTGGTGGTACCCCACAGTCTCCCTATTTCCCCGCACCCGGGTTCTCAGGAGCCAGCGTGGGTTAACTCCCTGACGAGTTCTTTACAGCACTTGTCGGATGTATTGCAAGGGGAGTCTGTGATGCGGCCTCATAAAAGGCCGGTGGCGTCTCTGTCCGCTCCTTATGAGGATGACGAAGGGACGTCTGATGATGGGGAGATTCTGGATCCTTACGATCAGGAACCTTTCCATACTAAGGACGCTGATGCTAAGTCCAAAGTATATATTCCTGGACTTATTCGGGCGGTCCGCACAGCCTTGGTGATTGAGGACGAAGTTCCCCCAGCGGCTAAATCTAAGTATGCCTTTTTCAAAGATGTGAAGGGCGATGCCACAGTCTTTCCTCTTTCGGGTCAGTTGGTGGACCATTTAGAGGAGGCGTGGAAACAACCTGGCAAAAGATACCAGCCGCAGAGACGCCTGGCGGTGGCTTATCCGTTCGCGGATAATTATTTTGCTAAGTGTGAATCCCCTCCACAGGTGGATTCTCACGTGACCCGTCTTGTCCGTAGTGCCACATTGCCGATGCCATCCATGTCCTCCCTTAAGGATGCTACGGACCGCAAGGTAGAAATCTGCCTGAAGTCCGCTTATTCCCTTGCAGGGGGGGCAGCACGGCCGGCTATGGCCATTTGCTGGGTTGCCAGAGCGATGGAGCGCTGGGCGGATTCATTAGAGGCTTCTTTTGAATCCGACTGTCCGGCCGAACAAGCGGAGTTGATTGGCAATCTCCGTGATTCGGCCACCTACATCAACGAGGCGGCTCTAGACATTAGTACTCTGGTGTCTAGAATTTCTTCAGCAGCGGTAGCTGCTCGTCGCACCTTGTGGCTGCGATCCTGGAAGGCGGACGCAGATCCAAGAAAGGTCTGGAAGCGTTGCCGTTTACCGGAGAAGTTCTCTTCGGTCCGGATCTGGATAAGATTGTGGCCACGCTGGCGGCAGCCAAATCTGATTGTCTCCCGTCGGCCGCTGCTCCTTCTGGTTCTGGACCATCGTCCTTTCGGTCATCTAGGGCCCAGGGCAGGCCCAAACCACAGTCGTTTCCTCGACAGGCTGGCCCTAAGAAATCGGGCAAGCCCCGGAAACAGGCATGGAGTACCAGACGTCCGGCCCCCAAGCCAGATGACAAGCCTGCGGCCTGACGGTCCGGGTCTCCCCTTGGGGGATCCCAGGGTGGGAGGCCGCCTGCTGCAGTTCTCCCGGTGTTGGTCGTTCACTACGACAGACACTTGGGTTCTGGAGGTGGTCTCTCACGGGTACGCCCTCTCCTTCCGGCACAGACCCCCGGCTCGATTCTTCACCACGGGTCTACCATCAGACCGGAACAAGGCAACGGAGCTGCGGAAGGTATTGCACACTATGCTCCAGGCTGGAGTTATAGTGCCTGTTCCATTCTCCCAGAGGGGCCAGGGTTTCTATTCAAATCTATTTTTGGTACAGAAACCTAATGGGTCATATCGTCCGATTCTCAACCTCAAAGCACTCAACAAGTCTTTGCGGGTCCCGAAGTTTCGGATGGAGACCCTACGGTCCATCATTCTGGCGCTGGAACCTGGGGACTACATGGTGTCATTGGACATACAGGACGCTTACCTGCATGTCCCTATTCTTTTGCGCCATCAAGAGTTCTTTCGGTTTGCAACCGCAGCGACCATTTCCAGTTTCGGGCGTTACCTTTTGGCCTGGCGACAGCACCACGTGTTTCACCAAGGTGATGACGGTCATGGCGGCTTCTCTGCGGCTGCAAGGAGTCCGCATGTTGCCGTACTTGGACGACCTGTTATTGGTGACAGGATCTCCAGAGCTCCTGTTACACCACTTGGACCTGACCATTGCACTGCTGCAACGGCACGGCTGGCTAATCAACTGGCAGAAGTCCACTCTAATCCCGTCTCGGAGGATTCTGCATCTTGGAGCCTTATTGAACTCGGGACAGCAAAGGATCTTCGTGACGGAGGACAAGATCTCTGCTTTACAGTCAAGGGTGCGCAGTTGTCTGCACAGCCGCCGGGTGTCCTTACACTCGGCGATGAGGTTACTGGGCTCCATGGTGTCGGTGTTCGACATGGTGGAATACGCCCTGTTTCACTCCAGACCTCTGCAGCACCTGATCCTGTCCAAGTGGAACGGGCTGCCTCAGTCTCTGAAGTTCCAGACGATTGTGCTCACCCCGGAGGTTCGCCTGTCCCTTGCGTGGTGGTTAAAGACGACCCACCTCAACAAGGGACGTCCGTTCTGGGTTCCAAATTGGGTCCTGTTGACAACGGACGCCAGTCTTCGGGGCTGGGGAGCAGTTTCGGGTCCACACTTGTTCCAGGGCAGGTGGACGCCGACAGAAGCGGAGCTTCCAATAAATATCTTGGAACTCCGTGCGGTCTTCAATGCTCTCCTGCAGGCACAGCGGTTTCTCCAGGGTCACCCGGTGCAGGTCCAGTCGGACAATGCTACCACCGTGGCCTACATAAACAGGCAAGGAGGAACTCGCAGTCGGGAGGCTCTCGTAGAGGTCTCTCGGATCCTGGTTTGGGCGGAGCGCAATCTTCCGGCCATATCAGCGGTCTTCATCCCGGGAGTGCTAAATTGGCAGGCGGACTTTCTAAGTCGCCAGGACGTTCATCCAGGGGAATGGTCCCTGCACCCGGACGTTTTTCAACTACTGGTGGACAGGTGGGGTCTTCCAGAAATCGACCTCATGGCGTCCCGGCACAACAACAAGTTGCCGGTGTACGGGTCTCGCACAAGAGACGAAGGGGCGTCTCTGGTGGATGCTCTGTCCGTCCGGTGGACGTTCAGGTTCACATACCTGTTCCCTCCGGTCTCCCTTCTTCCACGGGTAGTCCGGAAATTCAAACAGGAAGGAGGGATGCTCCTGTTGATAGCTCCCGCGTGGCCCAGACGGCACTGGTTCTCAGACCTTCAGGGTCTGTCCGTGGACAGTCCTCTGCGGTTGCCGCTACGACCGGACATTCTGTCTCAGGGTCCTTGTCTTCACCCGGACCTGACTCGGCTGTCTTTGGCGGCGTGGCTATTGAGACGGCCATGCTGAGGTCCCGGGGGTTTTCCAGCTCTGTGGTGCGTACCATGTTACGAGCTCGGAAACCGTCTTCCGCGAGGATATACCATCGCGTGTGGCATATGTTCTTCCAGTGGTGTCGACCGAGAGGTTATGCACCGCGGGAGTTTCGTCTGTCTCGGATTCTCGCCTTCCTGCAAGCGGGACTAGATCATGGGCTTCGCCTTGTTTCTTTGAAGGTACAGGTTTCGGCCCTATCTGTCTGGTTTCACCGTAGGATTGCTACAATCCCGGATGTGCGCACCTTTATGCAAGGTGTTCTCCGTATTCAGCCGCCCTTTGTTCCACCTGTGGCGCCTTGGGATTTGGCTGTGGTCCTGAGGGCTCTCCAAGGACCGCCGTTTGAACCACTGGGCTCAGTGGATATTAAATGGCTAACAGCTAAGACTGTTTTCCTTCTGGCCGTTGCTTCAGCCAGACGTGTTTCTGAGTTAGGGGCTCTTTCTTGTAGACCCCCTTTCTTGGTTTTTCATGGGAACAGGGCAGTGCTCCGCACTCGGCCCAAGTTTCTTCCCAAAGTTGTTTCCCAGTTTCATGTTAACGAGGAAATAGTTGTTCCGGCCTTTAACTCACCGGGTCTTTCCGTGGGTGAGGCCTCTTTGGATGTTGTGCGGGCCTTAAGGACTTATGTGGACCGCACTTCTTTGTTTAGGAAGTTGGACGCTTTGTTGTCCTCTATGGCTTCTGTAAAAAGGGTTGGCCTGCTTCAAAGCAAACTTTGGCAGCCTGGATCCGTATGGCTATTTCTGAAGCTTATCTTCATGAAGGCCTACCGGTCCCTCCTTCTCTGAAGGCTCATTCCACTAGGTCTGTGGGTCCTTCGTGGGCAGCTTGACGTGGTGCCTCGGCAGTTCAGATCTGCAAGGCTGCTACGTGGTCTTCTGTCCATACCTTCGTGAGGTATTACAGGTTTGACACCTTCGCCTCTCAGGATGCTTCCTTCGGGCGGCGGATTCTCCTTTCTGCACAGGAGCGTCCCCACCCTTAAAGGATACTGCTTTGGGACATCCCCAAGGTATCCTGTGGATACCCTATGGACCCTGAAGTAGAAAATATGAGATATGGTAAGAACTTACCCTTGTTATCTCTATTTCTACGAAGTCCATAGGGTTCCACAGGACTCCCGCCCTGTCGCACCTGTGCTGCAGATGGGCTTTGCTCTGGTCACCGGTTTTCCGTCTCCCTCTGGTGAGAATGTGATTCTTGTATGTGTCCAGATCTTTGTTCTCTCTCTTCCTTCTCCTCCTCCGGCCTATGGCTTGGTAACTAACTGAGGTGCCTTGGCCTGGGGGCGGGGTATAGGAGGGGGACCTAGTGCATCCTGGGAGGCTGAAAGCTTAACTCTTTGGTGCCCTGCGACTGACGTCACACCTATACCCCAAGGTATCCTGTGGAACCCTATGGACTTCGTAGAAATAGAGATAACAAGGGTAAGTTCTTACCATATCTCATATTTTTACACATGGTCATTATGGGGTATTGTGTGTAGAATTTTGAGGACAAAAATGAATTTGTTAAATTTTGGAATAAGGCTGTAACATAAAATGTGGAAAAAGTAGCCTGAACTGTCTTAAGCTGGTTACACACTCTACGAACTGTCAAATGCTCTATCGTTCTGTTGTGGATCAGAATGGTATATACAGTGTACGCCAGATCCGTTAGCTATAGTGGTTCATAGCATCGTCTTATCTGCCTTTCTGCATAGCAGATGGGATGATGAAATGACCTACGCCATGCAGCATATAACAATATATTGCATCGGCATACACCGGATCATGCAGTATGCGGCACACATAACTTGTTACATCAAATCATTCTGCCATTGCGTACACACATTATAGTGTGTACCCAACTTAAGTTCTCTACCACACATACTAGAGTCTATTTGGTCTTTCATTTAACCCTGTGGTTGCGTGAGTTTCCTCCAGCTGATCAAGTTTGCAATTGCCAAGAACAAACAATGTCTACAGTGGTCCTGGTCGTAACTGAATCCTTGGCCACAGTGCAGTTATGCTGCCACTTTGCCTACAACCCCAGCACTAAAGCTCAGGCTCTTGACTCTGAGAGGGGAGTGGACCAAATAGATGGCACTCATGCAAGCTCTAGGGTCCCTAATGTAGCATGTCTGGTATCCAAGCACATTACACAGAAGCACCTGTACCTAACTAGGCTGCCATGATGTAGACAGTCTCTGGCTATATATGAAAAACACCTAACATTGATATGGCTGTGAAACTGAGGTGTGATCTGGAGGATCATTAACAAGTTGCAATGTCTGAGACTTCTCAGTTGTCCTGCCCTTTCTTCAGCAAGTCTGAACTGCTTGATCTCTTATGCACAATGCAGGGAGGTCCTAATACAAATGAGAAGTGAGTTCAGTAAACTCTTGGAACAGACAAAAGACTGTGATGCAAAGTGTAGTTAGACTCTGTTTACATTTACACTCTTGGCACACTTTTTACTCTAGAACACCTGTGAGGGCTGGAGGAGGCTCGTGCAGTCACACATGGAAGAGGACTCAAGTGTGCATGCCATGCGAGTTCCGCGATCCGCAATTAGTGTTCCCACTAAGTGGTTTCAGCGAGGCACCGCACCCTGCCCTATTTCCTAAGGGCAAAAAGCACCCTGCCCTCCGGCACAGCGCCCCGCTGAAACAGCCTGTGGGTTCTGTCCACTCCCGTGGGCTGCAGTGTCCTGTGGGTGGAGAAAATGGCGGTGCAGCGGTCACTGCTGGTGATCCATTCAGTGACCACAACACCTCCCGGTGGGGTGCGCTTAACCATAAGTCCCCATCCCCCCCCTCGCGGCTGTCCGCTCCTAGGTTACCTTCGAACGGTATACCGTGGAGGTTAGGCACCCTTAAAGGAGGGTTAGGGTAGGGAATTAGGTTAGCGATACTTACCAGAAAAAGCGATCAGGAACTTTACCCCTGCCGGGTTGCCGCTGTCTGGATTAGCCGGTGGTAAATTATACTGATTCCCCTGGCATGACTTTCTCTGCACTAGCCAGCTTAAAAAAACACAATCCAAGACTCAAGATAAGCAAACTCCTCAATAGAGATGTCTCTTCCAATTACTTAGCGCTGATGGGCAAACAAATTGAAGCCCCAATACCCATACAAGGCAGCTGGGCAGGAAGTATGCAGCAGATCCCGTGGGATGTCTGTAAATATGGCACAACTGCTACACTAGGTTATAATCGGGATATGCTAGCAACAGGGTGTGCAGATCAGGCAAAGTAACTACTGAAGGCAGTTTGAGTTGAGACCCTTCACAATGTTTATACACACACACACCATGGCTGCGTGAAGCACGATGTCTACTCTCCAGCTATTCATTCACACCAGAACATCCATATGTTTCTTTCATATAT